>JAXCHO010000038.1:8400000-9000000 GCA_036630365.1 Acanthiza pusilla
AAGTGGCGGTACCCGGCATCGATGGCAGCCATCACTGCCGCTGTCACCTTACCGGGGGGGGACTAAAGGGAAAAAGGGCAGGACATGTCTCAGTGAGGGGTTCTCTCGTGCCTTCCCTTCCCGCAGCGCGGCTGGTGCGATGCCCGCGTTACCTTCCATGTGCCCAGCCCCAGCAGGGGCGCGCTGGCGGAGGCTCCGAGCCGCACGTACCCCGCCATGCCTGCCATGGCCGCTGTGGCCGGCACCGCCAGCCCCGCCCACGGACCGCCCCGCCCCGCCCACAGCCCGCCCCACCCACGGACCGCCCCGCCCACAGCCCGCCCCACCCCGCCTCGCAGCCAATCAGTGGTCCCCGTCCCGCCCACATACCTCCCCGCCCCGCCCACATCCGGCCCCGCCCGCGGACCGCCCCGCCCACATCCAGCCACGCCCAGGGTCCGCCCACACCCCGCCCCGCGCCGCAGCCAATCAGCGCCCCTGCCGTGCGCGAGGCGGCGGCGCCGCCCAATCAGCGGCGGAGGCGGCAGGCAGTGGGGCCGGCCCGGCGGCCATGGTGGATCCTGTGGGGGATTGCGTGTGGGGTGGTCCGGGCGCGCCCCGGCTGTTCGCCCTGGAAAAAGTGAAGTTCCGTAGGGATGGATAAAGCTGAGCGCAGCTGTGTCCCGGTCCGGCCGGTGTTTCTGCAGGATCAGCTCCTGCAGCGCCCTGTCCCCGTGCCCCGGGCTGTCCGTGCGTAGCTCTCTCGTGCCGTGCCCCGCGGTGTTGTGACACCCTCTCGGTTCCCTGAGAGGCGCGGTTTCGTTCAGGCGCACGTAGGCCCAGGATTGTCCCTGGAAAAGCCTGGGGGTGCCAAAAAGGTGCCAAACGTCCTGGGGGTGCCAATAAACAAATCGCAGGCTAGGGCGGGGTGCAGAGGTCCCTCGCTCCCGGAATGTGCCCAGTGTCCCTGCAGGACCTGTGTCCCTGCAGGTGAATGCAGCTGAACGTCCCTGCCCTGCTGTGTGTGTCTCTCCGTGGAAGGGTTTGGGGTTTTTCCTACGGACAGAAGACTTTCAGCCAATTAGGTTTTTGCATTTTAAATTCAATTTTATTTAAAATACAGGGCACCTGATGGAATTGTAGATCTGTGGGGTGTTTTTTGTAGTTTGTCAACATATAGTTTCTGCTGATTCAAGACTGAAGGCAATCTCTGAGTGGTGGTGCTGTAGAAAATTTTGTGCTGTAGAAAACACTCTTTTCTTCTTCCAGAAAAACAAATTTTGTCAAACAAACATCCCATGTCTTCACTGGCAGCACCATGGCAGATGCAATAAGGAAATTCAATAAATATCTCAACGTTAAATCAGAGGCACGTGAGGCAGCAGAGGTCTAATGAAGGCCATGTTAGAAGCACCTTCAGTATTCTGCGTGGAAAGGATATTCCTTGAGATTTTTGGACCTGAAAGAAATGAAAATGAGAATGTAATTTTCACATGTGATCTAAATGTTATGTAGAGATGCATGGAGGAGCCACCAAGGGAAGATCTTCATCATGTAGTTAGAACAAGAATAGGTGGAGATATATGTCCTTTTTTCTCTCATACAGACAGAGATTAATTGAACATCCAGAATCCATTTTTTGTAATTCAAGTTACAGAGAGTTTACTGAGAACTGAATTCAAAATGAGAATGTAGTTAGTTTAAATAATTTTGTTTCTAAAATGAAAATATGAAGCCCTCTTCTGAAAAAGTTTCTTTTTTTACGACAAACCAGTTGGAGTTTGAGTTGGTGAGATTTTTAAATAAATTGAATTTCATGTTACCTAGTAGCTATGCCACAAAATTCCTTGTAAAGAATATTAAAAATTTAAGATTTGGAAAAAAACAAGCAGTGTCACTTACATGTTCATTTGACAGATCCTCCAGTTTCTGTTGAAGGTCAGAATAGTTGCCATCTCCTCTTTAGTCAGCTCAAAGTCAAACACCTAAAAAGAGAAACAGCTGGAAATCGCCTATTTGAACAAACCAAAGTGAAAGAGATCTGAGTGCAGCTCCACACTGGAGGGACCATTTTCCCTCATGGACCACTGAATTAAGAGGTAGAACAATTTGTTTTATGGACACAGGGACTATTTTATGAACATTGCTTATTCTGGAAACGATGTTTCTGGCATGTTCCTGTGTGGGGATTCCCAGCAAGCTGTGCATGCTCATTCACCTGCATGGAACAGGGAATATCGTGTAAAGGTCATTTATTACACTCTCAAAAAGTAGGCCTGGGTTAACACTCAGAAAAGGAGGAAGCCCAGCCCTCCTGCAGCAGGAGGACATGGCAAGGTGAGAGAGGATCACTGCTTGCTCTGCAGGGAGAAGCCAGGCCACCCCTGAAGGACAGCACCCAGCTCACTCCTGATCCCTCACCTGGAAGTTCTCCACAATGCGCTGGGGGGTGACAGACTTGGGGATGACAATCACATTTCTCTGGATCTGGAAGCGAAGGAGAACCTGCAAGAACAGAGAACGGAATCATTCCTCCTGCTCTGGAGGAAGCAGAGCCTGTTCCAAGAGCTGTTCTCCCCAAGTTACACCACTCCTGCAGAGCTGCATTTCAAACCATCCCTGTCCCTGCAGCCCTGGCTGTACTGCCTGGACAGCGAAGAGGGAAGCAGTGGAGCCTCACAGGAAACTGTAGTTGCACTGTTTTAGAAATCTTTCTGTTCTTTCTCAGAGAGAATAGAGATAAGCTGCATTCTTTTACTTCCTTAATCTCTGTGTTTGGTATATGGCTGTGACCAGTGGTTTTAGGAGGTGGACTCACTGCTGCCCAATAGTTGCTAGGTTATTAATAAATATATAAAGAGGTTTCTTGTAAATAAAGCTCTCCTTTCGCCATCTTGGGTTCGTCTGCCTGTTTTCTCTGCCAGCTCCTGCAATCCTTGGGAAATCTAAAGCCACAGGAAACCTCCTTTCCCATCCAGATTTCAGATAGTCAATTCCTTTTTTTGCACCTGGGATTTTAGCAGTCTCTGCAAGGCTTATATTCTCTGCAAGAGGACTTGAGAGGGGAAGTGACATCGGGAGGTGGGTCAAGAATCTTTTCGAGGGCCAAAGAGGTAATAGTAGTGTGCCTTGGAGGTAATGTAATAAAAAAATCTGCATTGTTAGGGAAAAATCAGGAGTGCCACAATTCATGGGGAAGGGATAGAGGTTCTACCCTTTCCGGGGCTTTGTTTTCCTAAATTGGGATGGACTACCCACCTGTGCTGGGGTTTTGTTGTGCTTGGCTGCAATCTCTTTGATCTTGGGGTCATCCAGAAGGGAAGGATCCCCGGGCTGAGCCCTACACAGAGAAAACAAATCAGTGGCAAGAAACCTCCACAGAAAGATTCAGCATAGCAGCAGATCTGTGTCTAAATGAAGCAATTAGTGGTCAATCATAACCCACACCAGCTCCCTCACAAATGGCACAGCAGTCTCACCATGGTCTGTCAGGGGAGCCGAGGGGACAGTAGGCAGTCACAGCCAGCCCTTTGGACTGGCAGTACTTGATCAGCTTCTCCTGGGTGAGGTATGGATGAGATTCAATCTGCCGACACAAAAACAAAGAGTCTGATAGTGGCAGAACTGTGGCAATATTGTTGTGCTCCATAAATTATCTCCTAATCCAATCAGAGGGTGGCTTTTCCCCCAGTTTGACAGTGAAAATACCCATCCTCAGTATTGAACACACCTATTTTTATACAAAGTGCTTATACAGTTTCTGCTCTGGGAGTGTCACAAAGCTTATTTCTGGATTCTTTATTATTCCAGAAAGACTGTTTTCAGGGAAATGCTCCAGCATCCTTAAATAGTAGTTCAGCAAGGCGATAAAAAAAAAAAAATTGAAATATCCAAGTGCTGTACTCCGAAATATCTATAGAGAGGGATTTAAAGTGCATACTTTGTTTGTCCTTTTCCTATCTCCTCATTCAACTGTAATCAGATATTTATAATCTCAGAGAACCAGTCCCTGCAATCAGTTTGCAGCTCACCTGGACATTTGCAGGCTTGTGCTTCAGTCCTGGCTTGCTCAAGATTCTTTCGATCTGCTCATGGTTGAAGTTGGAGAATCCAATGGCTTTTACCAATCCACAGTCCACGAGCTCTTCCATGGCCTGGCAGAAAGAGGAGCAAAATCACCATAGAGTGTGCAAGGCAGGTCATGATGATGTTCTTCCTGCTGTGACTTGTCTCCCATCACAACACTAAATAACTATTTAGAGTTGGAAAGCTCTCTGAGGGAAAAGGAGGTGCTGGCACATTAATGCTTTCTCACCCAAGCCCAAGTTCTCATTCCCTAAGAGTGTGGAAATTCCCACTGAGTTGCATGAGATGAATGATGACAGTCACTAATCCACTCCTGTGCAAGCACTGGAGGGCTGTACCACACAGTGTAGGCAAGATCTCAACCCTAAAATGTCTTTATTTCTGTGAAATATGTTTGAGCAACCCAAGAAAGTCACAAGAACTGTGGTGAAAACAATTGTACAGTTATTGTTATGCAATGGACTTTTTCTAACTTCAGTCTGGTGTGCTTGTCCAATTCCCTGTGCATCAGGCAGTCCAGTAAGACACTCAGAGAGTAGGAATAACTAGGAAAGGATTACACATGCCCATTTTGAAAAGCTGCTTTATACTGCCTTATGTTCCCTCCAATGAATTTCATATCGGTGAGACACCATTCTGTGACTGCTGAAGGTAATGGAAGCACGGAAAAGACTGAGGAGGGCACAGCATGTGTCTCCTGCTCTGGCTGAACTCACCTCCCACGTCTGTAGGAGATCACTGTTGCTGGGGATAGCCATGCCTTTGTCATCTTTGGGAAACAGGTCCTCTCCTGCCTGTCAGAGAGAGAGAAAAAGCTTGAAATAATCTGTTGAGACACTAGCTATGTAAAATAACCCAAGGGATGTAAGGAGCTAAGCCTAATACCATATAAAAAAAAATCAAATAACTCTCACCATAACTTAATTAATTCTTCAATCTCTTCTTAGTTCATGCATTTTTGTCACCTACTATCCCAATAAAGACAGGGTTTTTTTGGGCTCTCTGTAGTGATAATCCATAGAGTGCATGCAGGGAAGTGATTAACTTACAGAACAATATTCTGGAGCCTTATGAGTTCAAGTATTGCTCTGTTTTGCACATTTAGGAATAGCAGTTTCTTCGGTTGTTTTAAAAAAGGTGTTTGGAGGATTGACTTTGGCCCTGTACACATTTACACTGGAGTGCATCTGCTGACACGTGTCCTGTGGGGACGTCACTGCTGAAATTGCTCTGTTAGGAAAGTTAGAACAGCCCATAACCAGGCACTATGGCCAATGTATCCTGAATGATTGGAATTTTCTAAAATATTGTGTAATTTCACTTGACAGCTTTGTCCACATAAAGCTAACTAATTATTGAGGGATTGACTGAGGCTTGATCTCAAAAGCCTGAGGTAGAATAGAGATTTTGATCTGGTTGTAGCAGAAAGGAGACTCTAGGGGTATCTCTGTGTGTGTGTGTATATATATATATACAGACTGACATGAATCCTTTGAGGTGCATGCTGTCTGTGGAAAACTTGATACTGAAAAGCCTCATCTTTTGAAATCCAAAGTACGTAAAACAAGACTAAGGCTCCTCTGGGCTAGGTCAGCTCAATTTGTACTGTATTAAGGATTCGGTGATTAAAGGGAGAAATAGGAAACACAAATTTTTATTTTCACCCTGTGATTCTGTAACCTGCAGAGGAAAGAATTTCTGTCAGGCAGCAAATTGCACCCCTGTGTCTAACGAGGTAATTTTCAGCAGAGCATACTTTGGATTGGTAAAGGAATGGGAAAGAGGCATAGCTTGTGCTTGCAGGCAGAGGCCTGACCTTAGTGCTGGCTCTGCCCCTCGCTATCAGGAGGGCAGAGGACGCTGTGCAGGCAGGTCTGGGGCAGAGATCGGGCACGGCTGATGTGGGCAGAGGGAAGCAGGATGGGCAGTGCCGGAGCAGCGCTGGCACAACAGGCACAGGCTCTTTCTGGAGCAGCAGTGCTGCTGGAGGAGTGAGAGCCAAGGGCACTGCTGTACTGTACCTTGAAGCCAAAAGGCCAGTGGATGATGTAGAGATCCAGGTAATCCAATTTCAGCTTGGCAAGAGTCTTCTGGCAGGCTCCCTTCACCAGAGGCTTCTCATGGAAGGTGCACCACAGCTGCAGACAAAAACAAGGCACATTGTGAGCTTGGGTTAGAGCTCTGGGGTGCCCTCCTGCACAGCACAGGAATGCTCCCTGTTCTTTGGAAGGTGATTGGGAATGAGCCCAGCCCAGTGCTCTCCACATGTGGTGAGGTCTGGGCTGGGCCTGGCCCGTGACTCGGGGCAGTGTGTACCACTCTGGTTCCATTATTCACACATCCTTTCCCCAGGGTCTGCCTTGGCAAGAGGAGCTTTCAGAGGCAGACATGGGTCTGCTGTTCCTGAGCATGCACAGAACTCCTGCACTGAATGCAGCAGGCAAAGCCAAGGAAAGATAACACAGGCCACAAAGAGCAGTTGGCACCGACCCTTACTTAGATAAGAAACTGCAGATTCCAGCTAAGTAGCCTGATTTTTGTAATAAGGAAGAGAGCCCACCAATCACACCTTCCCTGGGATATGTGCTGAGCAGATTACAGTGTCTCAGGGTGCCCAGAATGACATCTCCAAGGGTGCCAAGGGACACCCCTTTGGCAAAGCTCTGAGCCCAGCTGCTGGAACAATGTTTGTCTCCATTATTTAAGCTTCCTGCTAGGAAAATACTGTACACAAAGCATTAGCTACCTGTGCTCAGGATCATTGCATCCTTACCTTGCTGACAACGAAGAGGTCTTCTCGTTTCACAACCCCTTCCTTGATTTTCTGCTGGATCCCTTCCCCAACTTCACTCTCATTCAGGTATGCATAGGCACAGTCGAAGTGGCGGTACCCAGCATCGATGGCAGCCATCACTGCAGCTTTCACCTGCCCAGGTGGGGACTGAAAAGAATGCAAAAATATGAAGAATCTCCAATCAGTACTTGTTAAAGACCTGTATCCTAACAAGTTAAAACCAGGAAAACAGTATTAGTGAAGCAATCCCTGCCCCATACAGGCAGGTGGTTTTTTCCTTTACAAGAACACTATTTCTTGCAGTGATAAACACAAACTCCAGGGCTGGAACTCAACCTCCAGCCATTCATCTGTGGCTCTGCTCCAACTCAGCTCAGCCCAACGCCAGGCAGAGCAGAGCCCAGGCACCAGGACAGCTCTCCAGAGCTGGCCCAGGGACAGTGAGGTTTTGTGCCAGGGAGCTCTGCAGCACAGGTGCTGTTCCCTGAAGCTCTCACCTTCCAGGTGCCCAGCCCCACGAGGGGCATCTTGGCACTGGTGTTCAGCTGCACGTAGGCCATGGTCCAGCACTCCCTCAGGCTGCAGTGCCTCTGGCCCGGCTGCTCTGGCAGTGCCTGCTCACTGCCCGGGGCAGGGGACAATGCTGGGGCGTCACTGGGGCTCTGGGTCCTCCCATATCCGGCAAACAAGGTTGGGGCTTTTTCTCTGTACAGTCAGCTCAGCAAGGTTAATGTGAAAGCTAAAATCAATTAAAAATTGAGGAGCTGATTACTTGGGGCGTGGCAGTGGCCTGCCCTGCGGACCTTTCCCTTATCAAAAGATAAGGGCTGAGGGCAGGTGTGTCCCAGTCTGGCTGGTGTTTCTGCAGGGACCAGCTCCTGCAGTGGCCTGTCCAGGTCCCAGGATTGTCCCTGTGCCCTCCTGTGCCATGTGCTGGGCTGTTCTGACACCCTGGTGCAGTTCCCCCATCGGATCCCTGGGACAGACACGGTTTCATTCAGGGGCACTTTGGCCCGGGACTGTCACTGGTGAAGCCTGGGGTGTCCTGAAAGGTGTCAATGAGCAAATCCCAGGCAGGATGTGATCCAGAGGCTCCTCTGGAGCTGCTCCCTCACTGCTGAATGTGTGACCGTGGCTGGACCCTTGGCCGGAGCAGCGTGTCCCCCACAGTGGCGGTGGCCCAGGCTGGTCCCCCTGAGGGAGCCTTGTCCCCTTGTGTGCTGATAAGTGACACAGCTGGAGAAACCTCCGTGTGAGTTTGCAGAGGAAGAAGTCGTTCATTTTCACCCCCAAGGTGTTGGCACTCCTCAGGCTGCAAGGTGAGGCTCAGTGTGGAACAGGGAAGTTCACACAGGCCATGCGTGCTGAAGGTGAGAAGTAAATTTAAATCTCTGTTTTTTCCCAGTGTTAATGGGATCATCCCTCTGGTAAAACTCCAGAGCTGCCTTCTCTTTTTATTTTAATTTTTTTCAAAATTTCTTCCCTTCTCCTCGTTGTACTATTATGGACAGCAGGCATATCTCTCTACAGCTTGTTTTTTAGCAGCCAGTGCATTCATAAAGGAGTTTCATAAAGCAAAGATGTGAGTGTAGAAGAGAAAAGGTGTTCTATAGCTTCACGGTCACGGTGGGTGCCATATGTAATTACTGTAAAAATGTAGAAACTAACTAATGTACAAACTAACACAGGGTTTAGCCCAAACCCAGAGCAAGAGCCAGGGCGGATGGTGTGTTTTAATGTGTGCACACACGGGGGCAGAGTTAAACTTGTGTGTGGCCACTGCTTCTGCATTTCTTCACTAACATCGCAGCAGATTGAATTGTGTATTGCATTCCTCAGATTTTATAATAACGAGAAGGTGGAAATCTCTCTTCCTCTGCCTCTTTTCCTAAAAAAGGAGAAGAAGAAGAAAAAAAAAAAAGAATGTGGCTTACATTTGTAATAAATAAATAGACTTTTGCTCACTCACCCTCTAGAGCAAGATGGGCTTCCCAGAAGGAGCAGCCACAGTCTGACATTTCCACAGCACTGGGCACACAGGAAGCCTGAAGCAATATATTTTGGTTTCTGAGAAAAGCCCAGCCAATCTGGTTCTGAAGCTGAAGTAAGTGTTACTGTTAGAAACAGAGGAAAGGGGGAAAATGTGGGGAACATCACGGTGAAAGTGCCCTGAAGGAGAGCCTTTTAACTTAGCAGAACTGCAGGAAGCTAGAGTTTTGAGAACTCCATCAAGTGGGGTGGTGGTTTGGTGATAAAGAGAAGTGTAACTTGCCAACAAGTGGGTACCTGAGGGTAAACAGGACAGGAAGAGAGTTAATAAAAGTGTCAGGCAGTGGGGAGCAGACCCCTGGAGGCAGCGGAGGAGGTGTTGACAGCAGACAAGGGCAAAACAAGGCATGTTCACATTATTCCCATAGAATAATATGGTTAGATTTTCTTCTGAGTCTTGTCTACATGAAAATCTTGCACTGTTTCATTATGTCGATGCAAATGCCTTTTTTGGACACATATCAGTTGAAGTATGTTGTGTATTGATTCAGCTTAAATCCCTTCCTTACCACTTCAGTTAAAACGGTAGAAAGCAGTTCAGGAAAATAACCTCCATCCTCCCACAGACTTCACATGAATTTAACAGCATCAGTTTTTGAACTGGTTTAATTAAACTGCAACTTCCTTGCACAGGCCAGGACTGGTTGCTGCGGAAGCAGAAACATGTCAGTGTCTTTTGTGTCTTTTCTTTAACTTGTAAAAAGAAACCTTCTGATCACAGACTGGAGAGGTGGATTAATGTGGGACTGGCAAATACTTTGCTTGATTTTTCCCTGGGTCAAGCCCTGTAAAAAGAGCAGGTACCAAAGCATCAACAAAGAGCAAACCTTCTTAGTTGTTTCTGTGGGAGAATGGGCTTTGCAATGAGGGATAAGGAGCTTCGGTTAAATAGGAAGAACACTGTGGCCACCATCCAAACCCATCTCATCTATAAATGGAAATTTGCCCATCCCAGACCTACATTCCTGTCCAGTTCTGTTGGTAGGCATGGTTATCACAGGAATGAGATTTTCCTTTCTCCTATATGCAGACTGTAGGTTTTCCAAAGCTCATCACTTTAAAGAACAGTCGACTATTTTTCTTGCCAAGTGGAGGCTCTTGTTCTTGTGGAAAAATATTTTCATGCTCCCTTTCAAGTTTCAGCAGTAAGCCATGTCTAGTTTTGACAAGGAAAGGGATGCTTTGAATGTCCTACGAGTGGAGGAAGAGATATGTTTTCCTTTTTTAAAAAACAAAAGTTTTGAAAAGCGTTGAAAATATTTTCCTCACGTTTGAAAATGAAAACAAAATGAAGCACACAGTAAAGCCAATGAGTTCATCTTGATTAGGAACAACATGAAAAGTACCACTGTGGAATCTGTAGAGTTAGAGCTGAATAGAAATTGCTTTATAACCTGAACTCATACACAACAGAGGAGCCAGACTGTTTTAGCTGACTGAGTTACTCAGGTTTTGTAAATAGGAGAGCAGAACCCCATGTGGTGTTTCTCCCATCACATGGCAGGCGATAGGAACATTAGTGGGGATGGGGAAGGTGCAGGGGCTCCCACAGAGGTTGGGCTCGTTGTCCTTCCCTAATCCACGGCTGTGCGGTGACTGCGCCGTGCTCCAGGTCTGCTCCAGGGTGGTCAGGTGGGCTCCTGCCCTCTCAGCATCTGCCCTTTCCAGAAGGAATTGAGGCTGGGCAGGGAGGAGGCTGTGAGCTGCACATTGCTCCAGCACGAGGCTTCCTGCAATTGTCTTGGCTGGGGACTTGGAGTTGCACTATTTTAGAATATTTCTGTTCTTTCTCAGAGGGAATAGAGATAAGCTGCATTCTTTTACTTTCTTAATCTCTGTGTTTGGTATTAGGTGTTGTATAGCTGTGACCAATGGTTTTAGGAGGTGAATTCTTTGCTGACCAATAGTTGCTAGAATATTAATGGATATATAAAGAGGCTTTTTGTAAATAAAGTTCCCTTTTCGCCATCTTAGTTCGTCTGCCTGAATTCTCTCAGCCAGCGTCTGCAACCCTCGGGGACTCTAAAGCCACAGGGATTGTTCCACAGCCAGAACGTGAGTGGGACCCAGGGGCTGGGAGGGGATGGTGGCCATGCGTGGGCTGCTGCAGAAGCAGGAAAATCAGTCTGGCCTGTGTGTGCTCCCAGCTGGCCCCAAATCAGACATAATCCATAAAACCAAATAAAGCAGCTTCTTCATTTCTAAAGTTTCCGTATCTTTAGAATGGCAAGAGGCCTTAGTCTAATAGCATAGACCTCATTTTATGGTGTCTTTCTAGAGATGCTCTGCCCTTCCCCAAAAAGAGAACAGGTAGTTTGTTGCCAGATATATCTACTTCTGCAAATGCCTTCCTAAGAAGGGCAGGACCACACTGCCCCTTTTTTTCTCACAGGTCTGTTGTGTTATCTTGCCTCAGTCCCTTGTTTGATACATTACAGATGCAGAGTTGTACACAGAATAATAAGGACAGCAGTACTGAATGTTTAAACAAATACCTGACCTATCCAAAATGTTGACTATTGTGCCTTGTGTCTCTGGGAAGCAGAAAAGTCTCTTCCTTTGTAAGATAAAAAGGAGATACTGAATTACAAAATGTTTTTTTCCAGGCCCTTCTGTAGATAGCTAGATCTGATGACAAAATAGAGGAATAGACTGATTCTGAACCAAAAACCAGTGGAAGTCAAGTACAAAATTATTTAAGTGAATGGTTTTCCATGTAAGTAAAACAGATGAAAATTCGAGGTGAAAAACTCTGGGAAGTTGGATATTCTGACTCCCCATCATGCATGATTTATTAGTCCTGTCTGTCTTTCCACTCATGCTCCTTTTTTGTTAAAGAAATGAGGCAGGGTGGAGGGGGAGGAAGCATGAATTAACTTGTGATACACAGCTATTTATTTAGCAACCTAACTCCCAAAGTTTCCTGGGAAACAATCCTGTAAAAGAGAGGCCTGATTTTGTTGCTTTTTAAGGTCAGGAGCAAGCCCACTGAATTCTGAGAAGTTAGAGTAAAGTAGAACAACAGTGTGACTCAGTCCTTCTCTTGATATTATCTAATCATGACACATAGGACAGACTTTATATATAGGAAATTCATTTTTGTGCTCCGTTCAAACCCAAACTAAACCTCAGCCAGTCTTGCTTTGTGAACTGCTGTGATGCAGCAGAGCCACAGGCCATGGGCAGACACATAAAAAACACCAGAAAGGTTTCTGTGATTTGTAAAGTGTTTGTGAGAAAACAAATATCAGAAATACAGAGAGAGATCACTGCACACACATAAAAAACACCAGAAAGGTCTTTGTGATTTGTAGTTTGGGAGAAAACAAACATCAGAAATACAGACAGAGATCACTCTGCACACACATCAAGGTCTTGGTGAACCCAGGGTTCATTGTAACATGGATGTAAAAAACTTTAGAGCAGCTTTTTTTTTTTTTTTTTTTGAGGTGAAGCAATAATTTTTCATAGAAAGACATTAAAACAGAAGAACTTGAGTATGTGTGGTGTTTGTGGTTCTCACATTCTCTGCAATGACACTGAAGTTCCCATTTTACCCTTTTGGTTGTATTTGCCCAGATTGTTACGTGCTGTCATCATGCTCTAGTATCAGCACTATCCAGTCTGTTTGCAAAATAACTTATCATGGCTAGACACCACCCTGCTGCTTTCTTTTTTTCAAAGGCCCTTTTAAATTATCTCTTCCCAGACAGTTTCTTACTGACGTCGGGTGTCTGGAGCACTTTGTTTATCACGGGGCAAAAAAAGGCAGATTCATCACGGGATTTTCTTTGCTTTTGACACTGCTACAATAAGTTAATTTGTACAATATCGTGACTAGAAAACAGTGAAATGCTCCAAATCAAAGCCTGAAATGTAAACCCCTCCAAACCCACAAAATTTAAAAATGAACCTTGTAAATATTCAAATTATGTCTCTGGCTTTAGAAATGGGAAAAGTTTTGATTGTGAGAAAGAATTTTGTTTTCACGGCCATTGACACCTTGTAAAACTGTTTTAGAAGTATTTTTGGAGATTAGAACTGTATCCATGAGGATTCCTTTAGAACATTGTGTTAAACACACTTTTCTGTATCTTCTGGGCACCTGTTGTGGGTGAGGTGTTTATTTGAAGATGACAATGTAATGGTTTTGGGGGCATAGAGAATATAAGCTTTTTTCCCATGTGTATGTTCTTAGCTTGGGATATGCAGAAATAAAATAATTTTTTTTTTAGTTAAGATTTCAGAAGAACAGACAGAAGTCACCTGTTTTACTTCAAAATAACATTACCAGTACCTAGCCATTGGGATTACATAAAAAATTCAGTTCCCACTTCAGGTTTGGAATACGATGCCTCACAAAGCAGAGGCATCCCTCCATCTGTTTTGCATATAATGAGGGCTTTTATGTATTTTCTTCCTCTTTCTTGATATTAATGATTCAGAAAAACTTCTGCATTTACTTAAGAGACTAAAGCTCTGACAAATGCAGGGTTAGTTTAAGTGCTTGTACACTAATATTTTATTTTTTTAACAGATTTTCCCTCCAAGCGATGCAGTTAGAGAGAGAGGGAAAAAAAAAAGAAAGGTACTTTATTTTCTCTTCACATGGACTTACACTTCTGGTTTTGATATAAAGATCTACTGAGATACTGAAGGTGTATATTGCCTCCATACCCAAGCAGGGTGAAAGCCCCACTGCACTAACACATGAATTTATTTATTGAGCACAACAGCGCCCAAACTAGTAAAACAAAAGGTGAGAAAGGGCCTTTGCTCAGGAGCTGAAATGGTAACTGCGTGAGTAGCTGGTGTGCAAGGTGTGCCTCGCTGCCGTCAGGTGCTCCCCCAAGTTTTAGGTAATGACAGGTTTAAGATGTGGTGCTGTGATCCGCTGACAGATGGGGTAGGTGTGATGAGAAATTACCCACGCACGGGTGTGCTCGAGCCAAGAAGATGTTGTGTGGGTCCTGCAAGAGCTGGCGAGTGGCTCCCAGAGAGAGAAGAAGCCTGGCGCGTCCTCACCTGCTCTGTGCTCCCTGAGCTCTGGTGGAAAAGGGTTTGTTTTCCTTGCATTACACACCAAGCTCAGCTGGATAGACACACATGAAGAGATGGATTTAGCCAGAGCCATTTTAGGATGGTGTAGTCCTGGATCCTCTGGAGGAAGTTAGGATGTTTTTCTCTACACAGAGTGTTGTACTCCCCGATCTTTGTCTGCGGGTGGAAATGGGCCATCAGAGTAGTTGCAGAGGAATGTGAGACAATAGCGTGGACAGCAGACAAAGGACAGGATCTAGGTCTTTTGTAGGGGAAAAAATGTCAAGTGTTGAAAATAGCCTGAATGGGCGTGCATCCAAGAAAAAGGTGAGGGAGGATTCCCTGGGCACACAGCTGGCTGGCAGAGAGAATGGGCAGCAAAAGGAGTAGGGAGAGTCAAAAAAAGGAAACAGAAATTCCTGCAGTAGGAAAACACACAGGAGATGTTTTAGAGAGAGGGTTTCAGAGTTACTGAAGAGTGCAAGGATTTGATTACAGAGCTTTCTTTTGAAGATGAAATTATTAATGAAGACAGATCATACATCAAATGGTTCTAAACAAAGAGCTCAGGGTTTTCTGGAAATTACAGTGGGTATGCCTCCAGTGCTGTGTGTGGCTTTGAACAAAGTAACTATTCTATGAAAGAGTACCAAGGGCATAACCAGTGAAGAACGTTCCTGTTTGCCACAGTTTTAATCAATCATTAATCAGCCTTTCTTCTTTCCAGTTCTGTTTTCTTCTGTTTCTGCCTTGCTCGGCTCCAGGCCTTTATTCAGTTGCACTGGTGCCCCAGCGGAAGTTTATGTCTTGAGGAAAGGAGCTTCCTGGACTAATCCTGCCACAAACATTCCAGCTAAATGCAACAGCCTGGAAGGGCTCCAGAGCAGAGACCCTGAAAAACACAGCCCAGCTGGTCCGAGAGATAATAGCTGCCAAGAGAGCTCGCTGTCTGCAAGAAGTCACGCACAGCACAGGGATACGGCTTTGACTCTGACTTGCCTGTCCTTGGGTAGTTTGAAATGTGAATCAAACTGTTGATTTGTTTTTATCATGCTGGTTTTGTCATGCTAATGAAATGGTCTTGCTTGAAGACTAAAGGAGACAAAACTCTGTGTTTGATGGCCATGGAGGTCCTGGATTGTGGCATGGGTTACTGTCCACTCACTCACTTATAGTTAGGACTGCATATTGACACAGAATGTTCCTTTCTGTTAATTGTGTTCTTAATGACTGACATACAGCCAATACACATAGTGCCAATATTCAAGAATAGCTATTTTTCCTTCCATCTCCAGGAACTTTGCCTCTTTTCCTCACTCAGTCCACTGACCAGCTCGCCTGGAGGCAGGTGTGTGATCACACAGTGGGATGTGCGAGCATTTCTCTTTACCAATTCGAGCTGATGGGTGGCAAATCAAACTTTCCTACACGGTGAACTTGAGTATTGCTCTGATTGAGTACTGCTCTGATGGAGTATTGCTCTGATGGAGTATTGCTCTGATGGAGTATTGCTCTGATTGAGTACTGCTCTGATTGAGTACTGCTCTGATGGAGTACTGCGGGAGGCGCAGCGCCTTCCTCCGGCTCTTCCCAACGGGGGATCCCTCCGTGCCGCCGCAGTGCCCACCCGGGGCTGGCACCGAGCGGAGCTGCCCCGGGAGGAGCGGAGCCCATCAGGGTGAGGCGGTCCAGGGGACATTTCGGGACAAGCCGAGGTCTGGATGCCTCCGCTCGCGTTCTGCGCTCGCTGGCGCGATGGCGTTTCTGTTTCACAAAGCGCCGCCTGCGCGCCCAGCCCCGCGGGGGGAGCCGGCATCCCTGCCGGGATGGCTGGCGGCACTCCGTGCCCCGGGAGGAGGGGTGGCCGCGGGACGGGGCCCGGGTGGCCGCGGGAGCAGCGCCGGTGGCCGCGGTACGAGCGCCGCCATGGCCGCAGCATCCCCGCGCCCCGCGCGGCCACGGCGGCGCCGCCCCAGCCCCGCCATTCCCCGCGCTCACTGGCTGCGGCCGCCGCCCATCAAGCTGCCCGGCCAATCGGAGCGCGCGGCTCTCGCGGGAGCGGAGGCGCCGCGGCCGCACTAATACGCGCGCTCCGGCCCTGGCCCGGCCCGGCCCGGCCGCGGCTCCGGCGCTCCGCGGGACCGGCGCGGCTGCAGCTGCAGCGCGGTAACTCCCGGGAGCCCGCGGGCGGGCGCGGGCCGGGGCCGTGGGGAGGCGGTGGGGCGGCCCTGGGCTCGGGGGGCCTCCCTCGGAAGGGCTGTCCCGGCGCTCGGGGGAGGGATGGCGGTGTTGTCCCCCGGGCAGGCGGCGGCTCCCGGAGGGGGCGGTGGCTGCGGGGCACCGCGTGTGTGCCATGGCGGTGCTGTGTGCCCGTGTTAGTGTTTCTGTGTGCCCGTGTTAGTGTTTCTGTGTGCCCGTGTTAGTGTTTCTGTGTGCCCGTGTTTGTGTCTCTGTGTGCCCGTGGCGGTGCTGTGTGCCCGTGTTAGTGTTTCTGTGTGCCCGTGTGTGTGTCTCTGTGTTTGTGTCTCTGTGTGCGGTCGCCGCTCGGTGTGTGCGCGTGTGCGGAGCGCTGCCCTACTTCTGCCGAGCCTCGGCGCTCGGGGAGGGCTGGGGCACGGAGATGATCCGCGCAGGACGCCCTGTGAAAGGGGGGAGCCTGGCCCGGCTGGAGGACGAGCCCTGGAAATGACCGTTTCTGGTGTTAGACCTTAAAAGTGTTTGTGCCCGAGCGCTCCGGCGGTGCGAGGTGTTGCTCTGAGCGCCGTGCGCTGCTCTGCCGCGCTGAGCTGCGGCTCTGGGTTGGTTTCTGCTCTAGCAGAGTGAGCCACAGAGTGCTTTGGGTTAGAAGGGACCTTAAAGGGCGTCTGGGCCATGGGTGGGGAGGGACCCCTTCCCCTGGACTGCGTTGCTCAGGATTCCAGCCATTGCCTTGACCCCTGTGGCCATGGGGCATCCGCAGCTCCTCTGTCCAGCGTCCCTGTGCTGGTCCAGGTGTGCTCTCTGCATCATCCCATGGTGTCCTGCGGCTTCTGGGAGATGGCTGCACGCTAGGGCTGTGGTAATTGCTGTCTGAACAAATCGCAGGGAGCACACCATATCCCGGGGCGTGCGAGAGAGCAGAAATTCCCTTGTTGGCAGTGCAGGAGCCTTGAGTTGGCATCTTTTTTTGGGAGGAGGAATTTGGTCGCTTTCCCAGCCCATACAAGGGGTGTGTGCTGTATTTTTTTAACAGCTTTGAGAGCAAGTGATGGTTGGCACAACCATTTGCACTTGTGGGCTCGTTCTGTGAGCGCTCGGTGTTTATTCTTTCTCTGCAGGTAGCCAGCCAGGAGCGTGTGGTGGCCTCTGAATAAAGCAGCTCTTCAGTCTGTGCTGGGATTTGTGTAGGTTGTTCCTTTGCCATAGGAAAGGTGAGTGGGATTATTTCCATGTGTTGCTCTAAGGCTTTCTGGTTTAAATGCTTCCAGAAGTGGACTGATATTTAAACAACCCCACGACTGCTGGTTCTTTATGAATTTGTTTGAGAATTCTGCTGCCTAATGTTTTATATAAGCAAACTGGAGTTATGGCACCCAGATGATCTTTGGTCTTCGTCTAAGTGTATTTTTATACTAACTAAATTTTTTATCGTTTTTGGCTAAAAGTACCAACAAAACTTTTGCAAAGAGGAGCGTCTCCCCTATTGCTGGGTCTTAATTTGGTTTTGTAAATTATGTAATCTATTCCTGTGGATAATAGAATCAATTAATCTGAATAATGAGGTATCGGCAGAGTTTTCCGTGGAGCTGTTTTTTGTGTAGCAGTTCATGCTGTGAGCACAGTGCAATTTTTTAATTATATCTGTGGTATGCTGAGTAAGGACCAGTTGCTTTGGGTGGAAATGCTATCAGTTGTTTTTGCTATAAACTTAGGATCATAAAGGGTATAATTTAGTGCTGTATCTGATGTGACATGACACCTGAATCCTAGCAATGGCTGATTTCTTTGGGTAGTGTGCAACTGATTGTTGGGAGTGGAAAAAGTGGAGCACGAAGGGGATTTTGTCTGAGCTATTCCTTGCCATACACCAATTTCAGCCTGCCTTTGCACGAAAGAAGACTTTCCTTGGTATTTATCAACTGTCTGTTGTGTGTCAGGCAATACCTCCTGGTGTTCTGTAAAAATCTCAGTGCTCAAAGGCTTTTTAATCCTGAGCTGTGCCATTAGGCAGAAGTTAGAGCTGGGGAGGTTTTGCACAGTGCCCTTGTGTGATGTAGACTCTGGCTTAATGTGAGATTAGACGAGAACTAAGCTGCTGCTACAAGCAAGATCAGATTACTGAGTCTGTTAATGAATTCAACTTTTCTGGACGCTTTTTTTGAAAGTCTGGAGAAATGAATGCTGATATTGTGCTGGGTGTTTCCCCAAACCCTGAATGCATGGGCCTGTCCCATGCTGCTGACCTAATTCAGGGTCACAGTGGGTCTGGATTTGCATTGCTTGGAGTGTGATTGAAGCAGCTCCAACTGATTTGAGATGATGGGAGCTCCCTTTAGTGCATTTCTCATGGAAATCCAGTCCAAGGTTGGGTGTGCAGAAATCAGCTCTCAGCCTCTGCTGTCCATGGTTTTGAGAGCACTTAATGTTCATCTGATGTACAGCAGTCCCCCCACTGCACACTGTTGTATTTTTATATTTTTTCCCCCTGCTATCCATTGCTATCTAGCCTGTGGCTCAGGTCAGAGGGATCAGGTGGGGCTTTCAGAGTTGCAGTCCTGTGTTAGATAGACCTTGCAGGCATCCCCTTGTCTGCTAGCACATCTCTGACCACCTTGGGTGTGTGGTCAAAATGTGTCTCCTGTTGAAGAAAACCCAAAGGTGATGTTGCTTGGTCAAGAAAAAAGAGAAAGGTAGTTTGACCTTATAAATGTGTAGCTGTGTGACTTAATGAGGACAGCAAATAGGCCTTTTATTCCATTTATTCCATTCCTATTTATTCTGTTTATACTCCAAAAGTAAAAACATTAATCCTGGTGCCTGAGGATCTGGCATTGTAATTCATAGACGAGAGAGGGAAAATATGCTTGAAAGTCAGGAATGGAATAATCTGTGGGATCACTTCTGGAATCAGTGAAACGAGGACTCAGCAGTTGTGCATTGCATCCCAGAGTATCTGTGTTGTCACCCTTGAGTGTGGAGGAATGATGGAGGAGGTGGCCTGGGGAAAAAATCAAGCACAGACTGGCGTGGACAGGATGGGGATGTGGGGAAACAAATTATGCAGAGCGTGACTATGTTGACACCTCCTTTGAGAAAAGCTGATAAGGCTCCGTGTGCTGCCAGTTCCAATTCTGTGGTCCCACTCTGCAGTTCTCCGGCCGAGGGTCACTGCTGCTGTCGGTGCCTGCATTCCCTGGAGCAGGGAGGGTTTGGGGAGCCCTTGTGGCACCCCAGAGCTCCCCAGTGAAGGAGATCTGCAGCTCTGGGAGCCTGTGTGAGTGAGGCTCTGCTTAAGCACTTGAGGGAAACCTGTAGGCTGGAGCAGCTTGTACAAATCTGCTCCTAATCAATGGTTTAATGGGCTAGTTGCAACAAGCTGGGTGAAGGATGGTGCTTTCCTTCCCACATGAGGTCTCCTGGGTTGGAATTCCTCCCACTCTCAATTGTAAAATCCTACTCTGCAGACACGTGTTCCTTCGGTTGTTTTGATTCTGGTAGTTGTTTCCTTTTTGCTGCCACATTGCTGTGTGTGGTGCACTATCTGGGGGATGTTTGATGTGTCTGTCTCATGTCTTTGTGCAGATGTATCACTATTAAATGCCAGACCATCTGTGCTGAGCTGCATCCAAAATGGCAAAGTATCGCCTGGTCCTGCTGCGGCACGGGGAGGGAGCCTGGACCAAGGAGAATCGCTTCTGCAGCTGGGTGGACCAGAAGCTGAGCAGCGATGGCATCAAGGAGGCTCAGAACTGCGGCAAGCACCTCAAAGCGCTGGGCTTCGAGTTCGACCTGGTGTTCACCTCGGTGCTCAGCCGCTCCATCCAGACTGCCTGGCTCATCCTGCAGGAGATGGGGCAGGAGTGGGTGCCCATCCAGAGCTCGTGGCGGCTGAACGAGCGGCACTACGGAGCCCTGATCGGGCTCAACAGAGCCGAGATGGCTCTGAACCACGGCGAGGAGCAAGTGAAGATCTGGAGGAGGAGCTACGATGTCACCCCGCCGCCCATCTCTGAATCTCACCCCTACTATCAAGAGATTTACAATGACCGCCGCTATAAATGCAGTGATGTCTCTCAGGAGAATCTCCCAAAGGCTGAAAGCCTCAAGGATGTGCTGGACAGACTCCTTCCCTATTGGAATGAAAAGATAGTGCCAGAACTGAAAAGTGGCAAAATGATTCTTATCTCTGCTCATGGCAACAGCAGCAGGGCATTGCTGAAGCATGTGGAAGGTAAGGGTCTTTGTTTCAGCCTTCCTCCTCCTCCTCCTCCTCCTCACTCAGCAGCTTAGAGCTTTAGATCTTCCCTAGTGTGTGTTACTTACCTGGGCAAGGTAATAATGTCTGTGGTCTCCGGGCAGAAGGTAAAAGCTTGGTCAGGAATCAAACAGGGAGATGTGGAAGGGGGAGAGAATTAGGGTAATGTAGTTAAGAAAAGGGCCAGATGCTTTCATCTTATTTCTCATTGCTCATTTAAAACTGGTGTGGTCAAACTAACTTTGTGGTTGGTGTAGGTGGACGAAAACCCTGCAGGCTCAAATTATTTTTGGATTTTTTCAGCTGCTTTGTCAGGTTTGAAATGATCATCTCATCATTAAATAAGCATTGCTGTAACACAGCAGAATAGAAGTGTGTGGCTTGGGTTGTGGAAGATGTTCTTGAGTGTTACTGTTGTGGGTCACCCTGATATTTTTTTTTATTTTAAAGTTAGTTTAAAACAAATTTAATTTAAAAGCATGAATTTAGTTTAAAACTAAACTGCTGCTTATTTCCTCTGAGCTTGTTGGGCCTTATTGCCTGTGTTTTGGCCACTGCTGAGCACTGCTCCCACAGCATCAGGAAAGTGCCTCTGAATATTTACCTTGCTAGGCTAAAGCTTCAGTATTTTCATTAAGCATATGGGAAGGATGCTGTGACCTGATTTGGAGCTCAATTACAAAGCACCAGTCCTAAACAAGCCCATTGTGGCTGAATTGATGCATATAATGTGTGTTTTATTGGCTGAATCACCTGGCCTCAAGTGCAGTTGGCATGCAGGGGAGGAGGGCTGGAGTTATTCTCAATAGCTCTTGTGGGTTTTGGGCTCCTCTGACCATAAGAATAGGAGGGAGGAACTTGGTAGGAACAGGTGAGAGGGAAGGGGAAGCTGAACCAGCCCCTAAAAAAGTGCTGTAGGTGCTCAGAATCAGTGGGGTTTGTCTGTAGGACTTTGCAGGGTACAAATGTTTCAAAATACTCCATGGGCTGCCACATAAAGGTGAATTCTTAAGCTTGCCTGGAAGTATTTCCAGTTTGTGTGTTTGATTACCAGTTAAATGGAAGATAAGTGAGCTGGGGAAGGACTTTGAATGTGATTTGGAAGGTCTGGACAGCAGGAAGAGTCAGGTACATGGACACTCATAATTTGGTACAGCACTTTTTATAAAAAAGACCTTCCAAATCACATTCAGAGTTCTTCCTGAGAGCGTTCTCAGGAGAGCATGGCAGATGTCCACCTGAGGGATGGAGTTGCCTCGCCAGTGTTTTTTCTGGGGTCCTGAGGAAGTCACCCCAAGTACTTCAGTGCTGTCTCTGGGCTCTCATGGCTCTCAGGAGGTAAGACCTGGGGTTTAAACCTTCTTGGGGTCAGGACTGCTTCCAGCAGCACAGTTCCTCAGCTGTGCTGATCCAGCTTTGGGGTTAAACTGGAGGGAGCAGTGCTGCTTCTCCAGGGCTCCTGTTTCCCCCTGCGCCCTGCAGTCAGCACTTGGGACCTTGCCCTGGCTTTGCCTTCTTTCCTGTGAGGTGTGGGCTGGGTTGTGACCCAGGCCAGCTCGGGTGGAGCGCAGGAAAAGGTCAGCTGGTTATAGTTACAGCACATGGAGTAACTGGAGAGGGGTCAGCTCACCCTGCACCGTGGGGTCCCTTTGCTGTGTCCCTGTCCTGCTGCCTGGGGAGGCTCTGCTCTGCTCTCCCTGCAGCCCCAGAGCTTGTGGGAGCAGCCTGCTCAGCTCCTTGTGTCTAGAAGAACAGAGACACTACCCACAGCAGCAGGACACTGCAGGATTTTCATCAGATTTCTGCTTCTGACAGCCTTCTGCTTGTGGGGCAACACTTCTGCTTGAGGAAAACTCCTGAGGAGAAAATCTGTGGTGTTTGCTGCCATGTGTTTATCCCACGCTGAGCTGTTTCACTTTGTAAATCAATACTAGTTGATGTTGTGGTCACTTTGTGTTCTGTAAAAACAGTAAAATGCATTTCTGGATCCATGTAGCTGCAGCTAGTTTTGTTTTATTCATCTCCAGAGGAAACCTTTAAGTATCATGTCTCCTGACCACATTATGTGGTTTGCCTCAACTCTCCTGCATGACTTCATCTGCTTTGTGTACAGACGAGTGGTTTAGTCTGGGAGGCTGAATTTAGGAGGTGGGCAGAGCACTTCCTGGGCACAGATTCCCTGGGGATTTACATTGTGATGTGGATGTTGTTAAAATCCAATGTTTAAGAACCCTTGAAATAAGAGCTCAGGCAGCTCGGCTGCTTGTTTTGCAAAGTCCTTGAGAGCAGTGCTTGTGCCTGGTGAATGGATGCAGCGTTTTTCCTATTCACTTCTGTGCTGCTTTTAAATTTCAGATATTCTTTGAGGGTTTTTTTTCCCCTGTAGGTCTGATTCTGTGGCTTACACCAGGTTCAGGAGTTGGTGCTGGTGTAGTCTCTGGGCAGGGCTGTATGATCCTCACCTTGTGAGCAGTTCTGTTTTCCCTGACATCTTTGTCACCTTTGTCATCCTACTGCTGCTGAGCCGCTTGGCTCATGTGTGTTTTCCTGTTAATGTGTTGGCTCTGCTTTTCTCCTTAATGTGAAAATCCCTGGTAAATTAGCACCCACGTGCCCCCAGGACCATCTGTGTGTCAGCTGCTCAGGAGGATGTTTGCTGGGCGCACCTTGCTCCGTTTCACACGGTGTCATTGGTGCTGTGCATTTTCCAGGTGTGAATTACCCAAATCTGTCCTGCTTTACAGCACCAGGCTGCTGCTGTGACCTCAGGGCTTCTAAAAAAGAAAACTTGGTATTCCCAATGACATTAGCTTTCTTTTGCTTGATTTTTTTTGAGGGATGATGTCTTTGCAGTCACTGCTTTTAATGCAATTATTTAAACTTTCCTAGGCTGTTTGGTGTTGAAATTCACTTGGAGGCTTGGGATGTGTGTTTGATATAAAAATAACCAGCAGTTTCATTGATATGAGAATATTCCGTATGACAGAATATTTTACTTACACATCTGTGCAAAACAAACTTTGTTTCCAGGTTCACCTTCCTTTAGTGAAGTGGAAAAAAGAAAAATGCTTGAAGCTGTACAAGTTTGCTTTCTCCCTCATTGTTCTTCCCCTTCCCCTCCTTGGAAAGTGGATGTACTAATTCCTCTGTATGTAGTAATTCTGAGAGCAGTGCTGTGGACACTGCTATAGACCTGCTTGTGAGAAATCAGATGTGGGCCAAGAGTGATTCTCACACTGCAAAAATTAAATACTGATTTTTAAGACTGTTTGTATGAGAAGAGTTGCATAGAATATGTAAGAGAAAAATGAACCTTGTCATCCTGCCTTTTTAAAGAGTCTGTTTTGGTTGTGTAGCAGAGGTTGTTTCATATTGGAGTAGCACATGTGAGCTCGCATTGTCTTTTGTGATGTGTGAGCTGGGAAATTATGGAGGGGAGCCTATTGTACTCCATGTCCTGTATTAAAGGAATGGTACAGTCTCCAGGGCAATCTCTTCCTGTTTATTTCACATGTGAGGGCTGAAAAAGTGAAGAAACCTGTCTTTACCTTGAGGGGAATTCTCTCCTTTAGCTGTTCCTAAAGCACTTACCAAGCTGTGGCCTTGGGGAATTGACCCTTGAGTAGCTGGTGGTGTTGATGGGGTGTGGAATGTGTCCTTGACAGTTTTAGGACCAGATAATCCCAGAAATAAGGCAACAGGCGATGAGGAAGCTGCAGGTGTAACTGTTTTATTTTTCTTCGGCAGGTATCTCCGATGAGGACATCATCAACGTGACCCTCCCCACTGGTGTGCCCATCCTGCTTGAACTTGATGAGAATTTGCACCCCCTGGGCCCTCACCAGTTTCTGGGTGATCAAGAGGCTATCCAAGCTGCCATCAAAAAAGTGGAAGATCAAGGGAAAGTAAAATCTGCTGAGAAGTAGAGTGGCACTGTGTGACACAGCCGTGCTCGGTGTGGCAGTAGGTGACAATGTGTGTATGACTGCTAGGTTGCACTGCGTGAATGTCTCCATTTCAAGCACTAAATAATTGATTGGAAGGGACAATTGTTGAGTCTCAGGTCGGTAGTTTAACCCTCTGCCTTTTCAAAAACTGGAATTTAGATTGCAGCATGAGGTCGTCGATACTGGAAAGAGAAACGAAGAGGTGATTCAGGTCCTGGAAACTTGCAGGGCACGCCATGGAGGGTGGCCCAGCAGAGAATCAAGGGATGTGTTCTTGGTGTCTGCCAACAATCAGCCCTGATCTGTTCAGAGAACAGCACCAGCTTTTCCTGGGCTAACTCAGTCCTTGTTATAGGCACTAAGACTCTCACTGAACTCTGTCGCCAGCTGTGATTCTTCTGTGTCAATAGCCATGTCGATTTGTTTGGATGGATTTCCTTCAGCCTTTCAGAACACTTTCAGCTGGACAGCTCTCTGCCTTTGTTATTTTGAGTCTTCTGTGGCCAGTTCACGGCCCAGAGAATTTTGTAGAGATGTTCTGTCTACTAGAGTTAGCACAGTTGTCTTTTGTTACACTATATTCTGTTTTTAAGGAACCTAGATGGACTCCCTTTTCCTCCACTATCTTTGCAAAGCCTAGCATTTTTCTGGCTTGCAGTAATAGGATTTAACTCAGACTTTAGTCCACAAAAGAAGCACAGAGGTTTTCTGCTCAGTCTTAAAATTATCATGTAGCTCTTGGGACCTGAATACCTTCGAAACACTTCGGTGACATGTACTAGAGGTTTGATCATCTCTTAGCCGAGTTGTTAGAATAATTCCTGCTCACCTCAGCAAAGTGGATATAGGAAAATATCCAAAGTGGATATAGGTTATAGGAAAAACCTCTCTAAGCTTTCCTGAGTTTCAGAGGTATCTTGATAAATTCCACTGTGACATTACCATGACTCCTAATCTTACCTGCAAATATGAAGCTGTCACTAAAGTTTGTGTCTGAGCCACTGTCTGAGCACCTGAGCGCCTGATCTGAGCTCAGATATCAGCATGGGTGACCCCTGTGTGTGTCCTGTTAGAGCTGAAGGTGTTCTCAGCATGGCCCAGCCACAAATCTCAGTGTTGAGGAGAATTTCCTTGATGTGGTGATAAAGTTGAAAATCCTTGAGTAGCTGCTGCTCTGCAGCTCTGTCAGTGTGAGAGGATGTTTTTTCCCTTGAGGAGAGCCGTGTGACAGTGTGGTGTGCCTCTGACAGTGTTTCTGACATGGAGCAAGGCTCCCTGGGTCTGATGCCAGCTCACATTAGAGTAGCACATCCCCCACAAAAGACTTCTTGCTGGAAGGTAGTTTCTCATGCATGGATAGTGCTTGGGCTTCTCTTTGGTTTCGTTTTTGTAGCCCTTGCAGTAGGAATAAAGTTACATGTTTCTCTTTTAAACATAAGGCTGGTAGGTTTCCCCTTTCTTTGTACAAGAAAAGGATATTTCAGTGTTTTTGGTTGCTTTGTTTTGGTTTTTTTTTCTCTGAAACGCTATTTGATTTGATACTGACTTAGTTTTGGGGTTTTAGTTTTCTGTGCTTGGAGTAACTCTGAATCTTAGTTGATAATTTCCAAGTGAGTGTTACAGTGTTAGATTGCTGATCAGCAAAAGTTCAGCTGTGACGGCCCTGAGAAGGGCCAGTGGCACTGAGTGAATCAATCCTTCCCCGAACATGAAATGATGTGTGGAGCTCAGTACAACTAAACGCTGCTGTAGCCTTGTGAACGAGGCTGGCAGAGCTGCCTGCTGTCCGTGAGAGCTGTGTGCCCCCTGATTTATCTGTGTGTGGGCACAGGCCATGGCTGTACCCTTGGGCACTGTGGCATTGGCAGGCAGGACTTCAGGACTGGACACAGCTGGAATAGCCTTGGAATTGAACCCAGCTGGACTTGAGATAGGCTCTCTCCTCCCTGTCCTAGAGAATTCCTGATCTCTTCTGCAGATGGAGCAGGGAATGGCTCCTCTCTCCTCTCTGTCCTAGGGAATCCCTGACCTCTTCTGCGGATGGAGAAGGGAATGGAAAAGTGGATGAGGGAATTTAGGGAGTATCTCTCCCCCCTTGTCCTAGAGAATCCCTGGTCTCCTCTGCAGGTGGAGAGGGGAATGGAAAGGTGGATGGGGGAATTTAGGGAGTGTTAGTATTTATTCTTGCAGCTCAGTGGATGAAATGGACTGAAATGAACTTCTCAGAGTCATGGACAGGGAGAAGAGGACAACACTGTGATGTTTTCAGGAGATGCTGTTCCTGCAGTGCTGCTTGAGGTGTGGATAGTGACAGTGCCTGTGAAGTTGGACTTTGTTTGCTTGGATTGTGACCCCAAAATGATGACAGGATTTTATGTGCACATCTGCAAAAGTATCAAATGGAACCAACTGGGGATTCCATTGCTCTTTAAGGTTCTTTTAACACCTCGCAGTTCTGACTAGCCTTTTAATGAAAATCCTGATTCACAAACCATGTATATTGAACAGAAACCAACTCCATCAACAGTGGCAGAAGGATTCCTGATCCTCAGGCATAGCTGCATCAGAGGGAGAAATGAAAATCTTGCGTTGGAGATAAGTGGTTGGGAAGCATTTTTCCCTATGTTTGAGTGTGCCTCAAAGTCCTATAAGGTGACTGGTGTTTTTACAGTTAGCATGATGGATGTGGTTAATTTGGTTTGTTTTAGCATTTTTAACTTGTGGTTCAGTAGCAGTTATAGCTCTAGATCCTTTTGAAAACCTTTGTAAATATGGTGGAGCTGGCAGGTTCGTTATAACTCAATAAATTCACCTGAAATAGAATTTAATTTGGCTTCAGTCTTTTTTTTTTTTCCTTCTACTCCCATACCTCTCGTTTTCTTTTCAGGGCTGGTAAGTAAATAAAATGGACCTTCAGGGTTCCAAAACTCCTCAGGCAGTTGTTTAGCACACATCATGCAGTTAATTGAGTTAAAATAGTGTTAGAGCCAACACTTTCTCATGTTTACACACAAAGCAGTTGGGTTGGAGGGAATACTTACCCTTTCAAATCTGTGGGGGCATTTAATTAGGAACAGTGAACTTTAGTTCCAGAGCAGTGAATCTAAACAAATGCTTACTGATTCCCATGCTTGCTTTTCCTTTTAATAAGAAGCATTATTTTTTGATGGTGTTTAAAACTGCAGCTTCTGGAGACAAAGCCAACCCCTTCCCTCTGCAGAGTGCTTTGTGCCAAGCACAGCTGTGGCTCCAGGGCCAGGCAGAGCTGTGGCTCCAGGGCCAGGCAGAGCTGTGACTGTCCTGAGGTGGCATTATGATATTTCGTATTCCCTGTCTTTTGTATACTTGACCAGAAATATGGTCCTGTGTGCAGGATGTTTTGAAAATCTTCCCTGGCTCTCTTATGGGGGAGTGAGAAGGAAGGGACACTGTTTTACTGGTTTTTTTTTTTTTTTTTTTTTTTTTTTGTTTTGTTTTGTTTTGTTTTGTTTTGTTTTTCCTCAGTTGCTGCTGCTGGTTGCTGGTGCTACTGGTGTGGCTGCTGCTTGGGTTTTCTTTTTGATTTTTTTCCTTTTTTCCCCCTGGGATTTTTTTTTTTTTTTCCAATCGTTTTTGGACCCTTTTCTTCAACTTGCTTTCTCATCCGAGAGCCTGAGGAGCCCCGGAGGACAGCGGACGAGAATCGTCCAGGGAGCCGCCGGAGGAACTCCACCCGACCCCTCCGGGGACCCCGGAAAGGGAAGCTACGCCTGAGGAAAAGGACACTAAAGCTCATCAGCTGTTTGTTCAGCTTTAATGACTCCTTTTCCCCTTTCCCCTTCCACTGTGTGCTCTGTTAATTGAACAGTTCTTCCCACTTTAGGCTGAGATATTCTGTTGTGGGGGAGGCACCTGTTCAGAGTGCTTTCCACCTAGGAGATTTGTCTCTAATCCAAGACAGACTCCAAGGCCAAGGCCATGGCACTGCAATGCTGCTGAGGGCTGGCTCCTGCTCCTCCCAGAAAGCTGTGGATGCTGGGATGATGGGAGGCAGTGTAAATGTCCTAAGGAAAGCTGCACATTCTGACAGAAATGGGGCTGTGGCAGGGCACTGCTCCCTCCCCCTGCCTCATTCCCAGTCAGGCAGCACCCAGAGCCTGCTGGGGCTGTTCAGCAGAATTTCCAGCCAGGTCTGTCCCCGTGCTGCAGGGGAGAGGCTCCCTGGTGCTCTGCTCTGCTGGGAGGGCAGCAGATCCACACTGTGCATGCTGTGCTGTGAAGTGCCCTGAAGGTGACTTCTGATGGCTCTTGTGACAGGAGGGCCATCCCAGCTGGAGATGGCAGTGTGGGTGATCCTTGTGATCCCTTCCACCTCAGATCATTCTGTGCCTGTTGCTGTGATGCTGCAATTCCTCTCACCAGCCTTCAGAGAGTTTCCAGAGAGTTTCCAGAGAGTTTCCAGAGAGTTTCCAGAGAGTTTCCAGAGAGTTTCCAGAGAGTTTCCAGAGAGTTTCCAGAGAGTTTCCAGAGAGTTTCCAGAGAGTTTCCAGAGAGTTTCCAGAGAGTTTCCAGAGAGTTTCCATGGCCCTGAGAGGAGCCCTGGCACTACGTGCTGTGTCTGCAAGCATTAATTCCTCATGAACAGAGCTGTGTTTCTCCTCAGGTCTCTTCCAGCTCTCCCTCAGCACAGCACGTGAGCATTTCCTCACCTTCTGTCTGGCAGTTGCATGAAAGTATTAGGATGTATTAATTTGGTAAAAGAAATTCTCTCTGTCGCATTCCTAGGAAAGCTGTGAGTCCAGAGACAGCAAATGCTTCCATTCTGGTTGCTGTTGGCCTCGGAGGAGCCAGGGGTACTCCACTGCCATCTTCCTTTGGTTCTTTCAGCCATCAGGAGCAGATGGCACAGCTGGATGCACACATGGAGCACCCTGGTGCTGCCACAGCTCTTTAGAGGAAGTGCCTGTTTCTTTCAGTGAAAGACTTCTTTTATTCCCCTCTTTTTTCCTGGTGATAATCTAGCAGAAGTGCTGGAAAATAGGAATGTGCTTGTGCTATGAATCCCATAACCTAAACTGAGGATGCTTTGCTGAGGAATTAATTGCCTAGTGCACCCTGCTTTCCTGACAGGCTCTCAGTGCCTCCTGTGATTGAAGCTGAGCTAGATCAGCTTTTATTTAATCTGTGATTCAATCTCTCTGTCAGATCTGTGGTTCTTGAGCTGTTCCTGAGCTGCAGGTTGGTTTTTTGCAGGGTCTGAATGGTGCTAGTGGCTGTGTCAGGAGTGAGAAAGCCACAAAGATCCCTAAGGATCCCTAAAGGCAAAAATGGCAGAGATTGCAGCTGTGGATGGACTTGTAGAAAAGCAAGTGGACAACAGGTGGAGCAAGTGCCTTGTGGTAGAGCTGTGCAGGAAAAGGATCAGTCCCACCCTGCTGTGTGCCCTGGGGACAGCCAGGGTGAGCAGCAGCACCTTCACCTCTGCCAGCGCTGCCCTGGGCTTTAACGAGTGCTGGGGGGAGTTCTGCTCTGGAATTAACTGTGGAATAAAATCCTCATCGAGGGAGGCTTGGACAGATCAGCTCTGCTCTTGTCTTCCAGCAGCAGCTTCACAGATCAGTTAGTGCTGCCTGAGGAAAGGTGCTCAGCAATCAGCACGTGGCAAATTAAAAAATAACATGAATTGGAAGGTTCTTGGCCTTGGATTTCAGGGATCTGATTTCTGATTCTCTTGTGCTATTTTTTCCCAAGGACTCTTGTATTCTTCTCTCTCCTCTAAGAGAATTTGTGGGAATTGATAAACATTTAACATGCTTTCAAATTGGGCTTTGAGAAAGACAGCTCAGACCCCCTTGCACCTCTCTTGAAATAGGTGGACTGATGTGAGTTAGCCATGCAGAGTGAGTCTGAGGTGTAGCTGACAGAAAGAGACCCTGCAGAGCCAATTCTCAGTCTTGTTCTGCACCTTCCCTAACACTTTTGTATGAAAAATGGTCATTAGTGGGACAAAACCCATGAGCTTTGTTTCTGCACTTGGTGTACTTTCCAACCCATGCCCAAATTTGATTTTTTAAAAAATACGTGCACATATACATTTCATTTGTGTGAAATAGTGTGGGAACTGGTACTCAATTTTTGTTGGACTATAGCAAAGCAGGATAAACTTTCCCAGGCCTAATTTTCTCAGATGAAAGCTTTAGGAGACCCTACTGAAATGAAAAGTACTTTGTTTCAATGCTGGAAATCTTACATTTTGTGCTTTCCCTTCTGTGTGGTTGGCTCAAGGGTTTTCCTCAGCCAGGAATAGCTCTTTTTAAGCAGCACTGGAACTTTATATCCTATTGTCCTCCAGCTCCTCATTTAGCTTCTCTGCCCTTGCCCTGATACCTGAGAACTCAAATTCCACAGGAGCTTGGATTTTGGTCCTGTTTTCTTAGCTTGGAAAGCATGAATCAGATTTGGTCAGAATCCACCCCAAATACTGACATCTTTGTTCAGAACAATGAAAAAAAATGAGCACTGCCAAGTGCCAAAATGGTTTCCACAGAATTCTGCTGCCTGCACAATAAGGAAACAAAAGCCATTTGGCTGAAAATTCTCATGTCCTTCACTGGTTTGGGGAGAAGATTATCCCTTGGCTCTGCAGGATCCCTGTGACTGCTGTTTCTCACATCTTCTCGAGTTTTTTGTGGGTTTGCCCTGTCCCTGATGTAGCCCTGCCCTAAACTCCATCCAGCCATAAAGGGCCTTCTCCAGGAGCTCCCCAGAGCCTTCTTCCCTGACCTCTTCCTCCCTGGTGTGTCCTGCTGGCTCCACACTGCTTGGGAGAGGTGTTTTGACAGGGTCAGGGGTGGAATAGGGCTGAGAGGGAGGCATCTGAAACACGCTGGGAGCTGCTGTGCTGAGCTCTGGATTTGCAGCTGGATCCCATTTGATATTTTACAGTCCTGTCTGCATTCCTACCACGCACGGGGGATAATGAGGATTCTTGTATTTTAGCTGGAAAAAGCCACCCACGTGAGAGGAACATGAGGTGACCTGCTTTCCTCTGAACAACCTTTATCTGCTGTTCTGTTCTCTCTGTTCCTCCAGTGAGGCTCTCTCCCACCAGAGCAGTTTTTCTCCAGCTGTGGTGGAACCCTGGGCACTGCAGGGTCTGCTGGAGGCAGGGAGGGCTCTTGCAGTGTTTCTGTGGCACATCACAAATGACTTTTGCTGCTGGCCAAAGACCAGGCTGTGCCTCTGCCACTGCTCTGAGATTTTTGGTTGTTCATCACCTCGTGGATCAGGTCTTTTGTTAATGACATCCCTCAAAAAATCATTGTATTTACAGGCACTGCTTGATGGTAATTCCTTCAGCGTCCAAGGGGGAGTGTGCCAGGAATGAAGAAGAATTGGGTGAGTAAATGAATGGAAAAATCAATTATGGAAATATTAGGGGTGCTGTATTAGATTTGCCTGTACTCCCAAAAGGATAACTAAGGTTTGTCAGAACACAGGGCAATCTATTTTCCAGCGTGATGTAGCTTTGACTTGGTTTTCATGGAGATGAGAAAAGGCTCCACAAACCCCTGGTTATTTGTGTCTGTTCAGGAGGTGCTCAGTGGGTTTGTCTGTCGCTGGTTTTGGGAGCTGAGCAGAGCCATTCCCACTGCGGTCAGCGTTCCTGCAGGAGCAGCTCCCTGCAGTGTGATGGCTGCAGAGTGTGACACTGTGGCCACAGCTCCCCAGACCCTGTGGGGACAAAGGATGAGGTGAGGATGTGCCTTTGTCACTCCTGGACAAGAGCTCAGCCCTCGTGTGTTCGACACCTCCACTGATGTGGTTGCACTGTTTTAGAATCTTTCTGTTCTTTCTCAGAGAGAATAAACTGCATTCTTTTACTTTCTTAATCTCTGTGTTTGGTATTAGGTGTTATTTGGCTGTGACCAATGGTTTTAGGAGGTGGATTCTTTGCTGACCAATAGTTGCTAGAATATGAATGGATATAAAAGAGGTTTCTTGTAAATAAACTTCCCTTTTTGCCATCTTGGTACGTCTGCCCGAATTCCCTCAGCCAGCCTCTGCAACCCTCGGGAGATTTAAAGCCACACACTGATGCCTCCAGAACTCCTGGCTGAAAACACAATCCTGAATTTAGCTCTTCACGCTCATGTTCTGCTGTGTTTATCTCCATTATTGTAACCTGGAATCCTCGTTGGCTGCGATTTTGCTGAGGTTTGTGGAGATTTGCGGAAGATCACAGGCAAGTCAGGCAAGATGACAAAAGAGCAAAATTTATTTACAATATTTTCCTTTTATATGCATTAATAGTCTAACAATTATTGGTCGACAGTTTTCCACCCCCAAGATGATTGGCTAGAGCCCTACAGCATCCAGTACCAAAACAGAGATTAGAAAAACACAAGAATGCAACTTATCTCTATTCTCCACGAGAAAGAAGAGAAAAACTTTAAAACAGTGCAACTACAAATCCTGATCCTTGTTTTCATTGCAGTAAATTGTTCAGGTCCTGCTGACTGCACAGGGACAGGGCCAGACTCACCACAAACTCTCCTTTTTTTTCCCCCCTGGATGCAGGAATGAAGAGCAGACTTTGAAATGCAGCCTTTGTATCTTGTCAGCATATTTCTTGTGAGATTCCTGGGAGGGCCCTCAATGGCAGCAGCCTCGGTGGACAGACAGGAAGAGGGCTAGACATTGCAGAGCGTGAATAATCCTGAATTCTGGCCTGGTCATCAACCTATGGAGCTCTGAGTAATAAAATGAGGTTTCTGGGAAAGCTTGAGATTTCTACTTTCTGTTTACAACAGCTTTGTGCCTTTTATCTTTGCAATGCGCTTAAAAGATTAATTTTTAAAATGGACTTTCCCTGCCTCTTCACTGGTGCTACAAGAGCTGTAATAAGCATTTATAATGTAAAATCTGTAGAGAATAGAGCTCGGAAGTCTTCAGAGGCAATTTGCACTGCATTGGTAGAATCTCTGCAAGGTATCTCTGCAAGAGTTCATTCGTGGAGGTAAATCCATGTCCAGAACCAGCCCCATCACCTCCAGCTCTGCAGAAAGCATGATGATTGTTCTCACAGGTCCTTGGAATGCTCTTGCAAATGGCCAGGAAGTTGTTCAAGCTCAGTTTAAACAACCGTGTTCAAGTGGAGGAAGAGCTCCTGCCTTGTCTGATGGAGCACTTCAAGGCCTGCTCCTGATAACAGTTTTCTTTCCCAAGGGGGCTGGTGGGACAGATTTACCTCAGCTCCTCAGCTGTGTCTGCAGGATGAATATCTCCACTCGAGCGAGGCTCTCCCTGGCTCCTTTTATTGACAAGAAGGGCTAACAGTCCTTTTTGGGATGTGAATCATCAGCCCCATTTCAGACATTTCATTTAGGTGAGATTAACAGTGGCCTCTGCTATTTTCTCCTCTGCAGTGCCTCAGGGAGCCCTGGTGTGCCTGGCTTGGATTTAGGATGTGTTTTCCAGCAGTTTCTATCTGCACAGAGGCATGGCCGTGCCTGGTGAGATTGGCTCCTGATCTGCTGAGGTTTGGTAGGTGACACACAGAGTGCCACCAAACCCACAGGTGGCTCTGTCTGTGCCCTGTTTTGTCATTTGCCCCAGAGCTGCACTGTGCTGTCCATGAAGGTGACCTCAGCTCCTGTGCCACCCCAGGCCATGGGGACAGCTGTCCCACACCTTGCAGTGTCCTGAGCTGTCCATGAAGGTGACCTCAGCTCCTGTGCCACCCCAGGGCCATGGGGACAGCTCTGTGCCCACCTTTCAGTGTCCTGAGCTGTCCATAAAGGTGACCTCAGCTCCTGTGCCACCCCAGGGCCATGGGGACAGCTCTGTGCCCACCTTTCAGTGTCCTGAGCTGTCCATGAAGGTGACCTCAGCTCCTGTGCCACCCCAGGCCATGGGGACAGCTCTGTGCCCACCTTGCAGTGTCCTGAGCTGTCTATGAAGGTGACCTCAGCTCCTGTGCCACCCCAGGCCATGGGGACAGCTGTCCCACACCTTACAGTGTCCTGAGCTGCCCCAAGCCCTGAGGGTCACCCCTGCAGGGTGCTGGCTCTGCCCAGTGTCCAGCCCAGTGCCCAGCACAGTGCCCAGAGCTGCCCAGGGCTGTGACCCCCCCTGGTTCCAGGCTGGGGTGGCTCAGTGACAAGGATTGATTCCATCAGGGTCAGTCCAGCACGGCTCGGCAGAGAACAGAGCCACATTCTTTCTTAGAAAGCCAAACGCTCTGCAGAACTTCGCTTTTCATTTTCTGTGGTCTCCTGCAGGTCCTGCTGGGGAGGCAGGTCAGGGTGGAGGGAACTGTTTTTTTCTCTCATTGTTGGAGTGTTGAACATTTCACAGGATTCTGGTGTTGGAAGCTGCGATCCCAACAGTTGAGACAAAGCTCAGACCTGCATGCTTAGCTCCCAGAAATGCCCACATGAATTTCTCTGATTGAAGTGGAGCAACCACAAGGGAAATTCTCAGGACAGACAATTTCAAATTCTAAATAGAAACGTAACAGGAAATTAAAGTAAAAAGGAAAGACCTATGACCAATACCCCTAAAGAACCATTTGACCATGTCTAGATTTCAGCTCCCTAACAAACGTAGGCAAACCACCAAGAAATTCACATTTGTTATGCTTTCCCAGTTATGTTTCTCAAGCTCAAACCACTTGAAGTAAATAAAACAGCCTCAGGAAATGAGTGTATCACGGTTTTCATGGATGCAATTGTACCTGTAAAGCACATTTTACAGCATTAATGTCAGCATCCAGTCATTACCTTGCAGTGAATTTAACTGGATGCATCTGATAATTAAGAGCTGTTTTGGGTTTTTTTCCTCAGAGTATTTCAGAAGACAAAAGTGTTTTTCTTTTTTTTTCTTTTTTTTCACAGATTGGAAAAAAATGAAACGAGAAACCACAACTTTAGGGGACAAACATTTTGTTTATAAAAACTGCAAATTATTTTGGGAAGTGTTTTTTTTTTTTTTTTTTTCAGGATTCCTTTTTAACAGAAAATAGTCTAAGAAAACAGGAGAAAACTGTTTTAAGCCTTTGCTTCTTCAGCCAACAGGAAAACATTTTGTGAGGACAAAAAAAATGGAGGTGGAAAAACCTATTGTAATCTGCTACAAAAATACTTGACATTTTAAAAACATTTCTATGCTTTTTTTTGCAGCTTGCTCTGCCTCTTGTAATTTAGCCTTCTCGAGATGCAATATTATTTCCCCAGGCATTCTGTGAAACTCGTCACTCTCAGAGGAAGGTGGCAGAAAGGACAGAATTCCTGGGGAACATCTCTGTGCTGCAGCTCCCTGGAAGGCAGAAAAATACACTCGAGAGGAATTTCATCCACCGGGAATGTTTGCTGGGAGCTGTTCCTTCCTTTCTCAGAAGCACAGCAGAGACATCACCTCCTCTTGCCAAGTGATTGTTCTCCTGTCTGTCAGAAAGTGCAAATCTCTGTAGAACTGCAGATTGCCAGAGGCAGCTGAAGCTCAGGAGGGTCAGCAGCATTCCGAGGGAGGGAGTTTGGGAAGAAGTGAGTGCCAGGAGCCGCTCTGTGTTTGAAGACCTTTCCCATCAGTTCCCCCTGCTTTTTGTGAAGTACAGCACTGTGATTTTTTTGTGATTTTTTTTTTTTTGGTGATTTTTTTTTTGGTGATTTTTTCTGTGATTTTTTCTGTGATTTTTTCTGTGATTTTTTCTGTGATTTTTTTTCTGTGATTTTTTTCTGTGATTTTTTTGTGATTTTTGGTGGGTTTTTTGGCGATTTTTTGGGGCGATTTTTGGCGATTTTTTGGCGATTTTTTGTGATTTTTTTCTTTTTTTTTTTTTGTGATTTTTGTTCACCCTGATTTTGTTTCCCCGTTGTGATTTTGTTCCCCCTGATTCAGTGAAGCACAGCACTGTGATTTTTGTGATTTTTTTGTGGGTTTTTTTTGGTTTTTTGGTGACTTTTTGGTGACTTTTTGGTGACTTTTTGGTGACTTTTTGGTGACTTTTTGGTGACTTTTTGGTGACTTTTTGGTGACTTTTTGGTGACTTTTTGGTGACTTTTTGGTGACTTTTTGGTGACTTTTTGGTGACTTTTTGGTGACTTTTTGGTGACTTTTTGGTGACTTTTTGGTGACTTTTTGGTGACTTTGTGCGATTTTTTTTTTATTTTTTTGGTGTTTTTTTTTTTTTTTTTTTTGTGATTTTTGTGTTCCCCCTGATTCAGTGAAGCACAGCAGTGTGATTTTTGTGATTTTTTGTGATTTTTTTTTCATTTTTTTGGTGATTTTTGTGTTCCCCCTGATTCAGTGAAGCACAGCACTGCCCTGCTGGGATAATTCCAAAGGCCAAGAACTCTTGTCTGTGGTTTTCCGAGCCTTGTGAATGGAGCAGCACTGTCCCAGCTCTGAGATTTGGCAGATCTCCTACTATCGAGATGCTCTTGCTCCATCTAGTGAGTGAATTTATTGCTCATCCTGGCTCACTTTTGGCTCTGGAGGAGGCCTGGGGAAAAGGAGCATAATTTATGTATTTGACCTATGCAAAGTTGGGAATTACCCAGGAAGATTCTAGGTTTGATTTAGTGAGAAGAATGACAATGATTTTAGCTTACAGCTGCTCATTGACATATCTATTAAATCCTTTTTTAAAAAAAGACCTGAGGGTTTTTTTAATGAACTTTCCCGTGGAGATCTATTTATGTTTATATTCAGTGGGTGGATTTGCTTGTTGTGTGGATTGAATGGGGAGTGGGCAGAGATAAAATGAGAGAAGTTGTTTTAAGCAGTTCAGCTGTATTTGTTACAACTCATCTCGGCTGTTCTTGCTCCGCAGCCAAAATTTATTTTACATTTTATAAAAGGAGGAACAGGAGGGCAGCAGCTCCCAGGTCTGTGCTGCAATAAGGAGCAGAGATGCTCAGGACCCTCTCTGGCTCCTGCCGAACCCTGCTGGGCTCAGAGAGCTCAGGATTTCCCCTCTGACCCTGCCTTGCCTTTCAGCTTTGCAGACCACCTTGCCTAGCCTTGCCAGACACATTTCATGTTGTATTCCTCCTTTCCTTTCTCCTTTTTCTCCCCCAAAGCCATTTGTTCAAACTGTGAGTGGAGAGCAGGTAGAACAGGGGAAAAAAGAGACCGTGGCATTTTTGGGGTTTGATAGCCACAGAGGAAAAGTGCTCTTTCCAACTGGAAAGAACGCAGAAGTTCTGGATTGATCAGAAATTGCAGAAGTCTGACAAATCAGTATTATTTCTCCTCTAGGGCAATGCTAAATGCATTCAAAGGGCAAAAGACAGCGTAAAACAAAGTGACTGAGTGCTGATTTTTTTACACCATGGAAGAGGAATGGATGCACTTTGGGGAAAAAAGGTTTGGAGAAGCCTTGAAGCTGAAATATCTGAGCTCAGAGCCCTGTGACGGAGTGCAGGAGTTGGTGGCTGCCCTGTGAAGGTCTGTGCTGCTCTTAACCACTGCTGCCCCTGCCTGGGTCTTGAAATATTGCCATGGGGTTTAGACAGAGGTAAAGATACTGTGTTAAGGAAATGGGACAACAGGACTGGGCTGGGAACTGCTTTTAAAAGCCCAAAAACTGTCCTGGAAGCTTTTATATTTAATTAATCAGTTTACCTAACATAACCAGGCATTTCCTGTCATGAACACAAGCAAAGGCTTTTAGCTGTGCCTGGGAAAATGGGGTTAAATTGAAGAAGCTCAAGTGGTTCCTTGACAGCAGCAATGAGGAAGATGGATCACGAGAAAAGGACAGTGAATTTATGGAGTTCCCGGGGAGAAGAAAGCAAGATGTTCTCGTGGGGTGGCAGCTACTGAGCAATGCTCGGGGTGGCTAATGTATGTCATTTATCAAAGGCAAGAGACACTGTCGAGCTTTTTAAAACATCCCTGTGTTTCTGAGCACAGCTGAACAGCCATCTGATTCGTTTTTCAGATCTCTGGTCCTTTGGATTTTTATGTTGGAGGACATTCCCTGCCCTCGAACTCATTTGGAGTCCTGCCGTGGGGAATGGGGACAGGGACAGGGACAGAGATTCCTCTGCTGACAAAATTCCTAAGGACAGCTTTTCACGGACCACAGCTCCATCTTTTATCTCCTGTGGAAGACTCTAAGGAGCTCTTGGACCCTCGATCCTCACTGTCTGGGGAGCAGTGCCAGCAGCTCTGCCAACACTGGCCTTTCCCTGGGACACTCAGCAGAGCTCTGTGCTGCTCTTTGTTCATGGTTGGACAAAGGTCTGAGGCTGTTCTGCTTCGGCAGATGAGCCCCAGGACCATCGTTTCCCCCTCTTGGTGGCCCACAGGGTCCCCTTGGAAGCCCAATGTCACCCCAGGCTGGGGATGGCTGTGCTGGAAGGGGCTGGGGGTGGCTGTGCTCTCTGCCCTGCAGCTCAGAGCCAGAGCTGGGCTGTGTCAGGGTTTAAATCAGAGTGAGAGATCCCAGGACGAGGCTCCTTGTGATCTGGGATTTATAAACCAGTTATTTTAATCACACAGTGGTCAGAATTTAGATAAACAGCCCGGGAGTAACCAAGGCATGTCCCCAAATAGTGCCAGACACTCCATTTAAGGGAAATGACAGCAAAAAGCTCAGCTCAGCCCAGGGCTGATCCTAAAAGTGTTCAGCCCTCGGCTCGAGGCACTGCCAGGAGGAAGCTCAGCCTCACAATGGAGCCTTCTTCACTCCATTCTGCCTGGGAATAAAGACACAGCTCCACTGCTGCCCCAGAGCCTGCCAGGCAGGGTGGCACCTCTGCGGTGTGGCACCTCTGAGATGTGGCACCTCTGGGGTGTGGCACCTCTGGGGTGTGGCACCTCTGGGGTGTGCTCACAGCTTTCTGAAGGAGCTCCTGTGTCTGCCCAAGCACAATAAATATTGTATTAACTGTAAATATCTGCATTAACTGTGAATATCTGTATAACAGTATTTACTGTGCACTGCACCCCTGCTCTCTGCTCACTCCTGAAGAGAGCAAGCAGCTGAATCAGACTTTAAAGAAACCCTCTGCATTTTCTCACTTGGAGATATGAATTTTCAAAGCAGCTGTACCCTATCTGAATTTTGGGGGTCTCCAAGCAATCAGACTGACCATGACAGTACAGCAGAGCCAGAGAAGGGGACTGGGCAGGCTTAGCTCTGCTTCCATGTCTCACCCTGACTCTGATTATGCATCCTGCCTTGTTCACTCTTTTGGAGGACAGAAGGTAAATTATGTTTTTGGACTGTTTTTTTTTTTTTTTTTTAATTAATTTTAATGCCAGTCTTGCTTTTAAAGTATAGAAAATGCTGCGTGGTCTCCTGTGAAGTCAGTCAGTTCACACTGAAGTCAGAGCCTCGCAAATATTCAATTAGGAGAGCAGTCAAGTATCTGGGATTATGTTGTTTATATAAATGTTTGCAGAACCAGAGTGTGAGTTCACAGGCAGGCACGGGAGCTTTGGTTTCCCAGCTGATCCATAAAAAGGGTCAAACACAGAACCTGATAAATGCAGAGGACTTGCAGAAAAAGTCTCAACCCAGTCCTGCCTACACCAATTCCCACTTGTTTATCAGAGGCTGAGGAGTTTGCAGGATGTGTAATTTAAAAACAATTTCGGCTCTTCCCTGGGCACTGCTGCACATCTCTCCACATCCATGTGCAGTCGGGAGCTAAAAGCAGATTTTAGCAGAGCTGCCACTGATTGCCAGGAGCAGCTCTGGAGTGAGCAGGAGGGGAAATCCTCATCCATGGATGAGGTCTGAAGGGCAGCAGCTCTCCCTGGGGCTCTCTTTATTCTCTGCTCTGCTCCTCCTTCTGGCACAGCCTCCCGAGAGCAGCCAGAGCAAGGGCCTGGTGTGCAAACCCAGGGGAGATGGAGAGAAAATCAACTCCCCTTGTGAGGAGAAGCAAATGCTTTCTCAGCTCCAGCTTGAATTTTGGTGAGCCCTGGCAGGGCTGATGGAGTGCACAGTGGAACACAGAACTGGGCAAAAGAGTAAAAAGTGGAAAAAAAGGAGAATTTCATACAATTACATTTCTAAAATCTAATTTGGGGGTGGTGTCATTTTTGCAGTAATTCTCTGCAGTCTCTCAGGAAATAGAGAAATAAAAAGGCCTGCAGAGTTCTGCAAGTGCTCGGTGCTTGGTTCTCTGCTTTCTGTGCTGACCAGGACAGGGAGACACGAAGGCATCAGCAAGAAATCAGGAATTTTCCCAACCCCAGTGGGCCAGGAGGAAGAGGAGTGACTCTATTATGACTGCTTTTTCCCCCCTGTGCTTATCTGCATGAAACTGCAGGGAAGTCCCCTACACCCTTGAGTTTTTTAGGGTTGTTTCTTTAGACAGCTTGTGGTTATGCTGCTGAGAGTTTGCCTTTTGAGATGAAAGCTGCTGTGGCAGTGCAATACATTGTTTGAATTTGTTTTTAAGTACTGCTATCTGTACTGGAGTTATTAATTGCCTGAATTGTCCAAACAGGGATTCTTCACCCTCCTGCTGCAAAATCCATTCTGTGTTGCTGTTGCTACAGCATTTACTGCTAAGTTACAGCCAGAGCAGTCTGTTTTTCACTAAGTGCATCAGTGAACAGTTTAAACAAAGTTAAAAAAAAAAAAAAAAAGTACTGGCAACAAAGAGATGACTTATCATTTGCAACTTTAAAAAGGAGCCTGCAGCTACACGAATCTGGAAATAATATAAACTTAACCCACAGGACTGCTGCACTGGTTTTAGAAGAGCTTACTTTAAAGCTGGTATGTGGGCTCGCTGAGAGACCGAGCGGTTGGCAAGGATGCTAACCATTTATGGAATGTGTCTTTGGAAAGGATTAAAGCAAAAAACATGTTGCTTCTTACCAGCCCTGAGCTCGGAATATAGCTCCGAGGGGCGAGCGTTCAATTTTAAGCATGCACTATGTAAAGCTTTCAGAGAATAAACTTTTTTTCTTCCCTTGCCCTGGTGCTCGGGATCAAATTCGGATAGAATAAAAATCATTGCTATCTGACATCCAGGAAAGGTCAGAGCTGCAGCAGCGCTGGCAGAGCAGAGCAGTTCCCAGCTTGCGTCAGAGCTGCCCAGGACAAGTCAGCATTTCAGATCTGAGTGCTCACAGCCTCACGGAGCTCTGCCTCTTCGTTTTGTCACTCTGAGCTGGGTTTGGAAACTGCTTTGCACCAAGTGAAAACTGAAGCCTGAGAGCTTGGTTAAAATCCAAAATCCCTAGGACTTGGTTGGGAAATCTTTCATTTTCTGCTTTTGTTGGTTTTGTGATGATTTTCTCTGCCTGAGGTGCTCGTGGTCCAGCCCCTCACTGTGCTGTCTCCTTCCTGTGGCACTCCCTGTCCCAGGCTGGGCTTGAAAAGAGTGAAAAATGTCAGGATGGGCTCAGTTCAGGAGTGATCCATGTTAAAGCCTTCCTCCAGAATGTGCACCAAATGGCCAAAGTGTCTTTGTAATCTCACTTTGCAATCTTTATGCCTTTGTATTCTCACTTTGAAATCTTTATGTCTCACTACAGAACCTGGCTGTGATAGGATTTGTGTTTGACTCCATTTTATCTGTTTAATAAATAGTCTGACATGCTTTATTTGACAATAAATGTGTACATCAGTGCCATAAAAACATGGATATCACCTACTTATTTTGAAGCTCTCAGAATTGATATCTCATTGATATCACCTACTTATTTTGAAGCTCTCAGAAAGAATAAACATGGCTAAATTGTGGAGGTGAGCACCTCTTTCTTCTTTAAAGTGAAAATCCTACAGCTGTGTCTTGATTAGAGTAACTGAATTTCCTCCCAGGTGAATTGCATTCTGTTGGTTGCTCCCTGGTTTTTCACCATATTGCTCACCTGCTGGAGTCCCAGAAAAGGCAGCAGCAGCTGCTCCCTGTGAGGGCCCCAAAAGGGTCCTGATGAGCCTCACCTGAGCCCTGCCCTATAAAGCTCAGCCCCAGGGCAGCTGCCCCCCCTTGGGACCCCTGTTGGGGTGTTGATCTCCAGCTCTGCACTCGGCTCTGCTGTGCTGATGCTCTGGTGTGTTTTTGGGGTGCTCTGTGCCTTCCCAGCTCTGCTCTGTCCTGAGCTGATGTTCTGTCTGTGATTTTGGGGTGCTCTGTGCATTCCCAGCTCTGCTGTGCTGATGTTCTGGTGTGATTTTTGGGGTGCACTGTGCATTCTCTGCTCTGCTCTGTCCTGAGCTGATGTTCTGGTGTGATTTTTGGGGTGCTCTGTGCATTCCCAGCTCTGTCCTGAGCTGATGTTCTGGTGTGATTTTTGGGGTGCTCTGTGCATTCCCAGCTCTGCTCTCTGCTGTGCTGATGTTCTGTCTGTGGTTTTTGGGGTGCTCTGTGCATTCCCAGCTCTGTCCTGAGCTGATGTTCTGTCTGTGTTTTTGGGGTGCTCTGTGCATTCCCAGCTCTGCTGTGGTTTTTGGGGTGCTCTGTGCATTCCCAGCTCTGCTCTCTGCTGCTCCTGAGAGGATCCTGGATGGACCCTGGGCTGGGTTTGCTGCTGGCTGTGCCTGGAGCTCTCACCAGAGCTCTGTGCCTGCCCTGCCTCCCCTGCCCTCAGCTCCTCAGCTTTTGGGAAATTCTGCACTCAAGCGCTTGCTCAAGGTAAGAGAAGAATATTCAGCTAAATTAAAATTTCATCTTAAAATTGAATGTTAATTAATATTAAAATTCAATTTTAATATGAATTAAAATTCATATTAAAACTGAATTTTAATATTCAGTTAAAAACATGAGCTTGAAATTAACGTTGTAACGATAGAATCAGCAAAGCCTGATTTTATTTTTTCTCCTCCCCTATGGTTTAATGACGATGGTGTTTTGAAGACATTCCCCATTTCCTTCTCCCACGCAGAATACCTGTGCCCCTGCCCCTGTTAGTGACTGAGTGAAAGGCAATAATGGAATATTTCTGGTTTTAAATTGCATGTGAGCTCTGAGCTGCCCAAAAGGTGCAGCAGCCCCAGGTGAGCTGAGCTGCAGGCAATGCAAACTTCTCTTTGGGGAAGGGCAGGGCAGGAGGGCTGAGATGCTTCCTGTGGGTTAGGGGCTCAAGGACCAAGCTGCTCTTACACTTTTTATTCTGTGCCTTTGCTGCTCTTCTGACCCCTAGTAAACCTTCTGGAAAAGACCCTGAAGCTAATTAAGAAGGTCATTTTTGTGGCAGTGGCTGAATGGGAAATGGAATTTCTTTCTATCTGCATGAACAGAGGTCTGGCTGCAGTTGCAGCCCAGTGCTGGAAAATCAAGGGGAGGAGGTCTGAAAGAGGTTTTGGAAGGAACACATTTGCTTAAAATGAGAATTTGCAGATCTGTGTGCCTCCATAAGAAATATGTGCCTCCAGATACTCTGCTCTGGCCCTTGGTTGGGAGCTAAGGTCCTCAGGCATCTGAGCCTGGGGGGAATTTTCAAAGCTGTGCAAGGACATTTAATATTTAATGCCCCAGTGCCCTGCCTCTGCTATTGCTGCACAGCTAATAATGTGAATTTAAATTGATGAGATGCCATGGCTGCCTCAGCAAAGGGATGCTGAGGTTGCCTTTTGTGTTCTGATGGAGCTGTAGGCATTCTGGTTGATTTTGGCAAGGGTTTGGGCTTGAAACAAACCTGGTTAATTTGGAATGAAAACAATCGGATCCTTTATGCTGTTTATAATGGGTTTTGCAGTAGTTGCTAACTTTTAAAGGTGATTTCATTCTTTTTTGGAGGTGGCTCATAACCACATGGTTGACATGATTACATTTGATCATTGATTTTTGGGGTTCAAAATTCAAATCTAATCTGTACTTCTGTTGTCCAGACTGAAATGTAGGAAGGGTGGGTGTGACAGTGGATTTATTCAATATTGACAACACTGATCATTCCAGACTCCTCCCAAATTCTGTATTTGGTTTAAGTTAATGGGACTTAGAGAAATATTGAGTTATCAGTTTTTCCCCCTCTGCAGTAGTAAGACCATAGTTTCCAGTGAAGTCTGTAATTCTCCCATGAGCTTTTGTCTCCAGGTGCTCTCAAAATGTTGCCAATTACTGAAAAACTTGAAGTAAAATATTATTAATCCTTCTGACTTAGAGCTAGAACAACGGACCTGTTAAAATATTTGTAGTTAATGTTAGGGCAGCCTGAGGGATTTGGGTTTGAGAGTTTCATTCAGAGTTTTTTATTTCATATGTATATTTATGTTCTTACTGAGTAAGCAGTTGCTGCAGAGATGGGAGATGGGTTAGGTCTGATACCTGATTGCATTGGCTGAATTTCGAGCTTTGGACAGTAAAGAATATTTAAATATTTTGTTTAGCACAGTGTATATTTGATGGTGTGGTGATGTTTCCCTGCTGGCTGGTCTGGGCAGTGTTTTTGCTGAGGTATTTTCTGCCTCTGCAATTCTGCACTCGTGCTGCTCTGTCCCAAAAGCATCCCCATGGAGTGCCCTGTGAGGACAGGAGACTCTGATTGCACCTAAAGAGAGACCCCAAAAGCCTCAGTGCTTGCCCAGACCGTGCAGTAAATGTGTTTTATGGCAGGAGCAAACTGTGGGAATCCTGACCTGTGAGGTTCCTTTGCACTGGGGACATTTTCCACCCCGTTGAAGTTCCACAGAAATTGGTGAAGGTTTCCCTGAGCTCTTTGTATCTTAGAGCAAAACTTCTACTCTAAGCATGTCTGCATCTTCACCTGGCAATTAGCAAAAATTAGGCAAGGTCTAATCAGGTAATAAAGAGTTCCACCTGAACCAACTCTAACTTCTGTGAAACCACACTAACAAATGAGTGTTTCTGTTTCTCCTTGACTCTACAGGAGGTGTCCTCAGAGCAAGAGGACTCTGCTCTTTTCAGTTTATCAATAGAGTGTGTTCAGAGTCTGATTTTTTTTTTTTTTTAACATGTAAGTTTTATTTTAGAGGACTTTGCTAATTCCTCAGTCTCTTTGTTTTCAACCTAGACAAACCCATGTAATCAATCTCAGATTGAGTGCTCTGCTTACCTGCTGTTGCCCAAACCCATAGACTCTGTTTGCCCTCCAGCTTTTTTGTCTTTTGGCAGCTGCTCTCACTCCAATTACAAAATGTCCTTGGAAATTCAATACCTCATTTTTCTATTATTTAAATTATGGCTCGCATTGTAGTTTAACGAATTTAATTAAAGCATTTCCTTACACACGTGGTGTCCATGTGGATAGGGAATAAGAACTTTTAATCTCCAAACTAGGCATGTGCAGCAGTTCCAACACAAAAAACCATTCCTTATTGCATCCTTCAGGAAAGATGAATGTTCTTGTTGCCTGGAGGAAGACAAAATTTGTATGAGCTGGATTTAAATCCTCAGGTAGCAGAGGGAATAACCTGTTTGAAATATCCATGCTGTAAGATGTGTTTGCTCCCCATTGGGGTCTCAGTCACTTTTTCCAGGACTGTCCGAGGGCTCTTGTGATGATAAAATGGAGTCATTAATGTGATGTTATTGGTGCCTATGGAAGTCGCTGAGGCTGGATGAAGGGGTACAAAAATTCACCATTTAAGGTATTCACCATTTTAGGTAATCCCATTTAAGGCAGCACACCACAATCGATGAGGAGAATAAGCGATCCAGGATCAATGTGATCAATACAAGCTTTATTCCACTATTTCTCTAGGTTCTCAGACTTCAGTGCATTTTCCAGCAGCTAGCAGGTTTTCCATGTCATTGTGTCATTGTTAGTCAGACTCCTTGCCACACCATTTTTGGTTACTTGCACACAGCTCCATCACTTGTCCCTCCCAGCTCGTGGTCCCTTCATCTGATGTTCTGCGTTCTTTTGACCACAATTTCTCTTTCATAAAATTTGGTGCTTCCCAAACCACCAAGGGCACTGTCCTTGCAGCTTACCCTCAAGGTTTTGCTCGCACAATGCCTAGCCTGTATTCTGTAGAGGCTGCAAAAGCAGAGCCTCTGGCATCTCATGGTTCTGCTCCTCAAGCCATTTTTCAACAGCTGGAGGCTTTGCCTGGCTCCCAGAGCCCCCTGGATGCCTGGGATGGAGGGATTTACCCAAATCCTGGGCTCCCAGGCTGAATTTGCAGCCTGGTGCTGCTGCTGGCTCCTTCTGGGGCAAGCATCCTTGGTTAAATTGGGAAACCTCCGGGCAGGAGCTCCAAGGCTGGTGTGCTGACAGAATTATGTGAGGAGGAGAGCTTTGTGCATTTAAAATCCTGGATTGGTGTGGGTGCTGTGTTTGGGGCAGTCTGTGAGTTTGGGATAAGCCCAGCTCGGGGTTCAGTGTCTGTGTCAGAGCCTGGGTGCTCCTGTGGATCGTTAGGATTAATTACTTGTGTCCCACTCTGCCTCATGGATGAGCTCTGTCCCCTCCCTGCTGGGAGGTGAAACTGCTCTCAGCTGCTGCAGCCCTTGTGGCACATTCCACCTGCAGTGCAATTAGCTAATTCCACTGATTAGCAGAGGGGACTCGTGTGGATCCTCTGCCAGCCCTGCCTGGGCTCTCAGGGCAATCTGTCAGGCTTGGCAAAACCTGGGTGTGGAAAACATCACTGCTGCTCAGCGGGCCCATCCCAAGGGAAAACACATCCTCCTTCTGCTCCCCTTCTCTGGAAAGAATTGCTTGGATGGCATCTTAATTCTCAAGAAAGGAATGGCAACCAGCCAAAGGAAAACCCAAATGCTTTCAGTTGCCTGTTAGTATACAGAATGCCAAAATTGGCTTTTTTTTTTCTTTTTCTTTGTCTATGCAGGGCTGGTAAACTCCATAATCAATGCCTTTTCCAGCCTCACAAGAATATGGCAGGAGGGGGTGAAGTTTGCCTAAAAATTAATTTGAATTTTTTAAAATGTCTGGGAAGTGGGAACGCTCGTTCTGTGCAGTTTGAGATTCTCAGTGACAAGTCTATGCACAAGGCAGGTCAGGAAAGATGCATGAATGAAACATAAAAATATAAAAATTTATGTAAATAAAAATGTAAATATAAAAATGTAAAAAAAAGAAAGTAAATACAAATCACAGAGGGAAACCACGTACGGTTTACATCACTGTGTTTTCAAATCAGCCCAGTATCTCACATTTCTGATTTTTTGAAAGGCTTTTTGAAACCCCCAATTAAGCCATTCAGTAGAGGGATTACCTCATGCTCCTTTCATGCCTGAGTACCCAGACTGAGGCACGGCCCAATAGATATCTCTGCAAAATATGATGCCAACAGCTCCTGCCTGGTATTTTTCTGGGGTTTTGCCACACTCAGATGTTTGTATTTTTGTTGGAGAATTGGAAGTCAGGAATCTGCTCGCAGTAGCCTGGACAGGAATGTAGGTGTCAGAATCAATGTAGGCATTGTTTTACCTCTGAAAAGGGATGATTTCTGAATAGTTGCCATTATAAGGAGATTTTTAAAGCTTTTAAGGAGAAGATATCTGGGTTATTGCTAGCCAAGCATCCCTACCTTGGCCGACAAGTCAAACTGGTTCCGCTGGCCCAAGCCTAATGAAAAACAGAATAACGCTTGCAAATGTTTTCTGAAGTCAATATTGGAAGTTGTGCTGATATTCTGAGGTGTGGGCCCGAGTTCAGTACCTCCCACCGTTCCGATTTGGGTCTCACAGGTGCATCCCACATTCTCTGAGTTAGCAGTAGCTGTATTTGTGTTTTGTTGGAGCATTCCTGGAGTGAGTAATGACTGGAGATGTGTGATTGTGTGATCCCCTGAAGGGCCAGAGTTGTATAAAGTGCTCCTCTATATCTCATGTAACCCATTCTGGATTTCAGTTACCTTAATGGTGCTAAATAACTTGGTGGGGTTTTTTTTTGTTTGTTTTTTGTTCATTTTTTTTTTGTTTTTTTGCCTTTTTCTTTGGGGTGGGTGGGTTTTTTGTTTTGTTTTTTTTTTTCTTTTCTTCTTCTTCTTCTTTTTTTTTTTTTTTAACCCACAAAAACCGAAACCAAAAAAAACCCAAAAAACCAAAGCAAACTTGGCAGCACAGAAACGAACGTGATTTATTTGTGGGCCGAGGTAAGCATGAATTCTGGGCTCACAAGCCTGGCTCTTTCAGTCTCAGTGAGAAATGGCCAGAAATAAACACAGCCACTTTCTCATTAACGCAATTACCATAGCCCATCAAACATGTGCTGATAAACTGGAGAGGCTTACACTATTCATTAGGTTATGCATTCATTAGTGTAGCCATCATAAAATAACCAGGGGAGTGTCCAGCTCGGGGAAAAACCCAGAGAACAAGAACTCACATTATACAGAGCCAGATGATAAATGTCTCCTGTGGCATAATTTTAACTCTTACCATCTGTTATTCCCTGTTGCTGCAGCAACGGAAAATAAATATTAAAAATAGTCTGAAACCAGGAAAAGCACAGCAGGGAATGTCTGTCCTGAAAGAAAACAAACCCTCGATGTGACCAGGAAATAGCAGGGAAAAGGACTGGTGAGAACTTGAGGAGACTGAGCTGGGAGAATTTTCAATATGCAGAGAGAAGATCCCAAAGCAGTGTTTGCAAGCAGCTGTAGCTGAGCTTCCCAAGCTCTGTCAGATGCTCTGTGCTGTGCTTGCCATCTGTTTGCAACTTGGAGCTTGAGAAGTAATTTTACTTTAACTGTTAGAAGATTTGTGGGTGTATGAATAAATATGGTTTTACATTTTTGCGAGATGTCTGATTTTTAAAATTTTTTAATTTTTTAGTTTTTTAATTTTTAAATTTTTTTCTTTTATTTTTAAAATTTTTAATTTTTTTCTTTTTTTTTCTTTTTTAATTTTTAATTTTTTTTCTTTTTTTCTTTTTAATTTTTTTTTATTTTTTAGTAGTCGAGCTGGAGAGCCACGAAGAGCTGCTCTGACGCAGCCTCTGAGCCGTGAGCATGGTGTTGATCAAATGATGCCATTCAAATGTTATTAGAACTGAGTGTTTAGGCCAAAGGCAAGGCTTGAAAGGAGAGCTGCACTTTCATGCCAGGCCAGCACAGGAGCTGATTCCAGAGACTTCTTTCTGGAGAACACCAGAGCAGGAAAAGCTGACTTGGGAAAGAAAGGGTGAAAGACTGTGTTTGGTGTCGGGGCAATGTTTAAATATTGCCAGCATTGTGAAATAGCAGAGCAGGTCAAGAACCTAGGAACTTTACTCTTTTTGGGAGGAGCTAAATTATTTGGGGATGCCCTATCTAAAGCAATCCTTGGCTGAAAACTTTGCATGGAAGAGCAGCAATTCCTGCTTGGGGGAATTGCTAACTGTGCTGGGCAGCTCCTTGCTTTAGTCTAGTTACAATGAAGTTTTGTTTAGCTTCCTTGGTGAGTGTTCCAGAATGTTTTTTAGCATTCCCTTTCATTCATCTGGCAGTCACTTCAAGAGTGATTTAGGCTAAGAGATGAGAAAACAAGCTGAGGTTTGATGGTAGGGAGCTGAGATGCAATCACTGCTGCACAGCATGCTGAGCAGCTCTGTGTGCACCACGCTGGGCTGGAAATCAGAGCTGATTCGACCCTGCACACCTGGAGATCCAAACCAGCCTGGGCACCCAGGTGCCATCGGTGCCAATGGAGGGTCTGTGCCTGGGCTGGAGTGTGTGAGAGCAGAGGAACACAAATCAGATGTTTTGTTTGGCCCTGCTGTGGCTGATGAGCTGATAAGCAGCTTTTTATCGCAGCCTTGCGGTTTGCTCTGTGACAATAACAAAGGCCAATTCTAAAAGGCAGCCAAATGTAGGTGCTTTGGTTCGCAGGAAAGCTCTGACCCACCAGAACCCCGATTTTTAGTGATAAAAGTCATGTGAGTTCCAGTCACAGCCACCGTGTGTCTGAGCTTTCCTAGATGTGTCTGTTCTCCTCTTATTCTCTGCCATCTCAGAGCCCTCGGTGTAATCAGAGAGTTTTCTGCATTTGGGCAGAGCCAGATCAGTGCTGCCCTGAGCCTGCTCTGTGTCTCTGTCTGGGGACACGTCCCTGGCACAGCTCCTGTGCAGTCAGCTCCTCTGGGGGCACTGAGCTCTTCCTTGTGCCCAAAACAGCTGCTGGGTGAGTGAAATAACCCTGATCACAACCCTGATCATAACCCAAAAGCCTTGGGCTCACCCCAAACCAGCCTGAGGCAGGCCCAAGGCTTCCCACGAGGCTGCACATTGTTCCTGCCAAGTGAACTGTGACAGAAATGAGGCATTTTGTGAGATGCTGTGATCTGGGACAGACCTGTACCGCTTTGTTCTCACTGACACAGCTCTGCCCTGCGTGCTGTGCTGGGCTGAGGTGAAGGGTGGAAAGCTCCAGAAGGATTCCTCTGAGACCTTTTTGGAGTGGTGAGAAGGGAATCAATACCTGCTAGGATAGGACAGGAGATAATTTCAGTCTTTGCTGGTGCTCCTTTTGGCCCAAGGTGGACTCTCCTGCCCGTGACGAAATGAAAATTCCCCAAACCCCATCTTGTAGTTGCACTGTTTTAGGAATCTTTCTGTTCTTTCTCACAGAGAATAGAGATAAGCTGCATTCTTTTACTTAATCTCTGTGTTTAGTATTAGGTGTTATTTGGCTGTGACCAATGGTTTTAGGAGGTGGATTCTTTGCTGACCAATAATTGCTAAGTTATTAATAGATATATAAAGAAGTTTCTTGTAAATAAAGCTCTCCTTTCTCTTGGGTTCGTCTGCCTAAATTCTCTGCCAGCTCCTGCAATCCTCAAGAAATCTAAAGCCATACCATCTGATTCTCCTTCAGCCACCCAATAGTTCATCCACAGCCCCACTCCATCAGTGCTTCAAGTGTTCATTATGCAAAAGGGTTTTTTTGGAGCCTTTAGAAGAACGTTGTGCACTCCTGTGACCTTAAGATTTTTTTCCTTGCACTCCATCCCTGTCTGCTCATTTCGTGGGGAATCCAAGCTCATGCTGAAATGCTTTCTGGCATGCTGCAGGAAGGAAAGGCTTTCCCAGGAGCTCTGGGAACAAGCCAATGGCTTGGAAATCCTGCCGGAAACGCTGCTTGGAAGATGCATAGAAAATAATAAAACTTTGCTGTGTTCTGCTCAGAATGGGCGATTATTCAGCAGTGTGTGTGTTGGATATGGTGAGATGTGTGAGTGTGCTTTACTGAGCACAGACCCTGAGCTTGGCGCTCTCTTATGCTGCAGATAAAATGTTTCCTGCTCTGAGGGATTTACAGCCGAGATGGACACTTTGGGAAGGCAGAAAATCCAGCGGCAGTGCACCATGGAATGGTTCACTTTAGGAAGTTTATCTCTATTTCATGATGGTGATGACATAATTTTTACTTGGAGGAGTAGGATTTATGCTGATGCACTTTCAGCTTTTATGCCAATCTCCTTATGTATTGCATTAGACAGTCCCTGCTGCAGAGGTTTGAAATCTCAGCTAGATTAAGATATCTGATCTCAGCTTCCCAAAAATTCCACCGAGTTGTCAAGTGAAAGCAGAAAGCTGATGGAAGACATAAAGTGTGCAGAAGGCCTGCCATATTTCACTGGGATTTACCCTGACATCTGTATGTAGCTAGTTGGGTTTTTCCTTCTGACCCAAAGAGCAGGGTGAGCTCAGCAGTCAGCAGCACACATTCTTTATGGCATCTAGAGAATTCAAATTATTGTTTTATGGGCGAAGTGATGGCCGTGCAATTAGGATTTCCATCTGTGCAATCCTCTCCTTTGGTATGGTGGCAAACGTAGCACGAAATTAGCTTTTACAGCTGTGGGAGGAGCTCAGGGTGAGCTTCTGTTCACGGTTTTGCTGTAGAATTTTACTTTTTTAGGAACCTTGCGGATGTTTACAAAGCTTCCCTGTCGCTGCTTCCTGAAGTTGTGGCCGGGCTTTGATCAAAGCTGAATGTTTGGATGGTGCAGGAGCTCCCCAACTTTTTATTTGCAGGGAAATCTCACTGCAGTGAGCTCTGAACCTCTTCTATCCCCTGGGTGAAGAGCCCTTGCTGTGTCCTGTTGTACTCCAGCTTTTTACAGCACAACCTGAACCTTGTTTTCCATTAACTCAAGTTCAGTTTGGATCCAGTTAAAGCCTCTGTGTTTTTTTGCCTTTGGGCTGTAAGGGATATGTGTCAGTTTGTATTTTTTTGAGAAACTTGTACAGTTTGGGCTGGATTTTCTCGACTGAATGCTCTTTTGCAGTTAGCAGCCACGTTATGCTGTCTTCTGAGTCGGATATGTATCATCAAATTGGAAATAGCTCCAAATTCCATTTCCTTCTTTGTTCCATCTTAGCTTCCCATCTTGTGCAGGCAGCATGCAGAGTATTTTTTTTAAGGAAAAGGTTTCGGGTCTTTCAGAACTTTTTCTCATTTATCCTGTTTCCACGCTTGCTGTTCAGGATCCCATGGATCTGGAGAGCTCATGGTGACTATCATTTGATTCTGCTGAGTGCTTTAAAAGTTGTAATGAGGCTGTGTGGTGAAGTTAATAGAGCCTCCTGGTTATTCTCACAGTACTTGTAAAAAATTACTTGGTGTCATGACTTCATATCCAGATGACTGTATAAAATTAAGAATACTCTTAACGCTTGTTCTCTGAGATAATATATTTTTAAAATTTATTGGAAAATGCAATCGTTTTATCAGGGAGATAACTCAGAACTTTCCAAATGCTGATGGATAGCATGCCAAATCTTTTCAGTGTTCAATAATAAAGTTCAAGGCATAGCACATTAGACACTTGGGAAAAGTTCCCTTTTGCAGATGATTGATGTGCCAACCTTTCATTCTGCTTCCAGTGCTTTGAGATGCAGAGTATTTTTTTTCAGGAAAAGGTTACAGGTTTTTCAGAAATTTTTCTTGCTTATACAGTTTAGAAACATAATGTTTTAAACCATTAAGTTGAATCAAAGTTAAGTTTCATGTTGTCCCTTTGCAGGACATTCTTCAGGGCCTTGTGGAGTAAATGATTGTGCTCAGAAAATGTCACCCACCCAAGCCATTACCTTGTGGTCTGAAATAATTAGATTTGTGTATAATTAACTTTCCTGTGGCATTGTATTTTTTATTAATCAAGTGAGGGGAGGAAGTGGAATGCTAGCATGGTTTCCATCAAGAATGGGTCTTTGTTTTCCCAGATGTTTACTGTTTTCAGAACTTTATACAATTGTGCAGCCCTGTCAGCCCATTTCAGGTGACCTCTGATGGCTAAAAAAGATGGTGGGCAAGGCATTCACCTTAATTTGTGAGCTGCTGTGCTGGAGTGTGCCTGGGGGTGCTTTAACAAACAGATTTGCTGGACCTGGTGTTCTCTGGTGTCTCAAAGTCCATTGGTGGAATCAAAACAAGTGTGATACACAAAATTATGGATGTCACTCTGAGATGAGCTCGGCTGATTGGAGCACAGTGACGATAACAAATGCCAAGGTGAAGAGTTTGATCCCCAAATGCACCATTCACTTGAGAGCTGGACTTGGTACTCCCTGTGGGTGCCTTCCAAGCTGGAATACTCTGTAATTCCTCAGTAATTAACACACAGGAAATGCATGCATGATAAGTTTTCATGAGCCATACATGCTTTGAATAATGCACTGCTCTCGTTTGGCTCAGCTGCGAGAGGCTGCTGGAGCTGATGGGAATTTGCAGATTTGGGGTTCTTCCAGGGTGGCTCTCTGGCCCTGTGGCATTGTCAGAGGCTCATGGCATATTTTGGGTATCTTTAGCAGCAATGTCCTTGTGTTGGTTCCTCGTGGAAGGTCCATGGCCACGAGCAGCAGGTGTGAGCTCCTTGGGAGTGGGGGGTCCTGGGTGGGACTGTGGCCACCAGCACCACCAGGACGTGAAGGGTTAACAACAAACCAGCTAGGGGTGGTGGCATTTTGTCACTGGTGCCACCGAGTCCCCCAGAGGTCCACAGCAATCTTTTGCACACTCAGTGGATCCCTAAATCAGCACAAGAGCCACAGTTCATCTCTCCCAAAACAGAGATGCCAATCACTGATAATTCTGGCTTGGCTTTGCTGTAAACATGAGAAACTGGTGGGGTTTTTGGGTGGAAATTCCTGTTCCTTGAAGATAATTCTGGCGTGGTTTTGCTGTGAACATGAGAAACTCTGGTGGGTTTTTTGGATGGAAATTCCTGTTCCTTAAAGATCCTTTTAATCTCCTGTGTCCCTCCGTGGCTGGGTTGCCAAAATGGCCTAAAGCAATCTGGAACAGCCTTGGCATTGCTGTTTGAGGGCAAGAGGGACTGCCCTGGCCATGACAGCAACTGAGAGGTACTTGGCACATTCACTGTCTAGAAAACCCAGGGTGTCTGTTTGGTTTTCTCCCCCAAGAGGAAAATAACTTCGCAGTGAATGGGACAGGCTTAGAATTTCCACAATTTATTGTCATGTGAATAAGCTCTAAAGAAAAAAACCCCAACATTTTTACACGTTAGCCACGTGTGGCCATGTAACTGAGGCTGAGTAGTTTTGTGAAAGGTCATAGGAATGCTCTTCTAAAAGCTGGTAGTTGTATTTCACCATAATCTTTGCTTGATACTAATGATGCCTCAGAATTACTGAAAAAATAAATGCCTGGTGGAAAAAAAAAAATCCTTAAGGCAAAGAATAAAAATGGCACCTATAAAAGTCTGATATTTCTTCTTTATCTGAAAATCTGGACTGGGTGCTTAATCAAATGCTCTCTTCTAGAGACGCAAAGCCATGGAGCTTCTGGCTCATCTGCCTGAAATGCAGGCCAGGGTGGAGAGCTGTTTTGCAAGGTGGATGTTTCTGCTAATTGCTAATTTGGCAAGCTGGTGCTGATTATGGGCAGCAGGGCAAGGAGGAGGAGCTGTCTCTGCCTGGACTCGAGAATTCTGCAAGTGCTCAGGAGCTGCTCTCTCCAAAGGACTCCCTCCACTATTTTCAATTTAAATTGAGCCCTTGAGGTGTGTGAGAGCTGCAGAGTATTTCACTGCTGATGGGATGTGCCTCTGAGTTGTGTTCCATGGCAAATTAAGCAGCAATACTCCTGCATGGCATACACTGCAATTAATGTGGAGCCCAAGCCCAGGGTTTGACCTCAGGGAATTTAATTCACTTGATTGCAGTGCTGGTGGGCAAATGAATTCCATAATTGAGGCTGAGATCTGATGTCCCCCACAGTATTTGAGTATTCAAATACAAAGTTTTGGGAGAAGTCCATTTCTAATATTCACACTAATTTATCATTTTAGCTGACATATTTGGATTCCAGAACAATTGGAGGTTAAACAAAAGGAAAACAGGATATTAAAGGATCTGATGGGTCCCATCCAAGTTTTGTTTGAGCTTCTCTCTGCTGGCTTTAATGGAATGTGGCCCACTCTGTAGAAATAGTTCTTGAATTCTTTTCACTGGAAACACTGACAAAAATTAATATGCCCCTAAAGTGAAACAGACCTGGGAAACAAAATAAATTCAGCTCTTGGAATTGTCCAAGCCAGAGGAAGCTCAGAAGCGAAACAAATACCATGAGAATGTAAGAGAAGATTTGTTATTTCAGTTTTAAGATTTAAAGTATGAATAACAAAGATAAGGTAGCGGTGGTCTCTCTGCTAATTAGAACAGTGCTGCAGATACAGTGAAAATAGAAATTTTCCATGTTCAGAGCCTTAGTGGAATTGAGACAGTGGTGCTTGAAAGAAAGGATTTTTAGGATGGTGCTGGGATGATGTATCTCTTATTGACATAACAGTCCTAAAGAAACAAAAGTGTGAAAAGTTAAATACAGAACAGTTTTTTGAAATCTCAGTGCATCCACCGCTCATTGGGAAGGAACTGCTCCGTAGTGAATGGCATTTTCTTTTGCTGTTTTAATGTGTGTGCAATTGTTTCCACTGTGCAAATAGTGACAATGCTATTTCTGTCGTGCTGCTGTTGGCTTTGTAGCGTCATGCAAATGGAAATTGTCAGGATATAAAAATGGATCATGGAAGTCATCCCAAAAAGCACAATGAAAATGATTTTGTCCTTTTTCTATGCATTAACTGCAATGAATCAGAGGATGCAGAATCTCTGCTGAGGTTGACTTTTAAAATTTTTTTAAAAATTTTTTTAATCAAAGTTGTTCTGGATACAGTGCTATTGTGGGAAATCCCCACTCTTCAAGCCGAAAGTAGTTTTACTGAGATTTAAAAGGTGCCAGTGAATTTAACTTCAAATGCAATGGGATTTAATCCTGCAGGAAGGCAGTGCTTGGCATGAAAAAGGACATCAAAATTCAGTTTTTCTATGGGAAAAACGTACTAGGGGGCTGTGATAGTATTGAAATAAGTACTGGAAGAACACATTTATCTATTTGGAGAGCAAAACCTGCTTGTCTGAATGCAACAATGGGCATTTACAGGTTGGGTTTTTTTTTTTTTTTGGTTTATTTTTTTGGGGTTTTTTTGTTTTTGTTTTGGTTTTGTTTTTTTTGGTGGGTTTTTTATTTTGTTTGTTTTTTGTGTTTTTTTTTTTTGTTTGTTTTTTTTTGTGTGTGTGTGTGTGTGTTTGTTGGTTGGTTTCCAGTTATTTGTTTGGGCTTTGATTGGATTTTTTTTACTCAAATTTTAGCCTCTGCTTTCCAATTCTTAGCAAAGCAGGCCTGAAGATGCGTTTGCTCTGAATTCTCTTCGGCTGTGATTTGTGATTCGCAGCAGAATTTCCAAAGCGCAGAATTTAATTTGGGCTGGTGGAGTCTCTTTGTGCTCAGCCCTGGGAAGCGATGAACACTCAGACCTCACAGCCCGCGGTGCTCCTGGAATTGTGCTGCAAATAACTTCTGGACCAACACCAAAATCCTGAGGGCTGAAGTCAAGGAAAATCCCTCTCACCTTGCAGGAGAGAATGTCCAAAGAAATCTGCGTTAGGTCACTCACGCTGGGGCTGGGAAGAGCAGCATGTGATCTGTTCCTCCACTGTAACCGCTCCAGAAAATTCTATTTGTTGGGTTTATTTATAGGCACTTCTGCACTATCAGCTCGTTGCTCTTAGGGCACTCGTGCCTTTAATGGAAAAGGACAAATGTTTTTTCTCTTCCGACTTTTGCACATCACTGAAATTCATCTCAGGCCTAAATTGTTAACCTAACTAAAATAATAAGGTTTTCTTCTAAAGAATGCTGCTGTTCTGCAGCAGTTTTTGGAAGGTTTCTTGACAGAAGTTGAAGCAATGAGTGTACTCTCTGTATTTCTTTAAATGCATTGTGTGTGAAATGTGAAATTAAATTGAAAAAATTCTGCTGTGCGTGGTTTTTCTGCCTTGCAGCAGTGTTTGTTTATCTAGACATTTGCTTTTTCTGGTAAAGGGCACATGCCACAGGGAGTGCAGCTGCTTGGAAAATATGAATCCCTTCAGTGGCTTCCTTCTGCCTCAATCCCCCAAATTCTGGTGACAATGAAAAGAATTTCACTCTTAACAAGAAAATTCTATTGAATGCTTAATTTGGGGGAAAAGAAAAAAACCAAACAACTTAACCATGATTTTTCTAACTGAAATAAAGACATTGTGTCATGTAAAGTTCTCATTTACAATCTGAGCTCTGCCCTCTGTTCTGCAGTCTCTCACAATCCCAGGGGATAATTCAGGTTTGGGGCTAGCTGGGCCACCTTGAAGGGCATCAGGAGAGGTCCAAATCTACTGAAAAACTCAGCTCAAAACAGTGACATTTTGGGGCATTTGTCCTAGAGATCTCGAGAGCCCTCAGCATTTCTGGGGGGTAAGTTTGTAAGAAAAAAAATCTGGCATAATGCTTGGCATTTTATATCAGATTTTCTGTCTGGATTTCTTTTGTTATACTAAAAAGAATATTAAGCACCTTGAAATCTTAATCCTACTTCTGCTGCTGATTTTAATCCTTAAAATAAATTTATTTCCTCTGATTTTTAAATATTACTATGAAGCCACTGACTGGAGGAAACAGTGCAATAAAGATTTAACTTTGATAGACCTTTGCATACCTGCAACACATTAAATAGGTTTTAACAGTATCTCTGCTATTATTTTGGGCCAAAATTCTCTTTGCAATATGCTCCAAAATGAGAACACAAAAATAATTTAGAAAAAAATGCTGTAACTGTCAAGTCTTTAATCTCCATTATTAGCACACCATGTGTGGTTTCCCTGAAAACCAAAAGCAGCGAAAGCTTTGAGGCTCAGGAGTCGAATGCACAATGAATCTGTCTCTGGTGTGTGTTTTGTAAAGTTTTTCCAGTCTTGACAATGCTGAGACTTGCAAAGGAGCCTGAGGCTAGAAAGTGTTCTAAGTAAAGAACAAATGGGAATTCAAGGGAAGAGAAGCCATCTGATCCTGGAGAGCTTTCTGGTAGTGCAGAAGGTCTGAGGAGGAAGAGCTAGATGACTCTTCAAAGCCACAGTTGTTAGAAATGAACTATTCAAAGGGAAATTAAAAAAAATAAAATATATACTTTCTCCTGTAAGAGCAAGACCTCTTTGGTAAAGACTGTATTTCTAAGTTTTCCCTGATTTTCATGGTCAGATGCACTAAGATACCCTTATGGAGCCTACAATTTTTTAAAAAAATGTTTTGGATGGCTGAAATCATAAAAAGACCAAATTCCTCAGGATAGCCAGTCTCTACTAGGCAATCTATATATAAAAGAATAAAGGATGTAGGGAGGAAAGGTTGTATATCTATATACAGCAACTTTGTTCTCTGCTCTCATTTCCGTGGCAAAATTATCCTTTGTGCGGTTTCAGGTTTTTCTCACGTGCAGTCAGAGTAGGATCAAGTCCCTTCTGCTGCAAGAAGGAGGTGGGGAAAGCTCCAGCTGGGCTTCAGAAAGCATTTTGGAGATAAGTGAGTTGTCAGCAGCTTCCTTGCCCTGACACTGCCCCTCACTCCTAGAAAGGAGAATCAATAATGAATAAATGGCAGTGCCAAAGCAAATCAAAAGTTCCCAGAGCCCTGGAGGGACAGGGTCCTGTCTGTTGGGCTGCTTGGATCAGGGGAAGGAGCTCCTCTGCAGTCACTGTGGCTTTGCTGATTTACATGCCCATGATCTGCTGACATTTTTTATAGACAATTTCCACCTTGTGTCAGGCAATGAGCAGGATCGGTGTGTGTCTCTCCTTCCTGCTGAGCCCTGCTGCCCTGAGCTGCTCTGCTCTGCTCTGCCCCAGCCAGGCTGAGAATCTCATTTGTTAGCCAGAACCAAGCCATTGGAACAATTCCGTTCCCCTTTTCACTTTTTTGAGTGAACAATTCCTCTTCCCTTTTCAGTTTGAGTGAACAATTCCTCTTCCCTCTTCACTTTAAGTGAACAATTCCTCTTCCCTCTTCACTTTCTTGAGTGAACAATTCCTCTTCCTTTTTCACTTTGAACAATTCCTCTCCCCTTTTCACTTTCTTGAGTGAACAATTCCTCTTCCCTCTTTTGAGTGAACAGTTCCTCTTCCCTCTTCACTTTAAGTGAACAATTCCTCTTCCCTTTTCACTTTTTTTGAGCGAACAATTCCTCTTCCCTTTTCACTTTTTTTGAGCGAACAATTCCTCTTCCCTCTTCACTTTTTTTGAGTGAACAATTCCTCTTCCCTGTTCACTTTTCTGAGCAACAATTCCTCTTCCCTTTTCACTTTTTGAGTGAACAATTCCTCTTCCCTTTTCACTTTGAGTGAACAATTCCTCTTCCCTCCTCACTTTTTTTTTGAGTGAACAATTCCTCTTCCCTTTTCACTTTGAGTGAACAATTCCCCTTCCTTTTTCACTTTTTGGAGCGAACAATTCCTTTTCCCTTTTTACTTTTTTGAGTGAGCAATTCCTCTTCCCTCTTCACTTTTTTGAGTGGCTGTCTATCAAATCTGAACCCTCTGTGCTCTGAAGCCTGGAAATTCTCTGCTATAAGAACATTTTTCATGCAGTTCAGCATTTTACTTTCACTTCTGTAAACACCCAGAAAAAAACCCCAAACCTTAACCAACAAGCCCCAAACTGTCATCAGTAACACGACACAAACGCAGAGCATGGAAACTTCTGTTCAAACACTTCATCCTGAGCAGTTCTGAGCTCCTGCAAAGAGGTGTCCTGTAATGGAAAATGTGATGCAAGATGAGCCAGACGAGAAGCTGAGTTGGTATGTGGAGCTGCAAAGCCATGGGTGGCTGGATTTGCCTTTCCACCTAAGTTGTGTGAGCAGCATCTGCCACCCAAGGTTATTTTGGCATTAAATTTCAGGCTTAAAGTAGAATTTACAAGCCAGTTTTGGGTTGTGCGTTAGGCCTTTTTAAAAAATTATAAATATACATGGTTTCAAGTAGGATCTCTCAAATTTAATGCTGGGGGAATCGTTCATTCTCAGATTCTGAAAACAGAGTTTTATTTGCCAGAGGATTGAGCAGGCTCTCAGCTGCCCTGCTTCACTTCTTTCTTTCCCTCCCCACCACAGAAGATGACATAATTTCTCTACAAAGTGCCACAGTGGCCATTTTTTTTCCAGCCCAACTCCTTCTGGGAATTTCTAGACCTAGTTTGAAGACTCATAAAGGTTCCATTACCTTTCTAATTAGGAAATAAAGAAGGCTCATTATTTTGTGAGGGGCAAAGGACTTCAACCTTTTAAGCAATTATTTCCATGGTGAAATACTACCCATAAATGTGAAATGAAAATCGAAGCCAAAGAGATTAAGATCCCAACAACTTGTTTGATATGAGAAAGAAGGGGGAAAAGCCCCCAAGATTTGATTACCCTTTTTGTAGTAATCCTTCCTGCCAGAATGCAAAAAAACTCCCAAACATCTGGGAGAGTTGGGTTAGCAAGAGAGAAATGAAAGAATTCAGACACACACGAAGGGTTGCAACAACAAGCAGGAGATCATTTGTAGAAAGTGGATGTGCAAAATCCCTCGTGCCTATGAACTGGGAAGGAGTGAAAAAACAATGGCCCAATTTGGCCAAAATCTTCAGATTTTAGGAGCTGAGGAGTACAGACAGATATTGCTGAGTATATAGCGGGAGGAGGATACTGTGGGCAGAGAATTGGAGTTAGTGTTCCCAGCAGAGGTTATGTTTGTGTGAGGGTTTTATAAGGAGGGAGTTATATCTGAAAATACTCTCAGAAGACTCCATGCCCAGGGGTAGGGGAAGATAAAAATCTAGCTTCCCATTTTCTTTGCAATATTCTACATATTCAGAAGAGGGAATGTGTCTTAAAGTGTCTTAAAACAACAGGGAGAGCTCAGCACTTCCTCAGAGTTTTAAAATCCTTCCTCACTCACTACTGTCCCCTTGATTTACACTGCTCAAGGTGGGCCAGCCACCCGTGAGCCAAATACATAAAAAAAGGCTAAAAAAGCCATAAAAGCTTTACACAGAGGATGTGACCAACATAAACAGCTCACAACATGTTTCTAATGTGCAGTATAGGGGTCTGTGGAGCAAGAAAACAGCCATTGTTAAAAAAAAAAAAAAAAATTGTTACACTAGAGAGCCTAAAATGCATAATAACATAATAATTAGGTGTCTCCCTCTGGCTCTGTGCTGGGATCCAGCAGCACAAAACACTTCTGCACCAAATGTTGGCACGTTTCCATTTTGGCAGAAATTTTGTTTGGAGGAGATAAAGGTGCAGAGGTGGGGAGAGAGGGGCCAAGGCTCTGCTCCCTCCAGCTCCCAGCTTGGCCTCCCAAATTTCCCCTCCCTGATCAGGGCAGGGGCTGGGCTCAGCTTCAGGTCGAGTTTAGTGGTTTGCTTCTGCTGTAGAGCAGAGGAAACCCAACAACGTTAAATGGAAATAAAAATGTAAAGTTCAATGAATGAAGCGATAATTCATCTGAGAATTGCCCTTTCTTGGGTTGTGTGGACCTGTGCAGCCCTTCAGCAAATTTCTGGGATTTGGGGAGTGTCTCCAGTCCCTTCTGGGGAGCTGTGGCTCTGACATTTCCTCCTGTTTTGTACAAACTCAGCTCTCTGTGCTCTTTCCCTGAGCTTTCCCAGTGTGGTGGGAAAAGATTCACAACTTTAAACAGCTGTGATGCATGGGAGGGCATAAAATACAACAAAAATGAGGAGCCTATAATAACAGGAGCTGCAATATCACAGGACAGTAAAAATAATGATACAGGAAATTTTAAAGACGGCTTGATGGCTGAATGATCCAAAAACTTGGCCTAGTGCAGCAAATTATTTCCTTTTTTTATTTGTTCATTCCTTCATCTGATATTTATATCTGAGAGAGAAACAGGCCAAGTCTGGAGAGAGACCTTGTGAGGTTGGGGTTGTTTGGGGTGGGTTTTGAGAATTTCCACAGAATTAACATAAATTTGCTTATAGGAAACGTAAGGAAAGCATGATCTTTGGTAAAAGTAGAGTCAAAAATATCTGACCTTTCCAAAATGGAAATGCGTCTGTGTGAGTGAAGGGCTCTGTGATGGCATTGCCTTGCAGCTGAAGGGAGCAAAGCCATCTGCGTTGTTTTTGTTTTGTTTTTCAAACCAGACTCTCATGTGATCCTGTCTGAAAGCTGCCAAATCCTCCCAAATCTTGGGTGGCCTGGGCCTGAAACAATAAGTGGTCCAATTTCCCATACTTTTGCAGTATGTAACCAGCAATATGTTTTTATTCCTGATTAAATTTGGGCAGCGTTTATAGAAAATTCTGTTCTCCTTGGAGAAAATGAATCAAAATGCCTTTTACTAATCCTTGTGAGCATATGAAGCTGAAGTTCATAAGTCAGAACTTGTACTGGAGGAATTTTATAATCAATCACAGCTAATCTGGAAGATAAGATGAAAAAGCAACAGAGAAATTGGTCATTGTGTCAAAAAGCTTAAGCTAAATATTTTTCTGGATATTTCTCTGTGCTTCTCCACACATCCTTAATGGCTGCCAAGAGATCAGAATAGTAAACAATGAATGAATAATATCATTTCAGGAGCTAAAATGTCTTCAGTTGGAGTCTTTATTTATAGATTTCCTGAATATCACTGGAATGTATTTCACAAGAGTTATTTTTTCTCTTTTTTTTTGTGAAATGTTATTGAAGGAATTCTGTGCGCAGCTGTTGCACATTGTTGGAGCATTCATTTTTGGGATCTCAGTGGAGGATGGGGAATTTATCGAGGTTCTAATCAGAAATGGGAAATGTTGAAAGTCAGACCATGCAGGGACTTTAGCAAGCTTTCTCTGATATTTGATTTGCAAGCATCTGTGTATTAAATCCCCGAGTGGTTTTGAGGAAGCGTTCAATTGTATTTAACTGCTCAGAAGCCAAACTCATTAAGTTCAGTGTCATTTTTAAATCAAATGTGCACTATTTAAGACTTGTTTTGAGCACTAAAAGTTGGTGACTAAATACAGAAGTGTGTTTCTGACCCATTATCAATTTTTATTGATTTTTTTAAAGTAAGGACACTTAGAAAACTTATCACTTTATGACTTTTTACTTTGTGTTTGTGGTGTCATGGTGTGCTAAGCTCTAGAAAAAGCCAAACTCGTGGTATTTCTTGTAATGAATCGGAACAATAGCGATGAGTTGGGAATTCAGTGAGAATTAGGACACTCAGGAGCAGCTCTGGCTCAAGGCTCATTCTGTTTTTCCTGATGGTTACAATCTCATCTGTGGCAATGCTGGCAATGACTTTCCCTTCCTTTACCCAAAACCATTTAGCAGCAGTGAAAAGACTTTTGTCAAGGCAGGCATAATTCTTTCCATATCTGCACTTTAAAAAAAGTTCATTGATTCTTTTTTATTTATGAATGTTATCTCTGTGGCTGAAAATAATAAAGATGTTAACCACGAGCCACTGGTGACTGGTTTATATCATCAGGATCTGAGCTTGGGGAATTGCTCCTGATGACTTGTGAGACTGAGTGCTAGAAGGGAATTCAGTATTTTTATTAATATATTAGTTCATTTATTAGTATATAATAATAATAATTATTAGTAGTATAGAATAATTATTATTATATACTAATAAGTGAACTAATATATTAATAAATATACGAAATAAATATAAATATAAATAAAATATAAATAAATATAATGTTTCTCTCGGTTGTCTAAACTGAGAGAAATAAAATGCCTCACCTAGGAAAATGGGGAGATATACCACACCAAAATGAATGGCAAAGAAGCATAATTATATGCTTATTTATTTCTTTAATAAACATTTATTATTTATTATAAATAATATTTATTATAAATAAATTTATTAATAATTTATTAATAAATTAAATAAATAATGAGATAAATAAATAAATAAAATAAATTAATAAATTAAAAGCGTCTTAATTTCTTTAATTCAAGGTGAGGAAGTGCTGCTCATGGGAACACTTGACTAAATCCTGAGCGTGGTAATGGTGCTACCTTACTAAAGGGTAACATATGTTAATCCAGAGAGTTCCAAGGAAGAATAAGTTTTTTTATTTATAGGAAAATGTAATGAGCCCTCAGCCAGGTGTTCTCAGAGACGTCTTTTGGGTCTCCAGCGGTGTGTCTAGGTTTGGAGAGCAGCAAATGTAGCGCTGCAGGGTTGGCACAAAACCTCTCTGTCCCTCTCTTTCCGAGCGAGAGGGCCAAGGAAAGACATTCCGCCGCGTCCACTGCTGCACAAAATTCTAGATTTTTAGGGAAACTCCTTGGAGAGTAGCACAGGAGACCCAAATGGAGATCCCAAGTGCTGTTTGCAGACATGGGCACGTGTGGGACTGCAGTGAAGTTGTGTTTTTCATTTGAGCCTGAGTTGACCTCGCCCCAGCCTCTGCCTGAGCCGAGCTGCTGAGGCTGAGCAGCTCAGGAGCATCAGAGCTCAAAGGGCCTGGCTTTGCTGTGGCTCCCATTGCTGCAGCAATGGCAATGGCAGGGATTTTGGTTTGATGAGGCTGATATTGGTGCAGCCTGGTCTCAGTGAGAGCAGAATCAGAGCCGAGGGAAATGCTCACCCTCCGAGTGCCTGGGCCAGCAGCTGTGTCATTTGGGAGCTGCTTGCAGAATGAGGTGATGGCACCATCTCCTCTGCCTGGAAAACCATGCTCGAAATAAAGCCAAACTTACAAGGGAGGAGTGTGGGCTGCGCAATCGTTTGGGGCAAATGCATTGATTTTTCTCCAATAGAGAAAGTGTGCAAAGTTCTGAGTGCTGCTGCTTGCATTGAGTGAAGTTTTTCGAGACTGGCAGCAGAAAATGGAGATGTTTGGAAAATGATTCTGTTCAGTTTGTACTCTGTGAGAAGCGGGCATGCTCCTCAAAAATAGAGGTCTGCAGGGCAGAGTTCCCTTACCCTGTGTTCACCTGCAGAAAAAGGGTATAAAAGTCCCACTTTTGGAAACAACGCAGAAGAGCTCATTTTTTACTTTTCTCCTTGTGAGTGAAGGTGCTGTGAAGTCTCTGTTCTTTGGGGGGCACTGTGCACTAATAGCTAGGCTCGGTTTTTAGTGGAAAAACGCAGGTTTTCTGTTTGCTTTGGAATATTGGTCACTGTGTTTGCTTTGCTTTCAGCAAGGTAAAGTCACTGTGCCCATGATTAATTCTTTCTTCTTGTGGGTAATGTATCTTGTTCCAGGAGGTTTTTGGATGTGTTTTGACGTTTTTTAGTATGTAAATGTGCTTTGCGTGTATTTAGTTGTCTAAACTGAGAGAAATAAAATAACTCACCTAGCAAAATGGGGAGATTTGCCACACCAAAATGAATGGCAAAGAGGCATAATTAGATGCCAACTGTTTAATTACTTTAATCCAAGGTGAGAAGTGCTGCTCATGGAAACACTTGACTGAATCCTGCTCTCAGGGTGCTGGGTGAGTCTCTCTTCCCTGCAGCCTGGGGCCTTTCTTCCCCAATTCCTTTAGGCTGAAAACTTGTGCTGTTTTCTGCCCTGCGTTCCCTGCTTGGTTTTCCTGGGCTGATGCAGGGCAAGCTTTTTGATTCCTGCACCTCAAACAGGAGCCATTGGTTTTTCAGCACTCTGAAGAATCCTGGTGCTCTCCAGGCAGAAACAGAGCCCAGCCCTTGCCATCCATGGGGTTTGGGGCACCTGGAGGGAGAGGCTCTGGATGTGCTGGAAATCCACGATGGGAACAGCTCATTGCAGGGCTCTGGCTCTTCCACGGGATGGAAATGAGTCCCAGGGAGGCTGAGGCTGGAATTTGTGTTAGGAAAGTTTTCTCAGTGCTCACATCCTAGTCCTTGTAAGCAGCAGAGGATTCTGATTTTCAGCTGACTGACGCTGTGCTACACACAGCCCTGCGTTTGAAGAGATGCTCATATTTCTCAGCTCTCTTTTGTGGTAGTTTTCACACCCCCTTAGAGCGTGCTGGTGGCTTTGAAGTCCTGTGGGTTGTGCTGTTTGAGGCCAAAAGATATTGCCTCAAGCAGCGTGTGCAAAATTTTCCTAAAAAGTTACCTCTGCCTGTCTAACACAGAAGCAGCTTGTCTGTGCCCGGGAGGTAATTCCAGCGATGATCAAATCTGCTCGTGGTGTGTGGGCTTCTCCCTGGTGCCCTTCCAGCAATCCCCAGGCGGAGCTGCCAGCTGGGGGCTCCCAGATGGATCTTGGGGGCTCACGGATTTCAGGGGATCCCAGGTCTCAGTGGCTCCCAGACAGATGTCAGGAGCTCCCAGATCTCAAGGGCTCACGGATCTTGGTGAGGCTCACAGATATCTCGGGGGCTCCCAGATCTCAGGGGCTCACAGATCCCAGTGGCTCCCAGATAGATCTCAGCTCACTCCCAGATGTTGGGGGCTCCCAGATGTCAGGAGCTCCCGGATTTTGGGGGCTCCCAGATTTTGGGGGCTCCCAGATAGATCCCAGTGGCTTCCAGATGTCAGGGGATCCCAGATATCTCAGGGGCTCCCGGATAGATCTTGGGGGCTCAAAGATTTCGGGGGCTCACGGATCTCAGGGGCTGACAGATCTCAGTGAGGCTCACAGATATCTCAGTGGCTCGCAGATTTCAGGAGCTCCCAGATCTCAAGGGCTCACAGATTTCAGGGGCTCACGGATCTCGGTGAGGCTCGCAGATCTCGGGGGCTCGCAGATATCTCAGGGGCTCCCAGATAGATTTTGGGGGCTCCCACATGTCAGTGGCTCACAGACGTCAGGGGCTCCCAGATCTCAGGGGCTTACAGAACTCAGTGGCTCACGGATTTCAGGGGCTCACGGATCTCGGGGGCTCACAGGTCTCGGGGACTCCCAGGTAGATCTCGGGGGCTCCCAGATAGATCCTGGGGACTCCTGGATAGATCTCAGGGGCTCCCAGACCTCAGGGGCTCACAGATCTTGGGGGCTCACAGATATCTCAGTGGCTCACACATCTCGGGGGCTCACAGATATCCCAGGGGCTCCCAGATCTCAGTGGCTCATGGATTTCAGGGGCTCACAGATATCTCGGGGGCTCCTGGGTAGATCTCAGGGGCTCCCATGTAGATCTCAGTGAGGCTCACAGATTTCAGTGGCTCCCAGATGTCAGTGGTTCACAGGTCTCAGGGGCTCCCAGATCCCAGGGGCTCCCAGATCTCAGCTTGCTCCCCTTCATGTCAGAGGACCGCAGCTGTGAGCTCAGCACCTAGGCTGGAGCCTCTGAGCGTGGGGAGGCTGGTTTCAGATAAGCTGATTTCAGATAAGCTGATTTCAGATAAGCTGATTTCAGAGGAGCTGATTTCAGATAAGCTGATTTCAGAGGAGCTGATTTTGGATGAGCTGATTTCAGAGGAGCTGATTTCGGATGAGCTGATTTCAGACGAGCTGATTTTGGATGGGCTGATTTCAGACGAGCTGATTTCGGATGAGCTGATTTCAGAGGAGCTGATTTCAGACGAGCTGATTTCGGATGAGCTGATTTCAGAGGAGCTGATTTCAGACGAGCTGATTTTGGATGGGCTGATTTCAGACGAGCTGATTTCGGATGAGCTGATTTCAGATGAGCTGATTTCAGATGAGCTGATTTCGGATGAGCTGATTTCAGACGAGCTGATTTCAGACGAGCTGATTTCGGATGAGCTGGTTTCAGATGAGCTGTGGAGATGGCACAGCCATGGCATCATTTGGGAACATCTGCTGGGGTGGGGGAAACTCACACTGTGCTCTTTATGCTGTGAGGAGGTATGGGTTTTTTTGAGGAATTTTAATGGAAAGATGGCTTGGAACACAGAGTTGGGATGCTTTGACAAGGGAATAGCAAACTCACGGTAAGGAAAGAAGAAAGGTAAAACCATAACAACCCCCAGCTGCTTTTAGCTTTCGGTGCTGTATCTGTTCCAGGTCCTGTTGCAGTGGACACTGAGATGGCAGGGGTTGATGGAATGAGAACCTGAGGGCACTTTTAACATTAATTTTCCTGTTCTGAGGCCCCACATCCCTAAATCCTGCTTTGTTCTTAGCCTGGAATCTTCAGTGTTTTGCATCCTAAAAACCTAGGGGATGCTAGGATCCAGTAGAGATTTGTAATTCCCTCCTAAATAATGTCACTACCTCTGTTTATTGGGTCATGGATACATTGGCTAATATTAATTTCTGTGGTTGATGGAACGACTGAGAACAAGGATTTCATTCTCTCTTGTCTAGTAAATCCTGCAGAACAAAGTTACATATATGCTGTAGGTATTGCTCTTAATATTTAAAACCATCATAGCCACATCATGGGAGCAGTCTGGAATTAGAAGAACTTTCCAAAGGGTTGTTAAAATGAAGGGGAAAAAGTGCTTTCCAAAAACAAACACTGCTTTTTGCTCCATATAATAAAGCAGTGAAATTTAAAATGGCACTAGAATAATTATGATTTCTTGCTGTGAATCTGCACAGATTTGGCTCTCTTTGAATGTTTTTTATGCTATAATGATTGGTCTACTGTCTGTGGATTGGGTCCTTCTTGCATTTCACGTGTGGCTAAATCCATGGGGCCCAGTGGCCAGAAAAAAGAACCCAGAGAGGAATTAAAATAGTTTAGCCCATTCAGCTGCAAAGTCATCTCACACATAGTTTCCCCCTAACTGGTTTTGTGTATGTTATTGTCAAATATGAATCTGCAGAACATCTCCTGCTCTGGAATCTTGTTCCCTTGGAGCAGCCAGCAGCTCTCCTGCAGCCTTTCCTAGTGGCTGGGACATGTTCCTGTTGGGATCTCTGTGCTGTTTTCTAGACAATAATTTTTATTTTTTTCCCCACTCTTAATTAATTTATGTACTTCGCGTGTTTCCACGATGTCTTTATCTGTTTGTTCATTTTTTTAAGATACGTGCTTAATTTGCAAACTTATCAACAGTGTGCGATCGCTAAAGCAAAACAGAGATAAAAATTAATCTAAGTTTTCTTTATTGACGATATTCAAAGACAGTGGAAGTATTTGGTTATCTGAGGTAGATGTAGGGCTGTTCTCACAGTAAATGAACCAGTTTTGGTGTTTAGATAAATAGTTGTAGAGCTATAAACTAAACCTGTGTATTTAACCAGTCCAGCTTGCCAAGGATCATCATCAAAGCTCTGAATCTCTTTAAAAGTTATTTTTCAGAACATGGCTATTCTGTCTGTAGCTTCTATTGTACTATTTGCAGTGGAATCAGGCAGTGGAGCTTGCCAACTCATCTTTCATGTGCCTTTCCCACTGGTGTCTCTCTTTTTCTGCCGAATCAAGCTTGCACAGCAGAGTGTTTCTGTTGCCTTTTACATGTGGTCCTCATTAAAAAAAAATACAATGAAGTTTAGCTGCGGTGAAATTATTTATTTGATTTTTTTTCTTTTAAACAGTGCAAAAAGTAAATATGTTTACCGCGTCCCTTTCCATTCAGCGCATTTCCTTTTTTTAAGCTCCGTTTGTGTTCAACAAGACAGCCTCTTTCTCCAAGATTAACATTTCTTATGATTGTTCCTGACAGAGGATTTACTTTCAGAGGCCCTGCTAAGGATAACCAAAAAAGGGCATGTAGCAAGACAGTTTTGGCAGCTTGCACGAATTTTCGGAGCTTTTTAGGTCTTGGTTTTCTGATGAGTGGCTTCCTGAGCATGCCTGGGGAATGACAGGCATCTCTGCAGGCAGGCTGAGCCCACCTTGGCTTTGCGTGGCCATTGGCTGCCACGAGAATAAATTGAGGACAATGCATTCCGCCGCCTGCCAATTGTAAACATCAGGGATATGTATTCACTTAGCATTGACTTTTGGGAGGGGCCAAGGAAAAGCTGCACTTTTATTGACTAGGGCTGTGTGTGAGCTGCTGCTGAGCCTTTCTCGCTGCCTGCTGCCCAAGCTGAGTTATTCATTTCCTTCCCCTCGTGGAGCTGAGCAGCAGAGGTAAGGAGCCACGGCTGTGTGTTGGGAGCGTGGGGCTGAGCGTTGGCGTGGGGATGGAGCAGTGCATGGACTGAGAGAGCTGCAGGACTGTCCCCTGCTCTGTCCCCTGATCCCCTCCCAGATGTTCTGGGGAGCTCGGCGAGCTCTCCCTGCAGTGCTGGAGGGGATGTGTTTGCTCACCCCCTGTACCCACCGTCCATTTCTGATCCTTTGGTGGGCTTGTAGCTAGAGCAATAACCCCTCAACCCTTTCTTTATTTTTTCTCTTTTCCTCCCCTCCTCCTCCCTTTTTTTTTTTTTTTTAAAGGCATTGCGATGAGAAAGTTTTCAGTGCCTTAAGGTCTGGCACATTGCTTTTAATTTTGCAACTTAATATGTGGACTTTGAGGGCAGCCTGAGTGCCAGGGCAGTCTCCAGGCGTAACTGATCCAGCCACAAGCTCTGGCTAGTGTAAGCGATCTGATGCTCGCGGGAGCAGATGTCCCCCGTGGCAGCCTTTCACAGGAGTATTGCTGACAATAGATGGCATCAGTTTTTGTTTCCAGCCCTCCACACGCGCAGCAGTGCAGTGCCAGAATGTTTCTCGTGAAGTTGGCTTTCCTGCTAGAAGGGGGGAGAGAAAAACGCGCTTGGGAGGGCCTGGAGCTGTTAAAATCTGTGTTTGCTGCGAGGGTTCCCCTTCAGCTCTGACATGCTGGGGCACTGGGGAAGCACTGCAGGGCAGGCTGCTGACAGCAGGACATTCTGCACAGAGGGAATTTCGCTGGGAAAAGGCAGGGAGGGAGGAAGTTCTCTGCAGATGAGTTCTTGGTAGCTGCAGACTCTGAGCAGGCTGCTAATCTCTGGCCAGACCCGCAGGGATGGAATGGATTTCTCTCCTATGTCATGTGTTGTTTGGAAGAATGAAAACATGACTGTTTTAAAAGTACTTTTTTAATGGAATATTTGCTTTCAGAGGAGAATTTCTTTTCAGAGAATGTATTTTTTGTACAATTTGCCTGAGAAGGCTTCCCCTGCTAGAAGGTGATAGGAGAATAATTGGGGAAAATAACACATTCCCTCCTTGGCAGCAGCTCAGAGCAAATAAGGAGGGCAGAGTGGGATATTTTTGTGAGAACTGTGTATTTGTTAAAATGTCTGCTTTAGATACCATGCTGTGAATGACTGTGTTTGTATGATTTGCCACTGAAGAAGCCTAGGACTCTACCTCCATTCTTTACCTCATTAAATGCTGCAAGTCTCCTCTTTTTCTCCTGCCATTTAGACAGGATGGGATCCTAAAACTGCACACACCAAAATCAACGGAACAGACTCTTTTGACATAAATTACTAATGGAGCAAAACTTTCAGTCCATTTGCCTAATTAAATTGCCTTTAAGGTAAAGCAGGGCAGAACTTCTGAAAATATATTTGAGGAGAGCATAGGTCTGCCTTTTTGGGGAAGCTTCTTTGATAGGCAATCTTAATCTATAAAACCTGCATATGTTAATGTAGTACCTAAATCACAGTGGCAGGGAAGAAATACCAGATGAGATGTCCATGAACAAGAGACTCAACTGAAATAATTTGTATTTCTTGAAAACTCCTCTTTGTTGCCACTTGCAACGACAGGAGGATCAATTCCACAGCCTTCATTCACAGCATCAGCCCTGGTGAAATCAATCCTGAAATCAATCCTGAAATCAATCCCATCATTAATGCCTTCAGGTCTGATCCAGAGTGAATGCACTCTGACAGCGAGTGATGTAGGTATGTTTTAGGAGAAAAAGGGATTTCCCACAACTGCTGCTCCATGCACTCACAGCATTTTTCTGACATGGAGCAGCCTCAGGAAGGGTCACTCCCCTGTGCTTTTATTCCTTGTCCAACACTGATGGACACAATGGAATGGTGACACTGAAAGATGGGGGATTGGAAAGGAAAGTTTGGGGGCGTGTAGGTTCCTCTGGCTGGCCTTAAAACCAAAATGCATTTAGGTGGGAAGGTTTTTATTCCTTGGTCTCCTTCTTGGGGTCACATCTGTTCAGTCCCATACAGGGTTAGGGCACAGTGCTGCTCACCCCAGGTGGGGACACCACAAAGGTGTAGGGCAGAGCCTTTCCCAGGGCTGCCTGCTGGAGGTGGTTCTGCCCTGTGGAGATGCCAGGGAGGTCTCTCCAGAGCCTGACTGGAAGTGTTCCTTGTTTCACACTTCCTTCACACAGCTGGAGCAGCCCAGCCCACGGGGGTGATCTTTTCACTGCAGAAAAGTGAGAGCCTGCGGGACTTCCTTCCTGCAGGACAAACAGAACTTGAACGTTCTAGTGTTGACAATACTCTGATTTCTCAGTAGCTGCCTACATGAGACCTATTCTTGCAGGCTGCCTAGTTTGTATTTTGTATTAAATATTAGTGTTTAAGCCCTGTCTGCCAAGGGTGCAGCTTGGAACATCTGATGGCAGTGTGTGACCCAAGGGGGACAGGAAACCATATATGCCCAAGGGATCGTAACTGTCCATCTGCAGGGCTCGTCTGGGCTCTCCTGGGTAGGGGAGAAACACCAAAAAAGGGAACAGGGCAGGAGGGGAAGTGCTGTGAACCTTTTTGAGAGGAGCTTTGCAGGATTGGGCTGCAGGTGCACACAGCCCGAGGCACACGGGGCTGTGACTGCCCAGAGTGGAGTCTGCCTTCAAAGCAACCTTTCATTCCTAGAAAATTGTCTCCTCTTGGTACCTACCCCCGGCAGCTCAAAACAAGAAAACTCTGCTCTACCAGAGCCTTGGGAAGGTGCAGTGCAGGGATGGTTTGCTGGTGCTGTGCAGAGCTGCTGATGGCTAAGGGATACCAGTGGGTTTGGGGGAGCTGTGCTGGAAGGAAATCACCCATGGGTGTGTAGGATCTTCCTCTTGGGGTGCTGCTCTTGCCTGAAGATGGAGCTGCTCCTGCCTCCCAAAGGCTTGGCTAAGGCTGAAATTCGACTCAGAGGCATTTGAAGATCAGATTAGATCTGACCTTTCTGGATGAAACACCGAGGTCACAGGACAGTTGAACTATAGAACATTTTTTTTTTCTTGCTTTTTTTTTTCTTTCTTGTATATTCACCCAGCCCAGCAGGGAAGGACACTCAGTACTCTGTAATTTGGGATCCCTCCCACCCCCGGGGGAGCTTGCTCCTACATTTCTTGAAGCAGATTTGATCAGCCAAAAGGTTAGGGGATGTGCCACTGCTCCTTAGCTCCTTAGCCCTGCTGTGTTCACTGTGTGCTTTTCATCCTGCGTTGAGCAAGAGATGCTGAATTGCTTCAATTGCTGAATTTCTTGTGGGGACTGTGCTGCTGGACTGCAGCGAGGCAGGGCCAAATAGCTGAGGAAGCAGGGGAAAGGAGGGGAGAGAGCAGCAAAATCTTAAGCTACTGGAGTAATTTCTCCTTTGAATTTTTTCCTGTGGCCATAAATACCTGGTGAGTCACTAATGGCTGTGTGTCTGTTTATCTCCAGGCCAGGGATAATCTGTGTCCTTCTGTGTTTAGTCCGTGGGTCTGCTGGGGCTTAGTCCATCAGTGTTTATAAAGAATTTGCAATACCAAAATGACAAGTTTAAGCACTGCCTAAACCCTTATTTTTGACTGATTTCCTGGAAGATCTTGGATCTTGTTCACACAGATACATATTTGACTTTTAGATGATGGGCACAAAACCACTGGAGCCCAGGGAACGAGGAGGAAGGTGGACCAGGCTCAGTGGTGACACTTTCTTATGCCTAGAGAGAATTTCCTGGGTGCTTGGAGATTGAATAATTTGTGCTGCATCTGAGGCAGTCCTGCCGTGAAGTTGTCGTGCGTGTTCCAAAGATGCACAAAGGCATCTCAGATCCACCAGGGTGTCATCAGCTTGGAAGCAAAACTGCTCAGCAAGCTGCTGGACCTTATCTGCTTGCTCAGCCTCATGTTGATGAGAGCAGTTGAAATTGCAACCCCTGGGGCCAGGCCAAGCTGCAGTGGGGAAAATATTAGGGAAAGATTTCAGGCAATGGAAACATTACATGTTTCCACACCCTCTTGTGTACAGAATACAAATAAAGAGTATTTTCCCTTGAGACTTGCTGTGGAGGGTGTGAAGCGAAGTGGAACCCACCCGTTTGCACATTTTCTGGTTTATGTCCTTAAATGGCAAAAAAAAAAAAAATCTTTGGAATTTAGCTCATAGAAGGGTTATAAATAGATTTGTGGAGATAAGGTTTTGCTGGAAATGCTCTGGTTTGGGATCTGTTCAGAAGGCTAACTTTGCAGGCCAACAAATATGAAGGGGGGGTGTTGCTAAATGCATTAAAATTGTCACTGCACGTGGCTGTGTGTGTGAGCTTCCCAAACTTCCCTCGAGCCTGTGGAGAGCCGAGGGGCACGGAAATCGCTGGGTCACTTGTGAGGGTGGAACCCCTCGGGGTGAGGGAGAACCTGGCGCTCAGGATGGATTAAATGGCTCTGGGAGCCTGAACCCATGACAGCTGTGACAGTAAAGAGCCTGAGATGGTTGGCAGCTTGCTCTGGATCCTTGTCCAAAGGAGCTCACTGTGCCTGGGAGGAGCAGAGCAGGGCTGGACAAACCCTGGGCCCAGGACAAACCCTGATCCTGTTAGTGTGAGAGCAGAGGTTCCTGTGCGCCTGCAGAAGCCACGGTTGGGTTCTGCAGAAGCTGAGGTTGGGTTCTGCAGAAGCTGAGGTTGGGTCCTGCAGAAGCCAAAATCTGGTCCTGCAGAAGCCAAAATCTGGTCCTGCAGAAGCCAAAATTGGGTCCTGCAGAAGCCAAAATTGGGTCCCGCAGAAGCCAAAATTGGGTCCTGCAGAAGCCAAAATTGGGTCCTGCAGAAGCCAAGGTTAAATCCTGCAGAAACCAAGGTTAGATCCTGCAGAAACCAAGGTTAGATCCTGCAGAAACCAAGGTTAGATCCTGCAGGAGCCGAGGTTGGGTCCTGCAGGAGCCGAGGTTGCGTCCTGCAGAAGGCAGGGTTGGTTCCTGCAGAAGCTGAGGTTGGATCCTGCAAAAAGGCAGGGCTGGGTCCTGCAGGAGCCAAGGTTAAATCCTGAAGAAACCAAGGTTGGGTCCTGCAGAAGGCAGGGTTGGGTCCTGCAGGAGCCGAGGTTGGGTCCTGCAGCTTTGTGCCCATTGGATTCCAGTCCTCTCCAAAGGGAGCTCTGCCCAGATGGCGCAGGCTGTGATCAGGCCATTGTTTGTTTGTTGTTTGCAAGGCTTTCATGTTCTCTGCTGTCTCTCTGACTGCCCCAGGGCATGTTACTGCCCTTTCCCCACTTCATTCTTTTCTCTGGCAGTGAGCTCTCTAACGCTGAAATGGCTCTCAGTTGATTTCTTTTTTTTCCCTTGAGCCAGTGTTCACCCTGGTAAAATCTTTCATCCCTGAAGCACAAAGGCGTGACCTTTGATAATTCCTCACCATTCCCGAGGACCTGGCAGTGCCAGTGTGATCGCCCAGGCCGTGGCTTTCCAATATCAGCTCTGGTACTGAGGACAATTTCTGGAGGAGGCAAAGGACTTTGTATCTTCATAGAGACCTCGTGTTAACCTCCTTTCTCTTGGAAATTTCATTGAATTGTGAAGAATTTGGCTTTGCTCCAGCCTAGTTAAAACTGGTAGGTTTGGAGCAGAAATTCCAAGAGCTTGGCTACAGAGTGTGGCAATGGGAGCAGGCTGGGTTAGCTGTGGGACCTGGAGCAGTTTGCTCAGCTCTTTACCTGCACGGCTGATCCTGCTGGGGCTGCAGGATGCCTGTGCTCAGCATCCCCAGGGTGGATCCGGAGCAGCCCTGGCTCTGCAGAGAGGAGAGGCTCTGCTGCTCGGGTTGGCTCTGGGAACAGCATTTCCCCATGTGCAGAGCCACACCCCTGCTCTGAAAATGAGGAGTTCCATTCTGATGTCTGATAAGCCACAGCTGTTGCTTTGCCACTTCAAACAGAACTCGGGTTATAAAGACTAAAGTGCAGCATTTTAATTGCTGTAAATACGAACGAGGGCGTTTAGCAATCCAGATGATGTGGAGCCAAGCATTTCTGTGGCTAATGTATATTATACTGACAAAAGCAGGCCAGCTGAGAATTTCCCTGCTGCTGTCCCAGGGATTTTAAACACCACTTAATCTCTTTTCTGCTGCATTGGTGAAAATGAGGGAGAAGTTCTAACCTGGGCTGAATCTGAGCTTGATTTCAGTAGCTGTACTGGGTTACATTTAGTGATGTAAAAGATATTGAGGGAGGGGTTTTTAAGATGTGCATTGGATCTAGTCTGTTTGATTTCCTGGAGCTAGAGGAATTCAGAATTCTCTGTGAGCCGCTTGCTGTCAAGGAGCTGCCCCTGTTTGTTTGGTTTTCTACACACCCCCTGAAGGGACAGTGACAGCAGGAAATTGGGTCAAAATCCCAGTGAGGAGCAGTCACTGGGAAATGATATTTCATACAAGAGAGGGCACTGCAAACCCAGAACGGCAGTAAAATTCCAGTGCTGCTCCCTCCCTGGTGATGAAAAGCCCTGCCATATACGGGAAAGGTCTGAGCTCCATTCACTCCAGCCACGACAGCAAATGCCTCATTCACTGGACACTGTGTGCAAGAAGGAGCATTATGGCGACAAAAAGGAAAAGCAGAGACTTTTGTTGTAGTTTGCTTGCAGTTTTGTCTGCTGGGTGTTATTAAAAGCTCTGTGAGTAGTTTTTTTCCTGTTCCTTTATTTAGATCCCTGTAAACGACAGTTTTGTTTGCCACTTAACCCTCCTCCTAAAACCAGACCCTCCAGCCGATTTCCTCTCCTCCCCCTATATAACCCAAACAAGAAATGAACATTTCCTTTACCAGTGCATATATAAACACAGATCCCTGCTCTTCAGTGCATCTAGTGTGCATTTAAATGACTAAAAGCTGGGATTAGTGGGCAAAATATTCTCACCAGGAATAAAGCACTCACATAAAGAAAAGCAATGAATAAATGGCAGTGTTTCAGGGTCAGGGATGGGACCACAGGAGAAAGGTAAATAAGTCTGTGTGTATAAATAGGGATGAGTTTGGGGGAGGAAGGGAGCGATGTGCTTTGGGTGGGAGGTGCAGAAAGGGTCCCCAGTGCTCCACGCAGCTCTCAGGATTTTCTTTCCACCACACCAATTTCTGGCAGTGAAATCCTACACAGCAAACATTGAGATGCAAAGTCATCGGAGCACAGTTGCATTTACGTTTTTGCTTTTCAGTTTATTTTGTTCAGGGGTCGGTGCTCTCTGCCATCAGAATCACGGGGATAAAGGACTTGGTGTAGTTGTGTTTTATTTCCCATGGGGAAAGGCAGTTTAATTACGGTGATGGACTGACGTGAGGCTCTCTGCTTGCTGGAGATTTTCTGGAGCTTTTGTTTTCGTGTTTCGCATTGAGTACCTTAGAAATGCATTGGTTTTGATAATAAAATATATTGATAATAAAATATATTGAAATGTATTCCTAAGTTTAGAGGTTGTCTGGGATCTCCTGTATAATTTTGCTGAAAGCTTCCATCTTCGTGGCCAGGATGGATCAATTGGCTCTCCCAAACCACACCTCATTCATCCCAAACCACACCTCATGCTCCTGTTTTGGGGCCGTGTTTGCCGTGGGTGTTACAGTCAGCCGCAGGACAGGTTCCTGGATTTGAATCCTGGATTTGAATCCAGCCTTCTGCTCCTCCAGATATTTTCATCTCTGGCCAGCAGCGATCCTGGGAGGTGGCATTTGACCATTGTCACAAAGTCATGCTACGAAATGCGCACTGAGGAGCTCTGAAGTGGCCAAAAGGAGCCCTGTCGAGCTGGGACTGTTGGGTAATGCAGTAGGAGCACGTGAATAATTCTGTTTTCCAGATCTTAGAAGGATCAGGGATAGCCAACTTGGAAACCAAAATAACTACTTATCTAATCTCATTCATATTTTTTCATTCAGGATTTGGATAGTGAGAAACTCTGCATTATATCAGCTTTTTAAACGGCATCTGGAGCCTTTGGAAAAAGTCCTTGAGTAATGAGCACAATGAATGCAATAACTATTATTGCATGGTCAAAAATGCTTTTCCTTTTTTCTATTTTTACTGTCTCCATGATTCCAGAGGAAGATGGGAGAGTGCTTTGTTTTTCTTTCACCTCTTGAAAGAGCAAAGTTTTAAATGATGCATGTTTTGGATTAATTTTGCCCTTGGTTTTCCCCTCCCCTGAGTGATTTGTAGCCCAGCTCAGTGTTTGTGCAGTCTCTGGCTGTTGCAGAGAAGCTCTGCAGGAGTTTTTGGTGTTCACCTCTGCTCTCTGCGCTGTCCCCCTGGGACTTCCCCTTCCCTTTGGGGACCCTCAGTGGAGTCACAGTCCTCAGCCCCTCCTGCTGTGCTCAGGAGCTGCCTCAGAGCTCTGGCCCATGGTCAGTAAAGATGTTTATTGCTTCCCTTGTCAAACCAAAAACTAGTTTGTCATTCTCCAAAAACTAGTTTGTCATCTGCTGCAACAACCCAATTGCTTTTCTAAAATAGGCAGTTTGTTTTGGGTTTTTTTTTCCTCTGTTCACCATCATCTGTTGGCTATCATCTGTAAATAGAGGTGAGCTCCTTTCTTGGAGTCAACATATAGCAAACTCAATATGAGCAAGTGGAGAGGCAGCTTGCCTTCTGTGTCAGAGTATCTGATAAGGATCTGTTCCTCTCAGTGAAAAATGAGAGGAATTTACTGTATGTGTAGGAAATATGTAGGAAATATGTTTTGTTATAAATGAATGGATTGAAGTGGTGACAGGCTATGAATCTGACTTATATGACAAAATACAGTCCTGAAAGCCTGGAGACTGGTGTGATGAGCTGGGAAAAACATTATAATCTGAGCAACTTATGTCTGTCTCTCCCGTGACCCTTCAAGGCAGTGGAAAGTCACTGATGGAAAGGCTGTTGGCATTAGCAGGCACAGAACTGCTTTATTGATCCTGGTTCTGTGCTTGCAGATCACTGAGGCTCAATTTAAACAGCTACACTCACTGTTTCCCAATTTAGAATGAAATACCAGAAACTATAGGTGTAAAAAAATCCATATCCACCAGCAATCTCCCCCTGCAAAACCAAAACTGAAAAGCTGGGAAGGACAGAGGTCATCCTGTCCCTATCCTCCAGGCAGTGCAGGATGGCTCCCAGAAGTGCCTTCCCACGTGTTTTGTCCATAAACACCTCTGTTTATTAACAAAATACACTAAACTCTCATTTTTCAGCGAGGATTGCGACGGTTTGCTGCACTTTCTAGTTTTTTAGCAAGGGGGAAATAGCTATCATTCTAAAATGTGTTTCTTGGCCCGTGGATATTGCTCATGTGAACTCAAGCAAAAAACCCCTAATGAATGGAAACTGGGGAAGGGTTACCAGCAGCTGCTTTTATTATGGACTCTGCCATGATCTCACACACGCTCAGGACAAGAGTTACCTCACTGACTTCAGGGGAGCTGCTTTTCATTTGCCAGGGAGTAAATGAGGCCAAAATCAGACAGAGACCTGGGGAGGCTCTCTGGGAGAGGGTTTTAGTCTGGGAAATGTGCTTTACGTGCCTATAAAATATATGGGCATATCTGCAGTAAATGTGTCAGGCCACCTGAGAGGAGGAGGCCAAATTCTGCTCTGAGCAGCACCTGTGTAAATCCAGAATGGAAAATGTGCCAGGGAGGACCAAAGAAGTGTCTAATTTTCTCTGAGTGCTAGAGTGAATTTTTCTTGTTGGGTTTCTCATGTTTCCTTGAGTAGATGGCTAGAAAATACAGCAAAATGAGACTGTTCTGCAGGGAGCTTCATGTTTTTGGCTCCTTAATTTCAACCAGGTCAAAGGAGAAGTTGTGTTGATCATTGTGAAGCTGGTTCAGAAAAAGGCACCATGCCTTATTCTGCCCTGAAAATACCAAAGGAAGCAGTGAAATAAGAACTCTATGTTTCTTCAGTCAACTCTCTCTTCAGAATTGTGGAATATTCCATTTTCTTTCAAGCTCAGCCTTCAGCTCAGCTAAATCTTGCAAGACTGGAGGAAGGTGGCTGTGCTCTATTAAAAGGATAGCTTTGGTTGCAAAAAGGCAGAAGAACTTAAAAACTTCTTCAGGTCCCTAGAGGTGTTATTTAAGAAGGACATTTCGGTGCTACAGCAGCAGTGATGGGCTTGGCTGTTTTTCTGGGTGTGAGGAAACGCAGCTGAAGGTGTGACAGTGTTGAAGAGCAAACAAAGGACAGCAGAGAGGGATTTGCTGTCTGGGTTTGCTGCTCTGCTCGTGTTTTGGTAGCCCTGAGGTGCAGCAAGCAGAGCCTGCAGCCCCTGCAGGGTGAGTTTGAGATGCTGTGTTTTGGGTGCAGAGTGTAACGCAGCTCCCCTGATTTTAGCAGCATTTCCCAGCAGTGTAAACACTGCTCTCAGGTGCCTTTTGCTCTCCGCAGAGTTCAGAACAGTGCTGTTTACAGGTGTGTGGTGTAGGATTTCATTAGAATGTGGTTTGCAGTCAATGCTGTGTGCTCCCAGGGATGGAGGAAAAAAGCTTTAAGGCTATGGAATTCCGTAGTGTTAACTTTCATTTTTGCTTTCCTTGAGGACCTGAAGGAAAGCAAAATGATGGTAATTAAGCTTGATCTGTAGCCTAAAATTGAGAGAGGGGGGAAGGCAATAAAGTGTGGGGAATGTTTTAAATGGCCCTATCTGCTTATTTAAAGGTAGCTCTTAGAGAGTGAGGTTACAAGTCTCTTCTCAGCCTATTTCAGGCTCCTCAGTGCTCACTCTCTGAGCCAAAGCTAATTATATTGTCCACAGGAAAAGCCCAGCAGAAGCTGGTGTCCCTGTGGTTTGTACAACTGCTCATGATTTCCAGTGGTGATGCAGGGATGTGTTCTGAGATAATTGCTCTGGGATCACCAGCTCGTTTCATGGATGCTGCAGTGCCATCAGGCAGAGATGAGTTCACCAGCTCGTTTCATGGATGCTGCAGTGCCATCAGGCAGAGATGAGTTCACCAGCTCATTTCACGTGGCTGCTGCAGTGCCATCATCTCTGTGAGCTCTGCCATGCTCTGCCAGACCCGCAGTGCTGGCCATGAAGTGGAGAGTCCATTGCTGAAAGCATTGGAGAGGAGATTTTTAGTCCTCCCTGGATCTTCTCCCTGAGGAAATTAAACACTGCAGAGAGAGGAACTCCAGTGGGAGAGCTCATGTCTGAGTACAGCACAGGAAAGCTTTTCTCTGCTTGCTTTCAGCGTGCTTCTGCCTCAAAACCCAGCCCATATTTCCATTTTAATTGTCATCATTTGGATTTACTCTCCTAAAATAGCAACCCTGGCTGTTGTGGGGATTTTTGTCAATGCCTGTTCAATACTTCAGCATTTCTTCTCCTCCCAACAGCTGATGCAGAGTGCCCATAGAGAAATGTGGGCCTGCCCTGGGCTTGTTCCCACCTGAATCCATCCGGTGGCTTTGCAATTCCCAGTTTGTAGCTCACTGAGAGGGAACAGGACCTGAAATTTCATTTTGAATGCTGTTTTGCCTTCAAGCAGCTCAGCCACTGCTTCATGGCCAGAAGTACCTGATTTTGTTAGGAACATCAGCTGTTGACAATTTCAGAATAACATCATTTCTTGGGCATAAAATTATATAGATTTAAACATCTAGGTAATTGCTGTCTGATTACCATAGCCTTGGTAATGTGATGGGAAAAATAGAAAAGGATATGAGTTACTTTGAGCTCTCAGATAAGACATACTCTAGTACATGCTAGCTCCAGTATTTCAGTTTTTCAAATGTGGCTGTGGTTAGCAGCTTTAGGCCCTGGGTGCTGTCTTTGATTAGAACAGTGCTGAACTTTAGCTGCAGAATCGAAACTTCTGATTGTCTAGTACATCAGCAAGTGAAACCTAACCCCACGTAATCTGTAGAAATAAATGTAATTACTTTGGCAAATGTGTTGCAGCTGGCCAGGTTTAACTCGAGGGTACCTGCTCCTCACAGATCACTGGGGTCACAGGACAGAGGTGATGGCTTGAGCTGTGCTTTGCACCCAGAATGGAAGAGAAAAATCATTGCTTTGCATCCCTCTGTGTGCGCATTAAAGTGAATAAACAGAGCTGCAGATCTGACCCCTGACACTTCTTCTGTTGTTTTCTTCTGTTTAAAGCATCTCGGTGCGAGTTGCTTTTTTTCATTTCAAAATCTCTGGTAAAACTGCAGTTAAGTGGGCAGCTTCAAAATTGAACACTTGATAAAATCTTCAGGAGCACCGAAGGCATCAGAAGCTGTGGCTGATCTCTCTCAAGGCAGAGGTTAGAGCAGGAGCTGGGATTCTGTGGCGCTCCACTTCTGGCACTGCTTTGGTTTTGCTTTAGCAGGATTTTTCACTTTTTTCTTGTTTATTCATCTAGAAAACACCTCTGAGACCTCTGCAGCAGCACAGAGGTGAAGGGCTGACTGCAGAAAAGCCTTTGGTGTTGGTCAGGGTGAAAATCATTGCTGTGATTGCTTATTTTCTGCTCTGTCTCTGGGTCTCTTCTCCATTCCCCAGCCCTGGGTGTCATTTCCCTCTGTGGATTTCCCTCATTGATCTGCTGCAGTATTGCACTTGTTTCCCGATCTTTAGGAAATGCCAACACTATTTTTCACAGGGATGCTGCAGCTCGAGGTTTAATTAAGGTCTCCAGAGCATTTTGAGGTCCTTCAAGGAAGGTTGTCCTGGCCCAGCAAAGTGCCCTGTGATGTGCTCAGCTCAAGCGATGCCACCAAGAGCTGGTGGCAAACAAAGCTCTCATCACTGCTGAGCTTTTTCTGCTCCTGCCCTTTGATCTCGAGGCTTTCTCATTCCTCCACTTGGGCAGTTTTTAATTCCCCTCCACGAAGAATGCCTGATGGTGAAGTAATGTGGATCCACTGATTTTGGGGTCACTAATTCAAACAATTGGAGCAAATTATTGGGTTTACAGTTTCAGTCTCAATTCAGAGCACTGGGGTTTTTTAAATTGCTTTCTGGGAGGTTTAACATTTAGAATTAACTGTCTTGAGAAGCCAGGGTGTGTTACAGGACAAGAGTTCACGTGGGATCTTCCTGAGAGGTTGCCTCATTCTTGTTCTCGCATATTCTGGTCTTTCCAAGAGTCATTTTTCTCCTGTGAGATGTTCCAGGGAGTTTTGTGGCATCACTAATGACTCTGCATCTTGATCTTAACCACCCTAGCTCTCAGGCAGCATCTGGAAAGAAAAGCTGCAGTGAAGGCCTAAACTTTGTAGGGATTTTTGTTTTGCTTTGGGTTGCCCCCTTTTTTTTTTTTTTTTTATTTTAAGGAGCAAAATTGTCATTTCTGAATGACCTGCAGGCATTACGTGGGCAAAATTCCTGCTTTGAGTGGCTCCCAGGGTAACTCTGCATTGTGCATGTCCCAAGCAACTTGTAGCTGAGATTTGTTTTGTTTGCTTGCAAAAGAAAATGAATATATCATGATGGGCAATGCGTGGCACATAAGTCAAATTACACAAACAACTGAGGATTTTTGTGTTCTTGTATCTGTCCATGGATAATATTTAGAAAACAAAGACATTCAGAAACCTTAAAGAATTTTGGCTGCCTCTCAGAAATGGTGGAGTTAAGTCAATAAAATGCTCAGTAGAGATTGTGTGTCCCCAAACATATTTTATCTTGACAGGTTATATGCTATCGAGAGTTGCAGCCATGACTTGAAGCCAAGTTGGGAAAAGAACTCTTCTGTTCCAGGGCTGCATTTGATGGGAATCTGAGGAGGGGAAGGGAGAGGACTGTGTGTGCTCTGAGAACGCCAAATGCAGAAAGCTCCACTGAGCTGAGCTCCTGGGCTCCATAAATCACTGTAACTTCAGTAGGTCTTTACTGGTTTACATCTCTTGGGCATCTGTTTTGGTTTTCATTTTACACAAACCTACTTTCTCTGGATGCATGAAAGCATGGGGTTTTAATAGAAGTTGGAATAAGGCAGTAACATGTTCAATGATGTGGAAGCTGTGTCTTTCTTTTTTTTTGTCTTCATGGAGAGGTCCTACATTTGAATCGAGAGCTCTCATTAGCTGAAGACTTTATTCAATTTTTTTTTTCTTCTGATGACTCTTGATCTTGAAAAATATCAAGGCTTGGGTAAATAAAAGGTATTGAAACATACCTAAGCTTAGATACTTAATTAGATACTCATTTTGAATTGAGTTCCTTAATTTGCTTGATTAGTCATTTTTAGAGAGATACCTGTGAAATGAGAGTACATGACTTGAAGTTCTGGGGACTGAAAGGCACAGTGTGAGGTCAGAAATTGAAGTCAGAATTACTGAGAGCTTTGCTGTCTGACAGCTTCACGGTGATTTAAGGCATGCAGAGCAATATATTCCAGCAGTGCTCAGGAAATGCTCTTCAGTTCAGCTCCTAAGGCACATTTCCCACTACACCTGAGTGTGGCCACTCTGCTCATTAGTAGATTATTGCTCAGGACTTAGCGGTGTCTTTAGGGAAGCCTGATGAAATCTGTGTTGCTCAGTGTCTGCTGCAACTTTTTCTAAACAGAGGATTTCATATCCAGGCTCTTTCATCAGCCCTGGATTCCTTCTTTTCCTGCTGCAGGACCTCTCAAGTGTTGTGCTCATCAGAGGTGTTTGCAACGTTCTGCTGAAAGAGTGAAACCTGGAGTGGATGAAACTGTGACACAAACTCCAGCAGGGCCCCCAGAGAGAAAAGAGAGTTTTTTATAAATATATCATATGTGCTTAGACATGGCTGTGGTTGTGTAGGACGTGTCTGGCTTTACTTCTGAAACAACTTCTGTTTTTTTTCCATAGTGCCACTTGGGCTAATTCCTCTAAATGCTGAACCTTCCACTGTTAGACAAATTCTGCACTTGGTTAAAAATATACAAATATTATCTGAGGCTTTCTTTCCTGCAAGTGTTTCTTCTCCCTGGGTATTGAGAAATTTCGTGATGGTGTCAGGCTTTAGAAACAACTTACTGGTTTTTATCCATAGTGCCATTTGGGCTAATTCCTCTAAATGCTGAACTTTCCACTGTTAGACAAATTCTGCACTTGGTTAAAAATACACAAATATTATCTGAGGCTTTCTTTCCTGCAAGTGTTTCTTCTCCCCAGGTATTGAGAAATTTCATGATGGTGCTGGGCAAGGTAGAGAAAATCTAAAGCAAAAAGGCTGCAGTGAGTGACTGAGAGGTGATTGGTGCAGATTTCTGAACGTGAAGGTGCCACTGAGCCAAGTGAAGTCAATTCTGTTATTCCTGAAAGTGCCACTAAAAGCATGAACCACTCTGAGGGAAGTGGCATTTTGGAAGTGGAGTCAAGGTTTTTCTGAAATCACGCTTCAGCAAGAGCAGACATTCCTTTTTTAGCTTTCCCTGGTAGAAATCCAGATGCATGCTTTAAAGCTCCATTTACTCTGGCTGTGGTCAAATTATTAAAGACAGAATATTGGTCCAGATGAGCATGCTTAAATCACCAACCCATGTCTTCATTTCTCTTCCTTCAGTTTATCCTCCCTTTGAAATCTGCTCACCTAAGATCTTTTCTGAATGCTGTGATCTGGAATATTTCCTTAAAACAGTATCTGCTGAGTTATTTAAGATTGCTGAGTTATTTTAGATTGCTGAACTATTTTAGATTGCTGAATTATTTTAGATTGCTGAGTTATTTTAGATTGCTGAACTATTTTAGATTGCTGAATTAATTTAGATTGCTGAATTATTTTAGATTTTTGAGTGATTTTAGATTGCTGGTTTACTTCTATCCTTCCTACATCTTTTTAGGATTTCAGTTCTTTCTGCAATGATCTCCACTACTGCCAACTCCAGGGCAGTAATAAAAAAAGCCTTTAGTCTTGTTCTCAGCTCCTGGTTGTCCATGAACTCTGATTTCTGTCACCCCAAACACACTCCTGGGAAGGTTCGCCAGCACTTGGCACGATCGTTCATGTTATGCTCCTTGAAAAATGTAATTTGTTGGAAGCTTGCTTGTAAGAAATACTGGCCGAGCTGTGCTGAAATGAAATGAATTTTCTCTCTAGAAGAAGAGAGCCCAAACAGGAGCTTTTCTCAGGGTTTCCTCCTGCCCTGAAAGAGCCCAGCTGTCAGGAATTGGGAAGGATATGTGCAGGATTCATATCCACACAATGCACTCACACAATTCCTAGGCAGGCTGTTGGTTGGGCTGCTCATTTATAACAACTGTCGTTGTTTGTGTGATCAAGTGAAAAACTGTCAGGGTCATGTCTGAGGAAATGGTGTTCCACTGGGGCTGAGCATCATCAGGTGTCATGAGGTAGATTAGAAAAAATAAATTTGCAGATTTTTCCAGCCATATAGCCCTTGACTGTTATTATAAAGTGAGCAAAGATACTCAAAATACACATTCCTTTGGGTTTTCTTTCCAAATCTGAAAAAACAAATAGTCTATCTAAAGCCTCTTTAATGGAAAATGATTCCCGAGGGGTTAGAGAGCTTCTGTTTTTTTTCCAGTAACTAAAAAGTTAGCACTGAAACAGGAAGAGCATATAAATATCTCCTCACCAAACACACTGCACACTTATGTAGGGAAGAGTTGAGAGGTTAAGAGTGTCCAGTTGGTCCTGGGAGTGCTCCAAGTTCTCCAGGCTTAGCTTCATTGTTGTGTTTGAAACCTTAGGGAAAAATAGAAATACTTATCAAATATTTGCATTTATCCACATTCTTGCAAATTACACGCGAGAATGATATTTAAGAGATTCCTTGAACTTACTTGGTGGTTGGGGAAATTCTCTGGTCTGCCCTGACCCATACCTAAAATTTTTGGTGTTTGTCAAGCTATTACATCTCAAATTTAAAAAACAATTAATTAGAAAAAGAAGAAAGAAGAAGAAGAAAGAAGAAGAAGAACCCTTAATGCACTGCAACAAGGAGAGAAAAATTTTCCGAAAAAGAAGAAACCGTAACACACTGTAACAAGAAGAGAAAAATTTTCCAAAAAAGAAGAAATCTTAACACACTGTAACAAGGAGAGAAAAATTTTCCAAAAAAGAAGAAATCTTAACACACTGTAACAAGGAGAGAAAAATTTTCCAAAAAAGAAGAAATCTTAACACACTGTAACAAGGAGAGAAAAATTTTCCTTACCCATGTCCCCTACCGAAAAAGGTTTTTACAGAGCTGGGGTGGTGGGAGCAGCAGGGCTTGGAAGTTTTGTTCATCAAACCTGGGCTTGTTGAACTGTTGTCATTGCAGCACTCCAGACCTGCAATGGAAATTCGGGAAAAATGAAGTTAGGGGCAGAAGGGGAGTTACTACCGAGTGATACTACAGCTGCTGCTGCTTAGAATTCAGATAAAAAAGCCAAAAAAGCACTGATGATCCCAGGATGAGGAGGGTGGGGTCAGGGAGCAGGGATGGAGATAAGGCAGCTGCACAGAGAAATCTGCATCACTCAGTAAAGTGACTCTGTTCAGAGAAATTGTTGTCGTGCGGCCAAAACCAAAAATCATGTATTAAGGAGCAAGAAAAATGGAATGAGGGACTGTATCTTCTGTGTGTGAACGATGCGGAAAACGGTAATAAAAAAATCGAATCTTGGTGCCTCCTCGGGGACAGATATTGGCTACTAAGAGGCTCTGTGATGCTAGCAGAGAAGATCCTGTGGAAGAGCTGGAATCTGCAGCCAGACAAGAAAATCAGACACACATTTTCATGCTCAGGGTGATGAACTGTGGGGAGAGCAATGTTTGGTTGATTCTTCTCTTGGTGGTGGTAAGAAAATGTGACATCTGCCTTTTGTCACAGTGTCCCACAGTTGTGGTTTTGCTTCTTTCTTGCTCACAGACCGGAGGCTTTTCTTAGGATGATCTAAGTGAGATGTTCTGCTCTGCTGCACCTTCAGAATGAGTGCAAGGCATTTTATTATATTATATATATATAATATATATTATATATATAATAGTATAGATATTATATATTATATATACACTACATGTCATATTATATATATTATATATAATATATATATTTTATATATATATTATTATATATATAATGATATAGTCTGGGTTGCTAAATGCTTCAGTGTACCGAAGGTACCTCAGTGATGTAATAGAACAAGAAAATGTTATTTAATGCTTGCTTTAACATATAGCTGATGCAGAATGGAGTGAATTTATTTTGAGCTGTCTGTGCCTTTCATGTTAATTTTGTTTTTAGAGTTTCAGGAACAAAGAACTATTACCTTCCACTAAGTATTTATCAATAGATAAATTAGTGACAGTTGATAAACAGTTTTATAGGACAAGGTGGGCATGACTTAGAAAACCAATTCCCATTCCTTGTAGAATGTTTTCATGCTAACTTTTCTGCAGAAGTCAGAGTGGATGTGGTTTTTGCTATGTTTTTTCATGGCTGATATGGTCAGAAAATGGGCGTGGGTGGGAAGGAAGACTAATTCTGCTGTGGCATTTATAAACCTAAGGAGCTGGGAAGGTTGCAAAGTAAAGCAGATATTACAATGAATCAAAAATTTTGTGAGCTCTGTGGTTTAGGGTCTTTTTATTATTATTTTTGTGGTTTTTTTTTTTTTTTTCCCAGCAGTGCATTAAAACTCCTGAGGAGGGCCAAGAGAAAAGAATTGTGAGAAATGACAGTAGGATTTAGCAAGAGACTTGAAATTGAGAGGAGATGTGAGGGAAAGAAATGAAGATTGCATTGGATCTGCAAGTCTGAGATGAAAGGAGGGAGAGCAGAGCTGTCAGGAGTGACAGAGAGAGCAGGCAGAACCAAGAAAGATGGGGGCAGGGTTTTGAAGAGCCAGTGTGAAATAATGCTGTGAAAAAGAGGGAAGGAAGGGGTGGACAGAAGGTTTATTGGCGATTGGAATGATCCAGTCGTGGAACTGAAATCAGAAACACAGCTCTGGGCACTGCTGGAGGTGATGAACTGTTTAATGCAGATTTTGGAGGCTCCTGTACTTCCATTTAGGTGTGACGTTATTTAGGATATTTTCGATTAGTAGTGGTGATTTTGTTAATTGTGGCACTGCTCCATCTGGTGGAAAACGATTTTTTTCCTGTTTAGAATGGATACTTCATGTATCTGACGGTAAAGAGCGACTGAATGGAAAATCCCACCTCACCTATTTCAGTGCACCTAAAGCAAATAATTACACTTTAAAGTCCTGGGGGACAAGGGTAGAGCAGGACCACCGCTATGATGTCACATATATATTTTTGTATTAATTCTCTGCCCTCCAGAAGGTTTTGATGGTTGCACACACTGTTTCCTACTCATTGTCAGTGTTTTGGTAATGTAGGTTGGTTCTGTATTTTTCTGTAAACTGATTGAGTGCTGTCTTCTGGTTGTAGTTCCACTTTTTTCTTTGGTAAGCATAGAAAAAAAATTGTTAATAACACTCCGTGAGTTAGATGAGCCTCGACTCCTCGCTAGGATTCCCTGACACATTTTTAAATTGGTCTTTTGTGACTCGGGGTTGTATTTTCAAACGAGCTCTTGCTTAGGCTCCTCTGCTGAACCTTTCATCGCCTTTTTTAGCTGTCTCCCTGTAAAAGTCAGGCTCTTCATCAGCTCCATGACTTCATGCACCTCGGGCAGGGCTGGTGGCCCAGGGTGCTCTCCAAGTCGTGTTTATTTTGTCATCACCGCCGTGCTTGGGGCTGGAGCTCCTGAGCAGAGCAGACAGAGCTGGGAGTGACTGCAGCCCTGCCCTGTGCCCTCTGCCACCTAACCCACCCTGCTTTGGGGTCTGACAGCGTCCCAGGAGCAGGACAGGGCCACATCATCTCCCCGTGACTGTCAGCTGGAGAATGTGTGCCCAAAAGAGCTCCTGAAAGGCTGCGTGAAGTGTGATTGTCACCTTGGCATTCTGGCAGATGTGTCACACAGCTGGGGCTGCACACGTCCAGGTGTCTGTTGGGTCATCCTGCCGTAAATTCTGGGGATTTGTAAGGGTTTTTATCATGTCCAAGTGTCTGTTGGGTCATCTTGCTGTAAACTCTGGGGGATTTATAAGGATTTTTGTCACATTCAGGTGTCTGTTGGGTCACTGGAACTGCACACACCCAGGTGTCTGTTGGGTCATCTTGCTGTAAACTCTGGGGATTTGTAAGGATTTTTATCATGTCCAAGTGTCTGTTGGGTCATCTGGAACTGCACACACCCAGGTGTCTGTTGGGTCATTTCACTGTAAATTCTGGGAGTTTGTAAGGATTTTTGTCACATCCAGGTGTCTGTTGGGCCATCTTGCTGTGAACTCCGGGAATTTGTAAGGATTTTTATAATGTCCAAGTGTCTGTTGGTTCATCTTGCTGTGAACTCTGGGGGTTTGTAAGGGTTTTTGTCACATCCTAGTGTCTGTTGGGTCATCTTGCTGTAAACTCCAGGAGTTTGTAAAGATTTTTGTCACATCCCAGTGTCTGTTGGGTCATCTTGCTGTAAACTCCAGGAGTTTGTAAAGATTTTTATCATGTCCCGGTGTCTGTTGGGTCATCTTGCTGTGAACTCTGGGGGTTTGTATGGATTTTTGTTACAATGGTTCATCTTGAACCTACTGCGCTGTCCTCTGTGTGATTCCAGCAGGGCATTGCCCGGCGGTGGGCAGGGGTCCCTGACTGATAAATGTGATAAGATCATCTGCTCAGCCCCACTCTGCTCTGCGTGGTCTCTGATGTTGTGTGCTCTGTTTGATCCTTCGGTAGCTCTGTGGTTTTACCCACTCATTCCTCAGCTGTGCTCTCAAATTCTCCTTGTTCTCTTCATGCACTGCCAAGCAATACATGTGATTTTATTGCCATCTTCCATTTTATGGAATATGTCTGGGTCTGTGTATTATATAACATTATAATCTATATTTCATATATATTTCTATAGACACACACACCTTTCCAAGCTTTGCAGTCTGGCCAAAACCACAGTGCAGTGTGGATTGGTTGGTGCATTTTTGGGTTGGAATTGGTGAATGGAGATTGACCCCTGTGCATTCAGTCAGCTTTGACTGGGCTGTCCCAAATTTGAAATTGCAGGTGAATGTTTGCTGGGCTTGGAGTAAGTGACTGCCACTGTTGTTTTTAATGAGTATTTAACTGTTGGGGGTGAAATGGAGAGGCAGTGAGGGTAAAGGATGTGACTTCCCTCTGCTGCAGTGACTTGCTGTTCACATAACTGCACTTGATACTGACTGGAATTAAGTCTGGATTAAAATTTGGACTAGCTGCAGACCCCATGTATGAAAAAAAAAATAGAGAAATAAATTCCTTCATGATAGCTGATTTTTGCAAAAATGCCTTTTGGTTGAAGTCCTACATGCGTTTGACAAAGTTCATGTACCTCTGCAGTTTATTTTAAGAGATCTGAATTTATTTGGTGTAGATTTATTTCAATTATCTAATCAGAAGCAGACACATAACTTCTTAGGCTGTCAAAGGTATTCAGGAATGTATGACAAACTTCAAAGGAATGTAGAAGATCTCGCTACACATCTTACTATACCATTTTACAGAGAAGAGCTAATTAAATTTTCCCTTTCTGCCCAGAAATTACTTTTAGGCTAAATTAAGTATGCGGGGTTATAAGGCTTTTGAATGTTCTGATTTTTCTGTTTTAGTTTTGTGAGTGATTAAACAACCAAATGCTTATCTGGATCAAAGAAATAATAAGCAGAGGGGGCATCCTCAGGCCAGTGATCAGCTGAGAACAATTTAACTGTCAGGTGTCCAAGCTCCAGAGCACACAAATGGATTGAGCCATGGGGGCTGTGCACAATAACATTGATTTTCACCAAAGAAACTTCCAGGGGTGTTGCAGAAGCTCGTAGGTAATCAGGCAGTCAGCACATGCAAGATGGTGAAAGAACAAAATTTATTTACAGTTTTCTTCTTATATATGCATTAATAATCTAACAATTATTGGTCGACAGTTTTCCACCCCCGAGAGGATTGGCTGGAGTCTTGCAGCATCCAGTACCCAAACAAAAGATTAGAAAAGCACAAGAATTCAGCTTATCTCTATTCCCCATGACAAAGAAGAGAAAAACTTTTAGAATGGTGCATCCACAGAGGGGGAGAGCAGTGCCATTTTCCTGCAGGCAGGTGATTGCTGGGGAACAAACCCTGCCTGGGGTGGCCTGGGGTCCCAGGCAGGTGGGACAGGACTTACCTGGGTCCAGGACAGCCTGGGAATGCACTCCAGACTGGGAATGCACTTATTCCTGGGTTAACTCCTGTGGAGACTTAATTTATGTTCACTCGCTGGGAGGGAAGGGGAAAAAAACCAGCTCTGGTTATCTGAATATGCACCATTGGAGTGTGTTTGCAGGGACAGTATTTCCAGTCATTAGTCTCGGCAATTTAGATAAGAGCATGTACTTTGCTATGAAAAACAAGGCACAGTGTCTCAATATTAATACCTGGCAGAGAGGAGCCCTGGGTGATAAAGCACAGAGATAGCACAACGAGGGCCGAGTTGGAAATGCCAGGAAGATAGATGATGCCATTAGTAAAGCACAGAGATTTATGTGTGGCATTAATGTCTCGAAGACAGCAGAAGCAGAATTGTGCTACTAAAGCTGCATAAGTGGGTTTTTTTATTTTTCTTTCCCCCAGATGCAGGAACAAAGAGATCTGAGAGAAAGGGTTATCTAACAAGTGAAGCACTGCCTACAGTTTGGCAGACAACCATTCTCTTCGGATTTCCCTCTGTATCCTCTGGCAAATGACTTTGATTCAAATTTTTGAAATCCATGGCTGATGGCCATGACAATGGTGGCATTTTGGGTGTGATTGAGTGTGGTTGCACTGTTTTAGAAATCTTTCTCTTCTTTCTCAGGGAGAATAGAGATAAGCTGCATTTTTGTACTTTCCTAATCTCTGTGTTTGGTGCTAGGTGTTGTATGGCTGTGACCAATGGTTTTAGGAGGTGGATTCCCTGCTGACCAATAGTTGCCAGATTATTAATGGATATATAAAGAAGTTTCTGTAAATAAAGTTTCTCCATTCACCATCTTGGGTTCATCTGCCTGCTTCCCCTGCCAGCTCCTGCAAATCTCAGGAAATCCAAACCCACAACTGAGCACAAGAGTTGGGCTGCCTTTGCTTGGCCTTTTGGTGTTTTCTGCCTGCTGGGAGTGCCTGTGTGCACCCTGGGGGAGATTTGAGCAGAAATAATGTCCCCAGAGTGGCCACAGCAAGCACCAAGCATGGCACCTTGAGGGTGGAAAATCTGAGGAATATCTCAGTTTGCGAGTAGAGAATGCAAGTTCCTCTTGAGCAAACCATCACTGTGTAGCAAACTGAGGAGTAATTATCTGCTGAAACTGTGCTTTCCTTCTCATTTATATATGAATAAAGTTCTGCTGGCTTTGAGGTGAGGCAGTTTAATTTTAATTGGAGGTGTTGGTCATGTGGGGAAAGTCATCTGGTGCAACGTCACCAAGAGTTTTGTTGGAGCAGTTGGTAAATAGCCTCACAAATTTTGGGGATCAGCAGCTAGAGCTGACCACACCCTCTCAAGTAGCCATGGTTAGATGAAAAAAAAAGTCACTTATAATAAGAATAATCTCGTGTTCAAATATGGAGTCCTTTCTCACTTGGTGAAGTGTCATTAATAACAGTGAAACACTTCATCTGAAAGGTCTCCAAGATCTTCTTGAAAGGTGAATTTTGTGCCAAAGCTCACTGGAAGCATCGCTCAGATTACACAGACTGAAGCAGAGTGAGCCTGAGGATTTGAGCTTAATTTACACCTGAAATGGGAAAGAAACCTGATTCATGACTAGTGGGGTTGTTACCTGACAATTTTTTGGGGTCTTTTCCTGTCAGATAGAAAACAACCCCAAGACATGCAACTGCTGCATGCAGCAAGGGTACAGAGAATTTCACAAATATCAGAGATGCTGACTTTGTACTTCTTGATGCCTTTTTCATTTCTGTGAGAGAAGTTGATCAGAAACAGCTCCACAGAGCATAACTCTTTATTGTTTAGGGCTTTGCAAGTTCCATTTTATTGTCCGTGGCGTAATTTTTTAATCTCATAGTCTAAAATGAAACAAACCCTCACTTTTATGATGTGTGAGCTTATATTTTACATTTCTTTTCGTAACTTCCAATGGAAAGAAGTCCTCCAAGGAGCTGTAGTCAGGTTAATAAGGCTGGAGTGTGAGGCTCCACGGAGCAGGGAAGTCCTTGGGCTCCATTTTGTGACTCGGATGGCTGTGGCTGCTCTACAGAAACAGAGATGTGAGGGTGCCATTTGGCTGCCCTCGTTTTCAGTAGTCACACCGTGAAGATCCTGATGGAAAGGGTTCATGAGTTTTGGATCAGATCACCAAACAGTTTGCCTACGAAACACCACAGAATTTACATTTAAGAACCGTTTTTATTGGAGACCAGGCTCTTTATTGTATACATATAAAAAGACTTAAAAATATGGTTGGAATAAATGTCCGTGATTCCTTTAAAATCAAGAAATGGAGCTATTCTGGTGATTTCTATGGAAAGTGGAAGTTAGCATGTAAGGAGCAGATGCTGAGTTTTTGGCCCTGTTGAGATTCATGATGAAGCTTCTCTCCTGTCTGGTTGTAGTCTGCCCTCAGGTTTGGCAGAGTCGCTGATTTTCTGCCTGTGACTGTTTTTTGCAAGAATCTCTGGCCATGTACCCTCCCCTGGGATGTGCAGTGCTCCATGTCTGTGAATCCTCTAAGAGTGTTTAGCACAGAAATGCAGAGAATTTTCATTCCACATCTCTATGTCTGATGCTTTGGTTGATTCCAGCAGAATGCTGAGTCAGTCAATGCAGAATAAAATAATTCTAATAGAGAAGCATCTCAGAGCTGCTTATTTTGAGTTGTCATTGTTGGCAGGTGGGAGAACTCAGCACAAAAATTGGTGAGCTTTGATGAAATTGCTGCATTCCTCCAGAGTAACATGGAGCAGCCGAACAAAAACCTCATAAAAATCAGCAGAATGAGTGTGCATGCAGGACAGAAAGCTCCCAGCCTCGTTAAATTCTTGTTTTACACTGTCACACAGTCGTGGAATGCATAACAATAGGTCAGGGGTCTGTTTGTTCTTTCATATTTCTCCTTAATTTGGTACAGTGGGTGCTCTTTCTGCCAAAAGAGACGCCAAAAGGGCAGGGCTTTTTCCAAGTTATTTTTGAAATGCCTTGATTCTTGGATGTCTGATTAGGATATTTTAGACCTGGCTGTCTAAAATCAAATACTGGAAATCAAATACTACAGCAGCTTCATAAAGGCAGCCAAAGTCATTGAAAGCTTTAAAAAAATAAAAATCATCTAAAGATTCAGTTTTGTTCAGCTGCACAAAACAGCAAGGCATTAATTGTAAGCTTGGCAGGGGATTCATATCTTCTGTCGTATGCCAGCTTTTGACCAAAATTAAGTGTGTCCTTTGAAGAGCTAAAGATGAGCTCTGCTGTGCTCTCCTTTCACCTCCATACAGTTTTTCTGTACAGGAAATTTCTGTGCTTGGGTCACTTGCTCTTCTCTGTTGATATAATGAGCAGAATATTGCTGCTGTGTGTGCTGTGCTCACCTGGCACTCACAAAACAGGAATGGAGCTCTGTGTGAGCCTGGCCTGCAGGACCCACCTTGGGTGAGCTCTCCATCTCCAGGGCTGAGCTCCACTGGGTGGAAGCACTTTCTTGGTGTGAAGAAATTGTCAGAATTACCAGACCCTGCTGGGAGCTCAGCTCTGTCTGACGCCTGGGACAGGGACTAGGGGTGACCCAGGAGTGACATTGTTCTATTCAAAGGAGATTTTCAACAGCTCATCGGGTTTTTTTAATTCCTTTTATGCTTTTTTTTTTTCTTTTATGGTCCTCAAACCTCAGCCTGGGATTCATGGCTTGTCCCAGCTCTGACAGCACAGTCCTGTCCTGCATTTTAAAGCAAAGGTGGTTGTTGCTCTGATTTTCTGATATTCATGGAGGTTTGCAGAAGCTCGCAGGGAGGTCAGGCAGGCAGCACCAAGATGGCGAAAAGAGAAACTTTATTTACAAGAACTTCTTTATATATTCATTAATAATCTAATAATTATTGATCGATAGTTTTTCCACCCCCTAAGATGATTGGTTACAACTCTAGAGCATCCAGCACCAAAACAAAGAGATCAGAAAGCACAAGAATGCAACTTATCTCTATTCTCCATGAGAAAGAAGAGAAAGATTTTAAAACAGTGCAACTACAGGTGGTCCTTCAAATGCATTGTTCCATAGACAGCTTTTCCCTCAGTACTTCTGCAATGTTTTGCTTTTTTTATCTGCCTGTTTGGCATAAAATCATGGAACTGAACAGCTCTAATTGGAATTATTTCTTGGGCAACTGACAAAGCAAGAGTTTATTTGAGATACTATATCAAACTCTCTTTTAAGGCAAGAGTTGTTACAGTGAATATCTTGGAGTTTATAAAATTTCCTGTACAATGATTGCTGGTTTATGTGCTGTTGGACTCCGGTAGATCATCTCTCCCAGACTCAAGTTACCCACCTGCAGAAAATAGGTGATTATTCTGAATAACTTCCAACCCTGTGTAGCTGCAAGGTGTTAAGCAGCTTTTTTAGTATTTATTTTTAAAGAAATCTTTAAAAGATGCCTTCTTTCTCTGGCATAAAATGGCATTACGATCAAGCTGTCGTGCACTGCTTTTTCTGTCTTGATCTCAGAGCTCTTCACAGAGGAGTTTGGCATTGTTTTCCCTTTGTCACTGACAAACTGAAGCACAAAAAAGCGAAATGTTTGCTGTGGCAGCACCAAAGTGGAGGTGATGCCAGCCCAGGGCTCTGTCCACTGTGCTTTGGAGGGCACTGATTCACAGTCCAACCAACAGCAAACGTGTCACTAAAACCACCCAAATATTATTAATCCAGAAGATGGATGGGATATCAAAACAGGAGAAATGCTTTTTAGAATGGCTGACAGCATCACAGAGCTGTAGCAAATGGCAAATCTTTTCAAAAGTCCAGCAAAGGGCGGAATTAGATTAACTCCTTCCAAGAAACTCGAGCAATAGCACAATTTGTGCTCTGCCACATGACTTTTTAGCATGCACAAGTGAGCCCGAGCTGTGTTATTTTAACCCATATTCAACATTCCTATCAGCAGATCTGCTCCAAGGGCCCCACGTCCATATCTTGTGCAGTACTATCATTAAATCTTTTTTTGCTACTGCCTGGAATTTCGTTATGAGCAATCACTGATGTAATACTAAACCTATGGAATCTTAAACATGGCTCAAAATCTGGGGAATAAAGTGGACTCCGACCAAATCAAAAAGATGCAGTGTTTTTTGTTGGTACTGCGTTCTTTTCAAGTGGCTCGTTCCAAGATTTTCCCAAACATATTTCACCTAAAATGCCTCAAAATAAACTTGCTTCAGTGGGTCTGGTTTTTAATAAATTTTATTTCCGCTTTCTTTTCTCCCATAAAGAAAAACATGGAACAAAAATGTTGGGGGAAAAAAGAAGTAGAACAGGACATGGCCTTCTTTGGAGTAAATATATGAAGGAATTAAGGGATCCTCAAAAAGCTGTTCTGTTCTAAAATGCCCACGTTTGTTAACGATTGATTGCAGAATGGATAGAGGCAGCAGGACAGACAGATGGGTGGGGGAAGAATTAAGCAAAAATGTCTGATCCAAATTTTAAAACACATTTCTGTCTGCAGGAGCAGCATTCACGTGAGTGCTGTGTCTGTGGATGCTGACAAGGAAACAACAAAACCTGCTTTACCTTTTTGAACAGAATGTCACACTGGAAAAGAATGATGAAAACCATGATTTATAAAATGCTCAAAGGTCTACTTCTCTGTTTAGGAGTAGCTATCTCCAGTTACAAAGTCATGAGGCAGTGCAGACTCCTTGAAGAGGAAAAGAAAGTTTGCATTTCCACAACTGTTTGGATTTGGTACCCAAACCCCAATTTCCCCTGCCTGGTAATTAGCTGCTCAGTATGTAATCAAATATGATGATGAGATGATCTATAGGAGATTGAAGAAATAATGATGTAAATAATAAGATAAATTCATTTGTGTTAAACTTTGGCCTCCTTTTAAGAAGTGCAAGATAATTAAGTCTCAACTTTTCCTTGGGTGTGTCATCCAGAGATTTCTTGAGTGTGAACCAAAGAGATTAGTTTGATAGAAGCTTTTGTTGATTGATAGATTTCACTGGATAGATCATAGAGTGGCATGAGTTGGAAATGGTCTGAAATATATCGGTGAGCTTTGTTTCAATAAGGAATTCCTGGAAGATATGTGGCAAAATGAAATAATATTTTTAGTACTGTGCTTTGGGCTACAGAGTAAAAACAGCCCATGGAAGAAAAGCATGTCCTTGGTCAGGAATATGTGTGAATTTTGGCTCTGCCTCAACAAACTGATTTAAAAATGGTGAGCAATGTTTGGTTGGTGAGGAGAACACTTCAGTGCCCTGGGAGTGAGAGCACCCAGGAACCTCTGGGAGTTTGGGTATCACAGCAAACAAGGCTGAGCGAAAGCCTGAGAGAGAAAACAAGATGTTCTTCTGATTAAAACTCATGTCCACCTCTGGAGTTTTATCTGAAACATCTCAGCAGTCAGGAAGTTACACCACTTGAAGCTGTTTAACTGTACTGCGTTGTACCTTTGGATTTTTATTTTCTCATTCGTCTGTAAATAATTGGGCATTTTTTAACAGTAAGTGGTGCAGGAGGAGAGGTGTGAGAGCTGAGTTTCTGCCTGGAAGAACTGCCTCACCTCGTGTAGATTCGTGATTCCTGAGAGGCACGCCAGTCCTTGGATTTTAGCAGAGATTGGAGCAGATTTGCATTTTGGTGATGGAAGGAGAATCTGGATTTTCTCTGGTCTAGAACATGCAACTGCCATGGACTTTAGTGGGAATTTTATTGAGTCAAATCTCTTGCTCAAGCCAGTGAGTCTAATGAATACTCTTAAGCTCACATGCTAATTGTGTTGATTAGGTGGAGAGCAGGGAAAGTAACTCTATTTGTCTATTTAAAAGCTGGTTGTGAAGCCAGCTTGCTTTTGCTATCTTTCTTCACCTGTTTAACAGATAAAGAAAATTTCTCTGCGCCTTGTAACACCACCAGCCTTTTGTCCTCTGAGTATATAAACACTGGAAAGCTTTTTCTTTTTTGCTGCCTCTTTACTGGGGGTGGATGGGAATCACCAGAGCCCTGAGCAGCTTTCCCAGCTGGCTCAAGCTACTCCAAATTTGAGATCTCAGTCTATTCCTCCCTCCAGTTCCCCCCAGAGGCAGTTTTTTCTCATCACACTCTGTCTAAGTTATCATTTACGCCAGGGATGGCTCGGGGGTGGCTGTTGTGTCACTGCTGCACTCACAAAATTGTCACAAACCCCTGGAAATGCAGCCCAGCAGCTGTGCACAAACAGCCAAATTTTTGCATCTCTGACTGCAGGCAGCAATCAAGAAACTGTGCTGGTCTGCAGCCAAAAGAAATAGGGAATTCCCTCACGGTTGGGTTTTTTAAAATTTTTTTCTGAAGTGATTGTTGGGGGCATAATCAGGTTTGGCTCCATATTAATGGGTGCAGTTTGGATGCAGAAATTCTCAGTGCTCAGGATTCCCAGGCTGCTCTCAGGATTGCTTTACCCCAGGGTTGGTGTCAGCCACGGCAGCAGGATCAGCTGAAAGGAGCAGCTTTCCCTGCAAGCAGAATCACTCTTTTCCCTCAATGGCATTTCAGATGCACAGAGCAGCTCTGCTGTTTTCCCTTTGGCATTTCCTCCTCACAGAGGAGTCGCTGGGAAAAGCCGAGGAGCAGCAAGTCCTTTAGGCAGTGGTGCAATAGCATCCAGCAGCTGCAGCAAGGATCGAGATCTGCTTTGCTTTCCAGATCATCCCAACTGCAAAGTTTTCCTGCCCTCGGTGCCCTCTCCATCCCCCACGTAAACTCCTCTCTTCCCAGTGCCTGGGATCAACACTGGGTTACTCAAAGGATCCCTGGGGAGCTGAAGAGGCAGCACCTTCAGGGCTTGGGGGCACCATATCTGGTGAGATAGAAAATCTTTACACCTTTTTTTTCTTCCTGGAGTGGTATTTTGTTCAGTTGGGACAGTTGCTATCATGAGTTGCGCTTTAGTTTCCTTTGAAACTCCAAGTCTGCTAAGGAAAGACCTTTTTTTGGGTTAGTGATCAGCCTGGTTTGGAAGACACTTTGTGGTCGTCTTTGATCAAACTGGCTGCCAGAAATTGTATATTTGGGAATTTTCCACCTTGATTTTTCTTTTTTTTTTTTTAGTGTCTTGTGTTTTAAGGTTTATAAGTAAGTATGCGCATGGTAATTTGGCTCTCTGAAACACTGGAGGAATTTTTCCGTGTCGTGGCCCCATGTGAATCCCCTGGTTCCTGGAGATTTCCTGGACGAGCAGGGGGAGATTTCCCTCGTGTCTGTGCCATTAACCCTCCGTGCCTTTGTCATTAGCCCTCCACGAGGACATCTCTGCACAGGCTGAGGTAATTGGGTCACCCCACAGCCTCGCCAGGCTTGCTGCTGGTGAAAGGTTATGAATATGGAGACCATTATGTGTCATTAAGATAATAACACTGCTGAGTGTGTCAGCAAAGTCAATGGCTCTTGATTCCCCAGGTGCTCTGCCTTTGGCTGGACAGGGACATGTGAAAAATTCTGCTTGCCAGCTGGGAGGAAATTTGCCTTTCAAAAGATTGCTGCTTCAGCACTTGATAGGAGCCCTGCTAAGCACCGATGATGATAATAATAATAATAATAATAATAATAATAAAAATAAATGTTCCCAGGCTGCACTTGTTTTAGAATTGCTGTTCAGCCCAAATTGCTCCAAGTGAGGAAACTCCATCGTTCTGACGGCACGGGGGAGGTTGTGATGTCGTGCACAGCAAATTCACTGACTCAGGAGGATGGAGCACTTCTATAAAATAGTGATACTGTAGTTATAGTAGTGTCATAGTGCAGTTGCACTGTTTGAAAATCTTTCTCTTCTTTCTCATGGAGAATAGAGATAAGTTGCATTCTTGTGCTTTCTAATCTCTTTGTTTTGGTGCTGGATGCTCTAGAGTTGTAACCAATCGTTATGGGGGTGGAAAAACTATCGACCAATAATTATTAGATCATTAATGAATATATAAAGAAGGTTTTGTAAATAAAGTTCCTCTTTTCGCCATCTTGGTGCTGCCTGCCTGACTTCCCTGCGAGCTTCCGCAAATCTCCACGAATATCAGAAAATCAGAGCACCATCATAGTAATGAAAAGTGAGGAAAACAAAAAGGATTTAAGACCTGAGTGAAGAAGCCAACCTTGGTGAGGAGGTGAGGAAAGGACTTGCCTTGAATGGAAATGAAGAGAAACCTAAGAGTGACTTTGTTGCCCAGTATTGGCTCCTAAACACATTTTTTTATTTGCACATGGATCTGTAAAGGCTCCAGTTTTGGTCCTTGGGAATAATTAAACCTTAAGCAGTGAAAAACAGTGCAATATTCAATTAGTGAGCTGTCCTGACAAAAGCATGTCAAAATAAATTTTTTTTTGAGGCTGTTAACTATGCTGACAGAGAGTTGGTTAATTCTTGAAGGATAATGTTTTGGGCAAATTCCCAGCTCCAAATGCCTGCAGGCAGACTTGTCCATATTTGTGGTATATTTGAGGTCTAGTGTTCCTCCTCTGGGCCATATATTTTAAGAGGGAATTTTAATGGAAGGAAACATTGCTGCAGAGCAACAGCCTTCTCTGAAAGATTTTCCAAAGAAATGTTAAGGCCAAAGGTCTTGTTTTTTCAGGGCAAAAGATGTGAATCCTCCAGTATTTACTCAGTTATAAATAGCGATGGGCAAGGCTCTGAGGATGGATTCCTGGGAGATTGTATCAGGGGAGTCATTTCCCAAACTAAGCACAGGCAGTGGTTGTCTTTTAATTGTTCTACCCTCTTTGGCACAGAGAACAGCGTGATTGTTACACAGATGGCAAATAATTATAATAAATGGCAGGTTTTCACTCCTCAGGTGCCTCTTACTTCTCTCCAGTCCCAACAGGAACTAAGATGTGTTTTATTTGCAGTTTAATGCTGCAGGGGATGCTCACACTGAATATTTGGGTTCTCCAGCCATGGTATCAGTGCGGTGGCAGCAGAAAGTGTCACCCCATGGGGAAGGCTCTGAGCTGGGGGCAGGAGGTGCTGCTCGTGGCCAGCTGGGCTCAGCCAGGGAGCTGATTTTATCCATTTGTTCATTTATCCATTCTCTTCCCCAGCTGGGAATAGAGGGAAGGTCATAACTTTCCTTAGAGAGATGCTGTTTGAAAATGTCGTGTGGCTTTCCACTGCAAACCCAACCTGCCGAGGTCACTGCCAATAAATGGGTGAGTGTTCCCCAATTCCCACGGTGACATTCAGCCTCTCCCAGCACAGGTCTCACAGAGTTCAGCCTGCCATGTCTGCATGGCCAAAGTGTTCATGTGAAACCCAAACGAGACACGAGCCTTGCTGAAGAACCCGAGGGTCAGGGAGCCCAGAAATGCTGTGACACTTCCGAACAAAAGGACAGCACTGAGGTGTCTGTACAGCCCCATGAGGCTGCTGAGAGCCCCTGGGCATCCCTGGGGCATCTCAGGCATCTCCATCATCCATGGGCATCCCCAGGAAATTAATGCCTGGCTGTAAAACTCTAAAAAAACCTAAAAATGCAGAGCATTATTTCTGAGTGCAGTTTCTGATGTGCTTTCTGATTTTCTGTGTCGAGAGTAAATGCACAGTGACTGACCCGACTGGAAATTGTTTGGTAGTAAATAAATTAGCTGAGACCTCAAATAGCAAGGAAAAGTATTTTTCAGACACTGATGTGGTCTTGTGTAGATGTGTTTTTCTGTTAGTACTTACCAGAGAAGAAAAAGGAAAACTGACTTCTAATAGTTATTAGGTATCACTCCAAAATCTTGCAGTTGAACATTTATTTCTGCTGACGTTAGACACGTAGTTAACTCTGTAAAAAGTTGTAGCTAGCAGGATGCTTGAAATTTTTGAGAACAGAAGAGATTTCCCACCGTAACCTGTTGTATGTTGTCTGTACCCCAAAAAATTACAATTAATGCCTAGGACTGAAAAAAAAAAAAAAAAAAAAAAAAAAAAGAAAAAAAAAGAGTGAGAGAGAGACAGAGACACAGGGATTAAATGACAGAATTGCTGCTTTTTTTGGTGGTTGTTGGTGCTATCATATATGCTAAAGCATTCCAACCAAGGGCATGTGGCTGCAATGGAATTTGATGTACAATCAGTTTTAGGGAACAGCCTGTGCCTTGTTAATATAATCCATAAAAGGCTTCCAAACTTCCTGAAACCAGTCCCTTCTGTTTCCAAGTCTGCACATGATCTCATAGGAAATGATCTGGGAGAGGCCAGCTAAGCCTTTTGCATAATCAAGGTGGCATTGTTCTCCTAAGGCCTAAAGCGAGTTGTTCCACTGCTACAAACTCAATAATTCCCTTTTCTTCTGCCACAAACCTCTGGTATCACACTTTGCAATGATTTTGGTGGCTTTACAAAGGAGAATAAGCGGGAAGACTGAAGTGTGACTTGAAGACTGACCTTGATAATGTCATTCATTGACTTTGTCACCCTTTTTCGTCTTAACAATTCCAAAGATCCTAGGCCACTTGCTGCCCAGTGAAATTTGGAAGACTGAAATGCAAATACATACCACAAGTGGGTGAGGTTTATTTTGCAGTGGGCTCAGAGTCAGGTGAGCAGTCAGCACCTCGGCAATTTTCATAAAAGGCAGTAGTTAGCAAAACAGGGAGGGAAATACCTTCTCTTGATATAGGTTTTATTTTGTAAAACCTCTGTGTGTACATCAGCAGAAAAAGAAAGTGTGATCTTGTGCTGGAGCCCTTGAAAACCTCTCTATCCTTGTGCAGTGAGTGTTTGTAGTTGCACTGTTTTAGAATCTTTCTCTTCTTTCTCACAGAGAATAGAGATAAGCTGCATTCTTTTACTTTCTTAATCTCGGTGTTTGGTATTAGGTGTTATTTGGCTGTGACCAATGGTTTTAGGAGGTGGATTCTTTGCTGACCAATAGTTGCTAGAATATGAATGGATATAAAAGAGGTTTCTTGTAAATAAAAGCTCTCCTTTCGCCATCTTGGTTCATCTGCCTGAATTCTCTCAGCCAGCCTCTGCAACCCTCTAAAGCCACAAGTGTTCTTTTCCATCCCTGGGATCCCCAGGATTTCCTTAACGTGTTTATCCCAAGAAGGGAACCTCTCCCACGAGCTCCTGGGATCCCCAGGATTTCCTTAACGTGTTCAGCCCAAGAAGGGAAGCTCTCCCACGAGCTCCTGGGATCCCCAGGATTTCCTTAACGTGTTCAGCCCAAGAAGGGAAGCTCTCCCACGAGCTCCTGTCCCCGAGAGCCTTGTAGGGCAGCGAGCGTGGCTCCCCTGGCAGGGCAGGGCAGGGAGCAGAGCTCTGGGCTGTGTCACTGAGCACAAGTACAATTATGGTTGAGTTCCACGGGCTGGGACTGCAGAGAGCTCCGGGGCACTCTGCTCCTGCACACTTGTCAAATTTGGCACTCTGCTCCGGCCTCCACTCAAACATTTTCTTAACCATATTAGGAGACGTGGAAATTGGCCAGCCAGCAATAGGCGCTCGATGTACTTACTGCTTGTGCTCGTGTTTTATAGGCAGACACTGCTTTTCTTAAAAACTGGCAGGTTTAATAGAGTGAGACACAGAGAACCTGTGAAAAATTGTCATTGAAGTTTGGTAGGGGAAAAAAAGAGCATTTCCCAAGACAAAGGACATTGTTATAACAAAGTTTGTGGTTCCATTGTGCTTTTCATCCATAAATATTGATCACTCTGTAAATCAGATCTCAGTTAGAAGTCCTGCAGTTCTTTACTGTGCTGTTATTCAGGTGCAAAAGCAGAGTGAGGTGAGCCTGACTGGCATTCCATGAGCATTTCTGTTCACTCTGCTGGGGCAGATCAAAACATTGGGTCAGTGACTCTCAGGCTTTGCTTGATTTTGGAGGCAAAACTCCCTGGGGGTAGGGCAGGAGCAATGGGCCTGACATTTGTGTTGCCTCAGGGGTAAGAATGTCTGAGACTTGCTCAGCGAGGGACAGAATATTCCACTGGAATACTCCTTATGAGTGATATTTGTGGGGTTGCTTTGTTGGGATGTTCTTCTGTTTGCACATTTTTTGTGAGTTGGACGGAGCAGAGAGCCTTTGAGATCCAAATCAGAGCCTCCTGTGCTCCTCTCATCGCTGGAGTTGGATCAGGCTTTGGATGAAATGGTGCCAGCACTTTCAAACTGCTCTCCGAAGGTTTTAGCTGGAATGTCATCTGGACAGTAGCAGTTCTTGGGAAGTCCACCTAATGCCAAAATTCCACAGAAGTGCTTCTTGCATTGAACTGCAGCCCTACAGCAGAGCTTTCTACAATGGATCTAAAATGGAAACCAACAGAAATGTTTCCTTTGACATTTCCCTTGAGTGGATTCAGTACTGAGGCTGCATTTCCATTTTTTTCTGTTTCAGTGTGATATGGGCATGCAAAACCCAAAAATCACCTAAAGTCACCCAAAAAAAAAAGTCACCCAAAATCCCCTCCCTCCTCCCCCAAGAGCTCATGTGCCTTTGCATACTCTCCTTACAATTTTTAAACATTTCCTGCACCTTTCAGTCCTCACCCACGGCTCCAGCGTGCAGAAAAATCTAAAAACCTTCACCTGGGCAGGAACTTCCACACAAGGGCTCTTGTAACCTTCCCAACACCAAATCCTGCAGGCAGTGGAAAATTCAGCTATCGCTAAGAAAGTTTTTCTTCAACTATTTATCCTCAGCCACCTCAGAGTATTCACTTCCAAATATAAACTTAGCTTACAAAAACTGTAAATCACGCATGGCTCTGTAAACCTCAGGGACCATCACTGCAAATTTCTCAGCTCACGTTAGTAGAGCTGGACCTGGCTAAAAAGGCTGCCCCTGAGTGAGCCTGGGTTTCAGACATGTTCAAATGCTCAGACCCCCTCACCAGCTATATAAATACTAATAAAGACCAGGTCCTCACAAATTAGCATCAACAGAATGTTTCTGCACTGAAAATTTTGCCAGATTTGTATCTTAACAATGTTGGGTAGAGTTGGAAAAGTCTGCCTCCAGCTGCAGCTGCTTCATGCAGCAGATGGAGTTTTTTTTAACCTGGTAAACCTATATGTGGTGCCAGTGAGTGGATTTACCTGCCTATAATAGTAGGAAAAGGGATTTTATAAACAAATTAAATACGTGGGGAAATTGAAGTCAAAACAGTAGTGGTTAAGGAATTTCAAGGACAGGAAGTAGGTACTCAGTGAAAGCTAGTAACTATCCATTGTATTTCTTCAAATATTCAGATTATTTTACTTTAAGGAAAAAAATTGAATTAGTGGACTTTAAAACTCTATGCTTGGCAAAAAAAAAATCTGCATCTTGAGCTCATTATCCTTGCACAGCCATCCCAATGTGGCCTTAGATTGGGGTTTGTGTGTTGGTTTGGTTGTTATCGATGCTAACAATGTCCATAGTCAAAGTATCTCAGGTTCTGGTTTTGGTACATCTGTCACTGAGTTTTGATACCTTCTGGCATGAGGATCTGCTGTCCTGGCAGTCGAATCCTTGGGAATCTTTGGGTGCAGGTGTTTCTGTGGAGCAGGGAATGCCCAAGCCCTTCCTGCTCCTCCGGGGCTCTGCTGATGAGTTCAGCTCTTTCAGGAGGAGGTGTGGATGAGGAAATGCCACTTCCATCTCTGTCCTTCAACCTCTGCAAACACCTGTTAAATTCTCGTTTGGCATCAATATAAATAAATAAAAATAAAAATAAAAATAAAAATAAAAATAAAAATAAAAATAAAAATAAAAATAAATATAAGTATAAATATAAATACAAATCTAAATATAAAATTGGACTTGTTGCTGTAATGAAGCATAATGGTAAGAATTCCCAATATGTCTGTTGCTATAATGAGGCAGAGAAAAAGCTTTAATTCTCTGAAGAATACAATGATTTTTTAATAATATTTGACCAGGTGTGGGTGTGATGGATGGGGCCAGCTCTCAGTGGTGTAACTCTGTGGCTAAAGCTGAATTTGGCCAATATTCTCAGGAGAGACTTCCAAAGAGATGAGCTTTATTGTGTTGGTTACCCAGCACAGCATTCACCCTCAGCAGCATCAGCCTTACCTCTCAGGCTGATAACTGAGACATTTTGGATTTTCACAGGGCTAGGAAAAGGAAATCCCTGCTGTTTCCAATTTTCCCACATGCACTGTGTGGATAAGGACATATTTTTTAAGCTCACCGCCTTGTCTGCCTTTTGAAACTGCTGAAAGTTGTTTAGCTGAGCCTAGGAATATCTTGTACTTAGTGTGGTGAAAATGTAGACCTTAGGTGGCTGCTGGGTACTGTTTATAAAATTGTTTCTGTATTTACAAAATGTGAATTGAAATCCGTGGAAACATGAAATAGACTTTCAAGTGTGTTTTGAGCCAGGATCTGAATTACAATAAACATATTGATAAGTCGCTTGTGCAAAGGTAGATATTTGTTTTCCTCCTCACAGTGAAACAGCAGTGTAAACATTGAGCATTTATTTAGTAATGTAATATCTTATTTTTGTAGATCTGTGGAAAAAAATCAAGTGTTTTCCTTTTCCCTCCCCACCCTTTCCTCTGGGGCATTGTTAGAGTCTGTCTGATCCACGGAGATCTGATCCAAACCTAGGGAACTGAAACACTTTTTTCTGGATTTAAAAAAAAAAAAAAAAAATTGGGTTTGGTCATTTCCCCAAGGCTGAGGAATGTTAGTGATGTCACTTTTCTTCTCTCAGAGCTGCCTTTAAGGTTCATCTCTGTTACAAAGGCTGTAATGTATATTCAGGAAACATTTAAATAAAACTATGGCAACTGAAGTCTCCATCTCACGGTTTGGTGATAAATTGCCCATGAGGGCTCCACAGAAATCAATAAGAAATATTGGATGGTGAATGCACCTGAGATAAAATCCTCACTGCTGATTCCTGGGAGGAAAGCCAGGGCAGGTTTGGTTCCTCCAGGCAGGATTTTGGGTGGGTTGGGTATTGCCTTTGCCATCCCAGAGCAGTACCAAGGAGGGATGGAGGTGTCAGCCCCGTGAGCTAACAGCACAGAAATGTCACAGATGCTCAGCTTCGCAGCCTTTGGGGGAGGTTTGGGCACAAACCCAGTGAGGGTGAGACTCAGTCTGGGTGGAACTCATCCAGGTGTGAGTTCAGACTGCTCTGGTTATCCTCAAAATGAGGTGAGCACTCAGTGCTCTTCCAAGGAGGAGGTGTGGATGAGGGAAATGAGCTGCTCACGGTTGGGTTCCATGGCTGCCACTTCCATCTCTGCCCTTGAACCTCTGCAAACTCCCGTGAAATTCTTCTTTGGCGTCAATTGTGTATTTCTCGTGTTGTTCTCTATTATACAACTACACTTACACTTGAAATCTGGTTTAGGTGCCTGAAATACATATGTAAAATGGGGAAAGGAGGAATAATTTTACATACCTCATGAGTGATTACGATGAGAGCTCAGATATTGCTGTCCCTGTTTCATAACTCACAATCCTGACGTTCCCAGGAGTATCTGTTAGATCAGTGCTCACAGAAGTGATTCCTTCCATCCTGCTGGCAGTGCTCTGCTGCAGTGGTGCTGCTAGGAAAAACAAGAGCTGTTTGATGATATTTAGGTGAGGCTGACATTAGACTTGAATGCTGTGGCTCCTGTAGATGTGCCACGGGATTTTCCTGCCTCTAAATATGAATAAAAGCTGAAACCCACAGCCAGTGAGAAACCCTCCACAAGGGTGGGCATTTGGCAAGTGGCTGGACTGCATCTCTGAGGATCTGAGTGATGCTCTCACGGCCCCAAAGCAATGGCTGGACTGCATCTTTGAGGATCTGAGTGATGCTCTCACTGCCCCAAAGCAATGGCTGAACTGCATTTCTGAGGATCTGAGTGATGCTCTCACGGCCCCAAAGCTTTCCCCCTCTGGTGTGGGAGCTGGCAGAGGATGGATTCCCTGGGGTTGTGGATTTGTGTGGATTCCCTGGGGTTGTGGATTCGTGTGGATTCCCTGGGGCTGTGGATTCGTGTGGATTCCCTGGGGTTGTGGATTTGTGTGGATTCCCTGGGGTTGTGGATTTGTGTGGATTCCCTGGGGTTGTGGATTCGTGTGGATTCCCTGGGGTTGTGGATTTGTGTGAATTCCCTGGGGTTGTGGATTCGTGTGGATTCCCTGGGGTTGTGGATTTGTGTGAATTCCCTGGGGTTGTGGATTCGTGTGGATTCCCTGGGGCTGTGGATTCGTGTGGATTCCCTGGGGTTGTGGATTTGTGTGAATTCCCTGGGGTTGTGGATTTGTGTGGATTCCCTGGGGTTGTGGATTCGTGTGGATTCCCTGGGGTTGTGGATTTGTGTGAATTCCCTGGGGTTGTGGATTCGTGTGGATTCCCTGGGGTTGTGGATTTGTGTGAATTCCCTGGGGTTGTGGATTCGTGTGGATTCCCTGGGGCTGTGGATTCGTGTGGATTCCCTGGGGTTGTTCCTGTGCTGTCTCAGAGGGAAGCAGCACGAGGAAGGTCTCAGCACATCCTCTTAGCTTGGGCTGGGTTCTGCAATCCTGCCACGATTCACCCTGGAGTTTGTCTCAGGCAACCTTTTGGTTCCTGTGTTGGCCCTGCATATTTCATGGTTGGTTTAGCTCTGCTCACAGAGCTTTCTGTAGACCACGGAGTTCCAGAAGGAAATTTCTGGGTTTGGAAGAACAACCAGCTTCACAGGGCAGACGGCACTGTCTTCGATTACTGTACGAAAGGAAGTTTGGGTTTACCACTAATTGCAGATAAAAATTAATATTTGCGAAGGAGACACGTATGATTTATTTATAAGTATTTTCTGTTTCCATAATGAAATTTCCTTCGGGTTTAAGTACAGTCTTTTGGAGGAACAAGCAGAGGTCTGTGGCTCATTAGTTTCTGGTGGTTGTCAGAAGCCATTAATCAATTGCCCCTTTTACCAACACAGGTCCTAATTCAGCAAAGCATTTAGGCATATGCCTAACTACAAGCATGTGTTTCAGAGCACTTTGCTAAATCAGGGCTTTCATGTGATTCAAGCTTGCTGTGTTTTTTTCCAAGTCTAAGGTTACCCCAAAATGACAGGAATCACTAATACATCAGCTGAAGTGTTGTGTACCTTCCTCACCTGTCTTTCTAAAAAGTCATATGCAAGGGGGGAAGAAAATGGGCCAATTTTTCTCTCATCTTTTTCAAATCCTGCCACAAATGGAGGCTATCCTGCACAGAAATTCCCTACAACTGCTCCCTCCCTCTCTGTCCACCCTTCCCATCTTTATTCCAATCAGAGAATTGAAGGAACCTGGGCTTTTTCTTTACATTTATTCATATATGATTCATAATTTAGTAGAGATGATTGAGAGCTCTCGGAAATTCCATCAGTTACTAGACCAACATGATTTTTATGGTTCAGCTGGAAGTTGGATATCTTGAGAGTAAAGGTAAGCAGTTTTATAATCCCTTCAGGATTTTTTGGCACAGGATAGGGCATGGCCTTCAGGCAATTTTTCCCCATTCTGTGAAAGTCACAGCTCCCTAGCAGTGACAGCCATGTGTCACAGATTGATTCACTGCAGATTGGCATGAGGATGCTGCCTGTGGAATCAGCAGCAGCACTTTTTGATAAAATAGCTTTCCCTTGGATTTTCTCCTCTCCAGCGTTGCTGTCATTCAAACTTGTTTTGCCTGTGAAATCTGACATCATCTCAGCCCGAGGTTGTATGTGGGAAGGAGAATGACTTCATTGGGTCACATTTCCATTTTCTTCCCTCTCTGTGTTTGGCAGCAGCAGCAGCCCACGATGGAATGGAGCACAGAAACCTTTGCTATGGACACTGCACAGACCAAAATGAGCTTTGCTTTCAGGCTGAGCCATTGCTCCTGCTGGACCTTAACCAGTGGATCAGTGTGGAAAATTTTGCGTGCTTCCTTTGACTTTCTATCGGTATTCTCTCTATCCCAGAGAGAAGAAACCAAAACACTTTCTATTTTCTGTATTAATAGCTTTATACCACACTTAGGGGGAGCTTAAGCACTGTTTGTGTTGAAAAGCATTCCAAGGCCTCAAAGACTTAAAATCTGATCAGATGAGAATCAGAGGGCAGTGGGGGAAGAAGCAGCATTGAGGTAACCCTGTCCTCAATCTCACCCCAGCACCACGTGACAGAGTTGGGCACAAAAGTCTCATCTCAAGTCCCAGGTCACAGCTTTCTCTTGCTGCTGAAAGGATGTCTTTGAAGGCTTGAGCAGTTTTCTGTAGTTTTGAGCAGTTTTCTGCAGTTTGACTGAGAATTGTGGCAGTGACTTTCTCCCCAGCGTGTTTTTTCCCTGGAACCCTGAAAAGAATTGTCGTCTTCACCAGTTGTGGAATATTTTGGATAAAGATTGTTCTGCCACTCTAGTGTGAGTTACTGAGGCACATAAAAGCAGAGACTTTCCATGGTACCTTTTAATTTTTTTAAAATTTGCTACATGTCCCTTTGAATGATTTTGGTTTCAGAAAGTTAAAATAACGCTTATGGAAGTTTTAAGATAGCTCTCTTTGTTCTTCATGCTTTGATCATGCAGTTACATAGAATTTGTCACCATTTTCTGCTTTTTTAATGTGCAGGAAGTTTAGGAGGTTCACGTCTCCTGTCTCTGCGACTTGCTGAGCACTGAGTGTTTGGGAAATTGCAGCTTCATCACAGGAAAAACTGTGGGCTCTGTGGAAATCTGTCCTGATAGATGCAGAACCACTCTAGGTGGTCCTGGAAAGTGTGAACCTTAGCCATCCATAAAAGCCACTCGACAACAGCAGAGATTTGATCTTGAATAATTAAATAAAAGGGGTGTGGTTTTTCCCAGGCTATGAAATTTAACAAAGAAAAAAGAAAGAAAAGGGAAAGGATGGTCAGGGAACAAAAGGAGAATACACGTGATTAATACAGTTTTAACTTTGCTGTCTGTGATGACACTGTGCAGTGATGAAGTGGATGTACTCTGTGATTTATTTCCTTCTACTTTAAAGTATTGGGGCTCTAAAAATGACTAATGAACCTCCTTTCAAGGTTCATATCTATGACCTAATTCATGTGTGCAGGATTCTTGTCTTCCTCCTAACTGCTGCAGAAAGCTGAGGGTTGCTCATCCAGAGAGCACGAGAGGCCAGAAAGAGCCCCTGGCCAGGCTCCAGCACTAATAGCTGCATTCCAGGGAAACAGGAATCAGATGTAAGGGCACAGGACAGTCTAATTGGCAGATGCTATTTACCATATGTTAATTGCCAGTGTAAGTTATGAGGTTGATTAGGGCAGTAATTGGAGCAGTTCCATGTAAGAGGCTGAATTTTTAAAAATCATTTTTCTGGTGGGTGCATTTTTATCAGTGTGCCACTGAAGCATTTTCTTTAGAGCAAAACCTTATTAATGTGTGTTGTTCCTCACCTCAGAAGGACCATTTTGTACAGGAAAGTTATTACCTGAGCAGGTGTCCTGCTGAGCTTTTTGGGCTATGGAGGGTGTGGTGTGTGTGTTTGCACACTGTTTTGTGCTCCATCTGTTGCAAAATACATCAATGTATATATGTGAGTATAAGAACCTAACTATTTGGTGCACCCATCTGTAGGCACAAATAGAGATTGTTCTCTGGAGTTATTAGAAGTGAATGTGATAATGCAGAGGGCACCAGACCCCCAGAGGTGATGCTAGTGTAGAAATGAAGTTCAGGTTATGGCTCGTAGACAAATTTCACTTTTAGTCTGGAGGTTGGAAATGTCCTTGGACTGTGCAGAGCACATGGAAAGCCTCGTGCTGCACTGTCTGAGTGGTGTTTGGTGTTCCACAGCAGAGGAAAGAGCAGGAGAAAGCTCAAGAACAGATCCCAAAGGTGTTGAAAAATGGCTTGAAGAACAAGACCATGAGATGCTAGAGGCTCTGCTTTTGCAGCCTCTACAGAGTACAGGCTAGGCATTGTGCGAGCAAAACCTTGAGGGTAAGCTGCAAGGACAGTGTCCTTGGTGGTTTGGGAAGCACCGAATTTATGAAAGAGAAATTGTGATCAAAAGAATGCAGAACATCAGATGAAGGGACCACGAGCTGGGAGGGACAAGTGATGGAGCTGTGTGCAAGAAACCAAAAATGGTGTGGCAAGGAGTCTGACTAACAATGACACAATGACATGGAAAACCTGCTAGCTGCTGGGAAATGTACTCAAGTCTGAGAACCTAGAGAAATAGTGGAATAAAGCTTGTATTGATCACATTGATCCTGTGTTGCTTATTCTCCTCGTTGATTGTGGTGCTCAGCCTTAAATGGGATTACCTTAAATGGTGAATACCTTAAATGGTGAATTTTTGTACCGCTTCACAAAGGTGTTCTTGTCCCTGGGAGCAGCGAACAGCACAGAGTGTGGCTCCTCTCCAGCCCAGAGGGACCCCAGGGCTGTCCTTCGGGACATCAGTGAGCCATGGGAGCTTCTGGTGTTATCACCCAGCAGTTCTTCAGCTCTGTCCCACACTCCTGACATGAGTTCTGCTCTGGCAGCTGAGCTTGGTACCTTCACATGCACATCTGAAGGGAAACAGAGCCAATTATCTGATTGCTCTAATGGTCCTGGGATGGAGGCAGAAGGAAGTGCAGGACCAGAGCCTCCTGTGAATCCTCCAGGCTGCAGTCCTGTTCTCAAATCCGAAATCGAATCTCAAATCAAATCTCAAATTCGAAACCTCTGGCACAAGCCTGCGAGTGCAGGAGCACTTGTCCTGTGTCACCACACGTCCCTCGTGCCACGACACTGAGGCTTCTCTCTGCATTTAGATTGAGAGAAGCTGATTTGGTCATGGTTCTGCAGTCACAGAGATCACCCAGCATCATCGGAACAAGTTTTTAAGTTGTATACGCAGACGTGAGGAAAAAAGCTCATTTTTCTCTCCTTGAAAAAAGCACTTAACGTAATCCTAGTGAGCAGTGTGCATTGCTTTGAGAGACGAATTTATATCCATTCTCTCAAGGTGGAAGGGACTCGGGCAGAGGAAATCACCACGTTGAGGGAGAGGCTACTTTGATTTATGTCATCCTCAAAGTGTTCAGATTTCCAGTCACACTCGGAGCGCTCAAACTGAAATAACTATGTCTACCCAGGGATTTGTCAGGGCTTAGCTGCATCTGTTCAGAATTGTGCTTCTCATTGAAGTAGTGCAGCTTTTTCTTCCTGGAAGAAGCTGTTTGTGTATTAGCCAAAGGCTGCAGTTGTAGAGGCAAGATTGAACTGGTGAAATTGTACCTGTGAGGGTTTTGGTTTAGGGTTTTTTGTTTGGTTTCTTTCTCCCCTCTTTAAAAGGATGAAGAAAGCAATAAATGGATACATTTTAAGCTTTCCTTTCCTGATTTCAAGAACTCCTATGACTGTCACAGAAGTAGATATTTATTATAGATGCTCACCCTTCTCATGAGTGTCTGTCTGAAATTCTATTAGATCTATCTTGAAGGTGTAAAATGCTGTGTTCTTTGGGGGCTGATAAATCCCTGTCTCTCCATCAACTCCACAGAGATTTTCATGTGTTTGGTCAGGCACCAAGCACAGGTGATCCTACAGCAGTTCCCAAGGGCACTGAAGGTATTGCTGCTGTTTGTGTGCTTGGAACAGAAAATGCTCAGGACTTCTCCGAAGCTTCCTCCTTTTTCTACATCCTCCTCCTCCCCCATTATTTAAAGTGCTTTAGATGTCATTTATGGCTGTATGAAGAGGCCCTTCAGTCTGTGTGAAGTGTGTGCTTGGTTCTGGCTCAAGTGAGGAAGCTGACAGCGATGGAATTGCTGTTTCTGGAGAAGGCAGCAGTTCATCATCTTCTGCCACGTTTGTCACTGCCCTCTCTCCCTTTTCAGAGCATAGCACTGAAAGAGTTTGACAGAAACCAGTTTAGTGTTTCAAGGAAATGAATAATTTATTTCTTTCAGAAGAAGTGGCCTTTTTTTCTCCCCCTGTAAAGAAAACCAAATAATAATAATAACAAGTTTGACACACTGGGAGGCCCCCACGTAAGCTCTTCATTCACAGAACGTGTCTGTGACTGCACAAGTTATTTTCCCTCTTTTATAATCAGCCTTTTGTAAAATGAGAACAGAAATGACTCCTTCCCTCACAGGTTTGTTGTGAGATTGAACACTTGGAATCATTCATTATTGCAGTGGAAATCCTACGCGCACCGCACACAGAAACAAGAACTTTGCAGTGGTTGAACGTTGGCAAAAAGTGAGGAGAGATATATTTGTGCTTGAGTATTGCAAAAACCATAGAGGTTTAGCCAGGTGAGGAGATAAAGCATCACCTGAAGCCTTTCTGGGTGGAGTTCCAGCTGTGCTCTCCTCGTGCTGCAGTGCAGCTTTTTTGCTTTCCCATAAATACGCACAGGGCAAAGCCAAGACTGGGATTGGTTATTTGCCACTAGAAGGACCACTAAAGCTCCTGTGCCATTCTGGCAGCCTGGATGGAAAATGCAGAGTGGCCAAACGTTAACTGGAATCGTTCTGTGCCTGAGTGAGCTGACAGAGCTGCCCCTGCTCCCCCCAGCACTGCCCAATTTCTGCCCAGTGGAGCTGGGGCTCCAGGCATCGCACTGGGAGAAAGCCAGGGAGCTCTGTCTGGAGGAATTCTGTGGGCTGGTCCAAATTCCAGCTGAGGAATCCCTAGATGATCATTTTTTAGAAGGTTTCTGATCTCTAGTGGGTAGAAGTCAAAATTAGAAAAATATCTGAGGTGATGAATGGCTCAGAGGAGAACAATCTAATTGTTTTGGCGAAAGCTGTTTTGTAGATTAAACTCAGAGCTGCAGCACTCACCATTTAACTTCTCAGAGTCTCATTCTTCTCCTCCTTCCCCCTCTCTTTGATTATCTGTTTTGAATCTCCTGTTTCTGGACACACAGGTAGAATAAACGCTGTTGCATGAAGGATTTGTTGTCATAAGGCTTTTTGCACTCCTCTTATCTGACAGTGAATCCTCACAGATTCTTCTCTGCTGCTGTGTGCCCCTTGACTCCATGCAAAATCCAGCAGTGCACATCAGTGTGGTTTTGGTGACTGCAGAGGGCACAGGCATCCCTGAGGATGCTATAAACACAAAAAAAAATAACTTGATGATGCCTTCAAGTGCCACCATGCAGCTGCAGCAGCTGGAGGAGCTGCAGGAGTTGCTTTGAGCCTCTGGACCTGTTTGAGTCTATTGCCAAAGCTGCCTCCTTCCCTTTGTGCCAATCATTCTGCCCACCTTTCTCATCTTCTTTGATGCCTGTGCATCACTGCTTCTCCTCTTTGTTTTGAACACCTTTTCCCCTTGGCTTTAGTTTTCCACGTCCTCCTTCTTCCTTGTGCTGTGTGTTTTTGCCTAAAGCACAGGGCAGATTTGTTTCCATAGCTGTTCCTTCTGTCAGCTCTTTTCCCTCAGCTGCAGGTAGCAATATTCTTCATTCTTCATGAAGTGGATGCAAGCTGCAGTAGGCTGTATGGTTCTAATAAGATTAAAAGCATTGGGGGCTGTGGAGCCCAGGCATCCTTTCCACCGTAAATCAAAATAAATGAACCTGAACTGGTGGTAACTTCATGTTATTGTCACAATGTGACAATTCTGGTGGAGCAGGGCTCTGCCATTCCAATAAAACAGAGCTCTCTCAGCTGGAGAAGTGTTAACCTGGCATCCCCCCAGTGGGTGAATCTAGGCACCAATTCACATATGAACCACTTCATTCACAGATTTCCAACAGGGCTGGGAGAGGAAGATGGAGTGTGTTCAATAGAAATGTGCTTTGAACTGTGTTTTTGTATATTACAGGGCAGGAGAAATTAGTGTAGTGGGCGACTCTTGTTTAGTTTTGTGTATTTCTATAATTTAAAGATCAAGGAAATCCTGAGGCTGACAGGAGGGTTCTGTTTCTATATAAGAAATACACAAAATGTAAGTGTCAGTCTCCTTGAATTCCACTTGGGGAATGAGCCCTGATGTCTATATGATACTTTTGCTGTTTATTAATCTAATGTGACCCTTATGGAAAGGTTCCTTTGGACAAATGGCATCAAGACACAAAATTAATAAACTCTCCGTGAGTGTTGTTAACAATGAGAGCTGGCAATAGACAGCATCAACTCGTTTCCCATGAGAAACAAAGGAATATCAAAGGGCTGGAAATAGCTCTGCATTTTCTGTTTGCCAGATGAAGATGGGACATGTGGATGGTCTTGAATGCTTTGCCCATTCTGGCACATGTTTGCATTTTCAGTGGCTTAGCTGCTTGGTCTGAGATGGAAAAGGCAAAATAATGTTCCATGGTGAGGAAAGCCTCCCAGCCTTTCAAAACAGCAAAATCTGTTATTCTTGCTGCTGTGGCTGCTCTTCTGAATTAAAAGACTGATTGCATTTCTTAGTTGATTGCAACTCCTTCTCTCTGGACGTGATCTTCTGTCTTCCCTTCGCACTTTGGAGCTTTATTTTGGTGTTCCTGTCTTGCCCAGAATTTGTCACTGTACCTCCCTCCCTCCCTGCCATTTTACAGGTGGGGGAAGGAACCTCCCAAAGCTCTTGCATTGCTTTGGTTTTTAGGCTGAGCTGTTGCAGACACTGAAGAAAAACAAAAACCCTGTGAGAAGGATAATAGAATCCTCTCCAGGAGTAAGAATTAGGAATTTCTGTTTTGGTAGTCTAATAGTCACCCTACCTGGAACAGGAGTTTGACTGAGAAGCCTCTCTGCCTTCTCTGTTTTCATTAACCCTTAAACTCTGGCAGCAAGTGACTCTCTGGAAGATAAAACCATCCCTCCAGTCATGTTTAATTCAACTAAAACCTATTCTTACAGGGAAATCGGTGTTCCACTCAGGGAGGCTGAAGCTTAGCATGCTTAGGCTGTGCCAGTGCCGAGGTATTGCTCTCACTGCCTCTCTCTGATGTTCTAATGCTGAATCCAATTTTGTATTTGCACAAAACAGACTTAAGGTTCGTAGAATGTTGCAGCTCTGCTTTGATGCTTAATTACCCAGAATTCATTCTGTTGTGTACTGCTGGTCACTAAACAGTTATTTACATTTTGTTGGGATGAGGAATAACATTTGAGTTCCAAAGACCTTGTCTCTTTTTCTTTTTTTCTTTTTTTCTTTTATAGTTTGGGCAACAAGGACTTGAACTCTCACTCGTTGCAGTAACATTTATTTGTGAGCCAACGTCCTTGAGACAAAACAAATACATTGCTTTGCCTAATGTGGTTTTCTTTCCTATTCCAAAAAATATGCAAAGCATAAAGAAAAATGTTTTGCAACCCAGTATCCTCTTTCTCCTGTGCTTACTGTAGCATGGCAAATAATCTGCATTATGGTATTTAGTTAGCTAAGCTTATGCTCTGTGGTCAACCACAGATTTTCTCTGGAGTCAATGGAAGATTCAAGCACCAGAGGAATCTGGATGTGAGTCAGCAGATGCTGACCAGAGCTGGGCGAAAAAATTATTTCTGTCTTCAAATTTTCATGGATTCAAAATCTTTCTGAAAAAATTCATTGGGATGCATGGAGGGACTTTGTTAAATAGAAAAGCAGAGAGGGACACACTTTTAGTCTAATCCGTTTTCAGGTCTCAGCTGAGGATGGATATTTCTACAGAAAATGTCCATTTAATTGATCAGGCTTGGGGAGGTTGGCCCCATTAACTCCTGTGTATTTTATCAGAACAATTGCAGCTGCCCCTGGTGATGTATTTCATATGAATAATGGCCTAAAACACCCTAAATAAAATGTATAGCTACCAAATCAAACGGTGAGAGAGAACACAGGAGTTGATTATGCAGGATGGGAGTTTGAGATGTGATGTGGAAGCTGAGCAGAGAACACCTCGGCGCAGAAAGCTCCTCTGAGCTCAGGCGTGATAAAAACCCACGAGAAATGAGTGAGATAAATAAATGAATGAAAAACTCAGGGAAAGAGGCTGATGAGGCAGTGAGCCTTTACAAAGAGCTCACCCCTGAGTCCTTGGAATGAGTGAAATGCCTGAATGGAGTCTGTGGATTCTTGGGTTTTTCTGTGCTGGTGACTTTGCTCTCCTTGTGGAGTGAGGCTGCAGAGGAGCAGTGCAGGACCTCTGCTGGTCTCGAACACAAGAAAATTTCAGAAAAACAAAACTAAAAAATTTCAGAAAACCAAAAATAATTACAGGACGGACCCCTAATCAGGTGTGGGTAAAAGCTGCTGTAGTGCTGGAGAGGCAAGGCTGAACGTGAAGGATTAGCCTGGGTCTGCTGAACCCTTCGTTCCAAGGGCTGTCCAAAGAGCTTTCTTGTCCTTGGCACACGTGCACTTCAGTCATGCACGCCTGTGCTGCCAGCAAGGAGCTCAGCAGCAGCAGAAGATAAAATAATTAACAAAGTTAAAATGATAGTCTGACTATTTTTAATCAAGGAGGCGTTGATGTGAGAGGAAGAGAATGCCTTAAAAATAGGTGGCTCTGTGTGGTGCTGCAGACTGAACTAAATTTTATGGCCATGTTCTTTTTTTTTCCAAATCTATAAATACTTTTTGGGGGGGAAGGAGGGGACAGAGAGGGGAGGGAGGTTAGGAGGGGAATGAGAATGAAGTAAAACAAAAATTTTTTTTTTTTCCTTTTAAAATGGAATGCTAACCAATCCCTTGGCAACAAAGGCTATGTTTATTTTTAATTAAAAAATAACATAGCTGGGTTGACTTCAGTTTTCCCAGCTGCTATTCTTCCATCACAACAGCTCTCTGGCCTCTTTTCCCTTGCTGATTTCTTTCATCATTTGCACTTAGCTTGGATGTGTTACACGGATTTTATGTAATATTTCCTACCATTGAAAGCAAGGCTAGCAGTCTGAACAAGTAGCTGGGGCTTGGATTCTCATCTGCACTACCTGAGCGTGCCCTTCCTTTTGGAAAAGTGATAGGTGTGAACAGGATTGCAGCTGCACTGTTTTGAAATCTTTCTCTTCTTTCTCATGGAGAATAGAGATAAGTTGCATTCTTGTGCTTTCTGATCTCTTTGTTTTGGTGCTGGATGCTCTAGAACTGTAACCAATCTCTATGGGGGTGGAAAAACTATCGACCAATAATTATCAGACTATTAATGAATATATAAAGAAAGTTTTGTAAATAAAGTTTCTCTTTTCGCCATCTTGGTGCTGCCTGCCTGACTTCCCTGCGAGCTTCTGCAAATCTCCACGAATATCAGAAAATCAGAGCAACACAGGATCACTCTTTTCCACGTTCCTTGCTCTTTCTGTGGCTGCCAAGCAAGGAGGGATTTAAAATTGCACCTTGGAGCTCTGAGTGGTGGCTCTTGAACAAACTCGGTGGGTTTGGCAGGGCTCAGGTGTCCCTGAGCTCACAGGTAGAGTTTGAAGCAGCCCTGGTGCTTCTCCCGGGGCTGATGGATTGCAAATGCCAGGTTTGGTGTTTGCACACTGAATGAAAAGCTAAAACAGGCTTGCCATGCCTTCTCCAGCAGCCTCATTGCCATGGGCAGGGCAGGAGGAAGCTCATTTTCCATTTTCAGCACTGGTGACAGAGCTGATCACAGTGCAGTGGGGACGGTGCTGCCCATCTGTAACAGTAATTCTGCTCTCCTGAGTGCACTGAAATGTCAGTATTTGTGTAGCCATCCAGAGGCCCTTGAGCACTGAGGTGTATCGGCATTTTCTGCAGGCATTTCCAGCCAATTAAAGCTGAGATAGTCACGCTGTTCCCTTCAAGGTTTGTGACATCTCTGCTCAGCACTGCAGCAGCACTGGGGCCTGGGAGCAAAGCCACAGCGATTCCCAGGCAGGAGTGGAGCAGCTGAATAAAAAGAATGATTTGTTGGGTCACTGGAACAGCCTGGAGAAGATAAATGTATTAATCACCAATAATATGAGTGCAGGGACAGTCCTTGTGATGCATAATTTGCAAGCTGTCCCTACCTAATAGAGCCACTTCAAAGAGGTTTTTGTGTTGGCTTTTTGCACTGGGTTTTTCCATTGTTTTTTGCATTATCCCTGAATAAGTGACAGCATTCTGGTGCACTGTGGTGCCTTTCCTCTGTGGAAGTTAAGCTCTGCTCATCCTGCCTCAGTCAGAAGGCAGAAAGGCAAGCACAAATGCAGGTGAATGATTATAATTTGAAGGAATAATGTTATCCAAGCATTTTTAAGGCACAAACAGGGCGAGACTGGAGATTTGTGGGAAAAAAAAAACCCAAAACCGATGGGATCAGAGGTAGGAGATATCAGGATGATAATAAGGAGTAGCAGCAAGAGGATCTGGGCCAAACATTGGTTAAAATTTGGTATAGCAAGAGTATGAAATGAGTGAGCAAATCAGCTGAACAGTACGGGGAGGAGGCACAAGAGCAGAGGAGAAAATGAGGCAAAACCTAAGGATGTGATGCAAGTAAGATGAATCAAACATCTGGGGCAGAATGAGTGGATGTGAACTGTCATCCTGTGTGAGGAAGGTGATGGAGAAGGGATGCAGAAAGTGAAAAGAATCAAGTTTTTTTTCTTATCTTTTCTTCCATTTCCAAGTTTCTGGAGGATGGTTCAGTGAAGTGCTGTGTGCTTCCTGTGGGAATGGAATGCTGTGCTCTTCCCTTGTTTTTGCGATGGAGCAGCATTGGCTAATTTCCAGTTTCTTGTTTTGGCATGTAATGCATTGCCCCTTCTAGAAGATGGTTTATTTGAGATAGTCCTTAAAGATTTGACAATTATCAACTAAAATGCAATGCCTGTGGTCAGCTTAATCTTTGTCCCAAGTCTTTGTAGGTAATTAGAGAATTGAAATCTTTTGAGCTGAGTGTCTCTAGGAAAATACTAGATGGTCTTAGTAGGAAGGAGGTAGGAATTTGAAAACTAAAAGTTGGTCTGAACTAAAAGCTGAAATAAATCCAAAAGAACAGAAAGTGGAACCAAATGTTTCCCTCTACGAAATTTGGGAACATTCTTTCTTAGGGTTTAATTTGGACTCCTTATAGAAACCTTCCCCAAGGACTAACCCAGAAAATTGAATCAAACCTTTTGCCTCGTGGGGAGGGTGTTCTCCAGGGATTTTCTGCTGTCCTGTCTCCACAGCAAAACCCATGTGAAGGGACACCACAGCAGAGGTTCACACGAACCCTCCCTGCTGAGGGAATGCCTTCATTTGCACAAAGCTCTTTTCTGAGCTGTTTTTTTTTTATGGGAGCTCTGAGCTCCAGGATCCACAAATAGTAACTTTTAGTGCTGGCACTAATCCTGTCAATCAAAATTCTTCTCAGAAATGCCGTTAATTAAACTTCCCTGAAAAGGACACAGCTCAGAATTTTCCCTTCTCCTCCAAGGCCCATCCCACAATCATGTTTCCATTCAATAGCTGGAGATGACATGGAAGAGGACAAAATCAGAGCTTTCACAAGAGCCCTTTTTGTTGATTCAAATTTCTTAGCTTCCTTACTCTGTTTCTTTTGAACAGATTCTTTTATTTGAAACATGGAATGATGCTAGCAGCTGTCAAAATATGCTTTAAAGCAGGCAGTTTCCATTTACTGTCTGTTGGAAGGGACTGTTTTCTGAATTATTATGCAGTATTCTTTATGGGTTATTAGTAATTTGGATTAGAGCTGTAAGCTTTCTGGAACCCTTTTCTGAACGGGACAGGCGAATTTGCAAGGAATTTGGGACTTTTATTAGCAGTAAAGAGTTTCCCTCAGCAGCACGTTCTGGAGCAGACATGCCTAAATCCACTGCCAGCGATGAAGGGGAGTTTATGTTCAATTTCCAGATTAAAAACAGGGATATCACAAGCTTTGGCTTTTCAATTTGAAAAAGTTTCTTCATCCAGACACACGATTTGGGGTGGAATACCCTCCTTCAGTTGTGTTCCTCACCGGGCGTGTCGCTCTGTCGGTGAGAGGTTTGTGTGAGGACAAAAAGCTCTTTTGGGACAGCCTTGGGCTGTTCTGCTCTCCCTGTGTCCTGTGAGCACAGCAGATTAATTATGCCTTTGCTAAACAAGGTTCTTTATTTTCTATTTTCGCACAGAGATCACCTCGTTTTTCTGGAGTTGTCATTTTGATTCATTGAGCAGCTGGTTCGTTACTGAAAAGCTCAGGACATTTCCTCTGATTGCCTTCCTGTGAGTATGATCAAAGAAGTTACCTCAGACTTCCTTTCCTTTGCTATTCAGAAGTTGGGGATTTTTTGAGGCTTTTTTTTTCTTGTGTTTTTGCTTATTTTTTTGGAGGCTGATCCGAATTCCTCTGGAAATCATGGAGAGCCATTGGCTCCTGTCCTTTGGTGTCACTGACACCAGGGATTCCTTTGCTCAGAACTGACAGCAGGCTTCAGGTGGAATTTTACCCTCAACCCAAAATCTCTGCGTTGTACAGCAATCATTTTATTGGTGTGTAGCATTCTTGGTATTCCATTTATTAGTGCATAGCATTCTTGTGAGAATTCTGTTTCTCCATGGATTTCAGCAAGTTTTTCCTTGCAGTGGGAGGCTTACACCACATTTACCTGGGTTAGGATCATAAGTTACTATCCTTGAATCTTATATATCCTATCCTATCTCTATCCTATATCTTATATATCTATCCTATCCTTATATATCCTGTCCTATATCTATATCCTATCCACTCCCCCTGTGTCTTCTTTAGAGCAAGCAGGCTCTGAGGAGGGTGTGAGAGTCCAAAATCTGTGTTTGCTGACTTTTTACAACATGCAAGGCTCAGATTTTTTTACAAACACAGTTCTTTCGCTGCCAGCACAAGCGAGGGCTCACGAACTGCTCAGAGGAAGTGTTTGCAATGTGTGTAAACCTCAGCCCCTCAATGTACGGAAATTCCAGCCTGGGGACAGACCCTGGGCTGGCTCTGAGGGTGAGCAGTGCCTGTGACAGCACAGGGAGGGCTCAGAAATATTCCCCAGCACCGAGTCAGCTCCCCCAGACACCCTCGTCCCCAGGGAATTCGGGTACAGTGAGCAACAATCATCAAAGCAAATTTAACTTTGCACTCTGGGAAGGTTTGTGCAAGGGCTGAGAATCACTGCAGGCTGTTCTCTGCCCTGGGTGTTGTTTCTCAGTTCTGAATTACTCCTGAGCCTTTGTTGGGAGGACTATTTGAAACTCAAGCCAGAGGCAATCTCCTATTTCCAGTTGTAGGAAATGCTGTGATTTCAAAATCAGAATTTCTTTTGGATTCAGAACCAGCCTAAATGCTCTAAAAATTCCCGTGGAACACTTCTTCCTATGAGATGCCTGACTTTAAATTCCCACTTGCTTCCATCAATAGTGCATTTATGAGGTATTCAAATTCCTTAAAAATATGAATCGAGGCAAAGGAGGCCATACTGCCCAAGAGCAAATGGGATCAGAAATGTAAATCCTCATTTAAATTCAAAGGCAGCAGTGACTCCCTCCAGAGCTTGGCTGATTCCTCAGCAGCTGGAGCTGCATTTGTACACACGTGTGCCTGTGGTGGTGAAAGAAGGCACTGAACTCTCTCAAAACAGAGCCTGAGCTGGGGCTGGTTCCTTATTTTGTTCCCAAATTGCATCTGCAAGTCCATCCTCCAGGGGCTCGTTCATCTTTCCACGGGAGGGATGCAGGGTCAGTGCCACCTGTCCTGTGCTGAAGTGCCTCTGGTGCTTGTCAAGTGACAAAAGAGTTCTGGCACAAAGAAGTCAAGGAAAATCAAATCTTATTTTCCACTGCTTTCGCGTGGTGAGGCTGGCTGAGCAGGAGGATGGGTTTGAGGGGACGAGAGTGGAAATACCATGGAAGAGGCCGTTAGTTGCCTTTAGAAAATCATTAAAGCACATGGTGTGGGCCAATATCCTCACTCGGAAAGGAAAATCCCAGCCTTGTGTCTGTGCTGGAAATGAGGCACAAATCTTTATCTGAGCAGAAAGGGCAGTGACAGAGTCTAGTGTTACTGAGACAGCCCCGTGAGTCTCCTGTTAGCTCTTGAGCGCACTCAGACCTGACTTGGGAAGGCAATCTGATGTGCTTATATGAATTTCTGAATTTGGATTTCAGAAAGAAGTGCTACCCTCAAAGGTTAAGGTTCAAAGTCACTGGCTAGTGATGATTGTTTTTTGTTTTCCCTTGGAAATGTTTGTTTCGCTGAAAGATGTTTGCCATTAGGGAACATTGTGTAAGAATGGGTTTGGTCAGCTTTTCTCCTAAATAACCAAGCCTGAAAGCATTTCTGTAGTGTCTCTGAAGACATTTTCCATGGCTTTGCTGGGATGAGGTAACCTGGGATGAACGTAGGGTCTTCCTTCTCTCATCCACCCTCGCTGCTGCTTGGAAAAGGAGGGGCAGCACTCAGTCCTGAGTTTCTGTAGCTCCTGGGACCTCGAGTGACCTCTGAGTGCAGCCAGGAAACTCTCTGGGAAAAGCCCTTTTGTGAGAGATGAGAGCCTGGTGGGTTTGTGTTGAGCTGGAGATGTGTTTGGAGCTTGTGAACAAAGCCAGAGCATCATTTAGACACAGAAGGGTATTTCTCATTTAAGGGTGAACCCAAATGAGTAAACCTACTGTGACTCATCCCAGCCTTGGACAAAAAATATTATTTTCCAGAAATTACAGCACCTAGGAATTGTAAAACAGACACACTGAGTAGCTGAAGAGAAATCTGCTTCTGACAAACCATGCCTTGTCAGACAGAGGTTTAGGAACATTTGGAGAAAAGCTATTAAAAAATTGGGAACAAGCAGGAGAATCATATGTAAGGGCAGAGTGGCTGCTGTGCTGGGAGCGCAGGGAGTGGAGCTGAGTGTTTTTATCTCCGAGCAGGCAGAGCTCAGTGCAGAGGCTGTGGCAGGGACAGGCTGCCCCTTGGGCTGAGCCCTGCCGAGAGCAGAGCCAGCACAGCCTGGGCACAGCAGGCTCTGTCGTTGTCCCCTGGGCTGCATTTCCCTCCTGAGTCAGGAAGGGCATGAGGGGAGCCTGGGCTGGGATTTTTCAGTCTCCATGGCCAGCTGCTCTTCCTCAGCTCCACCACCACGAGCTCTCCTGCCACTCTCACACTGCATTTCTGTCACCTCTGCTTTGGATTTTCCAGGGCCACTGCTCCCTCGGTGTGTGACCTTACAGAGCAGCCCCATCTCCCTCTGATAAATTATTCCGAACCCTGACAATAATTATACTGTACAGCATTACCAAAAAAAAAAAAAAGAAAATATTTTCCTTGAGTACATTTTGATGATGCTCTCACATCGTGGAAGGGAAGAGCCTTGGCCAAATCCTTCTCGCTGCTGTGGAAGGAGAAGGGCTGAGCTCTCACCAGAGCATCTCCTCTGCAGCTGATGCTGTGTGCTCAGCTGTGTGCTGGGGCAGCCTCGGGAGGTGGCAATGTGAACTCAGTCTGAACTCCCAATCTCTGGGAGCTCCCCATGCCTCTTTTCCAACAGGAGCCTGATTTTTGCAGCTTTTTCTCATGCGAGCGCCGTGGGTTTGGAGCTGTTGAGTCTTTGGCCTCTCACTTTCAGCAGAGTCCCTTCACACAGCCAAGGCATTCTGCTGCAGGGATCTTAAAATGAAAGTAGATGATATGTAATGGCTTAAATGAGAAACAGGTTCCTTAAAAAAAAAGTGAAATTGGTCTTCCCTAAATTGTTGAGTGCTGACCTTGAAAAAGCCCTGACAGCCTCTGTAGGCAGACTGGAATTTTTTAGGAGAACAGATACCCCAAACTGAAAGAGATTACCTGAGGGGTTTTTTTTTCTGCTCTTCTTTTTAAGAAAAAATTCTTTTCCATTACACTTGGTACCCACATGTCTGTCTTAAAGCACAATTTATCTGTCACTGAACTTCAGAACTGCTGGTATAATATTTTCACCCTTCTTCAGGATTTTTTTAATTTGCTGGCTTTAAACATTCATGTTAAACATGTATTTTGGTTATGTGAACACTCTCAAGATTCCATTTGTATTTTGAATATTGGGAGGGCTTTTTTAATGTGGGAGGCAGTGTTTAAATATGTTTTGAGAAGGGGGGAGGCAAGAAAAGCTGTCATCCATCAAGTGGCATTAAGCCTAACTTTGAAAGTTTGATACAAACTGGAGCTGACTGTTAGTGCAGACATGATACAAATGAGCTGTGACTTTATGATACCAGCTGTTCTCCTGGCAGGGTAAAAGGGCACATAACTAGAATAGCATCTTTTGTTGAAAGCTCTCTTTCCCTTTGTTAAATGTGGGAGCCTCAGGCAGAAAAATCCTCGTCCGTGGTTGTGTGACATGTGCAGTCTGCAACATGTTCCTGGAGCTCGGGGGCTTTTCAGGGATGTTTTTCAAAGGCAGGGTTATCAGAAGTGTTCTATTTTTGCTGGTTTTATCACCCAGAGACAAATCTCTGTCATGTTTTTGCCCTGTGTTAAAAGGGAGGATAATCTAAGTGCTATTTTCCTCCCAAGTACAAAGAAAATCCTGATCAGCAAAACCTGAGAGAAGTCCATAAATCTCAATGCAAAATTAAATCGAATTAGTTATTTCTATTAATTGTTCTCTCCGTTTTCTTTTCTCACCAGAATTTTCAGGGCATTTTATTCCATGGAAAGCCTACATGGTCTCTAAAATCCTAACAATGAGCACTGAGTGAGATCTCAGTGTCCATCTGTGTCCCTCTGACCTTAACTCCACACTTACCTTGGCTACCTCAGGCAAATGAAGTTGGCTGCAGCATGTAAATAAATTGAAACAATGGGATTTATTAATAAATCGAATTAATCCTACTTCTGCCGCTGGACTAAGAGCCAGTGAGGTTTCAAAATTTATGACCACAGGTACCACTCAGTCAGGGAAAGGCAATTTTAAGGATGGAATTATGTTATTAGCAAACTAATGTCTGACTAGGAGTGCTCCAAGGAGCAACACTGAGGCCAGAACTGCTAAGGGAAGCCAAATTTAGGCTGAGCATCTTATACACTTTCTCAGCCACTGTGTGAGGTGGTGGAGCAAACAAACCCTGCTCCTACTGAAGGTGCAGAAAGTAAAAAATACGTGGATGTAGAACTATGGCAGGCATGTGAGTGAAAAAGCAGAGTTAAGTTTGTGGGAGAATAGTAAATTCTACTTGTAAACTTCTTGAGGTAAATTTTAAAGATAAATACATTTCAAAAGAAGAGTTGAGGATGTAATAGCTGTTGAGTTTTCATGCATTGCTGGTGATAATACGAAGCACAAAACAGAAAATTCCAAGCACTACTAAATGGGACTTGGTCATTTCTATTGAGAACATGCAATTTTACTGTGCAACATCTGTTTCTGAAATTATGCGAAGCATTTATTGAAAATGTCTTACCATGATAGTCTGAGCGACAGGAGAACATCTTGTTTTCATGAACGCGTGGAGTGGTATGTCAACAAACAAAGGGCCATACATGACATTTGAGGAACAAACCCCAGCCACAAGGAGTTCCACATTCTGCACTGATTTTTCTGTTGGTGTAAAAGTCTCCTTAGCCAGTTTTCCCCTTATGGCTGCATCCCTGCAAAGCTGGAGTGTCTCCAGAGGGAGCCTAATGTGTCCCATCCCCCCATGCCAGAGCTGAACGTGGAGCACGGGGCTGGCTGTGGGTGCAGGCAGAGTGGAAATGGGCGTGAGAGGCTGGAGAATGCCTTCAGCACAAGTGTGGAGTAAGCAGCAAGAGGAAAAATGGCTCAGAGAACTCAAACTGGTCAGGTTGTAGCAAGAAATGATGTGCTAGCAAATGTGTGATAGCTGCAGGAGCCATCAGCCTTCACAAAAGGTGAATTTTGTGGTCAGAACCATCACAGCCTCCTGCAATCTCATATTCAGAACACCTCATAACAACTTCAAAAAGAGAAGGGATGCTAGCCCTCAAATCCCAGAATTTAAAGTAAGCTTTTTATTACCTGAAAATATATTCCTTTTAATGAAAACAATTTTTTTTCCTCATTTTGAGTTTTAAACCACTGAGTTGTATTGTCCTGAACTTCAATCGAGTTGCCTTATTCCTCTCTGAGGTGCTGCCATTCAGCAGAGAAATGATATTGACTCTTTTTGGTGTTTTGGGGAGGGCAGACAACGCTTTGTGCTCAGCAGTGCCTCCCATCCTCTGGGGCGAGGGATTTGTGCCATTTCATCAGCGCAAGGAGCCCAGGAGAGCTCTCCCTGCCCCACGGCAGAGAGGTTGTTCCCAATGCTGAGTTACTCTGGGGTTTGTGGTTGATGATGAGAGAAATCCCTTTATTTTAGGTGCTGGTGATGCACAATGACCCAGCTGTGTGTGTTTCGTTTTGTTTCCCCTCCAGTGGGTGCACTGCTCCCCTCGAGTTCATTGTGCCTCAACTGATTCATTTATAAAAGTCAGCAAATCTTCATTTGTTGTGGTTTTTGAGTCCCATTCTCTGACTTGTCTCTCTGGAAGACCCTACAAGCAAAACTCTGTTCTGTAGGAGTAAAATGGGCATAATTTGATCTTGAAAGTGAGTAAACACTTAAGGAATTGCTTCTGCCAGTGCTGAACACACTGAACATGAGGCTAGTTCTGATATAGATGTGTTGATGGTACAGGGTTTTTCTTTTTCTTTTCCCCCTCTTTTTCTTTCCATCTCTTGCTTTCAATTTCCTTTCATCTTTTAATTTCTTCCACCCAGCCCAAAGCAAAAATCTAAAAGCAATGCTCTCGTTCAAAGTGTGGAAGTCGGCTCCAAAACCAGCCTTGCTTCGATTTTAAAACCTTGCTTGAGGGAGCCAGAACCCCTTTGCTTAAATGATTTAATTTTCAAGCAGCATGAATCATGCAGCAACTGCACAAGCTCTGGCTAGAATATATTGTACATATGTTTGTTCTTCAGGCAGTAAGAAGAGAATACAGAACTGGAGGTCATTTGAGTTACAGCTGCTTTGGGGGATTTTTTTTTTTTTTCAACATTCCTTCAAACAAATGCAGTTTAAATGGGTTTGTTTATACGGCGTGGAGTTGGAAAGGCCCAAGCTAACCAGGCTTTACACAATGTGGCCTTCTTCCAAATTAATCTAAAATATTTTAATCCCTCTGGAGTTTCTTTATCCTCTGCATCTGTGCTGTAGTGGAGACACATTTTTAACATTTCTTTGAGGAAAATTACCTTTTTTCCCCTCCAACTGTACTCAGCAAGGTCAATGGAGCACTGTTCTTTGCTATTTAAACATCTGAGATTCATCATCTATCTGCACAACAGAAAGAATCATCATAAAAGGGCTAATGGATCCCGACTGCCAGCCAGGGAAGGGAGTCCCCTTACGGATGTGGGGATCAGAAACAAAGAATTCATGCAAAACACAGGTTTTTACACTTCAGCCTTTGCAATTAAGGACTAAACTGCACCATGAGAGGGGAGCAGGGAATGTTGGTGACCCCCAGCGCAATTCTGACAAATCATACTCCAAATCCTGGAGTCACTGCTTGGGCCAAGATGTTCTCTGGGTCTGCCTGGGAGCGAGGGGCTCGCTCAGCTTGGATCTTGGGGGGTTTTATCTAGAAAACTCTCATAGGGCATTTTTATCTGAAATGCTGTTATTCAGCAGGGTTTTTTGTAGATGGCACCACGGCTGGTTTAATATCTGCATTTATTCCAGACTCATTATTCCTCTGAATACTGCTTGATCATGAAGTTCAGATAACTTTGTGAAAGTTCAAATGTTTGTTTGAACCTCTGAAGGAAAAACGAAATGCTGAAGGTCTCTGTTGTGTGCAGACCCAGGGTTTTAGTGCAGTTGTTTTTCAGTTCTCATCCTGCAGGGACTGCAGAGAAATGAGTGAGCTTCTCTGCCAGCCTGGTCCTTAATCCTGGTGGGATGTGTCTTTTCCGGGTGTGCTGTGTAGGAACAGCGCTGTCTGCACAGGGACATGGTCTGTGGGGTGGGACAGAATTCGTGGGATGGGACACAATTTGTGGGATGGGATACAATTTGTGGGGTGGCACATGGTTTGTGGGGTAGGACAGAATTTGTGGGGTGGGACACAGTTTGTGGGGTGGGACACGGTTTGGGGGGTGGGACATGGTCTGTGGGGTGGGACACGGTCTGTGGGGTGACACACAGTCTGTGGGGTGACACACAGTCTGTGGGGTGACACACAGTCTGTGGGGTGGGACACGGTCTGTGGGGTGGCACACGGTTTTTGGGGTGGCACACGGTCTGTGGGGTGGCACACGGTTTTTGGGATGGGACACGGTCTGTGGGGTGGCACACGGTCTGTGGGGTGGCACACAGGGACAGTGATGCTCTGGGTGACATCCTCCCCCAGGATCCATCGCCCCAGCCTGTCCTGCCTCTGAAGGAAGAACCATACCCTCCTCAGACACATTTTCCCCATCTTTGCACACAGGCAGAGGTATTTTGGGACGACGGCAAGCCATACAGTAATGGAATAAATTCCAAGTGCAGCAGGAGACCACATTGGGGGAAAAACTCATTAAGTGCCAAGGGCATTTCTTTGACTTTTTTTACCCGTACTGGAAAATATTCACTAAATACTACATCTGGGTGCAGAGGAAAAGAGAGGGAAAAGATGAAAACCAATCCTTTAAATTCAGTAGGAGCCTATTTAATGGCTTGTTTAATCTGCCAGCTGGCACAGCATTGACTTCTTGCTGCACATACTTTAAGAAGACCTATGTAGTTCTTGGAAGTGAGTTCATATTGAGTTGTAGAAACTGAAATGTGGATAAATTGGCGAGGCTGCTTTTCGGTGCTTAATGGAAATCAAGAAACTGCTTAGTCATCTCCAAAGATATTTCCGTCTCGTTTTTAATGTAAATACTGAAATAATATGCACTTAAAGCAGTAGCAGAGGTAGTGACATTCTGAGTTTGTGTCTCCTCCAGCACTCCCTGGCTAAGAAAACTGGTGCCATCTTTATGTGGATTTTATTGGCAGCGTCCTGCAGTTGGTGTCACCTAATAGGTGCTCTAGGGTATATTTTGCATCTATTTTGTGTCACTCTCAGTGGTCATGCTTTTGGATTTTCATTGGCTTTGTGTGAAGGGAGATGGGTGCAGCTGAGAGCAAGCTTGAGGAGCAGTGTGATGTGATATATATATATTAAAAAAAAAAATTAAGTATATAAATATATAAATATATAAAATATAAATATATAAAAATAAATATATAAATATAAATATATAAATATATAAATAAATAAATAAATAAATAAATAAATAAATATGTAAAATTACATTTACACTTTCTGTTCCTGAAAACTTAGGCTCCACCAATTCTGTTTTCAATTACTTTCAGCAGTGGAAAAGCAAGGGAGAAAAGCTTTAACTACAGAGCAACCTTTTATGTTTAGGGAATTGTTTAATAGGATCTGAAGTGACACTTGTCAGTACTTACAAGCTGTAAAGGTTTTATTTGGTTCAGGCAAGCAGTGAAAAATGTGGCTAGTTTAGTCGTGTTTATTTATGATTTTCAGGTATGCCTTTTCTTTTCTTTGCTCTCCTTAAGGGTGCAAGCTCTTTTCAGGTGTTTTAAAATATTTTAATTTTTTTTTTTTTTTTTTAAATCTGGGGTATGGATTCCTCCAAGTTTGCAAGCATTATTATCTGGGATTTTGGTTTGATTCTTCCCTGTGCACATCCAGCTGCACCCTGTGGCTGTAAAAAAGGGCTTCCTGTGCCCCTGGTGCCCAGAACTTTGCCTTGCTTCACCTCTTTAGAGCTCCCACTGACCTCCTGCTTCAGCTTTCAACCGAAATGACACGGAATTGTTGCTCATTAGAGATAAATTGATAGCCGTGCTTGGTAGGAAAATCTGAGATGCATTTTTAAAGATGACTAGAAGTGTGAGCTGGAAAAGCCCGGCAGAAATTTCTGCAGCTGGAGCCATGCCAGGTGGAATTCCACAGATTTCCATGGTGCTCTGCCATCAAATAACTGAATTTTCAGCTGTGATGTATCTATCATGGGGACATGGATTGTTCTCTGGAAGTGTAAAGGTGTTGGGGGAGGGACAAGATTTACAAGAGTAAAAGTTTAAGAGAAATTGGGAATACCATTTCTCATTCATTTCTTCCAAGGAATTGGTTGGATTCAAAATACTCAGTGTCTCTTAGGGCAAAACTAGAAACATCAGCAAACCAAAGAACTTTAGGTCTGTGTGGGGCTTTTTGGGTAATATTTATTTTTTCTTTAAAAATGCAGGAGTGACGACTAAAACTCGGTATTGTTGTATAGCAGTGGCTCAACAGAGCAAACAGACCCTCTCACCTCTCCTTAGAGATTGTGGTGTTCAGCACCAGAGCTGCATGCTTTAATGTGGAAAGAAAAAGGGTTGGAAGCACAAAACTGAAGCCACAGTAAGCTGGCTGCATTGTATCTTCATATTGTTTCCTATTACTTTTTTATGACTGACTGTGTAGCTTAATATATCATGATTTTGTATTTTGAAATGCGTTCCAGAAAACATGTGGAGTCTGAAGCCTGGCTGAGTGAATATTGCTGTTGGAACCTTACCTTAAGATTTGTTCAAACATTTTGCTATTTTTAATGGCATTGCCTTAGCTTTTTAGTCCAAGAGCAGAGAGATACAGAGACAGTGTGTAAACAGAGTGCTAAACATTCCTAAAACCTGCTTGGAAACAAATGCATTCACCAAATTAATTGTTGAGGTGTTGCATGTGAGCGTGAAGGTCAGAGGGGTGGAATGGGCAGAAATGAAGATTGGCTTTTCCACGGCAGTGCAGCTTCTCTCTGTTTTTTTTTTTTTTTTTTTTTTTTTTTTTTTTGTTTGTTTTTGTTTGTTTGTTTTTGTTTGTTTGTTTTTGTTTTTATTTTTGTTTTTGTTTGGGGTTTTTTTTGTTTTTTTGTTTTTTTTTTTACTAATAGAAATCAACAGGAAATTGGCACTGTCATTTAACAGGGCAAAGAGTGCATTCTCCACTTTAGTATGTCTTGGTCATCTGAGCTAGTTGTTTTTTCCTGTTATTAAGAAGAAGGAGCTCCTGCCTGGAAGCTGTCAGGCTGGGCAAGATTTTCTGGAGTTTGTGGGAGATGGAGCTGGGGAATTGCCTCGAGTTTGCACTGTCAGGCGCCACGTTTGTGACAAAACGTGCTGGAGGACTGAGGGCACCACGAGGGCATTGTTGTGTGTTGCTCTGATTTTCTGATATTCGTGGAGTTTTGCGGAAGCTCGCAGGGAGGTCAGGCAGGCAGCACCAAGATGGCGAAAAGAGAAACTTTATTTACAAAAACTTCTTTATATATTCATTAATGATCTAATAATTATTGGTCGATAGTTTTTCCACCCCCTGTAACGATTGGTTACAGTTCTAGAGCATCCAGAACCAAAACACTGAGATTAGAAAGAACAAGAATGCAATTTATCTCTATTCTCCATGAGAAAGAAGAGGAAGATTTTAAAACAGTGCAACTACAGTTGTGGTCAGTTTAGCAAAATGAAGATGAAGGTAGCAGCAGAAAGAAGGTGAGGATGAGCAGGAAGGATATCCCAGGAGCTTCTTCCCAGGGCTTGGCTGCAGGAAAAAGTGAGCACAAGGCAGAGCTCATTTTGGGATTAAGCACTTTTGCAAATGGTTTGGTGGACTATAAAATCCCTTCAATTTCTGTGTGTTTTGCCCTTCGGAATGGGGGTCTCGTTGTCATTAGCTGGGTTATTCTCATTTATTAAACAGTGGTAATGAAGCTTTTGCTGCCCTTTGTATCTACAGCAAAGGCGAAGTGTTTCCTCAGTGATAATGGCACGTGTAAAAAGAATTAATTTCCCCCAAGTAAGGATTGCAAGAGTAAAAGAAATTCTGCCTTTGCACAAAGGCACAAGAGGATGAAGTAGCCTATATTGGAAAATCTGAGATTACAGTTTCTGGCATGCAGGGTAAGCTTATCAAAATTTCATAGTGTATATTAGATTAATCTGGCCTGTGAGGGTGGAGTCCAGCCCTGACTGAAGTCCCTGGGAAGTGTGCCAGGGATTCCAAGAGGACCAAGATTTCAACTCTGCTTTGTATACGAATAATATTTCAGCATCTTCTGATCTTTGGGGACAGCATATTTGAAATACTTCAGAGGACACTCGGAGGGGACAGTCAAGGGTCGATCCTTCTGCCATGAGAGCCAGGGGCTGTGCCAGCAGCTTCTTGCTTCTTCCTTTGGCTGCTAATGGAAATGATAGAAAAATGTCACTGAGATCAGGGTGGGACCAGAGGATGCAAATCTGAATGTCAGGAGAAAGCTCTGCCTGGCCCTCGAGTCAATGTGCAGTAGAGGAAAGGAGAGGAAGGAAGGATGAGGAGTGGAAATGGCACATCCGCAGGCAGCCTGCCCATAGGAGTGATAAATGGGGACTTTCCATGGCAGCCGAGTGGCTCTGAGATGAGAAAATGCACTTTATACCAAAAGCAGAGATTTTAACAGATGGGGTTTGGATTTCCTTGTTGAAATTCTTTGTAATTCACTGCCTCCTTCTCATAAAGTCAGTTGTTTGGAAATACACATGTAGCTGGAAGTGAAATGTTCGAAGAACTGAAACTGGGACCTTGAGGAAACACCAAAGTTTGATTTTCTTATGCTAAGGCTGGTTTGCCATTGATGAATTTTCCTTGGAAGTCCTAAGAAGCATAGTCAGATCAAACAAGGCACAGCTACACTGGAATAAAACTGAGTTCATGTGACACAGTAAATTTATTTTGCCTCCAGTCCCAGATGAGCTGTTCTGATTGGGAAGGAATAAAGCTGCTCGGTACAAGTCTGTATGTCTGTGTGAATATATGTGTATATATATGTACAAGAGTTTATTTTCTGCACTCAACATGAATACTTGGCCAAATTTACAGAAACAATTGCAGATGTGGTTTTGCATGAAAGGAACATTGAAAATGGATTTATGGAGCCTTGCTGTTGGTAATACATGATTCCAGTGATATCTACCATCTCGGGCTAAAGAGAAAGCATGCATGAGGTGTGACAAAGGACAAATCAATCCTTTGAACTCCACCTTTTGATTTCAGTGAAGTTGTGCCTGTTTCTGAAAGACCTGAGTGGCATTGAATGCTTCTAAAGCAGAGCTAATAGGGGAGCAATGAAAATAATTTCCAAATGTTTTCTGACAGATTTTAATTAAAAACACATCTATTTATTTTGATTGAGGATAGATTAAGGAGCTCTAATTCTCCCAGATATTGCAGCAGAATGCTTGTCATCCCTGCATTTCATGGGTGCCAGATTAAACAAGTCACATGCAGACTGAGTGCTGCTTGCAGAGTTGCTTTCAGCTTCAAAAGGGGCAAGGAAGAGGTTCTGTATTCACTTCTGAGGTGGAGGAGGTAGGAAGGAAGGGCAGTGGTGGGGGTACAGTAGGTGTCATGGCATTTGGCCTGATGAAGAGAAATATTCTTTATGCTTCTCCCTGACCAGTCCTGTGCTTGGTTTAAGTCAGCCTTTAATGAGACATTGATGCTTTTGGTGGTAGAATTAGGGAAAAAAAGGCAATGACAGGGCAATAACTGAGGTTTTCTGTCACCACCTCATCCTGCAGTGGGGACAGGTCAGAGGACAATCAATGTTTAGCTGCAAGTGCGTGGGAAACCTTTGTGTAGGTGGACTTGGAAGGGTCCTGAAATCTCTATCAGCTCCCCCAGAACTGGGAATTCTGCAACAGCACAGGATGGACCTGTGCTGGTGCCTGTGCTGGTGTCTTCTGAATGTCATACTCAGTCCTTTGGGAGGAGACACTGCAATAAACCCTCACCCTCCTCCCAAGACATCCATCCATCTGATCTTGGCTGCACGACAGCAGAGCACCCTGAGGATGGGGAAAAGCTGCTGCATCAGGGAGCTTCTTATCACTGCTGGGAAATCTCCCCAGAGCTCCTGGGGAGGAAGAGCAGAAATAGTTCTGGGCTGCTGTTATTATCCTCCTCAGACTTCCACTTCCTCGTGAGGCAGAGAGCTTGAGCTCCTGGGGATGAGATGGGTGTGAGGAGCCTGTGAAGGGGAGGCTTGCAGGGGTGGGATGGGGGAATTAGCACGGGCTGGGGCAGCACAGGAGCAAGAGTGTGCCTTGGGAGGTGGCAGAGGGACGTGCCAGGCTGGGCAGGAGGTGATGGAGGTGCCAATAATTCAGATGTCAAAGCACATCTGCCGTGGGGAGGTGGAGCAGGATAAACTTTGGGATTGTCACTGCTGGGACACAACTTGTCACCCCAGCAGCAGCTCTTTATGTTTGAAACCCCTGGTGGTGACTGTAGCCTGACCCTGCTGCTGGTCAGTCTGAGCTCTGCTGTGTGCTCTGTGTGCACAGGGCAGGAGGTGATGGAGGTGCCAATAAATCAGGTGTCAAAGCACGTCTGCCGTGGGGAGGTGGAGCAGGATAAACTTTGGGATTGTCACTTCCAGCACACAATTTGTCACCCCAGCAGCTCTCTATGTTTGACATCCCTGGGGGTGACTCTACCCCCAGACCCTGCTGGTCAGTCTGAGCTCTGCCATGTGCTCTGTGTGCACAGGGCAGGAGGTGAGGGAGGTGCCAATAAATCAGGTGTCAAAGCACGTCTGCCGTGGGGAGGTGGAGCAGGATAAACTTTGGGATTGTCACTTTTAGCACACAACTTGTCACCCCAGGAGCTCTTTATGTTTGAAACCCCTGGTGTGACTATACCCCCAGACCCTGCTGCTGGTCAGTGTGAGCTCTGCTGTGTGCACACCCAGCCCACGGCTGGGACTCGCTCTGCAGTGCCCCACTGCTCCTCTGTCCTTGTCCCCAGCCAGGGGAGCCACACAGCCCTGCCATCCACAGCAAAGCTGCACAGGTTTGGCTGCCCATGGGGGCTGAGAGGGAGACACTTCTTGGGAGAAAATGGCAAAGTGCTGTCCTGTGTTCTTCACCCCCTACCCAGTGCTCAGGGTAAACACAAGATTGGCAAAAAAATCTTGTTGCAACTTGATTTTCGGATAGATGGTCTAACTGTAAGTAAAAAAAAAAAAAAAAACCCAGGCAAATAGCAGAAATTGGAGTGTCTATCAGATTTGCAAAATTAACATTGCCTTTGAATCTCCATAAAAAACAACCCCAGACAAACGCAAGGAAAATCACATCAACAACAACAAAATTTTAAATTGCCCAATCTGGGAACGAATCAGAAAGAAAAATACCCCCAGGGAGAGTAAACTAATAAAACAACCTTCGCAAAACCCCTGCCCTCAGCAGTGTTTTAATCCAAAAAAGGGGGCAGAGGAAGCCCCGAATTCCCTGCAGTCATGCAAGGCTCTGCTAGTGCCAGCGATTTTCTGGGGAGGGCACTTGGCCATCGCAGGGACATAAAGCACAAGAGCACAAAAAATGCCCAAATGCACCTCAGCTTTGTTTCCTGAGCCTCCTCGGAAGGTTTTTCCAGCCGGTGGCTCTCCCTGCAGAGCGAGCCGTGTTTTTGGGGGTGGAAATGCTGGAGCAGAGCGCTGGGAGTGCAGAGGAAGCTGAGGCCGCCAGCCCTGCACAGGAAGCAATCTTCGAGCAGCCTTAAATGCCAGATTCCAGGCAGAGTTTAACTAACCACTGACAGCTCTGTAAACAAAGCAGGGACAAAAAGAGAACAGCTTTCCCTTTTCTGGTAGTCATTTTTGGTTTGGGGGCTGCAGGGGAATTCTGTAATAGTTGGCTTGATGGGATATAAACCGAGGCTGGGAAGGCTTTGTATATGAAGAACTGTAAAGGGGAAAATACTTCATGGACTGAATCTTAAAGAAGAAGGTAGGGCACGGGGAAAACGCGTGGATTAAACTACAAAAATAATATTGCTGCTTTTCGTTCTTTGTCCAGGATTTGTACATAGTTTGACTTCCCCTGGGTGGTATTTATTATTTTTCCTGTTTCTCTTTTCATTCTCTTTCCCCCCTTCTTTCTCTTTTCCTTTTCTTTTCCTTTTCTTTCTCATTTTCTCTTCACTTTCCTTTTTTTTTTGCCTTTGTGAAGGGGGGTGGGAACAGCCAGGCGGGGACTAACTTTTGCAGAACTTTTAATTATCTGTGCAACTAAAGAAAATAAGAGCTCTCTTGTGCAGTGCTTTTACTGCTTGCGGTGAAAAATTGGAAGCTGAAAGTTAAAATCCTGCTGAATTGTTGCTTTTGTTAGTGGAAAAGACCTGTGACGTTACAAATAGCTGCTCTGCGGCGAGCAGATGTATACAGTCCTCACTTAAAGCATGTTGATTTAATTTTAACTAGGAAACCAAATGCAGGCACGGGCTGTGTTTATCCTACGAGACATTTCATTAATCTTGTTTATCTCAACAATACCGAGAAAGTTCAAATTTTTTTTTTGATGGAAAAAGAAAATAGTTACAGCGAAGTTAAGACAGCAAAACAAAACTAAACGGGCTCAGTTGGTTAAATGCCTCCCTTGTGTTTTCACTCTCATCTCAGTGATCATCTCCCTTTCAGATTTGGATCTTCCCGGAGTTTGGAACGCTTAAAGCCCCACCATGGATGACTTTGAACGCCGCAGAGAGCTCAGGAGGCAAAAGCGTGAGGAAATGCGCCTGGAAGCAGAGAGGTGAGCTCCTGCTCGTGGAAAATGGTGCTGGTGTTGCCTTTGAGTAGCAGGGGCTTTGGAAATTTCTGCCCTGGGCTCCAGAGAGTCCTTGTGCTGGCAGTGTGTGCCATGAAACAGCTTTAGCTGACGCTGTGGGAGAGGTGGGGGATGTCTATTGTCTGATTCAGTTCCCTCAGGCTGCTGAAATCTCTGGCTTTTGGTTATTTTGCTGTGTGGGTAAATGTAAACAGCAAGGGCGGAATATGGCCACGTGAAATCATCACTAGGAAAGCTCATCCTCAGCTGCTGAGTGAGTTTGTGCAGAAGGGATTGTGTTTGTCAATTATTTATGTATGTCAGATATGATATCAATTAAGGATAAAGCTATAAATGGAAAGCTGGGCTACACTTGGTATATGCAGTACAGCGTTTGTGTGAATTGCTGCCATCGCTGAGCAGTGGCTGTTGTGTTTGCACTTCTGTTGCTTTTTATTGATTTATGCTCACTGTGTGTGGGCAATGAGGGCAGCATTTGCTATCAGTTGGTACAGATTTACTTTGGCGAAAGGAGAGCAGAATTTGGTGTGGGCATGATGATGTGAATTTATGAAAGAAATACCTGAAATACCATGAAAATCCTGGGGATGACATTTGATTAACTAAACCCATTTTACACCTGTAGAGTTCTGTTTGCTTTAATGGAATTTCCCATGACTTACACTGCTGCAAGAAGGGAGAACGTAAGGCTCCATTTATTTTTGTAATGTCTTCAGTGATATAAAGATTTTTCTTAGTTTATTAACACTGCACTGATTTAAAAAAATGAAAGCTAGGTTTAATTTTGTTCTAATTTTTTGTATTTAATTGTGAATAAGGACCTCATTACTGTTTCTGTCCTTTCCCATGAGCTGACAAAACCATGGTGCTTTGGATTCCGAATACTGTAAAGGAAAAGATGTTTCTCAGAGAAGTTTTGAATGGAAACCAGAGTGCATTTTGTTTTATATGCTTACTGTGAGTTTTCAATCAGGCTCTGTACATCAGCAGCTGTGTGATGGGAGTTGGTGATGCTGGGGGGAATCCCTGGAGGATGAGGAGCAGGGAACACCTCTGCTCCCACAGAAGGTGCTGCCAGGCAGAGCTGTTGGCTCTGCTCAGGCTGAGGGCTGAGCCAGGAGCTCTGGAATAAGATCAATAAATGGCAGATCAATGAACTGATGGTGGCCAAAGGGCAATGGGGCAGGAGCTCCCTTGGTGCCATGGCCTGGCTGGACACCTCCCCAGGGCAGAGCAGCACCTGAGCTGAGCTCTGAGCTGCATCCTCACCCCAGGGAGGTTTCCCTGTGCCTGGGGCTGTGTGTGTTTTTGGGAGGCACTGCAGAGCCCAGAAATGCAGAGTGTGGCACAGGAGGTTTGTGTTCTTCTCCTGCGCTGCTGCTGCAAGCAGAGCTGTCTGAGGAAAGGCCAAGATCTTGGGATTTGCTGGGAATGGAGCCCTTGGGGGCCTGGGGAGGATGCTGGGGCTGTGCTTTGGGAGGCATTCACCAGAAAAACTCCTCTAGGCTCCTCTCTGCAGACCTCCGGGCCCTGTGTGAGCAGGCAGAGGCTGGGGGTGACCTGGGCAGCACCATGGGGACACGGGGCAGCTTTGGGGAGGCAGGGACAGGGCTGAGGACAGCCCCAGGGACAGTCTGGGGCTTGGGGCTGATGGGCCGTGCCCTTGCCATGGCTGGAGCTCAATCCAGGGTGGCAGGTGTGTCCCAGCCCTGCTCTGGGACGTGGTTTTGCCATGTCTGGGGTGCCCTGTTGGGGTTTGGGGTGGCTTGGAGCAGCGTGGCCACAGCAGAAGGGCTTGGGCTTGTGTTCTTTCTCTCCCTGCTCACTGCAGATGTGCTCCATGCCCTTTCCCACACATCCTCCAACAATAAATTACTGTATGCTAAACCTTGCTGCACTCCCCTTGCTGCTGCCAGCTTCAAGCATTCAAATATCATGAGTCAGACCCCTTAAAAGTCACAAGACTGCCTTAAAAATCTCAGGATCTTAAAAATAATTTAGTCTGGCCTTTTTATTTTTGGTTTTCCTTAGCAATAACAGAGGCTGATTCCCGAGTTTGGGTGTGACTCCAGGAGCTGGGACCTCCCAAATCCTGCCCCAGCTCGGGGTAGGAGCTGAGCTGAGCTCCCAGAGAGGGAAGGGCAGCAGCCCTGGGGCACTTATTGACAAATTAATGTGTGATGCTGCACTGGTTTTGGTGAATTCAGACTTTTAGGGATTTGAGGGCATCATCTCCTCCTTTAATAAGACACCTACATCGTATTCACGTGTCATAAGCTACAGAAATCTGCTTGCCAGACTTGCCTCTGAACACTTTCAGGTGTTCTATGAACCAGATTGTGCAGTCCCAAGGTGCAGCACAGAGGTTTAAAGTGCTCTCCCTCAGTTCTGAGCACAGCTCATTTCCCTGTGCCCTCCCATCCGTGGGCTTTGCTTTGGAGCATCCTCCACTGGGTGCAAGCATTTCCTCTGGGGGGATGGACAGATGGATGACTAGGCTTTAACATCTTGACACCAACTTAGAAATGAAGCGTTTCCTCTGTGTTTTGAGCTGTTATAATTTCAAGGTATTCCAGACCTTCTGGATTCCCCACGGAGGCTCACCGCGCCCACCCAGAAATTTGGTCCAGCCGGAGTTTTTTCACGATTTACATTAGTCTGGACCTCTGGAGGCTGATCACCGTGCTTGGAGCAGCCCTGCAGACCTGTCTGGGGGCACGTGTCCAGCAGCAGGCGGAGGGGAGCAGCTCCAGCTCTCTCCCAGGCTGTCAGATTTACTGCAGAGCTCAGCCTGGCAGGGCTCAGCTGCTCTGCTGCCTTGGGGAAGGAGATCTCCAGGCTCAGGCTGGAAAGCCAGGGCAGTGTGGCAGTGGTACCTGTGCCTGTCTGGGGGCACTTTGTGCCTGGTTTGTGCCCATCAGGTGTGGGTTTAGGGACAGACACAGCCTGTGGGGTATATGCAGTACAGCGTTTGTGTGAATTGCTGCCATCACTGAGCAGTGGCTGTTGTGTTTGCAGTTCTGTTGCTTTTTATTGATTTATGCTCACTGTGTGTGGGCAATGAGGGCAGCGTTTGCTATCAGTTGGTACAGATTTACTTTGGCGAAAGGAGAGCAGAATTTGGTGTGGGCATGGTGATGTGAATTTATGAAAGAAATACCTGAAATAATATGAAAATATTGGGAATGACATTTGATTAACTAAACCCATTTTACACCTGTAGAGTTCTGTTTGCTTTAATGGAATTTCCCATGACTTACACTGCTGCAAGAAGGGAGAAAGTAAGGCTCCATTTATTTTTGTAATGTCTTCAGTGATATAAAGATTTTAATCACTTTTTGGGGTGGTGGTGATGGGATGTGCTGCATCTCTACCTGCTCTGGGCAGAGCTGAGCCTCTGTCCTGTCCTGTGGTGGGACAAGGGCTCTGCAAAGCCCTGAGGTGCCAATACAAAAATTGAGGTTAAATACTTCTCGAAGTGACAATAGACCTGCTCCCTTGACTTCAGCATAACTGAGAGCAAAAATAGCTCCCTTGAACTCTAAAGAATGTTTCTCAGGTTAATCTATTCAGCACTTAAGCCTCAATTATACAAGCAGCTGACTTGTCATTGTGACAGCAATGAATTTTCATTTCTGCTTGGTGATTTTTTTTTTTTTGGTTGGTTTTTTTTGTTTGTTTGTTTTTGTTTTGGTTTTTTGCTTGTTTAGTTTTTTTTTTCCTTTTTCCTTTTCCCTTTTTTAAAATTATAGTAGGAAGCTGATCCAGTTTGCTCCATTGCCATGTCATCACTACTGGAGGTTTCAGGAAGGTCTTAGGCTCATTGTCAGTCTCCATTTTGCTGAAGCTTAACTTTGAACCTCATTTTTGCCCTGCCTAATACTCTTCCCTAAGGGATTTCAGATCATTTCAAGGGGAAGGAGAGGTGCTGGGCATCCTGTTGTGAAAATATGGCAAAGAGAAAGGCTCATCTAGCATCAAATCACTCTCTTTTCTATTCCAAACCTCTTCTGCTACTAGAACAAAACCTGCAGTGGCTTTATCTCTCCATGAACTTCATGTATCCTGAAGCTGCAAATACTTCGAGGGTTCCTGTCTGTCCTTCCATAAAATCCTCACTTTTGGGTAGAGCTGAGACATGACATTTTCTGCCCAGGAGTTAAATATTAAGACTCTGAATAAATAAGGTTAGAGATGCGTGAGAACAGATGGGAGCAGAGTGCTCCAGCTGTTCACCTGCCTCCACAGCTGCCTGGAATTCCAGGGCTGGCAGGACACATTTGGGTGGTTTGGGTGGGTTTGGCCCTTCCCTTGTGCAGTTCCTGGAGCTCATTCTAAACCGGGCAAAAAACATGACCCAGTGCTCATCAAAACCTGCCCTATTGCAGTCACTCTCAGTGACTGTGGGTACCAAAAAAACTTTGCTGTTGTGGCATCTCAAATGCCCTGGAGGAAATAGCCAAACCTATCAAAAGTTCTGTAGGATTTAGCAGCTAATTTTACAGCTATGGTGATTTTCAGATTATATTTTCTTTAAAGTCACTATGGAGAATATGGAATAGAAAACGCTATGGAATAGAAAAGAGTGTGATTTAAGCCTTTCTGTTTGCCATATTTTCACAAGAGGATGTCCAACACCTCTCCTTAAAGCAACTTTGCTCTTCCAAAGACCTGGACATACAGAGTATTAAATTCACTGAGCTGAGCCCACTGCAGTTCCCAAGCAGAGAACAAAATCAGCTCCTTAGAACAGCACTGCAGCTACCTCCTTGGAGAGCAAGAACATTGTTGAACTTACTGTTTGATTATGTTGCAATTCTTCAGGGCATTCTGACTGGTAGGAGCTATTAGATGTGAGAGAAATTGCAGTTATTGCCCAGCTGTGGGACTCTGAGGAGCGACATGGAAATAAATTGAGCCAGTGTGTTTGTAGGAGCATCTGCTTCTCAGTGTGAGACTGCATTTTATTAATGTTTTCATGATCTAATATCTGAAATTAAACCAGATAATCAGAAGATGAGATTTCCCTTTAGAAGGCTGAGGCCAATTGTTTGCAGGGGTGAAAGATGAAATGGAGTCAAACGCTGACGAGTTTCACACACGAATAAGCAGAATTTATAAACACGAGCAGATTGCTGGGGCCTGGGCAAAGCCAGCCCTGCACAGCTCAGCTCAGAGCGCCACAGAGGAAAAATGTGATTTGCAAATGAAACTCCGAGCTAATTTCAACTTGCAGAAGCATCTCACTTGGTCAATTAGCTTCTGCATTTTTGGCTTTGTGCCTTTAAATAAGTTTTTAATTGCGGAAGATAAACGTTTGTAAGCAGCTTTGTTTCTCTCATCGTAACCTGCTTATTAGCTCGTGCTGAGCAAGGAAAATCCCTTTTCCAGCAGATTGTCCTGGTGGGATCAGGGTCTTTCCTGGCATGAAGGAAGTCATGGCTGTGCTTCTTGGGCAGCTTCATTCATCAGCACACAGCTCCAGAAATATTTCTGGCCAGGAATAAGGTCAGTGGGCAGCTTCTCCTCAGGAAAGGAGTCACAATCCCTGGGAATGCTGGCCCAGGGCCTGGCCAGAGGGTCAGGGCACACAGGGGACACAGCACAGAGGAGAGCAGCAGGAGCTGTGTGGGTGCTGCCCCTGAGCCCTTCTCTTGCTGTGATGGGAGTGGAGAAGTGAGCAGGATGCATTTAATTCTGTTTACTGGAAAGTGTAAACCAGTGGGCAGCGCATGTGACAGTCAAAGGTTAGCTCCATCTTGGTTGACATTAAGGAAATATAAACAGATGCTGCTTTGCTCCTCTTTATGTCAAAACTCGTTAGCTGGTCCCAATCAATGTGCTCGTTAATAGTCTTTGCTGGACAGTCTTGAACAAAAGGCCAGCAATTTGGTTGTGCTGACACAGAAAATCAAGGCAAGGCTGCAAGGTGTGACTGTCTTTTGGTTTGGCTGGTTTTTCTCTCCGACATTTGCTGCAAACCTGCCTCAGTTTCCTCTAAGGTCGCTTGTGACCCATTTTCAACACAAACATTATTGAAGCAAACAATAATTTTTGCTCCAGCAATAGTTATCTTCTGTGAGATAAACCTTCTTGTGAGATAACCTGTGTTCTTGTGCTGAGACCAGAAGAGGGGCTCTAAATTCAAAAGCAGGGCTTCTTCAAAGCTTTGGTTATTTCTCCATATTGCCACTTCACTCTTCCAGCTCAAGACAACATTTTGGTATATAGATGGACTGAACCAATTACTTTTTTCCACAAACAATCAATGAAACAATTTTTTATTCTTTTCAGCCCTTTTCATTACGAGTGCTCCCTTAGTGAGCCTTGCTGGTGTGATTTAAACCTGATGCACACATATCATGGTGGATTTTAAAATCAATTAAATGCATGGAGTGGACAGAACCCAAATCACCATGACTCGATTTGCTGCTTGTGAGTTCAGCCTCTTGCCAGTCAGGTCTCATTGTGGAACAGCACGGGAGGCTCAGCCCAGCCACGTTTGGAGGTTTGCATGGGTTCAGTGCACTTTGAGGTGCACTCAGTTCAGCTTTGAGGGAATTTTCTGCTATTTCTGTGCCCAAGCAAGGACTCTGTTGTAGTTGCACTGTTTTAGAAATCTTTCTCTTCTTTCTCAGGGAGAATAGAAGAATTCTTGTACTTTTTTTAATCTCGGTGTTTGGTACTAGGTGTTGTATAGCTCTGACCAATGGTTTTAGGAGGAGGATTCCCTGCTGACCAATAGTTGCCAGATTATCAATGGATATATAAAGAAATTTCTGTAAATAAAGTTTCTCCTTTCGCCGTCTTGGGTTCATCTGCCTGCTTCCCCTGCCAGCTTTGCGAGTCTCAGGAAATCTCTAACCACACTCTGTAGGTGTGAAGCACTTTTAAAGTCACTGAGAGGTGACAGAGAACACACACAGTTATTTGTTCGCAGGGCACACAGCTTCTTCCACAGACAGGTTCCCATTGTAAAGCTTAATTCTGAGAAATGTGTCTTTTGGGGATGAAAGGATGCTTTTGAGCAGAATTGCAGTGAGCAGACAGTGCTAACAGGAGCAGGCTGGTTTCATTTATGACACTGTCAGCCCTCTCGTGACAGGGAGAAGATCAGATAAATACTCAGAGTATCAATGCTGGGAATTTCTGAAAGGCAGTGTTATAATTACAGTGGTGAGAAAGATATCAGGCTGAAGTTGGCTCCAGAGCAGAATGCTTACTCAGTATAAAGAAGAAAACTTTCCCAATCTGTGTTTTTTAGCAGAGAAAAGAATTAAGTTGGCTTTTAGTGAAATGGACCTTTTCGGAGGGGGGAAAGCAACAAACCTCATAAATTTGGGTTTGATCTTCATCTGAATTCCAAAACTGTTCATCAAAACTTACCCATCAGATTTTCACAGAAATGCTTACAGCTGGAAGGGGAACCACCACAAAAGGCTGTCTCTATCCTCCCACTTGGTGCACATCCTCTCCTCAGAGGACAGAGCACAGCAGAGACTGAGGAAAGCACTTTTCCTGATCCATATACAGAAGGTTTCTGTCCCTGAGCCTCCTCATGAGATGATTATACCATTGTGTTGGCATGTCACATCGTGCCATCCCTCAACCTCCAGTCTGCTTTCTCCCTTCTTCCCTTGTAGAAAATGTTTGACTGGTTAGAAATAAAAAAAAAAAAAAAAAAGAGAAAAGTGTATTTCCACAGGAATAGGATGACTGTAGTTTCTTTACAATAGGTTTCTTTTACCAGCCTGTAATTTTTACAGCCCTCTCAGCCTTTTCAAGTTGGTTTTCAGCCCACACGAAATGACAGGTTTGTTCTGGGCACTGCTGCTCGGATCATTCCCCAGATTCTCCAGCAGCTCCTACTTCAGTGTCTTAATAAGGCAGTGCCATGCTGGGGAGGACAAGGAGATGGATTTTCTAAACACTGGCTACACACAGACTCCTTTTATGGTCCAGCCTGCACAGTGGGGTTTTCCTCTGAAGGTCAGGGACACGGACAGCACAGAGCTCCCCAGTGCAGCTGATTTTCTGAGCGCAGGAATTGTGTGTGAGGTGCCACATGTCCAGGCTGTTCTGAGGAGGAGGAAGAAATAGTTGGGTAGGGGAATGTGGAAAGAAAGGGAAAAGCAGGGCCTGAAGCTGTGTGTGTTTTGTGTTGATGCTGTGGCTGCGCTCACTGCAGGATGTGTTTGTGACCATCATGTGGAGAAGGTGTCCCTGTGCTGATATTTCATCAAAAATGTCCCTAGGAATCTCCTCTGTGGCATTTCGGGGATCAGCAATACCAAGGGTGAATTTTCATGTCGTGGCCATGGATTTGGTTTTTCATTGTCGCAGCAAAACGAGGCAGAGTGTGCTAATGACCTTTTCAAAGCAGCGAGTTATGATAGCTGCAGGGTTTGTCTCTGCTGGAATGCCACAAGATGAATTTGTTTAAGGAAAAGGTTTAATTCCACCCCCCTTGCCCTTCTCTCTTGTACAAGCTAGAGAGTCTTTTCTCTCCTTAGCATGTAATCATCTTAGACTGGAGGTTGAGTAAGTGCCTTCAGGGCTATGGTCTTATTTCTCACCCAGATTTTTCACGGAATGGATGAGTCACTTCAATATTCTAACAAGAAGGACTATATTGGTGATTAAATTAATATGAGAAAACCTCCTACTAAGTAATGAAAATACCACCGTGTTTTTTCAGGCCTGAGTATATGTGCAGGATATACATAAATTGAATGAAGAAAATATATCTTCAAGGCAAACCTGAAACGTTTAGGCAAATTCAATGAACCTATAATCTAATTTTTCGTTTACTGATTATTGTCATATGGACTAATCCAGTGCCTAATAAAGTACGAAGATAATGAAAGACTTCAGCCGTGTCACCAGCTCTGACACTGTTTGAGTAAAGAGAAGTGCTTGAAGGTGTTGTTTTGGTGACTCACATCTCGAAAGTCCAACTCTCCTCATCTGTTTCTGTTGCTGTGCTGGCTCCATCCTGATTTCACCTATCGTGCTTACAATGAGATCCTGATGTGCCGACTTTGATATCATTATGGGTCTTGCATGCTTGTGGTTGTGCTGACTTTGGAGGAAATGTGACTTCTGTGGCTGTTGGCTGCTTGGTTTTGCTGAATATGAGACCTTTGAGGAGATAAAGGCACAAATGCACACAAGTGGAGCAGAGACCACAAAACACAGTCTAGTCGATGAAAGCTTTTAAACTCCTGCCCTTTCCAAATACACAAGTATTCTGAAATTCAACCAAATATCAATGAACATGTTTTAAAGCAGGGTAGATCTTGGAGGAAAGAGTTGGCTGCCAGTGAAACCTGGGGGACACAATAGCAGGCCGTGTCACACCTTTCCCTTTCCCTTTCCCTTTCCCTTTCCCTTTCCCTTTCCCTTTCCCTTTCCCTTTCCCTTTCCCTTTCCCTTTCCCTTTCCCTTTCCCTTTCCCTTTCCTTTCCCTTTCCCTTTCCCTTTCCCTTTCCCTTTCCCTTTCCTTTCCCTTTCCCTTTCCCTTTCCCTTTCCCTTTCCCTTTCCCTTTCCCTTTCCCTTTCCTTTCCCTTTCCCTTTCCCTTTCCCTTTCCTTTCCCTTTCCTTTCCCTTTCCCTTTCCCTTTCCTTTCCCTTTCCCTTTCCTTTCCCTTTCCCTTTCCCTTTCCATTGCTCAGCTGTGCTCTGAGTTTCAGTCTGACTCCTGTCTGCAGTGGTTTTGCGTGTTTAGTAATTGCTCTGGGTTGGAGGGAGAGTTTAATTAGTTAAACCCTGGGTATAAGTGAGAGCAGGGCTCATGTGTCCCATCCTCATTATGCTGCTGGGAGAAAACACTGCTGAGATGTCTTGGTGACTAGGAACGGCTTTTCCATCACCAAGCCATCCTCATTTATTTATTGGTTGTCCTTCCCTCAACTGGGGCTGTTCCCTGTCATCAGTTTTCCAGCCAAATTCTTTCTGGGAGTCAATAGGGAGTCCTGCGCAAAGGGAAATGACATCATGTTGCCCTTTAGTCCTACCTACAGAGAAGCAGACTTGGGAAACATGCACATTTTCCTAATTACCAAGCCCTGAATTTACAGCATGTGTTCATTTTCTATCGACATCCGGCAGCTACCCAACATATTGTAAATCCGACCGCTCGCGTTCCAGACGATTGTTTTTAATAAAAATATTCCGAATGTTGTCTTTATTTGGCTTGCATATGGTGAATGTTGAGGTCTTCAGTCCTCTGAGGTAAAGAATGTGCCATTTTAATGGGCAACATGGAGTGTTCTTAACTAAAAATATTTCCTTGTGCCGCTGGAGTGTATGATTTTGTAGGCTGGCACCTTTTCCACAACCAGAAATTGCATTTTGCTGGCAATGTATGAGTCTAGAGTTTGTAAAACACTTTTGATATGAAGGATGCTTCTGTGAAAGGAAGCTATTATCACGTGAACTGTCACCTTTCTCAAGGAAAATGTTTCAGTGCTCATGGCCTACCCTGCAGTGCCTTCAAGATGTTCTTCTGCAGCACAGGATAAACAGAATTGCAGAATGAGTTTAAAATTAAGACTTTTCTAACAGGACAGGCTCTTTGCTAGTTAGAATTCAGACTCTTGAAAGCTTAAATACTTAATTAAATGAAGTAAGGGTGTCAGCATAAAGAAATCTGGCCAGAGCAGGCCATGTGAAAGGTAGCTGAAAGTGATTCCTTCTGCTGGGAATAACAATGCCATTTTTACTGCTTTTCCTCCTTCTCTTAGCACTGTAGTGCCTCTCAAAATGAAAACGACTTTGTACATCTCCATAACCAGAGCATTTGGCATCTTTTTAATTACTTAATAAATGTATTTATCCCTGCATCATCCTTCCAGCAGGGCAGTGCTGCTCCTTTGGCTTTCTGCATGGGGAGTGACGCAGGGCTCAGCCACAAACCCATCACAGGGGATGGATTCATGCTTTTTGCTTGCCCCTTTGCTTCTGGGGTCTTCTCCAGGCTGCAGAATTTGTAGAATGGTGTACAGGCACACAGTTTTTAGCACCATCACTTTGGTATAGGTCACTTTTACGAGAAGCCATGAAAAGCAGCTTTGGTCCTAGGCTTCAGGAATCCTTCTCCACGTGTTTTAAGGTCTGTGGAGGTTGGCCCACCTCTGCCACATTTCATTAGAGCTCTGTGTGTTTTATTGCAGGGAAAATTGCATGTGTAGCCATTCTTACCTCTGCCCCTCCCACTGGCTCTGGGGTGCTGATGGGGAGAGGTGCAGAGTGGGTGACAATGTCCTCCTCCTGTAATTGCACTGTTTTAGGAATCTTTCTGTTCTTTCTCAGAGAAGAACAGAGATAAACTGCATTCTTTTACTTTCTTAATCTCTGTGTTTGGTATTAGGTGTTATTTGGCTGTGACCAATGGTTTTAGGAGGTGGATTCTTTGCTGACCAATAGTTGCTGGGTTATTAATAAATATATAAAGAGGCTTCTTGTAGATAAAGCTCTCCTTTGGCCATCTTGGTTCGTCTGCCTGAATTCTCTGCCAGCTCCTGCAATCCTCGGGAAATCTAAAGCCATATCCTCCTGCAGGGGAGGGTGACAATGGGGACACCTGAGGATGCTGTGCTTCACTGCCTCTTGGCCCCGAGATGGCACGAGGGGATTTGCATGGCCTGCAGGGTTTTTGTGGAGCAGCTGTGCTCTTGAATGTTTTCAGAGCTGGAGAGGAGTTCCACCGCCTTGTAACCCCTTGCCCCTGGATTGTGTGGGATTTCATCTCTGTGGCTTTTGTTAAAGAGGAGGATGGAGAGTCTTTCGAATGCCTGTGTGAGCTTTGGAGTCACATCTCCACTGGCCAGTGAGAGGGCACTTGAATGTTGCTGAGCATCTGTGTGAGAGAAGGACGGGGACGACATCTGGAGACTTGCCCTGTCCAAAACTAACAAACACAATGCTGGATTTTTGGGAAAGCAATCACAAACTAGGGCAGGAGCAATACCAGACCCTTTGACTGAAGGTACTCTTTGGCCATTTGTGAACTGGATTCATCATCTGGGGTAGCAGCTGCAGCCATATCAGATTAGTATTTTTCTCCTGGTTTTATCTTTTTTTTTTTTGCTTAAACCAGAACCACAACCCTGTTTCTTGTAAATGTGCCTCTGTCATCATGGGTTTAGGCTGTCACAACACATTTTATCTCAAGCTCCATCTTTAATCACTTAATGGCAGAGCTGGGAAGCAAAGCTCTGTCCCAGCCACAGCCCCACATGGTCTCTCCTGGGCAGAGAGGAGCTGGGAGCTTTCCTATGGAACATTTGGATCTGTAGGGTGCCTGCAAGCTGAGCTTTGGGTCTCATGAGCTGGGGAAATGCAGCTTCACCCTGGAATAAAGAGCAGGATGAGCCTCAGAAGGCACAGAGCTGCTGCAGCTTGTTCAGGCAGAGAGGGGAATGTGGCATGAGCTCGTGCATTTAGTGCATGTTGGGAACAGATAATAAATTAAGACTTTTAGGGGTGAAAAAAAAGGTTGCTTATGTAACCCAACTCCATTTGTTAGACTTCCTCCTCCCTAGTCTCATTCCCCATTATTTATCAATTAAATATGCTGAGAGCAGAGAGCTGCTGACCACAAAGTGGGGAGGGGGAGGTGGGATAAGAGTTGTTATCCTGTTCCAAGAGCTGCAATCCTGGAGAGCAGAGAGAATGAGAGGCAGATGGAGCTGATGCTGCCATTGGTAGGACAGAATGTGCTGTACTCTCCAGCCCTGGTGGTGCTGTGTCTGGAACCATCCAGGAGTGAAATGTGGGTGTCAGTCTGCAGCACTCGTGTGGTTTCTGGGCTCCTCATTACGGTGCTGAGCTGTGTGTGATAGATTAAACTGCCATCGAAATTCCATGTCTCAGAACAGCTTATTCTGCTGTGCAGACTCTCCTCTGCTTCCACAGAGAGCCACATGCAAGTGAGGAGAGTCTGATCTTCAGGCCCTCCGAGGTGCCTGTGCTGCTCCTGCTGTCAGCAAAATCCTGATTGACTTCACTGCACGAAGTTAGTGAAATGCCTGCAGGCTTGTTTTCCATGAGAACCTGGATGGGTGAAGGGGAGCCAGGAAAGTGCTGAAAACTGGGAAAGCTTATCCCAAAATCCTTTTTCACAGATGAAATTGAAGGGAGGGAGGAAAGTTCTACAAGGTTTCTGTTGAAAAATGGCTTGAAGAGCAGGACCGTGAGATGCTAGAGGCTCTGCTTGTGCAGCCTCTACAGAATACAGGCTAGGCATTGTGTGAGCAAAACCTTGAGGGTAAGCTGCAAGGACAGTGCCCTTGGTGGTTTGGGAAGCACCGAATTTATGAAAGAGAAATTGTGGTCAGAAGAACACAGAACATCAGATTAAGGGACCACGAGCTGGGAGGGACAAGTGATGGAGCTGTGTGCAAGTGACCAAAAATAGTGTGGCAAGGAGTCTGACTAACAATGACACAATGACATGGAAAACCTGCTAGCTGCTGGAAAATGTACTTAAGTCTGAGAACCTAGAGAAATAGTGGAATAAAGCTTGTATTGATCACATTGATCCTGGATCGCTTATTCTCCTCGTCGATTGTGGTGTGCAGCCTTAAATGGGATTACCTTAAATGGTGAATACCTTAAATGGGATTACCTTAAATGGGATTACCTTAAATGGGATTACCTTAAATGGTGAATCCCTTCAATGGTAAATTTTTTGTACCACTTCAGGTTTCCTGCAAGGTGACAATGAGCAGCTCTGGTTTTCTCCAGATGGAGAATATTCTCTGGAGATTGCTCCATTAAGGAATGAGGGTAGGGGCCTTGCCTTCACTGAGCTGTGACCGTGGTGTCCCTAAATTGATCTTAGTAACTCCTCTTTTGCTGTACTTCAAATCGGTGTTTTAATTTAGGCCATCACAACACATTTTACTAGGCGTACTTAATGTCAAGTCTGTGTTTTTCAGTACTGTTTGCAGTCACAAATTGGAAACCAACATCAAAAACTTCAACTAAATGTGAACTTGATACTTGTTTAGGCTGTTATGCTTTTCTTGAACTGCAACTCAGTCCAAATAATGACTTTAAAAATCTTTTTCTGATTCAAATCTTAACTTGAAGGAGCCAAACTGAAACCAAAGCTGAGCTGAAAAGTATACATTAGCTGAACTTTATGAGCAGAATGTACTCCAAAGCCTCTTACACACGTGCAGTGAGGGAAAGACCTCTGCTCTGAAATTCCTGCAGCTTTAATGAGCCCAGGGTGTGCAGAGCTGATTGGCAGTGAGATGGCAGAGGTGCAGTCAGGCAGTCACAGATAACACAGGCTGAGGTCACAGCTCATCAGATTGACTGTGGGACATCAGCAAAGGTGACACAGACACGGGGACTGCCCTGGAACACGAGTTTGGTAGGAGACCTGGAGAGGGGCAAAGCAAGAGCTCGCACTGCCTCTGCACCCTGAGGTGTTCCCTGAGGCAAAAAGGAAGGACACGACTCCTTGGGGGGGTTAGGGTGGGCATTGGTGTCCCTGTCAGACCCTGGGGGACAGGTCCTTTATCAGGTACAGGTGTGGGGGTCCCTTACCCCCCTTGGGTCTCAGGTGTACTTTGTGCTAAGACCCATCCCAGCAGTGCCTGCAATTGGTACCACAGGCTGTCTCAGTGCAGCCTCTCTCGGATTTTAAAAGTGTATTTACAAGCAATTTTATTTTTCCTAGCTCAAGGCTGAAGGCAACCAAAACAGAATGTACATTGGCAAGTACTGGCAGTGATCAGACCAACGCTAGTTAAAAGATTTGAAAGTGGAAGGATACACTAGGAAGGGTAAATTTTTAGAGCATCTCCCATGAGCTGAGCTGCTAGCAATGACTCTGCCCCAGCGGTTTTCCAGCACTGCAGGATCAGATCCATGGTGCAGGTTCCCCTGGATTGTCCAGGCGATCCTGACCCTTGCTGGGCACTCGAGGTGGGGCTGAGAAATGAAATTCCCTTTATTTCAGCTCAGCACCTTGCCTGGCAGCGCTCAGGTGCTGGCCTTGATGACGTTGGGTATTTGGCCTGTGATAAATGTACCAAGGGCTTTTCTGCCCTCCCTGGGGTGCTTAAAGCTCCATTGTCAGCATGCAGGAAAGCTGTGTTTAGACTGAGCTGGAAACAGGTACCAGTGTGGCTAGCTGACGCAAGAGTGGTTTATTTTCCATTTTAATAGTCCTTTAAACAGGCCCTGCATTTGTATATAGCTCCTTTGTTGGAATAAAAATCTTTGTTGGAGGCTACCAGACAGCTATAAATAGCTGTCGTGAGTATTTATGCTGAGGATAATCTCAGGAGAAGATATTTTTAACTTTGCACATTGTTTAGAGTAGGAAATTCTTTTAATGCCCACATTTTCCATTCCCAGTTAGCTTTCCCCCACCCCCTCTCACCATGTGTGCCTCTCTTGCTCCTTCTCTCTCTTATTTCCTTTAAGGTTCAAGGTTACAGCCAATCTGCTCCAGAGGCAGACTTGAGTTTATTTTTTTTTTTTTTTTAAGGAAAATGCTAACTTTGGCCTTTTGTGACTGTGTGGGAATTCAGCTCATTTTGTGGGGCTATCAGAATGTAAACGAGATATCTCACCAGGCTGTCACCGTAAACTGGGTAATGAATGAGCACTTGATTTCTCTCATGCACGGAACTCGTGTGCTTGTTAGAATAACAGTGGCCAATCGATTTTATACTTCCACAGAAGGTATTCCACTTTTTTTTTCTTTTTTTTCTTTTTTTTTTTTTTTTTTTTATTTGTTTGGGTTTTTTTGGTTTTTTGGTTTTTTTGCAAGTTTGTGAGAGCTGCTACTTGTACCCATACTTAAGTTCATGCTGAACTGGAAAAAAAAGGCATTGCAACTCAAAAATATGTTCTACATATTTTAGGATATGCTTAAAAATATGGTCCACAGCAAAGCTTGTTCTTACACAGGTCAATATATAATTGCAATGTACGAAATCACCAAAGATGTGTTCAGTTGAACGTGAGGTGTGGACTGTGGGCCAGATTGAAAGCAGGTAAAATGTGATATAATTTGAAGTGCAGCCTTTGAGAGAAGTTCACTGTTCACCTGTGAACAGTAATGCAATCTAGTGTGACCTTTTCCACTTTTTCATGATTGTTTTCAGCCTTAAAAGAGATTGATAGATGCAAAGGCTAACAGTTAATGGGAATTAGGTGCCTTCTAGACATGGGAAGCCTCGATTGTCAGTATGAAGGATTATTTGACAGCAAAAAAAAGTTGAGATATGTCCTGTACATAGAGTTAGATTTTAAAAGGTATTTCAATACCGGATGGGATTTGTCTTTGAAATCTCTTTTGGTCTCCTGGAGCTGCACAGAATACAATCTGTGTGCTCTTGAAAGCGTCACCCAAACTGCTGCTGCCAGCAGCCCCAGAGCATCTTTGAGCCTGGATGAGGGGACGGTGTTCTGTGAGAAGATGAGAGATATTTCAAGCCTCTCTTTCTCTGCACAGTTGATAAAGAGAGGATTTGTGGCCTGTGACCTGCTCTTGTTTGGAAAACAGTGCTGTTGGCTTCACGGGAGTTACATTTGTGTTTTTACACCTCGTGTTACTGTAAATTTGGCTATTTTATTGGCGTTTGGCCCATACACATGCAGGTGGATGTGCGCACACCCTGCAGGAGTGAAATGCTGCTGTGCTGGAGGCAAGGGCTGCTGGCCCTGCAGCTCACTTGCTGCGCTGATGGCTAAGGAAAAGGAATTGTGAGGACAGGAGGATTAAAAAAACCCTTTGCTGCACTCTGCACCTCGCCTGGGCTGCTGAGTGGGCAATGTTGTGCTCACAGAGACCAGCGCTTCACTTCCCATCCCTAATGTTGTTTGCTGGAGAGTAGAGGTTATTAAACATTGCTGTTAAACAGAAAATTGACCTTCCAGGCTGTGTAAATGCCAGAGAGAAGTGCTCGGTGAGTGGAGAGAGGCTGAGTGCTTGGGTCCACCTCGCCAGGGAAGCTGGCCTGGGTCAGAGAGGGAGAGAGCTGTGCCCAAGGGCTGCTCATGCCCTGCCCCACGCAGATTCTTCTGGTCTCGGCAGCTCTTTGCTGAAAACCATCAACAGCCCCCTGGATAAAACCCTGGGAAGGGCAGTGGGGAATGTGCAGTGGGAAATGTGCAGTGGGAAATGTGCAGAAAAAAATGTGCAGTGGAAAAACTTCAGTGGGGAATGTGCAGTGGGGAATGTGCAGTGGGGAATGTGCAGTGGGAAATGTGCAGCAGGAAATGTGCAGGGGCAAATGTGCAGTAGGGAAAGTGCAGTGGGGAATGTGCAGTGGGAAATGCGCAGAAGGAAATGTGCAGCAGGAAATGTGCAGTGGGGAATGTGCAGCAGGAAATCTGCAGTAGGCAATCTGCAGTGGGAAATGTGCAGCAGGAAATGTGCAGTGGGAAATGTGCAGCAGGAAATGTGCAGTAGGAAATGTGCAGTGGGAAATGTGCAGCAGGAAATGTGCAGTAGGAAATGTGCAGTAGGCAATCTGCAGTGGGAAATGTGCAGAAGGAAATGTGCAGCAGGAAATGTGCAGCAGGCAATCTGCAGTAGGCAATCTGCAGTGGGAAATGTGCAGAAGGCTCGTCTGCTCGGGGGCAGCTCCTGCCGTGTGCAGGCAGGCCCAGCAGGAAGAGCAGCAGGAAGAGCAGCAGGACAGAGCAGGCCAGGGTTTGTGCCCTGCTGCAGGCAGTGCAGGGAGGCCAGCAGGACAGAGGGGATGCACTGCAGGGTGCCGTGGCTTCCCGAGCCAGGGACAGCACGGTGTGTCCCCGGGGAAGTCTCCTGCGTGTGCCACAGCTTTGTTTGCTCGTGAGGCTGTCTGGTGTAATGAGTCCCCTGAGCCCTGGCCGCAGAGCTCCGAGTTTCCCACATTCCCACTTTATGGGATGCAGTCAAATAATCTCTTTCACAGTTACCTTGCCTTTCTTATCTGATGAAACTGTGGCTTTATTCAATCTTAATATTTTTCTCCTTTCCCTGTTGTCTAGAATGTGACTAGATCAAATTTCGCCCTTCTGTCATGACCATTAATAGCTTAATTTTTTTTTTTTTACATGAAGTTTTTTTCAACAATAAAATCTCTCCCAGACTGTAGTTATATAATATTCGAGGACACAGTAATCATAACAGAATCTGCCTCACTTAGTAGGACTGTGCTCATGGAAATGAAAATGCCCCGGCAGGATTTTTTTTTTGCAGGATTTTGCTACTGCACACATAATTCATGAGACTTGATCCATGAAAGATGATGCCATTCTTAGGCCCATTGCATTGAGCTGTTTAGTATCCTAAATTTTTTAGTTGTGAGGTAGAAGTAAAAAGCCTTTGGGCCTCTTCTCACAGAGCCTAAGGAAAGAAAAACATTGTAAATACAGAATTTTTTGGTGTTGCTGTTGCATGCACACTAAGTGGCTTTGAATCCAAAGTGTCACCTGATTAAAAATCAGCATGTTTGTAGATGCACAGGGTCTTCCCAGAGATGGTTTGAGTTATTATTCCTTGTGTTGCCTCTGGTTCCTCTCTCTCAGCACCACAGTCCCATCTCTAGTTCCCAATCATCCTCACAGGAACCATTCCCACCAGAGGAAAAGCCTTAATGTGCCTTTGGTGGCTTCCCTGGGAGAGCAGGAATGGTGACCCAGGGGGAAGATGATGGCTGTAAAACTCGTGGCATTTTCCTCATCCTTATTTTTCTATTTCTGGTATTCTTTTTCCTCTACCCAGGGTGCCTGGGGATACATTTGGTCTTTGAAAATATGTGATCATTTTCAGAGAACATCAGGACAACAAATTTGGTGCAGATTTCACTGAAGGAAGGACTTGTTGCCAAAGGGATCTCCTCTTCAAGTGTCTTCTGACGTGAAAATAGAACTGAGTCCTTGCTTTTGAAAAGTTTATAGTAACCAAAGAGCCATGTCCACTCTCTTGTGCTTGTGGGCTCCCCTCCATGCAGTAAACACAGGATGTGGTTTCCTGGGGGCCCTGCCATCAGTGAGGCTGCACAAGGCTGAATTTGGCTTGGTTTTTGTCAGGAGCAGCCTGGCCCAGCCCCTGGCCAAAGGTGACTTCAGCAGACACAGGCACTGCTGAAACACAGCCCTGCTTGATCAAACCTTTGTTAGAGCTCCCAAGAGCAACCAGAGCTGGTAGTGGTTGATAGAAAACTGGTGGGGTAAGAATTTGTGCTGCAGAAAGACAGCCTGATCAAACCTGATCAAACCTTTGTTAGAGCCCCCAAGAGCAACCAGAGCTGGTGAGGGTCGATACAGCCCTGGTGGGGTAAGAATTTGTGCTGCAGAAAGAATCACAGCACTGCTTGATCAGACCTTTGTTAGGGTCTCCAGGAGCACTCAGACCTGGTAGTGGTTGATAGAACACTGATGGGGTAGGAATTTGGGCTGCAGAAAGAAACACAGGCTTGATCAAACCTTTGTTAGAGCCTCCAGGAGCACTCAGACCTGGTCATGGTCGATACAGCACTGGTGGGGTGAGAATTTGTGCTGCAGAAAGAAACACAGCAATGCTTGATAAACTTTTTGTTAGAGTCTCCAAGAGCACTCAGACCTGGTCGTGGTTGATAGAACACTGATGGGGTAAGAATTTGTGCTGCAGAAAGAAACACAGGCTAGATCAAACCTTTTGTTAGGGTCTCCAAGAGCAATCAGACCTGGTTGATACAACACTGATGGGGTAAGGATTTGTGCTGCAGAAAGAATCACAGCACTGCTTGATCAAACCTTTGTTAGGGTCTCCAAGAGCAATCAGACCTGGTGGTGGTCGATACAGCACTGATGGGGTAAGAATTTGGGCTGCAGATGTTCCTCTGTGCCCAGTCCCGATGGGGAGAGCAGGGTTGGTGTGCTGCTCCTTGGTTGGTGTCCTCTCCTTGGGATGAGAGAGATAATCCCTGCAGTCCTTCATTGCCACCATGGCACTGCTCCCTTCAGCACCATCTGGAGCTGCTGAAAGACCTTCATTGCTGCTCCTAATCCAGGCTGAGCCTTTGGTGTAAAAAACACCATCACTTCACTAGCAGGAGCAGGGTGTGCCTCCTTACGTGGTGTCATGTCATACCAACATCGTTTTCCCGGGGTTAGGATGCCTTCAGAATTATTGTGGTGGCTTCTAATCCATCTTTGGGGCTAGAGCACTTGGGCTGGTGCCTTCAGAATTATTTTGGGGGCTTCCAATCCATTTTTGGGGCTCCAGCACTTGGGCTGGTGCCTTCAGAATTGTCGTGGTGGCTTCGAATCCATCTGTGGGGGCTACAACACTTGGGTTTGTGCCTTCAGAATTACTGGGGGGGCTTCCAATCCATCCTTGGGGCTCCAACACTTGGATTTGTGCCTTCAGAATTGCTCTGGGGGCTTCCAATCCATCCTTGGGGCTCCAACAGTTGGATTTGTGCCTTCAGAATTACTCTGGGGGCTTCCAATCCATCCTTGGGGCTCCAACACTTGGATTTGTGCCTTCAGAATCACTCTGGGGGCTTCCAATCCATCCTTGGGGCTCCAACACTTGGATTTGTGCCTTCAGAATTACTGTAGTGGCTTCCAATCCATCCTTGGGGCTCCAACACCTGGATTTGTGCCTTCAGAATCACTCTGGGGGCTTCCAATCCATCTGTGGGGCCACAACACTTGGGCTGGTGCACACGTGTGGCTGTCAGGATTTAAGGAAATTTGGCAGAGCTTTGCTGTGCTGCAGTCTGAATGGCCCAGACGTGCTCCTTGCATTTCTGGGGGAAATCTGCGCTGGGTTAAACTCAGGTTTGAGCCAGCTCAGAATGTTTTCATCCAAACAGGCCCTGCTTAGTCCCACCAGTGAAAATACGAAGGGCAAATGATTTCTGGAGCTGCCAGGTGTGCTGGAGGTCACCTGAGGTGTGAGGAGCCTTGCCCACATTGCAGCAAGGTGACAGCACCTCTGCAGTGAATGGGAATTCACTGTGAAAACAGAGTAAAAACACTGCCAGAACAAGAAATTTTGTGTGTTGGAGTGATGCCTGACTGTGCCATCCATCCTAGGGCCTTGGGGAGACATTGCAAATTCCTTAAAATTCTGGGTTGGATTCTGAAAATATGACAGTGGTGGCTCCATTCATTTATAGCGCTCTGTGTAATTTGATGGTAATTTTAAAATCATTTTGGAAAAAGTGCTTGACATCAGTAAAAATACTCAAATCTAAACTTCAAAATAAGTACAGGATCTTGTAAATATGGACAAAGGTAAGGACACCATAATTATCACCGTAAGAGACCCAAGACTGTGCCATGGTGGTTAATTTCGAAGGAAGCATTAATTTCCTTTTCCTGTTTTTCAGGAATTTTTCTGTGTAGGAGAAATGCCTCTGCTGCATAAACATTTTTTAAAATAGCAGCTTTAAAGGGCATGAACAAGAGCCCTGAATCCAAATGTTTTGTTAGTACTTAAAGAATCTTTGTTTAACTCCTGCTTCCTTTTTTTTTTTTTTTTTTAACATAGCTATAATGTGGCTGGAACCAAGATCTCAATATAGGGCAGATGTGGGGAAAAACCAATGATGAAATAATAATAATATCTGCCTGTCCATCATAACCTGTTCTGTTTACCTGCCTAATACTTAAGCTAAAAGTCTGAAAACAGTCAAAGCAGGAAGAGGAAAAGATAATTTTCTTCCCTTTTCAGAATCTCCATAGTAATTTTTGGTCAGGAAACCTTTTTACAAGGTTCTAACTCCTGCTTTTGAAAGCGTTTCACTTCTAAGTGAGTAAAGTGCTTTTGGAGACTTTCACAATAGTAATTATTCTATTACATATTGAAGATAATGGGAGAGAAGGCTGGAAGGAGCTCCTTGGAAGTGGCACAGGTAGAGATTTTGGAGGCTGAAGTAAACCACAGCCCTTTCTTTAGGCCTCACCTGCTGTTTACCTCTTTGGATTAATGTTTGCTCTTCCTTCCTTGTGATGCTTTGGCACATCACACGGACAGGGACCACATTAATCACTGTTTAATTTGGCAGCTCTAGAGTGTAAGCTGTGACCTATGAGGTGGTGGGGCAGGACAAGGTCCTTTGGGGCACTCTGCAGCCTCAGGGAGCTGAGAGGGAGGCAGAGCCATGGCCTGGCTGAGATTGATGTCAAACCCAGGTTGGGATGCTGCCTGCTCCCTCCATCCACCCTCAGCTCCCACCCCCCCAGCTGAGCTTTCAGGGAAGGATTGTGAAGCATCTGGCCCCAGCCAGAGAGTCAGAAGGCAGGAAATGCCTAAGCTCCAGCCCTGCCAGCTGTGGTTTCTGGTATGTTGGTGGGTGGGTTCCCAACATGTCCATCTTGATAAGGAAATGCCTCGAGCCAGACCCTGCTCGTCGCTCATCAAGGGTCATTCTCTTTATCTCCAGTTTCAATTAAACGCAGAGTTTCTAAAAACAAAACTGCACCGTGCTGCTCTCAGAGCCACGTTTAACCTCTTCAGCCTTTTTATGTGCACCAGGAGAAACCAAGCTACAGCTGAGGATCAGGGCTTGTCTTCCCACTTGAATCAATTTCTCTTTACTCTCTCCAAAGAATTCTGTATTCCCTGAAATGTTGTGTGTCATGTCTTATCATGGATGAGGGGTTTTTTCTAGGAAGAGCTAAAAAATGACCAAAGCTCTTTTAGAGCTCTTTAAAAGCTCTTTTTTTTAGCTCTTTTTAGAGCTGAAAAATAACCAGAGGTTCAAAAATAGTCTGTATTTTGTTTTTGTAAATTATAAAAATGTAAATATAAAAATAGTCTCCTGTCTAGTCAATATTATTATTCATATTTTTCCTGCTAAGGAAGAATGGAGAAAGAAAACATCCCATAATTTGGGTTGTTTAAGAGGTATATTGTCTAGGATTTTTGTTTTTATCCAAAAGTACACTTTTAAAAAATGTATTTGGGATTCAAATAGGAGGGTGTGGAAAAAGACTGTATTTAAGAAGGATTTATTTTAAATAATGCTGATAGGAATAAAACACCAGTGAAGGACCTGCAGTGCAGGGAGAGCTTTGCCTCATGGGCCAGGTGCAGTGGGGTTTGCATTTTTTTCTTTTCCCACTGCTCTCCTCTCAAGCATTAGGCCTGAGCCGTGGCTGGAGGCAAGGCTGGACCCTGATGGATGCTGTCCTGATCTGATGGGACAGGTTTGTGCAGGGCTCAGCCTCTGCCCTTCGCTGCTTCCAGGAGGGAAATCCCATTAGGTAACAACTCTACAGCTGAGACTCCAAGATTTTGTATTTAGATTTCCCTAAGACAGGAAAAAAGTGAAGGAAGAAACCTTTCCTTGTGCGTGGTTTTGTCTTGGTCTCCTGCAGGAAAGGAGAACTGTTGGAAAAAGATGTGTCCTGGTTCTTGGGTGTAGTTGCACTGTTTTAGAAATCTTTCTGTTCTTTCTCAGGAAGAATAGAGATAAGCTGCATTCTTTTACTTTCTTAATCTCTGTGTTTAGTATTAAATGTTATATAGCTGTGACCAATGATTTTAAGAGGTAGATTCTCTGCTGACCAGAGATTATTAATAGATATATAAAGAGGTTTTTTGCAAATAAAGCTCTCCTTTCGCCATCTTGGTTTCGTCTGCCTGCTTCCTCTGCCAGCTCCTGCAAAACCTGGGAAACCTAAACCCACACTTGGGTAGCCCATGAGGTGCTGCCCTTCTAAGGCAGCTTTGGACCTTTAATGAGCCTTGGTCCTTTAATGAGCCTTGGTCCTTTAATGAGCCTTGGTCCTTTCATGGACCTTGGTCCTTTCATGGACCTTTCAAGGTCCTTGGGGCTCCTCCCTGCAAGGACCTGGCAAGGTTTGGGCACAGGGAAGGTGAGCTGGTGCTGCCAGGTCATCGTGGGCACCGAGAATGGCTTGGGACAGACCAAAGGCTCAGAGTCAGTGTGGAGATGAACACAAGGGAGGAACCTCTGCTGTGACCCGAGGAGGGAAGGGGACCAGGGACAGCTCAGAGCCTCCCCGTGCCACCCTGCTCAAGCAGTGACATTGAATGTGTGACCAGCCCCTGATTTCCAAAGCATTTCTGTGTGGGTTTAGCAATCTGATTCCTGTCAGACCCAATGACTGTCACACTGACGCAAACACCAGGCAATATTTAGAAAATTTGGGGAAGGTATTTTGCCAAGTGAGAAAAAAATGCCAGCCCCTCTCTTTTAACATGCATTCCTATAGGAATCAGAAATGCAGAAGAAAGGGGGAAAGCATGCTGAAGTGTTGACCATTCTAACAAAAATCATACTGCACTGGTCCTTTTTTGGAATGTTTTTTTAAGTTTTCCACTGGCTGGAGGCTTTTGAAGGAAAGGAAAGAAAAGACTCATCTTCTGTCTTGAATTAGCTGTGTTAATGATTAACAGAGCAGTGCAGTATGTGTGGTGCATTTTAATTAAATCAGAAGAGACATGATTTGGAGAAGATTTTAGTTTCACTTTGAAAGTTATTAAGTAAACTGATGCTGTTTGCTCTCCAGAAGTTCCTGGAGCATCCGGTGAGCTGTAATCCCTGCGCAGCCAGCGGAATCAGCTGCTCTAAACCAGCAGATATTAAACATGACTGGTCCAGTCAGACAGGGCACAGTGATCAATAACCTGCCTGGAGCAGGATCTGAGGATCCAGTTTAAGTTCAGGGATAACGAAGGTCCAAATGGAGGATTTCTGGTCGAGTTTGTGTTCTGAATACCTCTGAGCTGTTCAAGTGGCATAAATTGTTGAATGGTTGGTGCCTTTGGTGGAATTCAGCTTTTGCTAGCTGCGTTTATTGGGTTGTTTGTGCAGTGGGATCCTGACTGGGGCTTGGATGCTGTTCAGCAGTAAAATTCAGAGTACCATAAGACAGGAGCTTTTGGTACAGGAAGGTGTCCCATAAATTGGCCCAGCAGGAAATGCTCTTCTCCTTGCAGAGCATTTACAGAAATGCAGAGCCACACACATTTACAGAAATGGCTAGAGATTTACCTGTGGCTCTCACATTGACAGAAACTCTTCCAGCAGGGCAGGGCCAAGGCTGGATCCTTATGGTTTTAGATTTCTCGAGGATTGCAGGAGCTGGCAGAGAATTCAGGCAGACGAACCCAAGATGGCAAAAGAAGAGCTTTATTTACAAGAAACCTCTTTATATATCCATTAATAACCCAGCAACTATCGGTCAGCAGGGAATCCACCTCCTAAAACCATTGGTCACAGCCAAATAACACCTAATACCAAACACAGAGATTAAGAAAGTACAAGAATGCAGCTTATCTCTATTCTCTGTGAGAAAGAACAGAAAGATTCCTAAAACAGTGCAACTACAGATCCTGACTCCGAGCAGGGCACAGGATGCTCTCCTGGAGCACCCAGGGCTGAACACTCCAGCACTTCACACTCCATGGTTTGCTGCTGTTTACTGCTCTGTTAGGGAGCTGTGGCTGAGGTCTCCACCCATGCCCTCTCAGCAGTGAAATCAGAGCCTGCTTTGCCTAGAGATGCCTCCATCATCTCTGTTTGTATCACACCTACCGCGTCGTGGCTCCTGGCTTTTGTGGCTAGGCTTGAAGCGAGTGGTTATCTTTGCAGCACAGCTCCAATGTATTAAAAATAACATTAATAATATCATATAAAACCTGTTGTTGAAGTCAACTATTGCCAGAAACAGTTAGGGCAAAGAGAACTCACATCTGCATTATTGGCAGCTTTGTGGGCACTTCAAGTATTATCCTCCGTGGCTGTGAGCAGAACTACAAGTCTGGGCTTTGAGTGTTATCCTCTGCACTGATGGAGCTGATATTTATTAATAGCCTTTATAATTCAGGTGTGAGAGACAGCAAATTTTAACGTTTGAGAGCCAAAATAACAGATTGCTTTTCACTGCTGCGAGAAGTCATGTGTCCCTGAAATGCAGAAAGCACAAAAGGAGGAGCATGGAATTGCGTGGGGAAAGGGTGGTGTGGCTGCACTGTTTTAGAACCTTTCTCTTCTTTCTCACAGAGAGTGGAGATGAACTGCATTCTTTTACTTTCTTAATCTCTGTGTTTGGTATTAGGTGTTATTTGGCTGTGACCAATGGTTTTAGGAGGTGGATTCTTTGCTGACCAATAGTTGCTAGAATATTAATGGATATATAAAGAGGCTTCTTGTAAGTAAAGCTTCTCCTTTTCACCATCTTGGTTCGTCTGCCTGAATTCTCTCAGCCAGCCTCTGCAACCCTTGGGGACTTTAAAGCCACAGGGTGGCCCTTCCATCTCCCAGGAGCAGGAGGGGAGCAGAGTCTGTCCCTCCCCTGGGGCAGTGCCAGGGCCAAGGGAGCAGAGATAAAGCCTTTGGGATTGCTTCCCTCGGACACTTTCCTCTATTTCAGCTCTCCAGTGGGTATATGGAGACTCTTGTTTGGATCTTTATGTGAAAGCAGCGAAAACATGATCTAAAACAAAAGCTATGCTTTGGTGGAAATGGTCTCTCACACCCATGAAATTTTATGCTGCTTTATTTCTGGATTGTGCATTTCCCCATAAGTGACCAGTAGAGAATGCAAACACCAGCAAATATGGTTTTTTAATCAAGTTTCAATTTACAGTGCAAGTTCTCCTTGGAATATGATTTTAACACTTGGAGTTTGTGTTGTTTATTGTTAACAGCCGTGCATGCAGTCAGTAGGTTTTCCATGTGGAAAGCAGGATAGTATTACCTCAAAACCTGAGGACAGTCAGAGAAAATTAAATTCTCTTCCCTGTAGAGGACCAAGCTCCTTCCTGCAGTGTCCAAGGCCATCCTGGCTCAGCAAAGCAGGTCTCAGACAGGACTGAGTGCTGCGTGGGCTCTGTGTGGCTCTCATCTGGAGCTCCATTTGTTGGCAGTTGGTTTACAATTTCAGCTTGCAGACTCTCTCATTCTGATGCTCAGGGCTTGTTCCCAGCCCTGCAGAACTTGTCCATGCAAATAGTTTATCTCCTGATAAGGCATTTGCTGCCTGATAATGTGTCAGTGTGAACATGCAAATTCTTCCTGTGTGTGACTCTGTGATTTGCACATGCCCAAACCTACATATTTCAATTGGAGTACATATTTTAATACATAAATCCATGTGCATAGCTTACTCACAGGTTTCATTGAACATATTGAGATTTTAGATGCTGCTGCTGTTTATAGGCACCTGGGTAGTTATAATTACAGGTTACTGCTGAAAAATGAAGGGAAGAATAGATATTATAGCTGTAGGATGGATTCTTAGTATTGAACCCTGAAAGGACTTGGAAAACTTACAACTGGGAAATGGCAAAGTCTCTGTTACTTGAGATATTTACAACTGGACTTGGAAAAAAAAAAAAACCTAGTAAGAGACAGCTCAGCATTATTTGATGACAGAGTCCATGGTCTTGTTTCTATAAGTACTCAAGAGATGCACTCCAAGAGCTTATGTATGAGCTGCCTACAGCTTTACCTACAGCGTGTGATTTAATGCACAAAGTGCTGTTCGTCTGTGAAATGAATTCCCCTCTCACATGCCAGTGTCCTGCAATGGAATCTCCTAGGCTGGTGAGCACAGATGCTTTTTGCCCTGAGAGATGCATCTCCTGAGTTCCTGCAGTGAGCTCTGCTGGGGCATTTCAGAGCAGAGCTTAAAAAAACCAACAGACTCTGTCTGCTCTGTGAGAACATGAAAGAGACTGTGGCATCTTTGGTTTTCCCAGGGAGGGAACAGTTAAAAATATTCCTCAAATAAGGAGCAGATGTTAATGTCATTAGAATGGATTTTCATAAAAAAACAGAGTTCTCTTGCAAAATGCCCATAGCTTTGCAAAGTTCTCTACAAGTCTACTTATTTCAGATTTGTGGCACGGAGAAGAGGCAGTGCAGGGAGAGTTTTACTGTCTCCAAAACCAGCCAGGTACATTTCTGTGAGTTATTTGCCTGTTTTAAAACTGCCTCGACAAAGAGCTAAAGAACCATGAATTTATTTGAATAACAGGACAAGAACAATGAGCATCACAGCAAATTTTGTGTTGACAAACAGGTACGGAAAGGAATGGGCTACGTATGGAAAGGCATGGTCTGGACCTCTGTCAGGTTCTAAATCCACTATCATTTAAAAAAAAAAAAGGATTCATGAGCTTTTTTAATCAGCTCACTGAAAAGTCTGCCTTGCCTGCAGAAGTGGTTAAAGTAAAAATAACAAACAAAATGGTAAGTGGCTCTCTGGATGACCTCTGGACAATTCTTATTGTTAGCATGAGTAGACATGGGAATCTCCCACTAATAATTTCCTTTTGGAAAGCTCTCACGTCTCCTTCCTCCTCCTCATTTTACTGCTTTTAATGTTCAGAGAATAGGAAAGGCCCTGCAGTTCCTCTCTTTGCTGCAGTAGATGACCCTCCACTCTCACAGAGCCATTTGCCTCGAGCTCTTTGGCGTGAATGACACCTCACAAGTGCTCCAGTGCAGTCAATTTGTTTACTCTCATTTTTTTCTCTTTCTAGTGTCTTCCTTAGGGGTTTTGGTGTCCTAGATCTCTGGAGCATCAGGACACGCAAGGAAGGCAGGTTGGGATGTGTCTCCTGCCCTTCATTTTTTATGCTTGAGATGCCCATGTGAATTTTTGAGATTATCTGGGAGGTGATTTGCCTCTCCCTGCTGCATATGCAAGATCTTCACCTCAGGGCCACAGTGTACTGAAACTGTCCCTCCTGGTGAAGTTACTGAAGTAAACAACAAACATTTGGCTTCCAAATAATAATAATGGGTTATTGTTATTATGCTGGGCTGTGCAGCAGTGCCCACGGATGGTGCAGAGGTTTGCTGGGTGCTTGCTCCTGGGCAGGAGTGCCACCTGTGGAACCCCCACATGCTGAACCCACAGCTGCTGAACCCACAGCTGCTGAACCCACAGCTGCTGACCCCACAGCTGCTGACCCCACACCTGCTGACCCCACACCTGCTGACCCCACACCTGCTGAACTCCCATCTCCTGAACCCACGCCTGCTAAATCCCCACCTGCTGACCCCACAGCTGCTGACCCCACAGCTGCTGAACCCCACCTGCTGAACCCACACCTTCCCTCCCACACCTTTTGAGCCCCCACCTGCTGAACCCCCACATGCTGGACCCCTGTCTCCTGAACCCACACCTTCTGACCCCACAGCTTCCCTCCCATGCCTCCTGAACCCCCACACGCTGACCCCACACCTTCCCTCCCATATCAGGAGCAGAGATTCCCCTTCGGAGCGCTGATCCATCCACACCCACTCTGGTAATTAGTGAGGGTTAACGAGATCACAGTCTGGGGGCAGTGGCTGAGGGACTGCACACTCACACTGCTCACACTTTTGGGCTTTGAGGGGAAGGGCTGTGAGAGCTGTATGAATTCATGGCACCTGATGGTGCCTCCATTGAAATCACTGTTTGCGTTTCTGTTCCCTGCTCCCTTCGCTGGGCTGGGTGGAAGAACACCGAGGACAGTGTGTTTGGTTGGCTTTAGCTCCAGCCCTGTTTTTAATCCTGTTGTTAAACAAAAGGTGGTTCTACCTGGACTGCAGCTGAGCTTGCTGCAGTTTCCACCTTCTTGGATCTGTTCACATTGGCAATAGCTCTCAGGCTTGAGCTGTCTGATCCAGCTTGACCTTTTCACAACTCAGATTGGAGGGAAGGGCCTGCAAAATGCTTGGGCAGTGATTTATTATCAAAAGAGGGACTGTTCCCTGGACCATTATTTTATATCAGGGCCCTCTCATCTCTCAGCAGGCTGCAATGTGACTTTCCTGTGGGCAAACCCTTGCCAAGGCAGCTCTGTGCAGTGCTGAGGCTGCTCGGTGCTCAGAGGAGCTTGAGCTGAATCCCTTCCTGGGAAAGCTGAATGGGAAGTGAGTGTTTGTCAGCAGCTGAGAAAAGAATCTGCAGGAATTTCTGTGACTGGGGACACAGCGAGGAGGATCTATTAGAGAGAATACAGAAAAAAAAAAAATCATATGATCACAGAACAGAGGGGGATGAAGGGAGGGGAGGGGGACACAGGATGGAAAATGAGCTTGACAAGAGGAAAATACAGAATGTCATTCCAGGAGCTCCAGGACCAACCAAATGGTTAACCTGTGGGGTGGAAAGAGCATCCAATGAGTCTGCATGCCTGAAAGGATAATGGCATTTTTATTATCTCATTCCACGCCCTGCTCATCCGTCCATTTGCTCCCTGGAGCTGCCGGCAGCGTGCACTGATTCACCGCTGCAGACATGAGCAGCAGGTCGTGCTGTAGGCAGACCTTGTCGAGCCTTTCCAAGTGAGTTGCCACTTTATGATGTGCATGGATTTAGGATTTGGGGTTGTGGAGGAAGTGCTGGACGGTGGCAATGGCAAGGGACAGAATGGAGTGAGGCTGGCAGAGCTGGGGAACGAGCAATGGGTACAGATTGGGCTCTTCCTTTCTTCCTACGTTGTCTAAAGTCTTTGTATTTATGCATTTCTCTCACCTGAATTGCAGAATTTAGCTGTTCAGTGGCAGAGGAAAATGTTGGGGGGCTGGCTGCTCGTCGGAGTGCTGTTGGTGGGAAGTTTGCAGAGCTTTCATTGTTTGTGTGAAAGCTTTCGCATAACTCAGATTGCTTAATTCACTGAGTGAATAAAGTCCTCATGGCACATTCATCCCTGAATGGGGAAGGGGAGGCAAGAGAAGTCAATTAGCCTGTGTAGCGCTGCCAATAACATAATCTGCTTTATTCCTGTCCTGTGTTGTTCTGTTGGTCTGCTTTAGGAGTTGATGGGTAGGGAACAGGACACTACCATGTTTCTAAATTGCTGTGATTTGTATCAGGGTTTGGTTTAAAGCTTGGGAGAGGTTTTGAAGAGCAGCTGGGATTTCTGTATGCCTGTTTTTTAGAGTTTGCAGCATGAAATCCTGCGCTCTTGGAGGGAGAGGGAGCTCAGGGATTTCCAAAACTCAGCCCCTCCAAGAAGTCCCTTCCAGGAATCTGAAATCCTTCACTGTGATTTCAGAAATTGGGCAACAAATAATAATTTAACTGAGAGCATGTCAGATGACATTTTTCTGTGTGTTGTTCTGCGGTGAAACACAGCCACAAGCCCCAGCAGGCAGCCCTCCCACCCTGCAGCACAGAGCAATTCCTGCACCCTCGGTGCAAGGGGAAACGAGGCAGGGGAAGGGGTGAGGAGGCTGAGATTTGGGGATGATATAAGAGGGAAAAGCTGGGCTGGTGATGCCTGGTGTGGGGAGCTGGGCTGCTTCAGTGAGGGTCAGGGTCTGGTGGCTTTGCTCTGAGTGCTGGGGAGCACTGCATGTCCTTGTGTCCCCAAAATTGCAGAGATGTTGTCCCCCACTCCCTTTGGGGCAGGAGGGCACCAGCAGTGCCACTTTGATCTGTGATGTGCTGGGGGCGATGCCTTGGCCCGAGGGTGAAATGAGCTCACTGAAATCACTGAAATTATGTCGCAGTGAACTTTCTCAGTGGAAACAATCCTTTTCTCCTGAAGTGTGACGAGCTCCTGTGCTGTTGTTTTCCTGTCTCTTGGGTCCTGTGGCAGCTCCCAACAAGAGCAGACACACCTTGAAACCAGCCATGGAGTTTTTTTGTCAACTCAGTAGCATGGTTGGGGAAGAAAAGCAAAATTCTCTTTGGCAAGGACTCTGAAGAGAAATCAAATGTGTGGCCAGAGCTTGGAAATGAATTTATTCCTTTTAACAAACATCCCCATGACCTTGGGCCAAAAGAGGGAAGGCACCTTTAGCATTACCCACAGAGGTTCTTCAAAGCATTGCTCAGAGAAATTGGTGATGAAACCTTGCCCTTCCCAGGCTGAGGCATCACGTCATCCTTCCAAGGGCTCGTGGCTTCTCAGGAGACTGCAATGGAAAAGAAAAGGAGAATTAAAATCCATATAAGTGAACTCTCTGGAGGCTCTCCAGGGAAAAGGAGGAGGCTGTTGTTGCATTATTTTGAATGAGGTACAGTGAGATTGTTAACTTCTTGCAAATGGCCTCGAATAGTCTCTTTATATGATCGTTTCATCTGCGTTGTTTGGAGATATTTTCTGTGCTTTCAGTGTAGTCGTAGTGTTTGTAGAAAATTTTGTAATTGCTAAATGGCTGAACATAATCCTGTTAGCATTTGATACACTAGAAATTAAAAGCAGAAGCTCTCGGCGTAGCCAAGAAATCATTCCGGTTGGCCTGAGAACATGAAATCTGTTTAATAAATGTATAGGGGTTGGCTTGGCTCGCTGTGCTGGACACTGAAGTGTTTACTGTGCAAGTTCCTAGAGAAAGCAGAAGTGCTTTTTGCCAACAGGTAGAATATTTCCTTCCAGCAAATGATAACTCCTGTTCAAGCTCCAGTTTGGTTGTTGGCAGCTCTCTTTTTTGCAGCATTTTCTTCATAGCGTGGGTTATCTCTTCTGTTTCCTGGCTGGATGTTCAACACCAATCTCAGCTGGTTTTTTAGAAGTGAGGGGTTGAGGAGGATTCCTGCACAGACAGCTGTGGTGTTGTGGCTCTGTGTTAATTCTGCCCCCAAAAATGATGCTGCTAATTTCCCCTTGGAGCTCTCTCTGTCCCTCTGGTCTTCTCTTCTGCCCATGCTCTTCATTCTTTTTTTCCAGTGGGCAAAGGCCTAAATCCTTCATTTGTTTTGCCTTTTTAGTTACTGAGGTAACACAAGAAGGCCATAATGTAACCAAATATTGAAGATATTGGCCTGAACTGAGGTTATTTCTCTGCTCTGAAAGCAAAGAGTGCCAGCCTCAATTTCTGGAAGTGTCTCTTCCCCAGCAGGTCTGCAGGAAGAGCTGAAACATTTTGTAGTTGGGAGCATTTTGGGTGGAAAAAGCACTCTGGCAGAGCAAGGCGAGGTCTTTAGGGAAAGCTGTGGGGTTTTGCAGCCTCCTCGCCCCAGCGAGGGATGGTTTCTCTGCATGGTTTTTTGGCTGCTGGGAGCACAGAGCTGGAGCAATCTGTGTGGCTCTGAGCATCCACCTCGGGGTGAGCATGGAACACCTGAGTGTGTCAGGGAGCAAGTGACTCTGGAGAGCTTCCGGAGAATTCTGAGCGAAGCTCTCCGCCCTGGGCGAGCCTCGGTTCAAGCCAGGAGCTGCTGTGAGTCCAAGTGCCTGAAATGAGCTGTGAGAATTGCTTCTGCTGAAAGGTACATTTAGTAAAACCAGGAAAATCTGGGGAAATTTTGGCCAGAACTGTTTCAGAAAGGTTCAGAGCAGAGCTGGTTATGAGTTCACATCAGGTTTCTGAAATTAGCTTTGCCTAAAAGAAAAGAATAAGAAATACTTTTTAAATTTTTTTTTCTACATTTTCTAGAAAAGAAATTACTGAGCTGCACCTTTACAATTTTTTAAAATAAAAAATTCTGATTTTTAAAACTCTTTTGATTCTAATTGACCCACCTTTTAAAGAGAAAAGTAGAAAGAAAAAAACAACTTAGATGGAGGATTTGCTTTCTTGTTCCAGGCTGAATCAAAATAAAACAGCCCTGAACATTTTCCATATCACTTCACTCTGACAAGGGTTTTTGCTTCTGCTTCAGCAAAACTAGAAAATTGATTGTTGGTGCAGATCTTAAATCCAGATATGTCCTGCTCAGCCTCACTGTTGGCAGAGGTGCTCAGCTCTGCTGGGTGGGGGTGGTAGGACTCTCCTTCTTCATTCCTTTCCTTTCCTTTCCTTTCCTTTCCTTTCCTTTCCTTTCCTTTCCTTTCCTTTCCTTTCCTTTCCTTTCCTTTCCTTTCCTTTCCTTTCCTTTCCTTTCCTTTCCTTTCCTTTCCTTTCCTTTCCTTTCCTTTCCTTTCCTTTCCTTTCCTTTCCTTTCCTTTCCTTTCCTTTCCTTTCCTTTCCTTTCCTTTCCTTTCCTTTCCTTTCCTTTCCTTTCCTTTCCTTTCCTTTCCTTTCCTTTCCTTTCCTTTCCTTTCCTTTCCTTTCCTTTCCTTTCCTTTCCTTTCCTTTCCTTTCCTTTCCTTTCCTTTCCTTTCCTTTCCTTTCCTTTCCTTTCCTTTCCTTTCCTTCCTTTCCTTTCCTTTCCTTTCCTTTCCTTTCTTTCCTTTCCTTTCCTTTCCTTTCCTTTCCTTTCCTTTCCTTTCCTTTCCTTTCCTTTCCTTTCCTTTCCTTTCCTTTCCTTTCCTTTCCTTTCCTTTCCTTTCCTTTCCTTTCCTTTCCTTTCCTTTCCTTTCCTTTCCTTTCCTGCCAAACCTGCACTTCCCTTCCACCCTGTTCCCAATTCACAGTAAAACAGGAAGATTCACAAAATCAGGGAAATTCTCTGCTGATTATTTTAGGCCCTCTGTACTTTTCAGTTCATATTTATGCATATATGTCCATATAAAGCAGATGCAGTAACTTATGTCCAGTAAATTAAATCCAGTGTTTAAAAATGCAACCAAAAAAAGCACTTCCATCAATCATTGAAATAATTGAAACACAGAGGCTCAACTTACTGTAATTTTCCACTCTATCCACATTTTATTTTGTAAAAAAACCCCCAAAACATTCAAAAAATGCTTTCTTGCACTGTTTTCATCTGCTGACATTTGATTTATGTTTTGGGATGTGTAAGCTCTTAAATGCAGTGAGAAAGTCTCCTTGAGTTCAGTGAGGCACACTCGCATGTACAAGAGGCTGCAGAGCCAAATTTATAATTATATCTCTGCATAATGTTAGCCTTCATCCATTTATCCATTCCAATTGTAATTCTCCACTTCGTAAAATCTATGATCAGATTTTGGATCCCGAGCTAAGCCGACGTCGTCCCTTTTAATTTAGGACTCAGCCCTTTTATTCTTGACTTTTATTAGTCGCTTTCCTTTTGTGCTGATGTGCAGCACATATTGTCAAAGGCCCTTATTAGAGCCAGAACTTCCAGCGTGGAGACTGCCCTAATAAGGGCAAAAAGAGCCCTTTATTGGTGAGGTAAGAGGAATCAGGCAGGGATGGTTTTTCTGCTGATGGAGAGGGATAAGGTGTGGTTTGGCAGGTACCGGAGTTGGTTTGGCGTTTGCTGACTCTGTTCCTCCTCTGCAGCTCAGATCCTTCCCGAGCGGATGGGGAGAGCTTCCCCCACTCCTCCTTTCCTTCTGCTGCTCCCAGGGCTCAGCTGCTGCTGTGAAATCTCTCCCTGACACTCCAAGATGTGGGGATGAGGCAGTTTTGTGAGTGCAGCAGGGCAGTGCTGTCATCTGCTTTTTGGGGGGCAGCGAGCACACAGAGCAGTTTTACAGCTTCCCACGTGGGGTTTGCTGCAGCTGAAGCATTTAAACAGTTTGGGAAGTTGTCAGAAATATCCCACTACAGTCTGAGGTGTTTCGATGCAATTCCTCTCTTCCCAAAACCTCACCACTGGAGCAAAGCATCAGCTACGGGGTTTGGTTAATCTTTAAATTGCTCATCTGTTTCTCCTCCCGATTGCTTTGGATGTGCATATCGAATTCCAGAGATGAGCAGCACACCCCAGGCTTAAGTACAGGCTTCAGATCTGAAGTCAGTGTAGTTCCTTGGCTTTCAAGCTGAGTTACAAAGTCTCAAACGAGAGCAGAAGCTGATATTTTGGGTTTTCTGTTCCTCTGTTTGTCTCTTGGTCACTGAACACTAAGCCAAGTGTTGGCTCTGCTTAAATTCACTTTGTGCTGCATCAGGAGAGTGAAACTGATGTAAAGTTTCTCCCTTTGCACTGGGTGTGTGTCTTTGATTGCAGGAGGAATAATGCTTAACTCAGTCCCCAAATGCTCAGTTTTCTGTCACTCTCTTGCTTGCTTTCATCTGAATTTTGTACATTTGCTGGCGTCACTTGTGGAGCAGTTTTTGTCCTCTCCTCCCCACCACAGCAATTCTGGAGTAATTCTAGAGTACATATCCTGTCATTGTGGAGGTTAGCTTAGGGTAGGGAAAGGATGTGAAAGACAAATGGATGATAATAGAGCAGAAAAGAGAAATAAACAGCATTAGTAGCAAGGCTTGGATGTACCACTCATTAAGCAAAATACACAGATGCACCATGAGGTGTGAGCTGCTCCCTGAAGCTTAATGAGCAATTTTTCCTTTTTTTTTTTTTCCCAAGATACCTGTTTGTATTCAGACTCTTCTTCCTCAAAGTCAGAATTTCTCCTTGATTATCAGGGACTTGGCTCACTTTGTCTTCTTTTTCTATTTGCCATCCACCATTTCTTCGTACAACTGGGGTAAGCAGCAGTGAGAAATATTCAGTTTCTCGTGGGCAAGGCTGACTCCAGCAGAACCTGGCGTACCAAATGGGGAGGATTAACTGTGCAGGAAGTTTGACTCTGAACTCAGAATCTTTTTCAGATCACTTTCATTCTGCTTTAGACTTCTCTTTAGCAGGATCTGGTCCTGCTGTGGGTCCTTGAGGCAAATGTTGTTGTATTTTGGGGGAAAAAAAAAAATTCTGGTTCCAGACTGCTTAAAACATTATTCAGAAAGTATCTCCTAACTGGTGTGCTATGAATTAAAAAAATTTGGGATGGCAGACCCTGCAGAAGCCATCCATGTTTTGCACTTGTTTTCCTTCCCACGATTCTTCAAGAGATGAGGAGGCCTGGCCCAGAGGTGTGTCCTGGACACCATTGCACTTGACAGTACAGGATGGGAAATTTTGGCTTCTGTTCCGTTTGCCACAGCCAAATTGCCCGCAGGCCTTTAAACCATAAAAATATATGACATGTTTCTGAGCAGGAGGTGTTTGGTTTGCCAAAAATACGTTCAGCACTGGAGTTGCTGCAATGGCATTGCAGAAACATCTTCTAGCATCTCAGCTGTTGCTGTCCTGGCACATTCCTTACTGCAGGGTTTCGTTGTTTGGTTTTGGTTTGGGTTTTTTGTTTTGTTTTGTTTTGTTTTGTTTTGTCTTGTTGGGCTGGTTTTTTTTTTGTTTGTTTTTTGTTGTTATTTCTGGGGGCGTTTGTTTGGGTTTTTTGGGGGGGATGTTTTGTTTTGGGTTTGTTTTTGTTCCTTTGTTTGTGTTTCTTTTGTGATGCTTGATTTAGAGAAGTTTGTAACTCAGCGAGAGGACCATGGGGTGGGTGAACCCCAAGGTCAGTGCCCTGTGGGTTTTTCAGCATCCACAGACGATGGGTACCACCACCATCACCACACCCTGACCTGGCTGTGGTGGAGCCTTTGCCATCTCTCTGTTCCTTTTCAGGCTGTTCCTGCCTCTCCAGCCCCTATGTGCTCCAGTGGCATTCTCCACTGTCATGTGTTTCCTTTTTCCCTCTTTTTATTTTTCCCTTTCAGCCATCTCTTGGTAGTGTTTGATGTGATTCCTTTGCAAAGCCCAAATGAAATGTGTTCCAGAGCTGCTGCATTCCCTTGCCCACTGATTTCTTTGAAAGAAGAATTCCATTTTTAAATCATGGCATGCATTTTGAGTAACGCTCATCTTTCCTCTGTGAAGCATGAGTTTTGTGGGATTCTGCTTCTCCTGCAGGAGGAAAATCCCTGGGATGTGCTCTGGGTGTGTGAGATGGTGCTGTGCATCACAGCCTTAGTCATGTCCTGCTCCTGGAGCAGGAGTGGTCACACACATCATGTCAGCAGTTTTCTGTCTCAGGGCTGCAAAAAGCCGTAAAGGCTAATTAGCAGAGGTCACATCTGTTTCCAAAACCATCGAATTTTTTACTTTAGTTAGAAAGATGAAGTTCAGGACTCATTTTCTCCTCGTTCCTCTGTTAAGTTTGCCATAAAGGCTGTGGCAAAGCAGTTTTGTAGTTCTCTGCAAACGCAGCTATTACTGAAGGTTTACCAACCTCAGAGTTGAAAACCTCTCAGTGCTGTAGCAGAGCTGTCTCGATATTCCCATGTTCCTGATCTCCATGGCTGTGAAATCTCCCCCTGACTGCCAAGTGCATTTGTTCATTTGCAGCCCATCCCGTTGTGAACAGATATCCCTGTCCTGTGCAGGTCTGAGAGCTGCACTTAGCCCTTTGTCATTTTGGGATAGCCATGGCATTCATCTCTCACCTGATTTCCTGGATTCTCCTGCACAGGGCACTGTCCCTGTGTTGGGTGCCTTATGCCTGTGTCCCTTTGGAAGTCTCCAGGCTGTGGACACTTTTTAGGGCAAGCAAATTGTTATTTTCTACCGATTCCTAATTTTTATCTGGGTACTTTCTGTGAATAGCTTCTAAGTTGTAGATAATTTGTTAGAGAGCCTTTGAAATGGAAGAGGTTTTTGTTGGACGCTAGAGTTCTGTGAAAAGGGTTGTTTTCCCCTTTTTAAAGAAAGCTTTTAGATTTGCATTCGCAGTGTGATTAATCAGCTCTCAGGAGCTCAGTCAGCTTTGCACAGAGTCTCTCCAATTCTGAATTTGGTCGTTTCTTATGGGCAACTTCTCTGGAATAAAGATTCCAGTGAAGCAACATGAGAAGAACAAGCACATCTGAGGGAAAACTAATTGAAAGGATAAAGGCAGGATGTTTTATTGTGTGTGTGTGGGTGTAGTTACAATGGCTGCATTTCAAACTTCCAGCTGTTTAATTTGCACAGTGCTGTTATACGAAGGCTGCAAATTGCTGTGACATTAGTGTGCTGCTCCAACGCTGGACGTGACCTGCAGAGCTGTTCTGTGGAAGGGATTTTTACCTCTCACCAAGGTGGAACACATCAGGATTAGCTTCCAGAGGGATGCATGGAATGCTTCTGCCCCTAATCCTGTTAGCAAATGACAGGATCTGCACTAATAATTCCTCTGCTGTCTCACTGGCAATGTCTCCTGAGCACCGTGGCTGTTGACAGCAGGCTTTTTAAACACCTCAGAAACAGAGAGAGCTTGCCCACGTTAACAGCGAGCAGCCACGAATTTCCCTCGAAACAAAATCCACACCTGCACGGCATCCGTGAGCTGTGTGCGTGGGGAATCAGCACCAGAAAACCTGGAGACATCTGATTTTCATTACTTTTTTTTCCCATCCGCCACATGCTGTAGCCCTGGATGTGTTTGCAATGCCAAATCTCCCTCAGGTGTTCAGTTTGGTTAGCACGAGGGCTCACCTTCTGCTTTTTCTGCATTTCCTCTGCTCTCCTGTTCGTGCCATTCGTTTCAATATTTATTCTGCTCTGCTGTGCTGAGGCTGTGTCCTCCTAGCGCATGTTTTGTGATGGGAAGAGCAGATAAAAAAAGATCATTCCATTATTATCTGAACAATTATCTGGCCAGATTATTTTTCCAGCGTCCCTGTGTACACACACACGCCTTGCACTTTGTTCATCAGCACATCTTCATTTCTGAAAGCTTCAGCCAACATCCTCAGGGACCTGTCTGGCTCTACAATAATCATTTAGCTGCAATCCCTAATCCCCTGGGAGAGACAGAGGAGTTCTGACACTTCACAGAGCCCAGGCTGATGCTGACACCCACACCTTCAGTGGAGCAAGAAATAAAATTTTGGGTTCTGACTGTTTGCAGCTTGAACATGGCACATTGGAGAAGTCAATTTGCCTAAAGGTGCCTGTAAAAAAAAAAAAAAAGGTTTCATTCCTCAAGTCTTTTGCTATTTTCTAGGAAGACAGCAATTCTCACTATAATGGGGAGCTTTTATATGTTAGATGTCTGTCTTAATTTTTAATTTCTCCCATCTTGAGTCAGTCTCTTGGTCATTTCAGTTGGAGTTTTATTTGCAATGAAACATAAAAGAAGGAGGAGTTAGATCTTCATTCTGTATTTCAGTTGGAGTTTTATTTGCAATGAAACATAAAAGAAGGAGGAGTTAGATCTTAATTTTGTATTTCAGTTGGAGTTTTATTTGCAATGAAATATAAGAGGAGGAGGAGTTAGATCTTAATTTTGTATTTCAGTTGGAGTTTTATTTGCAATGAAATACAAAAGAAGGAGGAGTTAGATCTTGGTTTCATGTGCAGTCAGTAAGCTAGCAATTTGAGGTGCAAAAGTGCCTTGAAAGCCATATTAAATATAGCAGCCCAAAACCACAAGAAAGAAAATTTCTTACTTGTCTTTGTAGAAATTGTGGATTGTATATTCTGGGGCAAATCCTGCATGACCTGAATTATGCCTCAGCCAGGCAAGATGCCCATTATTCCCAAGTCACATGCCTGAAATATGATTTCCTGGGTATGGCTGTGGCATAAATGATTTGGGATTTTATGTGCAATAAAGCACTAGAGTCTGGAGGTGGTGGCAGCAAGCAATTTGCTCCAGAGTCCACAAACACCACATCAACCACAGCGGAATGCACTCTGATTGGGTTCTGCTCCCACTTTTCCCCGTTTGGAAAAGCAAGCTTGTTTTGCACAATTTCTGTACAATTTTTGTTTTGTACAATTTTTGCATCTGCCAGGGAAGCAGACCCGGGAGAGCTCCACCAAGCTGCGAGGACATCAGTAAAAAAAATATTAATTATCAGGTAGAAGGCACTCGGCCAGTTCTTGTTTTCTGCTCAGTTACTCTTTTTTTCACTTCTAAACGAGAACAGATCCAGCACGGCGCTCTGCTCACTGACAGCTCATGCCATTTCACTGTTGTGCCGTGAAACTGCAGAGCGTCAGGCTCCACATATTGAGAGAATTACGTGCTCTCCCCGCCACACTGCCAGCAAATACTCAAATATAATATATGTCGGAGGCAAACTTGACATTGCTTCGGTAGCGGAAGGGTTTTACCCTTCGTGTTTGCAGCCCCGAGTTGGATTTATGCTGAGGTGCTCAGAGGAGATTTACCAGAGCTCTGTGCTGCGGTTGGAGAATCTGCTTGCATTTCAGATTATGAAACGGATCATCAGTTTTGAGCCATGAGGAGAGAAAAAAGAAAATAGCGCGTGAGTCACGGTGCCTTTGTGCTGGGGTGGCACAGGCTGGGTCGGACAGCCACGCCAGGGTTTAGGGCTGGGAGCTGAACCCAGAGGAGCTGTGCTGTTATCACAGAAAACTGGAAAAATCCCCTGAGATAGGCATTGGAAATTCTGGGTGTCTCTGGAACTGCAACTTCACGTTTTTGGCAGAAATCAGTGATTTGGGAAGGCAGGATCTTTCCTAGAGGCTTCAGAGCCATCCTCAGCAAGGAAATCAAATCTCTGCATGGTTTTTGCATTAATTGCTTGGTAGACACCCAGGGTTTTTGTTGTCATTATGGAGTCCTTTTTCCTCGTGGTTTTCAGTTTGCATATCACTTTTTATGCTTTATTCTTTGATGTGGACTGCTTGCACCTCAGGTTTTTAGAATCACACTGATAAAGGGGTGAGTGTCCCTACCCTTCCCTTACCTGTGAAAAAACCTAAATGTCAAAAACATCCAAAAAAGAGAAATCATTAAAAAAGGCACACAAACTGAACCCCTCAGAAGACCTTTTCTTTCCCATGCTTAAATGTTTTGTCCTGTAAATAAAATAACAATCTCCCAGCTAAGTCCTTAACCAAAGTAAATAAGCAAAAGGTTTTTCTCAGCTGGAAAAAAAAAAAGTTAAAATGCCCACTTTAGGTGTTTTAGGTCAAGGTTTAAGGTAGAAGAAATACTTCTAAAGATGTTGTAGGAAAGTAAGGATGCCAGGTGTGACAGAATGTTCTTCTGAAAGCTTATGGAATAAGTGTTTACCAACCAGAAAAAAATAATATTCCTTTAAATCTTTGGAGCTTTTGTAGATGGAAGGCTGAAGTGTTTAAGCCCAGCAGGTGCCACCACATAATCTAACTTCCCATGCCTAACTGTTAGTGGAATTTCACCAGGCTGTCCACAATGAACCCAAAAATTGGGGTTTTTTTGTAGTATAACTCAAAAAAAGCATCCATCTTAATGCAGAGGTGCAAGGGATGGATGTTCCATTCTTTCTTGTCTATATAATTACCCTCGCTGTTAGCAACATGTGCTTAATTTCCAGTTTTGATTTGTCTGGGTTTCATTTCCAGCCATTGGTTAATTTTATCCGCTTGTCTCTCCTACGCTCAATGTGAAAAAAATTGAGAAATACATGAAAAATGTGGGTGTTAACAGCAGCATTCATGCACAGCATTGCATTGAGAGCTGTGGTGGCATCTCTCCATGCTTTCACTCACCGCATCTCGGGCTGAAATTCTGCTCATTCCCTCTTAAAAATGGATTTTCTGGAGCAGGTCTGAGCAGAATGCTGGCAGCTCTCACTGAATGATGGAGGAATGATTAGAAAAAAGAGTTTCCCCCACAACAGCCCCCACCATTCACCACATTTTTAGGTATGATTTGAATGAAATAGAGCTGACACTGACACGCAAAGCCTGAGAGGCACAGCCCTCTGTGCACTTGTTTTGTTTTTATTTTTTGAGGTGAAGATTGATCAGTTGTTTTTATTCGGGTTTTGAAGTGTGCCTATCATAACACAAAATAAATGGAATAAAGAGATTCCAAGCATATGTAATCATAAATAAAATGGGACTGAATATCAATTATCAATCGTAAATAAAATGGGTCAGAGCAGAATGCTGGCAGCTCTCACTGAATGATGGAGGAATGATTAGAAAAAAGAGTTTTCCCCACAACAGCCCCCACCATTCACCACATTTTTAGGTATGATTTGAATGAAATAGAGCTGACATTGACATGAAAACTCTGGAAGAGGCACAGCCCTCTGTGCACTTGTTTTGTTTTTATTTTTTGAGGTGAAGATTGATCAGTTGTTTATATTCAGGTTTTGAAGTGTGCCTATCATAACACAAATTAAATGGAATAAAGAGATTAAAAACATATGTAATCGTAAATAAAATGGGACAGAATATCAACAGTGACACAAAGGGCACTCCCCACTGGGTGTTTTAACAAAGTCCATCCTCACCCCACCCATCCTTTCAGGAAGAGCCTGGGTAAATAAAAGACTTTCTAAGAGCACAGAAAGCCAACAAATGCAATTTTTATGGACTGAGACTGGCAGTGAGATTTGTCATTGAGGACATTTTAGTGACATCCTCCACCTGCCATGGGTTTGGGGACACAGGAGGTGACAGAGATCACCTCAGGTGCTCCCAGAGAAGGGCAGAGGTTCTGGAGGAGGTTCCTTGCGAGCTGGAGGTGCAGCAGCTCAGGGCAGGATGAATGATCTCATTCCTTGGGGTGGACACAGCCAAAATCAGTCTGTGAGACATGCAAAGGCCTCCGGATAACAAACTTAATGTTTGTCAACAAACTGAATTTTGTTAAGTTTGTTAACAAACTTAGTTCCTCCTGAATAGGAGCAGTTGTGCTAATTGAGGTCCATGCCACGGGGGCACTGCTGAGGGTGAAACTGCAATTAGCTGTGGCTGTTTCCAGATTATTGAGCATTCTGAACCAGGGCTGGGGACAGAAATGGACACTTGAGGTGACTCCTGTGGCTGGAGCCACCCCCAGGGCTCTTGTAGGAAACTGCTGGGCTGTGTAGGAAGGCAGAGGATATATTTAGGAGCATATTGAGAGACACTGTCAGCTTTTTTAACAGATGATCTATGTGATAAGTGTCCAAGGACAGGAAGTGAATATCTGTTTTATGGTAAGTTTTTGTGGGAATTTTTTGCTTAGGATATTATTTTAATTTTTTTTTTTTTTTTAGCTTGCTAAGCCAACTGGTGGTTTAAAAAATGCATTTTAAAGAGGTTTTTAAAAACAGTTGTTCTCCTGGCTGTGCAGGGGTGCTCTGTGTGGGTGCAGAGGTTGGGATAAACTTCTCCATCCTTGTGTGGTCTCAGTGCAAAGACAAATCCTGAGCTGTGGGCTCTGGGTATTGACTCAGTCGTGGCCATTATCCTTACCCTCCCTGCTTCACCTCTAGTGCTTTGAATTTCTCTCCTTCCTTTCTTTCTCATCCCCCACTGCAATCTTTGTTGCTCACGCTTTGCACTCTCTTTGAGAGGAGTTGTTTTATAAAGAAGAAGTTGCAGGCTCTCGAAGCAGAGCAGGAAAGCAGCAAATCAAATTCTTCAGTGCATTGAGGGTGAAAATGCTGCTCTAGGTCTGAGAAGTGGCTCAGCCATGTTTTACACTTTAAATTCTTAAAGCACAGTTGGGGTAATTGAATCCCTGCTGAGCCTATACTTTCAGCAAAGGAGAAAGGCAATATCAGAACCTGGTGGTAGGAGAGGCTTGGGCCCAAAGAGGCTGATGGATGGCTACACCAAAATGGTTTAGCTGCTTTTCATGTTAAAATATTCTTTGCAACACAGACATCATCCATACTTGGTTTTACTCAGTGCAGAATTCGGGGTTTTTTCTGTGTTCATGGCTGCACTGCTAACCTAAATGTGTGACCTGAGAAAGGGAGAGAGATTTCTTCACTGTGATGTGTCTGACAGTGCCAGAAGCAGAGTCAGGGATGTCCTGAGGGGTCTGGCCCCTGTCAGCTCCCGAATTCACTCTCCCTGCACTAAACCACAGAGGAATGCAGGTCTCTTCCTTCACCTCCCCCAGCAATAACCTCGGCAGAGGTTTGAATGGAGCACGGGATTATTGCAAGGTCTTGCTTTCCCTTTTCAAGCAGGATGGAACTGAATGCACTCATCTGTTGGGCTAGATGAACACCATGGGTTCTCAGCTGCAGGATTCCATCACAGTGATGATCCTGGGTGATTTGGCCTGGCAGGGCTGCGGGCTCACACAAATTCTGGGTGTCAGAACCTCGGCACTCAGAGCCAGCCGCTGAGCGCTGCTGCCGTGCTTGTGTCTCCCTGCTTTCCAGGCTGTGAAATTCAGAATGCTGGCACCATTTTCAGCGTGTGATATTCAGAGGAGGCTAATGAAAAGCTGAGTCCAGTTTGAGGTCTGTGGCTGAGCTGCTCAAGAGCTGCTGTGAGAGCTCTGACAGGATCCCGGGGCAGTGGCAGGATTCTGCTCAGCTCCAGAGCTGGGCTTTGGTGGGTTTGGTGTTCTCTAGGAGCCAGCTGATGGTGTGGTGTGGCTGCTGCCCTCACTGGGACCATCTTGTCAAGGTCACTTCTGAGAAACAAGAGAAATCAGGGTCTGAAATGATGCACTCCAATTTCACAGCGTGTTTTCTGAATAGCATGTGGAGCGGCCGCTGTGCTCTGTGGAACAGCCGTGCTTCCTGTGCTGTGGAAAACTGCTTTTCGTGGTTTTTTTCGTTCTCCTGTATGCCGTGGCACCTTTATTTCCCTGTCCCCATGCTCTGTCGCAGGCTGTCCTACCAGAGGAACGATGACGATGACGAAGAAGCCGCCAGGGAACGGCGCCGAAGGGCTCGGCAGGAGAGGCTGCGGCAGAAGGAGGAAGGAGACCTCTCAGGAGAAGGGACAGAGAAATCAGAAGTTAATGCCCAAAACAGGTGAGTGTCTGATGCTGTTTATGGACAAGTCAATGGTAATTTTTGTTCAGAGTAGAGAAATATCTGGAAGAGGTTTGCTTCGGTGCTGGAATTGTCAGTCCTGGGTTTGGCCATCCTTGGGCTGAAGAAGAGCTCACGCTGTGAGGATCACCCCTGGCCGTGTCCCCACGTCAGGGTGGAGCAGGGCAGGCTCTGGGGCTGAGGCCATGCCTGTGACACTTGTCCAGGTGTCCCCAGGGCCATCTGTGGGGCGATCCCTGGGGGGCTACTGGAGCCTGAGAGCTTCTCTGTCAGGTTCTCTCAGGCAAAACCTCACAAAAACCTATTTGTCCTTAGAGATTTCTTTGACCGGAAACCCAGAGATCTGTCAAATCATGATACAAAAACAAATGCTGTGAACAGGTGTGGGGACATCTCCTGTCCTGCCCCAGGGACATCTCCTGTCCTGCTCCAGGGACATCTCCTGTCCTTCCCCAGGGACATCTCCTGTCCTTCCCCAGGGACACACCTGTCCTTCCCCAGGGACATACCTGTCCTGCTCCAGGGACACACCTGTCCTGCCCCAGGGACACAGCTGTCCTGCTCCATGGCCCCGTGGGGTCACGGCACTGGGTTGGGAGGCAGCCAGCCCTCGGCTGTGGCTGCAGCATCCCTGCAGGCACTGGGTGTGAGCTCCAGCCCCACCTGGCACTGCCAGTGTTGGGGATAAAGAGCCGAAAAGGGATTATTGTGGAACAGGTGACACTTAGGATCAGAGAATCATCTGGGTTGGAAGAGACCCTTGAGGTCATCGAGTCCAACCATTGACTCAGTGCTGTCCCTGTGATCCCTGAACATTAAACCTCATCCCTCATGTCCCAGCCCCTTGTCACAAGCTGAGTGACTGAGTGACAAAGCTAAGCGGCCTTCCAGCCTGCCCATCCTTTGTTTAGTTTCACATAATCACAAATAATATACCCAATAATATACCCAGAATTCCAGTGGCTGTAGCACAATTGATAGAAGAAACCAGAAATAAACCTTTCACTGTGTGCTAATAGGCACTGAGAGCAAGAAATATCCAGTTTAAGGCAAGGAAAATGGAGATGGATAAGGAAACAGCAGCTAAATTTTGAAGTACGTAACCCTGTTGAGTTTTCCAGCCACGGAACGATGTTACAGCAAGCTTTATTCCGAGAAACAGCAAAGTACATATGTTGCTAGAAAGGTTTTTTTTTAATATATTTTTTGACGCAAAGCTGTCCCTTTCCCTAGCGTGGCAGGGGAGGAGAGCAAGCGCTCCACAGACGACGAGGCCGCGCTGCTGGAGCGGCTGGCCAGGCGGGAGGAGCGGCGGCAGAAGAGGCTGCAGGAGGCCCTGGAGCGGCAGAAGGAGCTCGACCCAACCATCACGGACGGCAGCTCCAGCAGGAGAGAGGTGAACAGCGTGGAGCAGAACGAGAGCACGGAGGAGAAGACCGAGACGCGCCGCGGACGCTACGAGAGCGAGGAGACGGAAAGCAAATCGTACCAAAGGAACAACTGGAGGCAAGATGGGGAAGAAGAGGGGAAAAAAGAAGATAAAGACAAGGAGGAGGTGCAGGAGGAGAAGCCAAAGGAGCTCCCCGTGGAGGAAAATCAGGTAGATGTGACAGCGGAAAAATCCGCAGATAAAGAAGAGGCAGCGACTGTAAATGCAGAGGAGCACAAAGCGGAGAATGACACAAATGCTGTGCCTGAAGGGACGCAGGGTATGAGTGATGCTGCAGAGAAAGAGAGGCTCAGGGAGGAGGAAAAGGCTGAGGCTGAAAGGAAGGAAGCAGAGGAAAGGGAGAGGTTAAAAACAGAGGAGGAAAAGAGGGCAGCTGAGGAGAGGGCAAAGGCAGAAGAGGAAAAAAGGGCAGCTGAGGAAAAACAGAAAGCAGAGGAGGAGAGGAGAGCAGCTGAGGAAAGGGCTAAAGCTGAAGAGGAGAGGAGGGCAGCTGAGGAAAAACAGAGAGCAGAGGAGGAAAAGAAGGCAGCTGAGGAGAGGGCAAAGGCAGAGGAGGAAAAAAGGGCAGCTGAGGAAAAGGCTAAGCTAGAAGCAGAGAAATTGAAGGAAAAACAAAAGATGGAAGAACAGAAAATGGAAGATAAACAGGTAAAAGAGAAGAAAGTAGAAGACGAAAAACCTCAAGCAGCACTCTTAAAAAACCAGGTACAGTAAACATTTTGCACCAAAATAAGACACCTGTGGTTTGTGTGAAATGTAATGCAAGAAAAGATTGAATTGGAATTTCCTCACGGCTCTAGTCCTGTACTGAAATCACTAACACCTGTGCTGTTGCTCTCTCTTTTTAAAAACAAAGCCCCTCCTGCTTCCCAATAATCAATGCACAACAAACCTGACCCCAGCCCATCGTTCAAAGAAATCCTTGCATGTCCAGACCTCTGCATGTGTTTTTGCTGCCCTTTTTTCCCCTCACCTGCTCTGAACTGCCCATGCAGTGGCACACGAGGTGCAGGCAGACACACCTTGGCACAAAACGTGATGAGCACCTGCCAAAGAGTGTGAGGAATGGTTTGTGCTAAATGCCACCACAGGAGAGGGCTCTGGGGGGGACACGTGAGCATGGCCCAGGTGGGGAACGGGGAATTTGGAGAGGGTGGAGGGCACAGCAGCACAGGGTGGAGCAGTGGCTGCACACAGGATCGGTACGTGAGCACGGCGTGGAGAAACTGCAGTGGTTTTGTGTTCAAAAGTAAATAAATTATTGAAAACCCAAAAACAAAGGAGGAAGAAAAAGTGGAAGCTAAAAAGGAAAAGCTGCCAGAAGAGAAGCTCCAATCTACCTCTGTAAAAGATCAGGTAACTCATAAACCACTGATTCAGACGTGCTAGGGAAACTTGAGATACGAAAACAAATAAGGCACGAATAATGGAAAGTTGCTTCTTCAGCAAAATGCTTAGGCATGTGCTCCACTTGAAGAACATGGGTAATCCTGCTGAAATAAATAGGGATGAAGCTACTTAAGTGCTTAAAATTAAGTAAACTCTTAAGTAGTTTGTTCTTTTGGGGCTTTAGGACCAATTCCTGTTTGTCTTAAAACAAATATTTCAGGAAACTCAGTGCAGTCAATAACACAAGTATGGTTTTCCCCCTAGGGAGGAATTTTTCAGGACAGTATCAACTAATCATCCTTCCCTGGTTTCCTCTCACTTTACTGTGAACTTTTTCCCTATGAACGAAACCTATCTAATAATAATATTAATCATCATAATGATAATTATAATGATAATAATAATATTCTAGGCCCTTTGGCCACCTGACTGCCTTAACTAATAATTCCCCCCCCAAACTGCAATACCCCCTGATATAAACCGTGCATACCCAAGGTTCTTCTTTTGTTTTAAAGAGAAAATCTGCAAAATTTACTGCATTGCATTTCCACTGTAAGCACAGGAGCTGGTGCCATGGTGTTTTACTGTACGGTGAGTAAATAAGATTTGGGGACCACTGACCCTCCAGGACCGGGCTGGACACAGAGAGCCCTGCCCAGTGCTGTGGTTTTGGGTCAGTGCAGCAGTGTTGGTTCTGATTTTCTGATATTCGTGGAGATTTGTGAAAGCTCGCAGGCAAGTTAGGCAGGAGCACAACAAAATGGTGAAAGAGCAAAGTTTTTTTACCAAACTTTCTTTATATATGCATTAATAATCTAACAACTATTGCTCGGCAATTTTCCACCCCCTAAAATGATTGGCTACAACCCTACAACGTCCAGTACCAAAAAATTAGAAAAGCACAAAAATGCAGCTTATCTCTATTCGCCATGAGAAAGAAGAGAAAGACTTTAAAACAGTGCAACTACACAGCAGGGCTGAAACAGCCCTTGGTTCTGCTCAGAGATGCTCAGAGCCTTGGGAATTTGGTTCCTTCCTTCCTTCCTTCCTTCCTTCCTTCCTTCCTTCCTTCCTTCCTTCCTTCCTTCCTTCCTTCCTTCCTTCCTTCCTTCCTTCCTTCCTTCCTTCCTTCCTTCCTTCCTTCCTTCCTTCCTTCCTTCCTTCCTTCCTTCCTTCCTTCCTTCCTCCCTCCCTCCCTCCCTTCCTCCCTTCCTCCCTTCCTCCCTTCCTCCCTTCCCTCCTTCCCTCCTTCCCTCCTTCCCTCCTTCCCTCCTTCCCTCCTTCCCAGGGATTGCTGTCTGTCCATCCATGGGGACACCGAGGGCTGAGCAGAGTCCACTCCAGGGCCCTAAATTAGCAGGACAATTTGGGACACGCTGTCCATGCTTAGCTCACCCTTGGAGAGGGGTGAGGAAATAGCTGCACAAAAAAGAAGGGATGGATTACATTAAGAAGGCAGAGTCAGCTTCCAATATTGGCTTTTGCATGCAATCTTTGAATATTGCAAGGAAATGTAAAAAAGAGTCTGTGACTGACCACAAACTCTGATTTGTGGGGAACTTGAGACACAGTTGTCCTGCTTGTTCTCTGTAGAGCTTGGCCAGCTGTCCCTGGAGCTCTCATCATGCTTTCAAACCCTACCCACTGGGCGAGATTATTCCAGGAAATTGGCAGGACTTCGAAAAGTGACTTGTGATTTTAGTGTTTCCATCTTTGGATGCTCAAGCTGAGACAACTTAATAGAATCCCACTTCTGGTGCAATTCTGAACACCCACCCGGAGCGTTCAGAATGTTTTGAAAATTTCAGTCATTGCTGCTTTAGTTGTGAGAGAAAATGGAAGATCAGGCTCCCATCTCCACCTCCTGCCCCCTTTCAAGGACACACACATCAATTGAGGTTTATTTCTGAGGGTGCCCTCAGCTAAAATGATGCCAGTGCTTCATGAACAAAACCCCGAGGGAATAGAATGTTTCTACAAAATCAGGTTTTGCTTTTGCTTCGGCCCTCGGAGTTCAGGTTTTGATTAATTTGGCAAGAAAGATTTGTCTCTTTTTCTGAGCTGCTGCACAGTTTTTGGTTCTTACAAGTGACCTGAGAAGTTCACAAGAACAAGCTTTCTCATGATGTGAGGCTCCTGGTATTTCCTGCTCCCAGTTTGGCCAGACAGGCTGCAGCAGTTGCTTTTCTCATGGATTTTGGGCTGGTGGTTGGCTCTGCAGGGAAGCCCTGGATGCCCTCGGTGCCCTCAGCTCTGAGCTCACCAACCAACCGAGCCCAGCAAGGAATCCAGCCTGGCAGATGGCCTCGACCTCAGTGACTGATTTGCTTCAGTCTGGAGGTGTTCAGGCTCAAGATTTAGAAATCTCAGCTCTGAAATAATAACATAAAAATCTAACAGAAAAGAAGCAGTGTAGAAAGAGATTAAAATATATATACAAAGAGATACATATAAATACAAACAGGTTAAAATATAAATACATAGAGATACATATAAATACAAAGAGATTAAAATATATATACATAGAGATACATATAAATACAAAGAGGTTAAAATATAAGTACGTAAAGCTGGAAATTTGCAAACTGTGCCTTTGGTCATGTTCTGTTTTGATATTGAGATTTATGACAGCATGTGAATGTTTCAGTTCAGGTAATATCACCTGTCTGCCCCAGGAGGAGTCCTTTCTGTATTCAGCAGAATCTGAATTATTCTGTTATTTAGGGAAGCAGTGAGACAAGGGAAAGAACTGATTCTGCTGCCTGCCTTTGGAATGAGATGTAAAGGTTTCTGCTTCTGTGCTAATCAATCTCTCTTTTGGATTAAAATGAGCAGGAGAAGGATAGGGCCCAAAAGATGTGAAATGTTTCAGCAATATCTTGTTTTGCCATCTTTCTGAAGAGAGAGGCCAAGCTGCGTTAATGGTTTTCTCAAACGCAGACACAGTACCATAAATCCTGCTGGCTTCTGAAATGCTATTTCCTAACCTATTAATGGTTGAACTGTATTGTTTTAATATTAGTTTTCTCAGTGATTTCAATTAAGATGGAGGAGATACAACCATCCCCAGAGGACCTGAATACATGAGGCATCTGGAAGTGTTGGCTTTCTAATAACACTTAGAGAAGTCTTGATGAAAATCTCAGCAAAGGAAATCTTATGCTCCCCAAACCCCCAGGACAGACATCCTGGCATGAGAAATCTTGCACCAATCAGCACAGCTGGATTCAGCATCAGCTCCCATTCGTGCCAAGAAATCTGTGATTCTCAGCTCTTGTTTAGGATGCCTCGTTCTGACTTTTATTTGTTTGTTTGTTTGTTTGTTTGTTTGTTTGTTTGTTTGTTTGTTTTCTTGTGTTTTGTCCTGTGGTTTCTGCTCTCTTCTGGACAGGTAAAAGATGACAAAGGTAAAGCACCCAAAGAGGAAACAAAAGGTGTCTGGGATCGGAAGAAGGGAGTTCCTGAGCAGAAGGCACAGAACGGAGAGCGGGAAGTCGCTGCCCCCAAACTCAAACCTACTGAGAATGCCTTTGGGTAAGCTGCAGGGAAGGATTGGGCTTGCTTGTGTTGCAGCAGATCAGGGGAAAAAAAATCTCCTTTTTCCTTTGTTTTTCTTCCTTTTTATGAGCTTGATTTTTATTTTAAGGAAACATTTGGCTTGTGGTTATATTGGGAAATTCAAAGAAGGTAATAATTTTCCAGTGAAAATTTTATTTAAAAGGATCCTGTCTGCTGAAAGCATGGGATATGTGAAATAGAAACCAAGATCTTCCTTTTAGCAGGAAACCAGGAATGAGTAGGGTAGAAATTGAAATTTTTCTCATTCTGCATCTCTCTTCCTCTTTGACACAGGCAAAGGAAATGTTAAGCTCTCTGAGCACTTTGAGAAATCGGAGCATGGCAGATGGGATTTGCTATTGTATCTCAGCATTCCCCTCATGATTCTTCTGAGAAAAACAAACTTTCTCAAAATAAAAAGCAGTTCAAAAGACCCCGGAGACAGCCTGACCTAAGGCCCAAAGACAGGCAGCAGTGGAGATGGAGCAGCAGAAAGTTGGCCTTGCTCAGAGCTGTCCTGCATGGCTTGGGTCACATCATCAATAACAGCAGAATAATTTTCTAAAAATATTTTTCTTGTGTTTTCGTTGGCTTTACTTCCTGTGGGAGACAGGCATTAGTGACAAAATGTAGATTTGAGTTTCCACTCCTTTTTTTTTTTCCTTTTTCTGTTTTTCTTCTACTGTTCCATGGAAGTTCCCTTTTTATCAGCTGAGCAGAGCCTTTGGGTTGGCAGCATCAGTGTTTTTTTGGGTTGTTAGGTATCAATTAGGGCTCTTGGATTATTTTCTAATGAGCTGTCCCCACACATGGGCTTTGTCTGGAACTGTCCTTTGTTCTTTTTTTTTTTTTTTTTTTTTTTTTAACATGAACATATCAGATATTATTTAGAAAGAATATAACTTGCATAATTTTCATTGGTGAGAACTGAGGGCAAAATAGGGCAGTGGAGGCTAAAGAAAAATGTTATCTGCCTTTTTGTCTACGTCAGTCAGTAAGAGAAATACAGAATAAAATCTCATTTTATGGCTTCCCCTTCCCATCTCCCCTCCCACCTGCCTTCCTCCCTATTCTCACGCAGGACTACAGAAGTCCTAAATATGATGTAACATGTTTTTTTCACATTGTTCTGACGTTTTTGGCTCCCACAAACCACTTCTTTCCTTTTCCTCCTTGTCTGAGAGCTGGCAGCCAGCTTCATTTCTCAGTGCCAAAGAGGTGCTTGCAAAACTCTTCCTCCACCCAGCATCTCAATGCTGATTTCCTAACGCCGGCAGTCGGGAACAGAGATTTCCCAGAATCTGCTGAAAACAGAGGAGGTGGAGGAAAATCAGGATTATTACTACCAGTGTGTTGTTGGCTATTTTGGGTTACGCAGAAGCAGTCAGGGAAGGCCTGTGAGCAGCAGGAGAATAAAGTAATTTCTAAACTTTAAATATCCTCCTTTGCAAGGAGGCCACAATAATCACCTGAGGTCTCTTCGCTTCATTTGAAATTTCATTTAACACATTCAAAACCAAAGTTTCCAGTGTTTTCTCACAATGCTTTGGGCAATTGTACATGCATTTTTCTTTTTTAAAAGCAGGAGTTCCTTGCTGTAATTTGCATAACTACCTGATGCAAGCCCTCATTTGTGGCCACTGAAGTTAAGTCGCCATGTGTTTTTGTAGTGATACAATTCCTAAGCCATGCATGCCGTGCTCGAATCCAATTTCATTCAGTGTGGTGAGATCATGTGGGCAGAGAAATCTTGGGTACCGATCTGCCTGTCAGCAGTGACATTAAACACACTCAGGGCAGACATTTGTCTGAGCACTGCTGTGGGAATTATTTAACAAGGAGATGCTATCTGACTCTTGAAGTATGCACTTCACCTATGCAAATTCTTCATGTTTGGGGTTTTTTTTTTGCCATCCTTTCCTTTCCTTTCCTTTCCTTTCCTTTCCTTTCCTTTCCTTTCCTTTCCTTTCCTTTCCTTTCCTTTCCTTTCCTTTCCTTTCCTTTCCTTTCCTTTCCTTTCCTTTCCTTTCCTTTCCTTTCCTTTCCTTTCCTTTCCTTTCCTTTCCTTTCCTTTCCTTTCCTTTCCTTTCCTTTCCTTTCCTTTCCTTTCCTTTCCTTTCCTTTCCTTTCCTTTCCTTTCCTTTCCTTTCCTTTCCTTTCCTTTCCTTTCCTTTCCTTTCCTTTCCTTTCCTTTCCTTTCCTTTCCTTTCCTTTCCTTTCCTTTCCTTTCCTTTCCTTTCCTTTCCTTTCCTTTCCTTTCCTTTCCTTTCCTTTCCTTTCCTTTCCTTTCCTTTCCTTTCCTTTCCTTTCCTTTCCTTTCCTTTCCTTTCCTTTCCTTTCCTTTCCTTTCCTTTCCTTTCCTTTCCTTTCCTTTCCTTTCCTTTCCTTTCCTTTCCTTTCCTTTCCGTCTCATATATTATAGCTGCTAAGAAGACTTCTGTTTTTCTCCTGCAAAAAGTTACCATTGATAAATAATTTCCAGTTCCTTAATAAAAAGTAATATTTTCCCTAGAAAAAGCAAGCAAAAGACTTGATGAACCTTTTTGCTCATACATTCTGGTGGAGTTAGAGTGATGTGTGTTACAGATGAGATAGGAATTCTTTTAGATTTTTTTAAAAATCACTGTTGAATCTGTAAGGTTCTCTCTCTTCTCTTATTCCCTTATTTCCTTATTCCCTTATTCTCTTATTCCCTTATTCTCTTATTCCCTTATTCTCTTATTCCCTTATTCCCGTCTATTTTCCCCAAGCTGAGTAATTTGTTCTGCCATTTTCCAGAGGGTTTCTAGAAAATATTTGCCCTTGAAAGCAAAGGATTAGCACATCCTTTATCCACAGAACATGAAACATGGGATGGCACAGGTTCTGGGGCACAGTTCTTGGTGCAGATCCTGTGCCCACCAGAGTGAGAGAGACCCCTCCCCATGGAGAGAGGAGCTCCTGGAGCAGCCCAGCCTGACAGATCCCCATGGAATATTTTCCTGATGGAGATGTTTGGGGCCAGGCACGGTTTGCAAGGAGCAGAAGATCTCAGGCACAACACCTTGAAGCTCCAGGCTCTGGCGCTGCCGCTGAGCGCGCGGCAGTGATGCTGTGGCCAGAAGAGAAATCTCTGCCCATAATTTCCCTTTTTTCCCTTTCCAGGCGCTCAAATCTGAAAGGGACGAACGCAGAGGAGGCCAAGGCGGGGAATGAGGCTCTGAAGAGGCTGGAGGACCAGCGCCGGCGCCGCGGCGAGAGCGAGAGCGAGGAGCTGGAGAAGCTGAAGGAGAAGCAGCAGGAGGCGGCGGCAGAGCTGGACGAGCTCAAGAAGAGGAGAGAGGAGCGCCGGAAAATCCTGGAGGAGGAGGAGCAGAAGAAGAAGCAGGAGGAGGCTGAGAGAAAAATCAGAGAGGAGGTGAGGGCGAAGTGTGGAGTGTTGAATTTGGGTTTATTCTCTGATTTCTGCTTCACTTCCACTGTCCTTGCATTGGTCTTTACAGCATTGCCTAGTGAGGAGCTGAGGTAAAACATGAAACATCCAGGGTAGGAAAAAATGTTCTAATTCTGGCCTTGGGAATGACAGTGCTCTAATAGATGTTTCCACGAGTCAGGATTTCATCTGTGATAGCTGCAAAATTCTTTTCTTCTTGGGATTCAAAATGCTGGGGGCAGTGTTATAGCCACAGAGCCTTTTTGACATCACACACATTGAATTACAAAGTGCACGTCAGGATTTATCTTCTGCAGATGGGTTGGAATGCTCATGTTATATATAGTTACAATGGGCTAGATCTCATTAGGGACATATTCTTGTCTATTTAAATATTGAGTATCCAACACATCTGTTTTCTTGTACTTCCTCTGCCAAGGGACTCTACAAATAGGATTTCCAAGTCTCTGGTGCATCATTTAGGAATCCTAGTTGTTTGGAAAACAAATGGTAAATGGATAATGTTGCTAGTATCTGGGAGCTGAATGCCAATTCCTTTAATGCACTGAGCTCTTTGCAGCAGAGCTCAAGAGATGCCAAAATTGCACAGTGCCTTGCTGCTCAGACCCAGTGCCCACAGTGGCCTTGCTTTGAGGGATTCTGCTTTCACTGGGAGCTCGTGAAACAAATCTCATCTCTGGAGGGAAATCTGCAAGCATTTAATCTTGGGTTTCTTGGCCACCTATTGATTTTCCATGTTAAATATTAACCTTGGCACAACAAGTGTCAGAGCAGAGGCACAGAGGAACAATACTAATGTGATCCATGAGAATGCAGAGAAACTGAGCTGGAGTCTTCTCTCTCTCTAAGTGGCACTTCATGACAATAAATTGGTGACCTCACTGCGAGAACAGCACACACAAATTGTCTCCCTGGCATTCTTAATGCTGGGATGGATTGGCAGTAACACCTTCATACATTTCAGACAGATCACTGAACATTTCCAACCAGCATGAAAATCTGTTCTTAGAAAACCTGGGAAGTGTAGTGATGATGGTGATGGCGTTTCTGAAAGAACAAGTAAATTTTTTTTTTTTCAAGGAGGAGAAGAGGAGGATGAAGGAAGAAATCGAAAGAAGAAGGGCTGAAGCTGCTGAGAAACGTCAGAAGATGCCCGAGGATGGCGTGTCTGAAGACAAGAAGCCATTCAAATGTTTGAGTCCTAAAGGTTCTTCTCTCAAGGTAACCTCCCCACTGACACCTATGCAGTGCTTGAAAAGGATTGGGGTTTGTAGGAAAGGAAAGGAAAAAGGTTTGTAGTCCAAACCAACAGCCAAACATCAAAAGCAATGTTGAGACACTCGTAATCAGACTGAGTAGGAAAATGCTTCGATAGACTTAGCCTGAGACCTCCAGCTAAAAGTCTTCATTCATTGAGACAACTGAAAATTAGAGTTCCTTCCTGAAAATAGAGACTGGACTGGCAGCCGTCTCTCCTTTTTGATGAAGAATCTCCAAAAAGGATCTTCACCTTCAAGAGAAGATTATTTTTGACGCTTAGTGCTGTATTACTGTGTTGTTTTTAATACATTATGGGATTGCTGTGTGGAGTAGAATCACAGAATCATTTAGGTTAAAGACACCTCTTAAGACCATTGAGTCACAAATGTTCTCTCACTCCTTCCACATCCACAATTATTTTCTTCCTTGCCAGATTACTTTGTCTTTAATAATATTCAGCCTAATCATCATTAATTGTACCTGACCCATATGGGAGCTCTAGCTCATGTCTAATCCTCCTTAAAATAACATCTAGAAGTACTGGGCTGGATTTCATTTTCTTGCATAACAAGAAATAAAACCTCACCCTTCTGTTGCTGCAGGATTTCTAAATGGTCATTTGTGGCCTGTATGATATTAGAAGAGTGATAAATCAATTAAATGGTCTGTCAGCATGGAAGAGGAGTCCTGGCCCCACTGAAATTATTGGGAGTATTGTTTTGGAATTCAGTCCAGTTGCTTTCCCAGCTCAAGCTCACACTGCAGAGCTATTGCTGTTTTCAAATATCTTTTTGGTTTTTTCGTTTCGTGTCCTTAGTCATTTGAGAATCCAAAATGTTTGTCAAAAAGGCCATTTAGTGGGAACTAGGAAAGACAAGAACCAGGTAGGAGCTCAGTGAACTGTGAAGTGGATTTCCATGAGATTAAAATTGTCACTGTTGACTGAAAAACTGCACTTGGACAAAACTAATTTTCTGCTCACTGAGAGCTACACTTGGATCCAATCTGGGGCTTCAGGTCTGTTTTGGGTCCAGTTTGATCAAATACAGAGCCCACAGGCTTTTGAATGGACTTGCCTTTTGCTCCTAAGCTATATTTGAACCTGAGCTACCAGGACAGAATCACAGAGCTGCAAATCAAGATTGCCAAGTTTCACCACTTGCTGCGATTAGCTCAGCCTGGCCTTGCCATTTTGGTTGCTGAAGATGATGTCAAAAGCAGACCCTGTAAACGTACAGCTTCTTCCAGCCCTCCCGGGAGGGCTTCCTTTCCTTCTGTTCATTGAGATGCCTTTTATGACACACATTTGGAGCTTTGATTCACAGAAGGCTCAGAATAGAGGAAATTATATTTGAAAACATGAAGTGAAAAGGATACACAGACCCTAATTTTGGGGGAAAGTGTGAAAAAACCACTGGACTTGGCAGGAGGCTAATTGCTTTCAGATACTGTTTTTACTGATGCTACACTATTCTAACGAGTGTATTTTCAGAGGAAAGCTGAGATTTTTCAAATGCTGTCAAGCATCCAAAGTACATTTTATTTTTAATTATGACAATTGCTGCTGGTTTTGTGTCTTGTTAGGTAGGAGCTGTTTTCTACAAAACCTGATATATGCAGCTCTACACATTTTTTCCTTTTCCTTTGTATCTCTCTCTGAGAAATCGGTGATTTATTCCAGCCTGGTGTCTGTGGGTGGCCAGCTCAGATATGTAATCTGTTCACACCCTGAACTGTTTCTTGGCCTTCTGTGGTCAGAGCTGAGAGGAGAGCAAGCTCAGTTTAACAATCTCGTGTGAAACTTGATGTCAAAACCCAGTGATTAGTAGACAGCCTATTTTGTTACCCCAAATTTGGACAGGCTCCCCAGGCTGCTCTCACCTGGCTGGCACTCAGCTTTCCCCCTGCACTGCCCAAGGTATCTTTGGATTATTTGTAAAGCATCTGGCCCAGGTTTCCTCCCCGATGAACATATCATCTCTCAGATCTGCCCTGAGTCATGTGAGAATCCCAAATGCACAGCTCTGGGTGGGTGGTTGGAGTTCATACCCAGAAAAGGGAGGCTCAGTGTAAAAATAATGTGTGATCCATGTGCACATTCTGAATTCTCCTGGGCCAGAATCTGGCAAAGCACCTTTTTTAATCCTTCCCAGTCCTTCCTGACGTGATAAGCTTTTGGGAAGGAAGAGAAGTGCCTAGGAGTGGCTAATGTGAGGAGGGTAGGGCGTGCTGATTACCAAGGGAGCTAAAGAAAAAAGGGAATTTAACTGAGCAGCAGAGTGGCACATTGCCATCCTGGGGGTGCTGCATCCATCCCTCGGGAGGCCATGGGGCAGGAGACAAAGGTGTGCCCCATCCCCATGGGTTACACAGCTCAGGGGGCACAGAGGGAAAGGTGTGCACAAATATGGACAGAATATACACACGTGCTTATGTTTAGAAAGACCTGCTGTGCTTACAAAAAAAAATCATAGCCTACAGTGTTGGTAACTCCTGTAGTTTGAGCTGTTAAATGCAGTGTTTCCCTTAAACATGAGAATGCTTCAGCAGAGCCACCCCAGAGCAGATCTGCAGGGACAGCAGCAGGGCTGCTCCTTTCCGGGGGGACAGCGAGGAGAAAACCTGCAAAGGACAAAGCTGCAAAGGAATGCAGCCCCAGCTCATCCCTCCTTCAGGGACAGGAGCAGTTGGATTCTCAGGGCTGGGGGACACCCTGTGGGCTGCAGCAGAACCAAACTCTGTTCAGCTTCTCTCCTGGATCTTTATTTTTTTTTTTAATAAGGACAAAGCCTGGCACAACCTCTGCCATCTGCCTCTAGCTTGTGCTTCCCCTCGTTCAGTTCGTGCCAAGTGTGGTGCATTCGAAGAATGAGATTTCCTGGGAAATCTTTGTTCATTTTGTTTTTTAGACAGGTTCATTCCTCGTGTTTTCCTTGTGAAGGAGAGTTACTGACTCCTTGTATTCTATAGGTTAATTGGGAGAGAACAGCATATTTCGATCCCAAATCTCCTCTTGGGGTTGAACTCCACTCTAGAGAAATGCAGAAGCAGTTGGGTGCTGAGGGGAGGGAGGCTAGGAAAGCCCTGTCCTTGGAGGAAATGTGTCCTGGGAAGAAGATGGGACTTCACAGAGACTTTTTTTTTCTGCAAAGACCTGTCCTGTCCCATCTCATTGCTCTCAGTACCTGACAGCCAGGGCAGTGACTGGAAAGAATTGCACTGCACACAATCAGTTCCCCTAGATGAGCTGTTCTTGCAGCAGAGGGAACACAGAATGGCAAGAACAGGACATCTGACGTTTGTTTTTCCCCAGCCTTGGTGCTGATGGCAGCACTGGAGCCTGGAGGGCAAACTGAGCTGAATTGGCACTCTCTGCTCGGGTGCTGCTGCCAGAGGGAAAAGCAGAGCTGTGCCTAACGGAGCAGACAGTGTTGGCCACTCAGGAGGGTCAGGAGGAGCCTCTCCTGGGGACTGCTGCTCCAGTGCATTTCCACTGGGTTCTCCCATGTGTTGGATATGAGTAAAAATTTTAATACAGGGTTTTCTGTGTGCATTTTATTATTTTTTAAAATTATTTTTAATTCCCCTTCATCCTTGATGCATCTTTTGAGAAGAGTTTTTCTACAGATCCGTTTGCAAGTTTCTGTAGCATAATATCCAATACACAATTTGAAGCTCCTCAGAATCATGTAATACTTTTCTATTTTCTACTTTTCTACTTTCCCAGTTTTACTGGGAATATCTGACAATTTTTGTTTCCCAAGTCATGGTCTCCTGTTGTGTGTTACCTCATTCTCTCTGGTCCTAGTTTAATCAGGGGCTAGCAGGTTCACTATTTTGAGTGCATGTTAGTTCTGAAAGTGTTCCATGATGACAAAACATAGTCCAAGCTATTTAACAAGATCCTGTTGGGATGAATGCAGTAAGAAGATTATTCTTGTTTCCTGCTCTGAAAGTAAGAAAATGCCTTGCATTTTGTGCTAACCACCTCGCTTTGCCTGTTTCTTTTACAGATCTATTTTGTCATACTGTTCACTGTATGTGCCAGAGCTTTGAAATTCTTTGCATGGAGTTTGTGTGACGTGCAGTGGATAAATGGCCTTTAGATTTTGCTGTGCGGTCTCAGTGTGTTTGACTCTTACGTTGAATATTTGTGTGTGTGGCTCTCTTTCCTCCAGGTGCACTCAGTGTCTGCTCCTGCTGTCTGGAGGAAGATGCTCTAGGACAAATTCTCATATAAATGTGCAGAAAAAGTTTTATTCCTCCCCACAAGGCACCTCCTTCCCCAGCCAGAGGCCTTGCCCAGCTCTGAGCATTGTTTCCTCACTCTGCTTTCCTGTTTATTTTCTGTTCTGCTTTTTCACTCTCCTCTTCTGAGCAGCCCTGGCTTTCTCTCAGGTGCTCTGAGAACTGCTGTTTGCAGTGGGTTAAGAGCAGCCCCACTTTTGTCCTTTTGCTACAACCACAAGAATAATTGTGTCCTTCTTCCCTCCCACCTGTCCCCCCTCTCCCACCAGTGCCTGATTTTCCTGCTGTGCGGAAAAATCTCCAAAAAGATCTGTGAAGGTCCTGTGGATGAATTATTTGGTGTTTCCTTGAGTCCTGTTCTCTGAGATAGCCCATTTTATGTGTCCCTGCTGCCCCCCAGGGTTTCAGGGCTGCACTGGGGACTGGAGGTTGGAATGAACTCTTCATTTTGATGCATTGCTGCTTGTGAGCCAAAAATCAGCACTGGGGACACTTCTGCTGTGCCATAGCAGACGTGGGGCACCGTGTTTGAGGGTCCTGTCTGTTGGGTCTGTTGGTCAGTTTTGGGGAGAAAAAAAGGAAAAAAGTGCTAAATTGTTCTTTTTATATATTTTATATATTTTTAATATATATATTATATATATAAAAATATATAATAAATATATTATATATTATAATATATAAATATATAAATATATATTTATATACTTACAATAATATGTATTATCTATTATATATAATAGATTATATATTTAAATATATATTTATATATGAATATATAAATACATACTTATATATTATTTTATGTATATTTATTTTATATATAATATATTAAAATATATTAAAATATATTATATATTATATATATGTATAATGTATATATTTTATATATATTATTATATTTTTGGTACTTTATTTACCAAAACGTCTTTTTGCATTATCCCAGTTCAAACCATGTATATTAGCACTGTATTTAATAATCAGCCTAGACATTGATCAGAGCAGTATTGCCTTTGCACAAGAGCCTTTATTCCTAAAGAAACCCATGCTGTGAAATAGAGACTCTCCTCGGGACAGTCAGCCCATGGATCTGAGCAGGGACTGCAGCTGGCGGTGGAGGAAAACCCAAACGTCTGTAAAGTGAAGTGGAGAAAGGTGTGCAGCAAACCTAGAAAAGTCTGAGCTGCTGTTTTTGTGGCACTGCTGGCTCTGTCCCCGCGGGGTGACACAGCTGTGGCTGTGCAGGGCTCTGCTCCTGCTGGGCTTCTGCTGCCACCTTGTGACATCTGAAAATGGGATTTTTCCCTATTTATTTAGCCCATGACATCTGAAAATGGGATTTTTCCCTATTTATTTAGCCCATGACATCTGAAAATGGGATTTTTCCCTATTTATTTAGCCCATGACATCTGAAAATGGGATTTTTCCCTATTTATTTAGCCCATGACATCTGAAGATGGGATTTTTCCCTATTTATTTAGCCCATCTCCCTGCTCGGGGCTGCCCTCAGCTCGCGTTTTGGCGATCAGAGCTGTTAATGGCAATGGCTCTGTGAATTGTGTGTGATTTTTGGAGTTTCTGAGGTGCCTTGGGGTGTAGCTGGAGCTCCTCCAGTGAGCTCCTTTGGCAAATTCTGCACTCAATGAACTGAGCTTTCTCTTGGAAGGGCTGGAGAAACAAACCCTGCGTGCCCTTTGATGGCATTGCTGTGGGGCTGAGTATTCTGGGATGGCCTGGGATGCTGAATGCTGTCCCATTGAAGGAAATGGCTGTCCCGTGTTTCAAAGGCAGGAATGGCACAGCAGTCGCTGGTAAAGCAAAGTGGAGATGGAGAGCCCTGGGGGGCCCGGGGGGTCCCCAGGAGTGCAGCCAGGCTGGTTGTGAATCATTTCACTTCCCTGAAGCTGCTTCCATATATTGTACTTTGAAGTGAAACTGTAGAGCCTGGGGGGAGAAGTGAACAATGCCATGGGGATGGGACTGGAGGAAATTTGGTGAAAATATTTCTCAGCCCAGAACACAAATTAAATGCACTCCTACCCCCCTTGCATTGTGAAATGTTTTTAAACTTTATTCCCTGGTGGAAATTTTTGGTTTTGAAGTATGGAGAGATTTGACAGAAGTCATACGGGACCCTGATGATTCTTCTTCCCTGGAAACATCACAATATTTCCCTATTTACACCACAGAAAATAATGATGAAATGTGAGATAGCAGATTGTACAATAACAGCTGGTGGATAGGCTCAGCAGTGACCCTGCTGGAACAGCAGCAGGGCTCACTCTGACTGCTTTTGGAACCCAAAATTAAATTGTCAGTGTCCTCCAAAAACCTGCAAAGGGAGGCTGTGTGGCTGAGCTCCAAACCTGGCCTCGTCTGATGGCTCAGCTCAGAAAAACTTCATTCAATTTGCTGTCTTTTTCAATGGATACATACCTGCTCTTATGGGAGAGAGGATGGCACAGATTTTTGTGCATGTCACTCTTTCATGAGATCCACTTCTTCCTTTTTCTCCTTTGTGTGTTGTTCGTTTATTCTCTCGTTACACACGAGGCACTGAAGAAATGTGTAGGATGCAAACCTTCATGCAGGAAATATATTCACTTGTAGAAATCTGTAGCATAATAGGCTCCTATCTATAAAACCTTCGTGTGTCTGTGAAATTTCTGTTGGAATGGATCTCTTTCAGATTGAATTTTTGACATATAAAATGACATTTTAGGCTGGCCTTGCACAGGCAGCCTCTTTATTCACTTTAAACTTACAGCTCTTGTTTCTCTCTTTTCTAGATAGAGGAGCGAACAGAATTTTTGAACAAATCTGCTCAGAAGAGGTAAAGCAAAGAAAGAAAGAGTAAGTTCAGCTCAAACAATGTTTAATTGGAGGGAATAATAATTATTTCTTTTTTTCCCCTACTCTGTGCAGTGGCATGAAGCCCACCCAGACAACAGCAGTGGTCTCAAAGATTGACAGCAGACTTGAGCAATACACCAGTGCAATCGGGGTAAGTTTATCCCAAAAAATGGATCCAGCTCCTGATGGCTTTGGGGCTTTCAATCAGCTTTGCTTTGCTGTTCAAAAACTGCAGGGATTTTTTGATCACAAACTCGAATGTGACTTCAAGAAGGAAGTGCTTGAGGCCCATCTGTAACCAACATCTAGAGATAAACAAAACCTCAGATTTGCCTTCCCTTTCATGCTGCAATTTGCTGTTTTGTAAGCTTGCAGCAGCTCTGGAGGGTTCAGTCAGCATCCTCAGTGACAGTCACATCTCCCCTTGGCCGAGGAGAGAGCACAGAGCTGATGGTCAGTGAAATTCCTTGGCAAAGGCACACTCTGCAGAGACCTGGGCAGTTCAGTGGCAAAGGAACATCAAAATCACATTAAAATGCAGAATTTGGCCCCAGGTGATTTTGACAATTGGTGGTTAATAATGTGCCTAAGAGCCAGAACTGAGAGATTTTTCTTTTCATAGTCCAGGGTAAAATAGGAGTTTGATGCCACTGCATGCAGCTGCCATCCAGCTTGAAATATTTCCTTTGTTGAGTTTCTGATTTGTCCACAAGTTGCCAAATCTGACTTGCTTTGCAAGCAGAGAGGCAAAGCATCACTCTTACAGGCTCTTATCGTCATCAAATCTATGACATGTAAAACGTGCAGGAATTTTGAAGAGAAGAAAGAGGAGGAATTTGGTCTTCCAAAAATCCACGCAGCCTTTTCCCCCTGCCTGTGCAGGAGGGTTTCCTCTGCTGTGTCCCTACGAGAGCCAGGGCTCAGGTGCTGAGCTCGGAAAGCCTCGGAGCAGTTGTGTGCAGAGCTGTGCTTTGCCATGAATTTAGAAAGGTCACAAACACAAAAATGAACGAGTGCTGCTCTCCCAGCTCATTGTGCCAAGGGTGCAAATGGGAAAGGGAAGAAGTTTGGGGGCACTCCTGGAGCTGGGTGGGTGCTGCTCCTCACCTGTGCCTGAGCAGGGCTGGAGCCACCCCAGGTGTGCATTCCCCAGGGTGGAACCTCCTGCAGATCCATCCCTCGGTGCCAACCCCAGCTGCTGTCCCCTTTGTCCCCAGGGCTCCAAGGCTTCGAGGCCCAAAGCTTCTGACCTCCACGTTCCTGCCGAGGGCGTCCGCAACATCAAGAGCATGTGGGAGAAGGGGAATGTCTTCTCATCGCCCTCCGGGACAGGAGCACCCAACAAGGTCTGTGTTTGATCTCACGTGGGGATGGGAAGGAGTGATGCTCTGGAGCTGACCCTGCCCCTCGTGTCCTGTGGGTCTGCCCCTGTGAGGAATGTCCCAAAGGGTCAGTCCTGGGTTGCTCTGATTTTCTGATATTCGTGGAGGTTTGCGGAAGCTCGCAGGGAAGTCAGGCAGGCAGCACCAAGATGGCAAAAAGAGAAACTTTATTTACAAGAACTTCTTTATATATTCATTAATAATCTAATAATTATTGGTCGATAGTTTTTCCACCTCCTGTAACGATTGGTTACAACTCTAGAGCATCCAGCACCAAAACAGATTAGAAAGCACAAGAATGCAACTTATCTCTCTTCTCCATGAGAAAGAAGAGAAAGATTTTAAACTACAGTCCTGAACACCTCAGAAATCCACGAGATCGTGTGGCTGCGATATTGAGGCTAATGGAAGAATTCAGTGACCTACTGAGCTCAGTTATGAGACATTCCAGAGCCACATCGGATATCTTAGATAAATATAGCTGGGTAGCTCAAGCGGAGTACAAAGAAATTCTTAGTGCAGGGAAGAATTCTTTTGGGGGCAGAGGAGGATTGAACAGGCAAGACAGTGATGATATTTTATAGAGAATAGAATAGAATAGAAGCATTTAGAATAGCATAGAATAGAGCATAGAAATATTTGTGAAACCTTTAGTTTTTCTTTGTAAATCCTTAACGCAACATTTTCTTTCTATGAATTTATATGAGTTGATGAGCATTCATCACAGGCAAAAAAAATGAGGCATGGGTTGAAGTGGGTTATTACAGCTAGTCGTAAAATTGTAATTTTTTCTAACCTTTTAAAGATTCAATGTTTTAAATTTGAGGTCATTTAACTCCTCTACTGTGTGCTTTTTTGGAAAAAAAAATAGTTTAACAAGAGAGAAAAAAGTAGATTTGGGCTGATGTCTCTTCAGTTAAGCTAAAGATTTTTGGAGCTTGGGTTTGTGACAGAAACAGCTTGTCTATGTCTAACGTTTCTTGCTGGGTTAGCAGTAAAGTGGGAATGTTTTTGTGAGCCCAGGTTTCTCATGAATGGATCCCTTGGCTTTGCTTTTCAATCTAAACCCCAAAAACAGGGCGAAAGCCCTTCTGAAAGGCTTCCACTGAGCTTTTATCATCCTGCAGGAAACCGCTGGACTGAAGGTCGGCGTCTCCAGTCGCATCAACGAGTGGTTGACCAAGACCCCCGAGAGCAACAAATCCCAGGCTCCCAAACCCTCTGTGAGTGACCTGGGGACAGCCATCCCTCCCTGGTGGGCTCTGTCCCGTGAGGCTTCCTCGAGTGGCTCTTGGTGGCCTGTGGAGGAGCTCTGCTCAGTGCTGGTGGCAGCTCCCAGGGGCCTGGGGCTGTGCCAGGAGTTGGAAAAGGGGAGAGGATCCAGGGCAGGTCTCACCTGAAGCTCTCAGTGCTCAGCCCAGCACTGCTCTCATAAAGAATGACTTTATCCCCTGTGAAAGGCTTACCATGAATTTGGAAATTACCTGCCTTAGACTCTGGATTGGTGACTTACAGACACTTGGGGTTTGGTCCTTGCCCTGTAAAAAATCTTCCAAGTCTGTTTTAAAAGACAGCTGAAATAATTTAATTCTTTATGAGCCTAAATGCAATTTCTAATGAAGGCCCTTCAGCCTTCAGCAAGAATCAGAGCAGAAAATATGAGGTGATCAGCTGGGAGTGTGGGAAGGAGCAGGAAAGGTAACTGTGGGGTGGGGAGGGGCAGGGATGAGGAACTGGAACTGTAAAGATCCATATTGGAGATTGCTTGTGGTGTTAATGACTCAGCTTTAGGATTTTGTTAAAGAGCTGGTTTCTTCCTGTGTCCTTGTGCAGTGTTTTTCTGCCAGTCCACCTGCCCTTTATAAAAGGTGCATCCTGAAAAACACCTCCCTCAATTCACACTCCCATTTGCCCTAAAGAGGAGTTTGCAATTCGCAGCATTGTCCACTGTAGAATCTGCCTCCAGGTTTTTCTCTCTTTCTTTTAAGTTGCATCTTTACGAAAATGTAAAACTAAACTCTTGTTTTTCCCTCAGCCGACTGTTTCTATCCATGCCTTAATCTCCCTCTTTCTCAATAGATTGTTCTTTCTTCTTTCAATGTCTCTGCTTGAAGGAACGCGCCCTCCTCCTATTCTTCCCCTTTGGGGGTCTCTTTGCTAAGTTGGTCAGGTAAAGCTGTTTATAATTGACTATGAAGGTTTATGTACATCTGTCATGTGGGATTTTTGCTTTTTTCCGTCAGGATAGATCAAAAGGAAGCCTAGAGTTTCTTATTTAGCAAATAACTTCTTACCCCCGTCACATTCCACCAAAATAAAGAAGTGTTCAAAGCTCTTGTGGCCATCAAGATTCTCATGAGTTTTGGAATGATACTGAACTCAAGGTAGAGGGAGCAAAGATCTCACTTTTGTGTTGAACCTAAATCACAGATCCCAGATTATTTCAGGACTATGGAAAAGGGTTTGTCTAAGAAGCTGCTTGACATTTTGATGGAGTTTTGATTAAAGTCTACATTAAAGAACACTACTATTCTTTAATGACTTCACCTCATCTGTTTTGTTTTTCTGTCAGGCTAGTGATTGGTACATCCTAAGGTTGCAAAGGATGCAATGGAAATTAAAATGGATATGAAGGGCTACAGAGATAAATCCTGAAACCTACATTTAAGAATGCAGAGTATGATCTGCTTTTCTCTTGTTTCAATAGCCCTACTCTATTTTTTCACAGTTTTTTAAAAATAAAATATTTTTATCTAAAATGAGTGAGACAAGCTACATTTGAATTCATCCCTAGTAGAAGTACTGTCCTTGAAAAAAAATGTGGTTTTTCCCACAAAAATTGGAATTGTCTTTTGTAAAGATCTGATTCTTCGGCAAGTGCAAATAAACCTGAGCTAATGCTGGATTCTGCTCTGTGCCGTTAAAAACACAGGATTTGAGACCAGGAGATGTGTCTGGCAAACGGAACCTCTGGGAGAAGCAGTCCGTGGAGAAGCCAGCTGCTGCTTCCAAGGTAACATCCTCCTGTGAGAGTCCAGAGATAAGATTCTGTTACCAACACACCTTCTAGCTGTAAAAGAAAGCAGAATGAGGTGCAGAAAGCAGAATATAACTTCTGTATTCCTGTTTGGCAGAGCTGTGTTAGGTGCAGACATCTGTCCTTCGCATGGAGTTGATTTTTTTCCTGTTATAAAGAGCAATTTTCTCCTCCATGGAATTTTAATAGTGGCTTTCTGCTTTCTCAAACAGGTAGCAGCTACAGGGAAAAAATCAGAGACTAATGGTAAGTGATACCAAAATGCAACTTTGCACCTCTTTCTCTATTATAATATATATTATAATATATATAATATAATAGTGTGTATAATATTATACATACAATAGATGTATCTTTAATAATATTATATAATATAATATTATAATATTATGTTATATAATTATATTAGTTAATAATACATAATCACACAATTCATCTATTTTGATTCATATTACAATGTAGAAGCATTGCCACATTTTCACACAGGTGTGTCTGTGTTTTAAGATTCTGCAGCTGCTCACAGTGATGCCAAAAAATCCCCTTTTGCCTTTCAAAATCTCCATTGCAGTATCATTAAAACATGAATGGTTGAGAAGCTGTTTTTCTGGAGCTGTGCATTGGTGTCTTTGCAAGGCAAAAATAGTTGCAGTTATGATTTGAAACCACTGGCTGGTGAAACACAAGTTTTACAGAAAGAAATCGGCAAAACAGCCCTCCTGGCTTTTTATTTTTATTTTAACCTGAAGCACTCCAAATAAAGCAAATTAAAGATGTGGCTAAGAATCAGTGGGGAAGAGTGGAAGCTGACTGAACAATTTAATGGCTTTGAGGATGCTGTGCAACATCCCTCGATTTTTTACTAAGAGTGAAGTGATTGAATACAGAGAAACTTCTGGTTTTTACACTTTAAGATGTGCACACGCTTTTTTTTTGTGTTTTTGTGTGAAGCCAGAGGTGTGGTGTGGCTGTGAACTTTTCTTGTGGGTTCAGAGTCGTGTGAAACAGAATTGTTTTGCTCCTCTTCTCCTTTTTTACCCCAAAATGTCAGGAGAGGTTTTCGGGCTCACTCACCCTGGGTGTTCCCAGCCCTGCTCAGGAGCAGCTCCTGCAGAGGCTTTGGGCTCTGCTCAGCCTCTCCTCAAGGTCTGAAATCCTGATTTTTATCTGATTTATTTAATAAATAAAATAAACAAATTTTGATTTATCCTCTTGGAGAGCCCTCAGAGCACAGCGCATGGGCACAGCAGCACCAGCTCGTGTCCTAAATTCTTATACATCAGTCTAGAGCTGTGCCTTTTCTATTCTAGAGATGTGTTTGGGTTTTTCAAGCCATATTTAATCTGTCTCTTTCTCAGCAGGTTTGAGACAATTTGAGAAAGAACCCTAGAAGGCGACTAAAGACGCTGGACCAATCAATTTTTTGGGGGGAAAAAAAAAAGGAAAAAGTGCTAAATTGTTCTTTTTATATTTATGTTTATTTACCAAAACGTCTCTTTGCATTATCCCAGTTAAAACCATGTATATTAGCACTGTATTTAATAATCAGCCTAGACATTGATCAGAGCAGTACTGCCTTTGCACAAGAGCCTTTATTCCTAAAGAAACCCATGCTGTGAAATAGAGACTCTCCTCCTGACGGTCAGCCCATGGATCTGAGCAGGGACTGCAGCTGGCGGTGGAGGAAAACGCAGAGCGTGTGGAAAGTGAAGTTGCTTGAGAAAGGTGTGCAGCAAACCTAGAAAAACAATGGTTCCTTTCGTTAGAAGTTTTTTTTTCTTTCTGCACTTTAGACTTAGGCATGGAAGAAATATCTTTAGCTGACAATGTAATATTTTCTGTAAGTTGCCCATGTCATGAGAAATACTGCATCAATAACGTGTTTTAAATTTTTTTTGTTTTATACTTCTTTTTAAGTATCAATTTTTTCCATTCTAGTTTAAGTTAATACCTAAAATTGGATGATTATGTTAGCTGACAGCGGTACTGATATTTTTGTTTTTAGTGACTAGGAATTGAATGCAATCTAGAATATATATACACACATAGCTTTACAAAGTTTAGCCTGAAGGCACTACTAATGGTAGAATGCTTTAATATGTGCTAGAGTATTATATTTAGCAATAAATATACATAATTAGCCAGTATCACAGCTTAAAAAAAATAAAGAGAAAATCACACACTTTTCTATAGTAAGATTTCATAATTGCCATTAGAGGTATGGTGAGATAAGTATTAAAAAAATTTAAATGTCAGTTGCCCAGTAATGGGTAATTAAAAAGAAAGTATAGTTTTTAAAAGAGGCAAAGGTAAGGGTATAGAGGGTCAAAAATAGGTCACTTGTATAAAATGTTGTAGTTTAATTTATATAAAACTACCATAATTAAAAAGAAAAAAAAATGTAAACAGAGTTGGAGCTTGTTTCAAACGCCTGTACACCAAATCTTGCCATCCATCAGTGCCGTGCACCAGCTCCACCCAAAATGAAGTCAACCTCTACCTTGATTTCTTCTTTTTCCCTCCCTCTCCTGAACATCCTATTTCCAGAAGTTTCCATTTGTACATAGCAACCACACGGCTATAGACGTTGGTTTGAGCTTTCCTGCCATGCAGTTTAGATTTCCATCCTACAGTGTAAGGGTGGCGTGAGCTGAGCAGCCCAGAGCCCCGAGCACGCTGTGAGCAGCTCTGAGACCCCCAGACCTCCCTCCTCACCTCTTCCATCACCTGACTTCTTCTTGAAGAACTCTAATCTTGTATTTCCACCCAAAGCCGAGCTGCCCTGCCCAGCTGGAACACCTTGTTTACATTTAGGGATGGACGAGGTTATTTTAGGGGTGAGACTGTGCCTGACTTGTCTGTGAGCTGTCGTGTCCTCTGCTCGGGGCTTTTGTGAACTCTCCTCCGAGTCTTTCGAGTGCATCTGATAGCTGCAATAAAAACTATTTGTTCAAACGATGTATTCTGAAACCGCATCCACAATAAATGGAATATTTCCGTCGGCAGCCCCTGTTTGTTAATGAGCAGGGATGGACCTGATGTAAGTGGGACAGGAATTGTGCCAGTTCCGTGTGAGGTAAGGTGAAGAACCCTCAGGATGTCTGTCCTGATGCCCTGTCCTTCAGGCTGTCAACTTGGCAGCTTTAAGAAACCTTCCCGAGGTGTGGGGAGGGAATTAACCATCCCTGTGCAATTCTCAGTGCAGGACAGGAGCTGTGCAGCATCTCCAGGCAGCGTGCCCTGATCCACGCTGCAGCCTCTGCTCACTGGGTGACAGCCCTGGGTGACAGCCCTGGGTCCCTCCCTGTCCCTCGGGGCCCTGGGATGGTGCCAGGGACTGACCCTGGGGCTGCAGGGTGTCCTGCCACCCTCCTGTGCCCTTCTCTTGTGCTCCTGTGCCCTTCTCTTGTGCTCCTGTGCCCTCCCTGTGCTCCTGTGCCCTCCTTGTCCTCCTGTGCCGTTCCCTTGTGCTCCTGTGCCCTCCCTGTGCTCCTGTGCCCTTCTCTTGTGCTCCTGTGCCCTCCTTGTCCTCCTGTGCCCTCCCTGTGCCCCTGTGCCCTTCCCTTGTGCTCCTGTGCCCTCGCTGTGCCCCAGCAGCAGCCCAGCCTGCAGTGCCCTGTGCCAGCAGAGCCCTGGGATGCTCCAGCTCATGGGGAGGCTGCAGCAGGCACAGCTTTCTGACCTCCTGGGGAAAACACGTGGATGGTGCCTGATTTAACTGCAGGGAGCTGCCGTGCTGGGGATGAGCTGCTGTGCCCTGCGGGTCCTGACTGTGTCACTGTGTCACTGTGTCACTGTGTCACTGTGCCACTGTGTCACCGCCAGCTGGGCTGCAGTGACACTCTCCACTGCTGCTGGGGTAAGTTGCTTTTGCTCCTGCCTGTTGCCTTCTCGAGGGTGTGGATTGGGCCATGCACAACAGGGATTTTTGAGAAATGCTTCAGTGGTGTGGCCATGCTCTGCTCTCACCTGGCAGAAGTCACCAATGACAAATCCTGGTGCCTGACTGCCCAGCACTGCAAGGTCTGGTGCTGTGAAGTGATGTTTTTTCAGTCAATAGCAAATTGTGGTTGGCTTTCCTGCAGCTGACCCCACCTTCTAGCCAGACTTTCATGAGCATGCAGAATGGCACAAAGCAGCTTGGCATTGGCCTGGCCATACCCACCTGAAAATATTTTAGAGCAATTAATGGTGAGCCTGCCTCAGGGTTTGTTTTGGCGTTTTTGGAGAGTTTTTCCATCCTTCCTTAGACAAAGCCAGCTGAGTCTGAATGTGATGCTCTGGATGAAACCCAAGTTTCAGAACCCCAGGGTTGTGTTTGGGACTCCCAGGGTGGTTGGTCTGGTGCTGGAGGCAGCCCTTACCTTCGGCTGGGTGGATTTTGCTGTGGGTTTTCCCTGCCTGTGGTGCTGTCCTCAGCTCTCCCCATGCTCGCCCAGGGGCTCAGGTTCTGGGGATTCCGAGGCTGTGTGGGGCAAAAAGTGCAACTTTGCTCTGTAGGTCCCAACTAGGGCACACTCCTGCTTTGAAACATAAACCACAAAGTTATCTCTGTGTGCTCTCCCTGGACAGGAATTATAGAAACTTATTTCTATCTGTATTAAAGTCTGTAAAACTTTAGAAAAACACGCCTAACTGCATGGAACAATTTAAGCACTACACTGATCAACTTTTGTTGTTAATAGAACTTTATTCATATAAAATTTTGAAGCATTAGAGATACACTCTATAAAAATCACAACTACATGAAAAGCGAAGTCATTAGAGCATTGACTCATGAGCCAGTAGGACTGACCACCCTGGAAATAATGTATAAAAAACCCCAAGTAAGTAACTAATTTTTTGTTAAACATGTCTCTAATTAAGGAAGACCCGATAAAAAGGAAATTAAGAGACATTGACAGTTTACTACTGATCAAAACCAGATTTCTGCTAACCCTCTTTACAAAAACCCAGCCCTATTGACGCATTCTTGCATCAGCTAGTGATCTCCTCCTAAAAAAAGGAGGAAAAGTAACTGCTCATAATGATTATCAAGTTCAGAAGAAGAAATCAAGGTCAAGCTGCACAGTACATCTTCTCATCTGGAAGGAGTTAAATGCAGGTCTTGCAGAAACCACTTGCATTTAGTACTCGGCTTTGAATGGGTAGTCCTTGTGATTGACAGCTCTGAAAAGAGAAAGACCTTGTTATTCACGGGCTGCAGGGAGCATCCTGAGCAGCATTTCCTGCTGGAGTGTCCCTTCCCCACTGCCCATGCACTGGGGCTCTGCAGCTGTCGTTAAATTGAGCACAGGCTGTGAGAAAGCCCAGGGAATGCCCCAAAGGAATCTCCCTCCTGATGTTCCAGGACAACCCTCAGTATCTGAGGTTTAAAGTATGAGCCTCCCCTGGTTTTGGTCATGTGTATTTTTAAGACAGGGAGGATGAAAATACAGACAGAAATAGGATTAATGGATAGTAAGGACTATAAGGAACATACTGGACCACTGGAACTGCCCTCCAGTTCCTGTTAAAGCTGAGGATGACATCCATCTCCTTTTTGGACAGTTCAAAGTCGAACACCTAGAAGGGAAAGAAAAAAAAAGCTCTTTTCAGTTAGGTTCATTAGGTTTAGTTAGCTACTAAGTGTGCTTCATGCACTTACGACCTGAGGTAGGAACACACTAAGTGTGGTTAAGCAATCCTCTGATTTCTCAGCCAAATAACAAATAATGACGTGATTAAGACAGTCCTCCTCTTTCTGGGGTGTTCAGAGCAATGTCTCACATTTCTGAGTGGCTGAGTGCCAACACCACTGCACTTTGGGGTGTAATACACACAGAGGAGATGAAGGCTCTCAGATGTGTCACAAACACTGAAGGTTCTCAGGATGTGTCACAAACACTGGAGCTGGAGGAAAATCTGCTGCTGCAAGAGAGGACTGGCTACTGAATGCTAATCGTTGCCTCCCAATTAATCATCTAAGTTTTCTTGCCAGAGGTTCGTGGGAGAATTAACTCCAAACGCTCTCAGCACGAGCTGAAACAACACCGAGGTATTGTATTGGGTGGCACACCTTGTGAGCAAACATCACCTGAGCTTCTCTGCCAGGGCAAGCTCAGCCTCACACGGCCACAAACTGCAGCAGGGCTGGTGTGCCCAGCCTGCTCTGTGCCCTGACCCCCTGAGCATCTCCCCAGGGGAAAATCCAACCCTGGACTGCCTCTCCAGGGCAGCAGAGCTCGCACAGCCCTGGGGTCACCCATCGCTCTCCCAGCAGCAACAAAAGGCTTTTCCCCAATGGTTTGGTAGTGCTGAGCCCCAGTTTGCAAATCTCTGCAGCCCTTCCTGGGAGCACAGAGGGGCTCTGGGCATGGGAGCCTGTCCTGCACAAACCCAGGCAGCAGCAGGGCCAAGGGAAACGTCACCTTCATGTTCTCCTGAACGCGGTGTGGTTTGTCCGACTTGGGGATGACAATGATGTCTCTTTGGACGAGAAACCGGAGCAGGACCTAGGAGAGAACAAGGAGGAGCATGAACACAAGGATACCAAGAAATCTATTCAAATGCATTTAAAATTCTTTGTTTTTTAATCTACAAAGCAATTAATTTTTCTACAATTGTATTCGCTCTTTGGAAGACTACCAGTTTGCACAAAGGAGTTTGATGTGCCAGGATTTGCTCATGTAGTTGCCAGTCTATTGGCAAAATGGAATTGTTTCTGGCCTATGTTGTTTCTACATTGTGGCTTTTCCAAGATTTGTTATATTTTTGTTTAGGGCAGTAGCAGGGGGAGAAAAATGATGATGCTTGTATTATATGAGTGCTCAATGAGCATAATGACACTGCAGATTATTTTGGGCTCACAGGTAAGTGCTTCCCATAGATTCCCCTTTGTGAAATCCATAAAAGGAAAAATATATTTACAGAATTTCAAAATCCCCCCCAAAGAACTGTTGCATACAATGTTTTTGCTTGTGTTCAGAGATGATTGTTTGATTACATGTGAACATGGCTTTGTTTGAAGTGCAGTTTCTGTACACCCCAGGCAACAGCTCATTTGTGTGACTAGCAAACTAACAGAGAAAAAAAAATCTTAACTAATCAAGCAGCTTTCACTAATTCTTTGTGAACCCAAGAAGATGGGGAGCAATCAAATAAGTCTACAAATTACAGGACTCCTCCGCAGACTAACGTAGCTGGAGAAAGGAATCAAGGTTTAGGAAGGTGAACAGCTGAGGTAAGTTACCATTGCTGATCAGTCCACCCCAAAACTTGGCACTCAGGACCTCCCTGAAAACAGCTGATAGGTTTTATGAATGCTGTTAGGAACCTGGGCAGAATGAAGAGTCAAGCTCAGCCCCATTATCTCCAGAGAAAGCAGTGCCTGTAGGATTGGCCATCAGCCGTGTGAGGAGGAGGAACAGTTTGCCCTGACAATCTCACTTACCTGGGCAGGGCTTTTGTGATGTCTCTCTGCAATGTCTTTGATCTTGGGATCCTCCAGCAGCATAGGCTCCCCTGGCTTAGCCCTGTTAAAAAATAGAGATAGTGATGGTTGCAAGGTAATTGTGTGACATAATCTGCATCAAAGCAACAGCACTCTTCTCATTTTACCTGTATTATTGACCGAATTTTCTAATAATAGTAATAATTTTCACAGTTCAAGCTGCCCTGTTTTGTGCACAGAAAATCTGCAGTTCTCTCTTACCATGGGCGGTTGGGAGAGCCCAGGGGGCTGTAGGCAGTCACAGCCAGCCCTTTGGATTTGCAGTACTTGACCAACTTCTCCTGGGTCAGGTATGGATGGCATTCCACCTGCAGGCACACAAAGGTGGTGATAAAAAGGCAGACTTGGCTGGGCTGCAGAGCATTACATCTAGAGGGTCCTTTTGGTACCTTCTAATCCTAACCGTCTAATTCTAGACTCCAAGGCTAGATGGAAATGCAAATTAAGGTTAGAGAAATGCAAATTAAAATCTCACCTGGTTCATTACAGGCTTGTATTTCAGTCCTGGCTTGTTCAAGAGCCTTTCGATCTGCTCATGGTTGAAGTTGGAGACACCAATGGCTTTTACCAATCCACAGTCCACCAGCTCTTCCATGGCCTAATGAGTAAGGACAGCCAAGGTGTGGGAAGGAGGTGGTGGTGTTACTTTTAAACATTATTTTATTTCTCTCAAGCTTGTGACGAACAAACAACTCACGCTAGATTAGATTCAATAACAGTATCTCAGTTAACAAAAAAAAAGAATAGAATTTCCTAACTGTATGAAACACCCAGTAAATTAACAGCCACACCTGGATTAATCTTTGGCTTGGTTCTGCCATTGTGTATATTCAAATATTTTAGCAACAGCACCTACAGTGCTGATAGATTCGTCCTCCTTAGCCTTACTAGAAATGTCCCCTTCTTGCTGCCCGAAACAGGAGACAGAGGCAGCTCTCTGGCTGAAATACAAATTTGTGTGGCTCCATACCCAAACACATCCCTCACTTTCATTGTGCACACAGATCTCTGCTCCATCTTTAGTGCTGATGCCTGCTCTAAAGAGCAAATATTGACTTACCTCCCACGTGTCCAGAAAATCGGTGTCACTGGGAATGCTGTGGCCCTTGTCATCCAGGGGATGCAGCTCCTCCCCAGCCTGGCAATTCAAGGCAGATAATACACAATTCTAAGTGCTGAATTTCCTGCAGTGAAATTCCTGTCACTTTGGACTGTGTTTGCAGGCAGCAAGTTAGCAGTTTGTTTAAACATCTTGCATAACTAAAAATGATGCATGTTCATCAGCATTCTCCTTTGGATGAGGGCCATGTTTCTCAAAATCAGTCTCTGCATGCAAGGAGTGTGGGGATTAGCAATAATTATGCAACTTTGGCAGATCTGGAGACAAGGGAGCAGACACCCCACCACACCTTTATTCTAGATTTTTGTTTATTTTACACAGATGCAGACTGGGGTACGAAGCACGTTCGTTCTGTGCTGGGCTCCATTTTTCACTGCTGGTTACTCCAGCCCAAGCCAGCATCTCTGGAAGGAGAGATGTCCTGGGCTGGGTACCAGGGGCTCACAGCCACAATATCCCATTCCAACAGGCATGAAACCCAGACCCATGGGCTAAAACACACCAGAGAGGCATGAAAAGGCAGACCCATGGGCTAAAACACACCCAAGGGGCATGAAACCCAGACCCATGGGCTAAAACACATGCAAGAGGCAGGAAACCCAGACCCACATGCTAAAACACACCCAAGGGGCGTGAAACCCAGACCCATGGGCTAAAACACACCAGAGAGGCATGAAAAGCCAGATCCACATGTTAAAACACACCAGAGAGGCATGAAAAGCCAGAGCCACCTGCTAAAACACACCCGAGGGGCATGAAACCCATCCCCACGTGCTGAACACAGCCTTGCTCAGTGCCCAAAGCTTGCTTTTTCGGGGGAGCCCAAGGAAGCCCAGCGTGCCCAGCTGGGTAATGTCACAGTACAGATGAGAGAGTGCCCTGCGCCCCTGGGCAGGTGAGGAGGAACGGCGTGGGGAGCAGGGCTACCTTGAATCCCATGGGGAAGTGCATCAGGTAGAGGTCCAGGTAGTCGAGCTGCAGCGCCGCCAGGCTCTTCTTGCACGCCACCTTCACCAGGGGCTTCTCGTGGAACGTGTTCCACAGCTGTGGGGACAGACCGAGCCTGCTGTGACCTTCCTGCTCCCCCAGGGCACAGGGGGGACAGGAGCTCCTTGCTCGGTGCTCTGGGAGCACAGCTCCCTCCCTGTTTGGGTCAGTTCATGGTGAAGGTGAGGATGTAAACATTTTCTGTTAAGGCAGGACAAACACACCCCAAAGCTGCAGTCCTGAAGGTGGAGTCAGGATTCCCACTCATGAAGAGATTCTCAGATATAAATGTAATGCTCTGATAAGTGTATTTGACACAGAAAAGCTGTCAGTGTTACCATTTTTTTTTCAGCATAAGTTTTGTGTATTAATCAGCTCATAGCCTCTGTCCCTTTTAACTGTCCACAGTGAGAAGAGTTGTCAATTTTATTTCATTTTTGAAATCAAAATTCAAGCTGTTGTAATAGAAGATCTTGCATGTATTATTAAATTAAACCAGGTTCTTTAACAAAAACAGAGTTTTATGTGGAAAAGCTTAGTTATACTTAAAGTTTTCTGGTATTGCTGGTGAAAACCCCAAGTCATAAATTTATTAGTTGAACTGTTCTTTTTGGTAAGGAACACTGCTGAGACAAGTGGATGAGATAAAGGAATGAAGAAAGCGCATATAAAATACTTCAGATTTAAGTCCCATACTTTGATTTCTGTTCCCTCTTCGGATTTTGATTTGTACATGACAGTTTTCAAATGTCTTGCTTAGCGCTGATCAATCCAGACAGGTGTCTTGTTTTGGCTTTTTTTTGTTGGTTTTTTTTTTTTTTTTTTTTTTTTTTTTTTTTTTTTTTGTTATCATTCTTGGGCGTGTCCCATTGAACATTCAGTCTAATTGACTTGATCAATGTGAGGAAATTATTAGATCAGTAATAGCTGTGCTATCTTTCCTAAATTGTCAGTGGTTCCTGACAAAGCCAAGTCCAAATTACAAATGCAGGACGGAACTTTTAACACACAAGAAGAAAACCATGAAGTGAATGTCAGGGAGAGAGCAGATCCCTGTGTTACTTTACAGGTAGAACAAGGGTTTTTTCTGCAAAAAAGCTAAACGCCTTAATAATCTCACATCCCTGTACCTTAGTGACAATGAAGAGGTCTTCCCTTTTCACAGCTCCATCCTTGATCTTCTGCTGCACCGCGTTCCCTATTTCGTGCTCGTTCTGGTAGAAGTAGGCGCAGTCGAAGTGGCGGTAGCCGGCATCGATAGCGACCTTCACCACCTCCTCCACCTTTCCTGGGGGAGCCTGGGAGCAAACACAAACCAACAGGAGCTCTTCCGTGTCCTCCTGCTGGGACAGCTCTAAACCTGTCCCTTTCAGCCGCTCCTGGTGGGAGCATCTTTCCTGCTCCCACCGCCCGCACTGCGCTGAAATCCGGAGTTTCCAGCAAACAGCGTTTTGCAGGGCATGGGCACTAGAGTGGAGTTTGTTTCTCAAGATTTTGGCTCTGCCAGCAGCACAAGATGCGCTGTCATTTCCCCTCTTTCCTCCCGGTGCTGCCCACGGGATTTCGCCACTTCGCCGTCCCCCGAGGTGGCTCCGCGCCAGCCCCCAGCCCGCGACCCCAGCCCGGGGCTGCCAGCCGCTCCTGCTCGCTCTTTATTGTCGCTTTCTGTCGCTTCCCCTCTATGCTATGCCTCGCTCCCCCTTCTTCATGCCCTCATTATTTTTTTCTCCCGGTTTTTCTCCGTCGCCGCTCGCCCCCCCGCGCCGCCCGGTTACACAAGCGGCCGCCATCGGAGGCGAGCCCGGCCCCGGCCCCGGCCCCGGCGGGCACCGAGCAGGGACCGAGCAGGGACCGAGCAGGGACAGAGCAGGGACCGAGCAGAGACCGAGATGGACCCATAGCCCCAGCAGGGACCGAGCAGGGACCGAGCAGGGACCGAGCAGGGACCGAGCCCGGCCCATGGCCCCAGCGGGCACCGAGCAGGGACCGAGCAGGGACCGAGCAGGGACAGAGCAGGGACCGAGATGGACCCATAGCCCCAGCAGGGACCGAGCAGGGACCGAGCAGGGACCGAGCAGGGACAGAGCAGGGACCGAGATGGACCCATAGCCCCAGCAGGGACCGAGCAGGGACCGAGCAGGGACCGAGCCCGACCCATAGCCCCAGCAAGAACCCAGCCCGACCCACAGCCCCAGCAGGGCATCGAGCCCGACCCATAGCCCCAGCAGGGCACCGAGCCCGACCCATAGCCCCAGCAGGGCACCGAGCCCGGTTCAGCCCTGCCGCTTCGGTCTCTATTTGCTTTTTTCCCTTCATTTCGCATCTCGGCACCTCCCGCCGCTCCGGTACCTGCCAGGTGCCCAGCCCCAGCGCCGGGATCTTCATCTTGTTGCTGAGCTCCACGCAGGGGATGGCCATGGTCCCGGTGTCCGTGTGTCGGTCTGTGTGTCCGTGTGTCTGTTCGTGTGTCTGTCTGTCTGTCTGTCGGTCCGTGCGGCGCTCGGGGCCGCTATAAGGAGCGGTCGGAGCGGATGGAGCCGCCCGGCCCCGCCTCGCCTCCCGCCCCGACCGCGGCACAGCCCCGGCGGTGGCATTATCTGTGTCCTGGGAATGGCAATCCCGGGCTGGGGCATTATCTGTGTCCTGGCAATGGCAATCCCGGGCTGGGGCATTATCTGTGTCCTGGGAATGGCAATCCCGGGCTGGGGCATTATCTGTGTCCTGGGAATGGCAATCCCGGGCTGGGGCATTATCTGTGTCCTGGCAATGGCAATCCCGGGCTGGGGCATTATCTGTGTCCTGGGAATGGCAATCCCGGGCTAGGGCATTATCTGTGTCCTGGCAATGGCAATCCCGGGCTGGGGCATTATCTGTGTCCTGGGAATGGCAATCCCGGGCTGGGGCATTATCTGTGTCCTGGCAATGGCAATCCCGGGCACATGTCCCTGCCGCTGGTTTTTGTGTTTCCCGGGAAATGGCAATCCCGGGGCACATGTCCCTCCTGCTTGGCACGAGCTGCGCTTGGCGGTGGCGGAGGTGCCATCCTTGGAAAGGTGCGTGGATGTGGCACTTGGGGACGCAGCTTGGTGGCAGACGCGGTGCCAGCTGCACTCGGTAATCCAGACCCTAATCATTCCATGGTCCCACAGGAGGGAGAGCCTGGCCTGCCAGGGGAATTTCTTCATGCGGCAATGGGTGTCCATTGGAGGATTTTCTCGCTCTCAAGGGGTGCCAAATGGACTGAGTTTTTAATATTTTTCCTCAAAAATATTTGGCTCACCTGTTGTTCACAAAGGAATCCTTTAGAAGGGAATGCAGCCTTACCTTCAGCTCTATTCTGTGTCCCCTGTCTTTGCAGAGGGGTGGGCTCCTGCGGGACCACAGCCTCAGTCTGCGGGAAGGAACTTTTTCCCTTTAAAATTGACATTTCAGCCGGCACTGATACGGGTCAGAGGCTGCGAAAGGGATTTGGGATCGCAGTTTGTTGACAGTATTACCTCTGCTCTGTGTGTGGGGTGAAAAGGCTGTTGTTCAGAGGCAGCAGGAGGCTCTGTGCAGTGCAGAGCTGCAGAATCCAGGAGGCAGAGCCTGGGGGGACCGGGCTGAGAGGCAGAGCCTGGGGACACTGGGCTGAGAGGCTGAGCCTGGGGACACTGGGCTGAGAGGCTGAGCCTGGGGACACTGGGCTGAGAGGCAGAACCTGGGGACACTGGGCTGAGAGGCAGAGCCTGGGGGGATGGGGATCCTCAGCTGGCTGGAAGGAAAGATGCTCCACACCACCAACTTCTGAGTTCAGCACTACCTCAGCATCTCCCCCATCACAGAGCCCAGACTCTGTGTTTGGTTATCAGAGCAGCCATGCTTTGCTGCTTGAGTCTTTTTCTTTTGCTTCTGTTGTTATAAACTCCTTCTTCCTTGCTGATCCCTGATCATCCCTTTACATCTGTGGGAGTTCCCTGGTGTCATCTTGGGGCTTGTACAGTGCGAGTGAGAATTAAATATTTTATGCTTAGACTTCCAATGTTTGCCTATCAAAATACAAAGGCAACTGTGAATTTTTGAGCCACTAACCATGACGCTTGATGTGACTTTTTAAAATTTATATGCATTTGCATTATTTAAACTGCTTTTATGGGGCAGTGTTTTCAGTTGGGTGGCAAATGCGTGTTCTGGGTTATATTGGAATGAAATCTCTTCCTGCTATCCTTGGCCTGGTTTCTAACCCATTGGCTTTACCAAGCTTTGTTGTCCTCTTTCTGCTGCCTTGGGTGGCATCACACATTGCAGAATGGAAAAAATACCAAACTGATATGAAGCAGAGAATCAAGTTTTTCAAAGTGACTGATAACTCCAGTTTGGTCAAACAAGAGCAGCAAGAGGAGGTGTCTCCTATTGAAAACAAATATGAAAAAACACATACATCAAACAGCCCCACCCAAAAAAAAAAAAAAAAAAAAAAAAAGGAGAAAGCTGCTGTAAGAGATGTGATGAATTAGACAGAAAAGAGGGAACGTCCTACCAAAGAAAAGATAAAAAAGACTGTTGAAATTGTATAAATTTAGTAATGGTACATTGTTTTTAAGGACAGAAAGGGCCACACTGCTCTTCTTACACTCATCTCCAATTACATTGAAAAGATTTTACACCAAGCCTATGTCATATCCATATTACTTAATTTTTTATTAAAGGCACTTGGGTGCTACAGCAATAGGAGCTGCCTAAAATTATGTGGAGAATAGACTGGAAAATGCTGAGATTGAGCTATTATCTTCAATTGAATCAAATCTTGGTCTGAAAGGTATAAACCCCACATAATTGGCCTTTTATTTTTTGCTCATTTGTTTAACAGAGCCATCGACAATTTTCCTCCCTGTAAATCTTTCTTCTAAGACATTAATGATTTTGGAGTGAACTTCCTGTGGGGCAGGGAGGAGCCTGGAGAGATTTTGGCAGCTCAGCCCCAACCTGGGCTGGCAGGAGAGAGCTGCTGCAAGGACACAGGGATGTGTACAGACCTTTCTGTCCAAGCATTCTTGTTCTGATTTCTTTATCTGCATGGAGGAAGTCAATTCGTCATTTAAAGCCATATAAAACCTGACTTTATGAGGGTTTAAAAGGCTTTAATCTTTTTTTTAACCACTATTATTTGCTGGCTGCAGTCTGGGTGGTGACTGAGGCCCATGCAGCTCATTTTTTTAACTGTGTCACGATGATTTCAGTCCCTGCAGAGCCTGGCTACTCCCCTGAGCTCCCTGCGGTGCCAGATTTCTGAATCAGGGTGCAGATACAGGTGGTGACTTGTCCCTAACCCTGTTAATCACGGCCAGGGGTTGTTATCACCTGACTGGAACTTTCCAATGTCTGATTTGGAGCTGTTCCTCCCCGAGAGTGACTCCTCCGGAGGGTGATGGGGCTCCTTCTCTATCAGCCTTTGCTGAAATGCAAAAATGCAAATCTCCTCTGCGGACAGCCCAGTGCTGCTGGGAATGTGTGGTCCAGATAAAATCATAGAACCATTGAGGCTGGAAAAGGTCTCCAAAATCATCAAGCCCAACCTCCAGGGAGGAAAGTTTTTAGTTAGAAAGCCCCAAGAGGAGTCAGCCTTGCTGTTAGTGCTCCTGGGGGAACCAATGTGCATTATTTTCCTCCCTAGTGCTGGGAGCCTGACTCAAGTGTCTCCTGCAGAGCTCTCAGAGCATTCCCCACCCACCGAGAGATGCAGAGGCATCCAGAGTGAGCATTGCCCTGCACTCAGGGGTTTTTAACAGGTACCTTTGTGCAGATAGACATTCCTGTGTCTGTGTGTGTGTGCATGTGTGTGAATTGATTCCAATGCCCTCAGTGGGAATGGCGCTATCTACAATTAGGTCACTCTAGTAATTGTAATAAATCCTATTGAATCACTTTATAAATATTAAATTAGTCAATGATTAAGTGCTGCTAAGCCCTTTTGCACCCTCGCCCTTTTGCACCATTACCCTTTGCTCCTTCACTATTTTGCATCCCTGCTCTCCATGTAAATTATTCTGGATCGATTCTAATCCGATTTTCCTTCACTATTTTGCATCCCTGCTCTCCATGTAAATTATTCTGGATCGATTCTAATCCGATTTTCCTTCACTATTTTGCATCCCTGCTCTCCATGTAAATTATTCTGGATCGATTCTAATCCGATTTTCCTTTGTGTTCTCCATCTGTGTAGTGAGTGAAGGAGTAAATCTTGCCACTGAACTCTGTTAAGTTACATCTTTACAAATTTATGTTAAAACCTGCTTTCACTAATACGAAAATATTATCCTTGCAGGTCTTTTGATTGTGAAAATTAAATTGGATTGTTTACACCTAGCCCATATTCTCTTCTAAGTTTTCTGAATTCTTCCTTAACCTGCTAATCTATACAGCCTGGTAACAGAGCTTTAAGAGAATGAATTTATTGGTGATTTTAGTAAATGGGAAGGAAAGTGGAATTGTAAGTTTTGACAGTGATTTTTTCAGCAGCCTAGCACACTCCTTAGCCACATCCATAGCCATACACTCTGACTGCATTCAGGAGGGCCTGAGGTCAGTCCTGGGAGGGCTTTCTGCAGTTCAGCAGCTGTGCAGTCTGACTGCTGCTTATGCCTCACTTTTAGGGCCCTTCCCTTCCTCCTCTGAATTTTGGAGTTGTTCCATCGCTGGTTTTGAGCAGAGCTGAGACAGCCCTGGGATGCAGATGGGAGCCCTGCCAGCTTCCATCACCTGAGCTGAGCCACACGGGGGAATCGGGGCTGGCTGCTCCTGGAGAGGAGCACAGGGAAGCTGTGATGGGTGAGGAAATGTCCTGCCCTGGCCCCAGCCCATCTCACTGCTCCAGGTGTTGACAGAGGCTCCTGCCAGCCCAGCCTTGCGTGCTGGGTTTGGGTATGAGCAGGCAGATATGCCAGGGTGGAGCCCAACAAACTCCCTGAGAAGATACCCACAGCCAGAAACCGGGGAGGGTTGGTTTTTGGATGGGGTAGGGCTGGCTGATTGCTGTCATCGCTGCCACAAGAGAATCGAGAACCGTTTCTTTCAAGGCCTTGATAAAATAGGTGCCCTGGTGTCAAGAGGGAGGCATAACGAATTTTGGGAGGGGTGGGTTCAAAGCAGAAGCCTGGCAGCTCTAAACATGCCCCAGTGACCCTGCAGCTGGGAATAAATGGATAAACTGTGTGCCTGCAGCCCAGGGATCCTCCGGCATGGACTGCATTTAGCAGAGCCTCGGTGTCTTTATCTTGTGTGTTATCTTTATCTTTATCTTTACCTTTACCTTTATCTTTACCTTTACCTTCATCTTTACCTTTATCTTTACCTTTACCTTTACCTTTATCTTTACCTTTACCTTTACCTTTACCTTTATCTTTACCTTTACCTTTATCTTTACCTTTACCTTCATCCTTATCTTTATCTTCATCTTTATCTTTATCTTTACCTTTACCTTTACCTTTATCTTTATCTTTATCTCTGTGCCTCTGCCCAGGTGCAGCTCTGGGCTTCCCCAGGTACCGAGGGCACGGAAATAAATATTCTTTTTGTGGTTCAGCTCTGGTTTGTGCTGCCCCAGCTGCCTGTGCTGGCTCACTCACACAAATGGTGAGTAACCACACTTATGTAAGCAGAGTTGTTTGTTTTTAATACACTGCTGCACTCTACATTTTTTCCCATTTATCTACAGAATTCTATCTTACAGCGGAGTTTTCAGTAGGGCGGGTGTGTGTGGGTACAAAGAAAGGGTTCTGTGACTCTCTGCACATCAGTTTGGAAATGGAATTTTACAACTTCCTTTGGCAAGAGAAGACAGCCACGTGCTGAAGCCAGGTCAGGGCAGGTATAATGACAATTCTATTTTCTTTTATTCAGAAAATCAAATTATTACCAAAGCTGGACTGCACGAACAGTCCTGTTACAAAGAACACACCTTCTCAATAGCTTTAGGAAAACCAGCCAGCTTAACAATGTTTTAAGTAAAAAGAGAAAAAATGTAATTCCCCCCCTTCTTTTTACTGTTAGGAGTATAAGAAAGCTCGAAAAACTCTCTGCTGTTACAAAAGAATGAGAATCTGAGGCCCCACCTCTCCCTGGATTGTGGGCAGGGCATGCTGCCATTTGTCCTTCAATTTTGGCATAATTTGGTCTTGACCTTAAAGCTATTTCTTAGCTGGAGATGTCTTCAAACCTTCCTAATATTAGGAATATTAGCATTACCCAGATGTCAACTGTGGACTTTAAATAAGAAAATATTGTCCCTCTAGGTCTTTTGATGGTGAAAATGAAATTGGATTGTTTACACCTAACCCATATTGTCTTCTAAGTTTTCTGAATTCTTCCTTAACCTGCTGATCTATAAAGCCTGGTAACAGTGCTTGGAGAGAATGAATTTATTGCTGATCTTCAGTAAATTGGAAGGAAAGTGGAACTGTAAGTGCTGGGGAAAGCAGGGGAAGGTTTAGGAATTGCTCTGTGTGGGAGGTGCAGGGTGCGAGAAATGAGAGAGGCAGGGAAAACAGGGAATAAAATACTCTTAAATGTAAATGTGTTTTTCATCTGAGTCCCACCGGAGGCAACAAAGTGCTTTAAAAGCAAAGAACCAAAAGCACAGTTGCTCTTAGAGCTCATCTCATTTCATCGTGGATCTTCTGCTGCCATTGTTTTCTTGTTGACGTCAGTGGAGTTTCAGAAACAATTGGGAGCAGCTGTGTGTTTTCAACGCAGGTTGAAGCCATCAGCAAGAGCAGTGCACAGCCTTTCCCTGGAATATACTGGGGACTGCTCCCAGATGGCTTTTTATCCCAAATTTTCATCATCAGATGCTGGTTCTGTTTATGTTTGCAGGAGAGCAGCTCTATCAGATAAGGGTGCTCAGCAATATAGAACTTTGGCTTTGCTGAATCCGTCCAACTCACTTTCATCCTAAATACAATGTTATTTATTTTTCTTTTTTTTTTTTTCCTCAGGCACTGTCAAGATTTTTCTCTTAATATTTTAGAGGATTAGTGTGTTTTGAGGAAATAAAGTTCAAAGTCCATTGAACTTTAATTTAATTTTTAATGTATATTTAAATATAAATATAATATATAGATAAATATATATCTATTTATTATCTCCATTTAATTTTTTATATCTATTTATATTGATTTTTTGTTCTAGAGATTATTTTTATGCAGTGAACTTTCATTGCATGACTGAATTGATATATATTAACTTTAAAAATTGACCCCCTTTTTTTTCCTTTTCCTAAGTGAGACTGGAAAAAGGTGTTCTTTACCTGAAATCATTTTATCTGTACAGGAAATTTTATGATTGCTGCTGTTTTTTGAGTCCCACTGTGTATGGTCAAAAGTGGGCAGAGAAGCACAAAGAATCTGACCTAGTACATGAAGAAAAAAGACTATTTAACTTCATATATAGTGGAGTACAAGGGCATCATGTTTAGGTGAGGTTATTTGTGTGTAGGCTTTGGTTATTTAAAACCAATTTTTTTATTCCAATTTAAATATTGGAAGAAATATCCTTTCTTGCAATATTTCCAAGTGGTGAAGAAAAAGAAAAAAATGTCTAAAAAAGGCTCATGATCACTGCAAGTGCCCTGGGCCCAGGGCAGGGCAGTCCTCTGAGCCAGAGTCACAACAGAAAGGGAAATAGAAATGTCACAGAAAGGGAAATAGAAATATCACAGAAAGGAAAATGGAAATATCCCAGAAAGGGAAATAGAAATGTCACAGAAAGGGAAATAGAAATGTCACAGAAAGGGAAATAGAAATATCACAGAAAGGGAAATAGAAATATCCCAGAAAGGGAAATGGAAATATCCCAGAAAGGGAAATAGAAATGTCACAGAAAGGGAAATAGAAATATCACAGAAAGGGAAATAGAAATGTCACAGAAAGGGAAATAGAAATGTCACAGAAAGGGAAATAGAAATATCATCCGTGGCTTGGTTTGTCAAGGAGAACGTTCAGGAATGTCTGGAAGGAGGAAAACAGCCATGGCCACAGAAATGCAGGACCAAGAAATAAAATTCCAAATGGATTTTAGCTGAGGATAGGTATATTTCTAGTTTCTGTGTATCTTCCTGGACCTGCAGAGGGTGCAAAATCTCCACAGAGCTGGGAAGAAGCAGAATTATTTCATTTTCCTTGCATATTTTGCTTCCCTGGTAACTTGTAGCGACACTTCACCAGCACCAAGTTCCTCCCTAGAAACTTCATTGTACCAAAAATGAGGATAAAAGCATTTATTACTGCAATTAGGGCTGTTGTCATTTAATTTGCAGAAGTCTTTTATTCTTCCAAGTCTGAACCCAGAGCTCAGCCGTTCTCTCCAGCCTAGTGCAATTTGTTCCCTTGTCATCTTCTCTCATTCCTCTCCCTAATAATTAATGTTTTTCGCTTCATCATCTCTGTTTTCTGCTTTCTCCTGGGTTTTAATCTGGATATTTCTCACTGTTTCTGTTGGAATTCTTGCTTCCAGCTCTAAGTGCTTTCTTTCACTTCATGGAAACAGTGGAGGTAAATGACAAACCTTTGGTTACACATTTTATTTTCACATGATTTCAGCAGTACCTAGAATAACAGAATAAAATATCAGAGATAATAATATTATTATTATCATCATCATCATCATCATAATTGTTATTATTTTTATTTTTATTATTTCACTTCATTTTTTCCCACTGATTTAGCAGAGGTTTTCATTTTGAGAAGGTGTGACCCCAATGCTTAGGGGAAAACTGCTTTTTAAGGGTAGGGGTTTTTGAGAGCTTTTCTGCTCTTAAAGAAAGCCATTCTGTTCTGCAAATCTCTCAATTAGAGCAGCATTATTAGGAAAGAACCCCCTCTCAAGGGAGGGGCCAGCAAGTTTTTAGTGTGTGGTGGTAAAACTCGTCTAACTTGTCTAACTTTCCATTTTTCATAACGAGGATGTTTTTTTCCTTCTGTTTATTTATTTTTGTTCGTTTGTTGGTTTTGGATTTTTTTTTTAAATTTTTTTTTTTTAATTCATAGCTGTGAAAGGGCCGGGCTGCAATATGGATGTGCAGAAATTCAAATTGATGGGATTTCCATGATAAGCTTTGTGTAGCAATGAATGAGCTCTTCAGTTTGGGCTCTGTGTTTGGATTTCTGAGAGGCTCTTTTCCAGCAAGTCCCTTTAGTTTTCTGTCTATAACAAAAATCTCTTTTGCAATGGCCTGCTCGTATGTCACCTTTGGGTTGATGGAAAATAAAATCAGCCTGGAGGGGAAGAGGTAAAGCTGTGCCAGCACAGATCCTCACGCTCACCGTGGCTGATGTGATGGAGAGAGAACAGAGAGACCTTGGGACTCCTCCTGATGCTCCTGAAAAACTGCAGGAAAATGTCTTTGTGCCTCTGAGACCTGCCCAGGGCAAATCTGCTGGGCAGAAGTGCCAAAATCAGTCACTTAGATGGTGTAGTTTGTATTTGGAGGTTTTTAATCACTCTGAGGAAGTCTGAGCATAGTTTTGTGAGATGAAAAGGACTAATTGTAAGCAAATTATTTGATTTAACGATATCATTAGGGTAATGCTGCACTAGCTGTATTAACATCATAATGATAATCTTGTTATGTTCTTTGATTCCAAGAACTGCAGGACTCAGACCTGTGAGGAGCAGCACAGCATCTTTACATGATTTGGTGAGGAAGGGAAGTGCTGCTCTTCCCAAATGAAAGATTCAGGGCTTGGGGCCCATGATGTACCCATCTGCAGCTCTGTATAAAGCAGTGATATTTCTATTTTAATATTTTAATAATTTAATAATTTCATAATAATAATATAATTTTAATTAAATAATAATTTAATTTTTAAAATAGTTTTAATTTAATTTTTTTAAGGGAAGTGCTACTCTCCACAAATGAAAGATTAAGGGCTTGGGGCCTACGATGTACCCGTCTGCAGCTCTGTATAAAGCAGTGATATTTCTATTTTAATATTATAATAACAATAATATTAACATTATTATTATTATTATTATTATTATTAATAATAATAATAATAATAATAATAATAATAATGCAATTAAATAATAATTTAATAATATTATTTTTATAATTTTAGTTCAAATTTTTTTTAGGGAAGTAGTACTCTCCACAAATGAAAGATTAAGGGCTTGAGGCCTATGATGTCCCCATTTCAGCTCTGTATAAAGCAGTGATATTTTTATTTTAATAATTTAATAATTTAATAATAATATAATTTTTATTAAATAATAATTTAATACTTTTATAATAATAATTTTTAATAATTTTAATTTAATAATTTTTTAGAGAAGCGCTACTCTCCACAAAGGAAAGATTAAAGGCTTGGGGCCTATGATGAAGCTCTGTATAAAGCAGTGATATTTCTGTTTTAATAATTCAGAGAGTTGGGTGAGTAGCTCTCTGCTCCCTGCCTTGGGGGGACGCTGGGGCTCTGAGGATGCTCAGATCCTCACAGGAGCAGGGGAACAGCACTGCTGGAGCTTGTGGCAATCCACGGGACACTGCGTGATGGAGGCTTTGGGAATTATTTTGCAGGGAGTTCTTTTGCAGGGAATTATTTTCCAGGAAATATTTTGCAGGGAATTATTTTGCAGGGAGCTATTTTGCAGGGAGTTCTTTTGCAGGGAATTATTCTGCAGGGAATCATTTCCTTGCTCGTTAATCCCAGCCCAGGGCAGTGCAATATGGAGCCTCCCAGAGCCTGCCCAGAGCTGCCCTGGTGAGGAGGAAACAGAGCTTTGGGGTTATTCACTGCAGGGATTGGGGAGAATCCCCTCCTGGAGCAGCCCAGGGTTGGTTTTGTCCATGCCCCACTGGGGGTGGGGACAGGGACCTTCTGCTGGGACTGGGACCTTCTGCTGGGCACAGGGACCTTCTGCTGGGGACTGGGACCTTCTGCTGGACACAGGGACCTTCTGCTGGGGACAAGGACCTTCTCCTGGGGACAGGGACCTTCTGCTGGGGACAAGGACCTTCTCCTGGGGACAGGGACCTTCTGCTGGGGACAAGGACCTTCTGCTGGGGACAGGGACCTTCTGCTGGGGACAAGGACCTTCTCCTGGGGACAGGGACCTTCTGCTGGGCACAAGGACCTTCTGCTGGGGACAGGGACCTTCTGCTGGGACAGGGACCTTCTGCTGGGGACAGGGACCTTCTGCTGGGGACAAGGACCTTCTGCTGGGGACAGGGACCTTCTGCTGGGCACAAGGACCTTCTGCTGGGCACAGGGACCTTCTGCTGGGGACAGGGACCTTCTGCTGGGGACAAGGACCTTCTCCTGGGGACAGGGACCTTCTGCTGGGGACAAGGACCTTCTGCTGGGGACAGGGACCTTCTGCTGGGGACAAGGACCTTCTGCTGGGGACAGGGACCTTCTGCTGGGGACAGGGACCTTCTGCTGGGCACAGGGACCTTCTGCTGGGGACAAGGACCTTCTGCTGGGGACAGGGACCTTCTGCTGGGGACAAGGACCTTCTGCTGGGGACAGGGACCTTCCTCTGGGACCTGAGACCTGAGCTGCAGGCAGCTCCAGGGCAGTGCTTTAAGCACAGCCTGGCCTGAGTGGAGAGGTTTAATGTGCAATTATTTCAACTTATATTTTATTAAGCTCAGAGTGCTAAAATGGAAGGCACAGGGATTATCTTCACCCTTGGGTGATATTCTCTGTATGTAGGACAATTTATTGTTTCCAAATATCATCATTATGTCCTTTATTAGCAGCTGACGTTTTTAGAAATTTGGCTGCAGTGTTAATTTTATTTTCCATGTATCCTAGGGCATGAGAATGGACAGAGAGCTTTGCTAAGAGAACAAAAAAACCATTAATTTTACTCCTATTTGCTGATGTCTTTGCTTCTTTCATTTTTCTACTAAAAACTTACAAACTGATAGAGTCTCCTATGAATCTGGCAATCTGACATCCATCAAAAATGGAATTAGTTGCAGGGATAAATAAGAATTTTAAGATAAGAACTAGATCTGTGAGGGTTTGCTGGAGAAAGGCAGAGGAAAATAAAGATCTTAATTTGCAATCCATTCCAAGCAAATGCTGCCTCCGAGGGACTTCATTAAGCAACAAACCTCTTACTGCAAGAAATTATTTACAAAACCTGGAAGGTGTCTGCTACTTCAAGTGGAGCTCCTGCAATGAATTTCCCATTTGAAAGTGCAGGCCACGATTCTTGTGTGCTTGGCTTTGTGAAGGAAAGGGAGTTTTTATTGATGGGGAAGGACAACTGTATGGTGAGGAAGGTGCTGCTGCCTCTGGAGCCCTGGAGTTCTCAGTGACAGCTGGAGCTGTAGCAGTGTGGATTGTTAAACTTATTTTTTGGTTCTTCCTCTTCTTCCTCGCCTTTCCTTTCTTTCTTTCTTTTTTTTTTTTTTTTTTTTTTTTTTTTTTTTGTAAATAGCTTTTATTGTTCGTGAAAAAAAAATTATATCGAAAGCCCAAAGAACCTGAACTGCTTTCATCAGCCTCAGCTTAGGTCCATCAGGTCAGCCCCAGTTAAATCTGGGATGAGATTACTGCGGTGACCTGACTGAGCAGAGCTGAGTGTGTTCCCAGCAGGGTCTGCCAATCCAACATGGCAGAAAGATTTTTGGGAACATTTTGTGCTGCTTTGGTGACAATCATTCAGGTATTTTCTTTTTGCAGTTCTTTGGAAATAGGGATGAGAGCTTTTGTCAAATTCTCACTCAAGAAGGCATATCTGAAATTGAAATATTATGATTCTTTCTGCAGGAAATAACTGAGTGCAGAGGAGAACCAAATTCCTGATTTATTTTTGGAGACTGACAGGGAGAGAGAAAGGCAGATTTTGCCTTTTCTAAATGCAGGCTGCTTTTCTGGCCATCTTTCTAAGTGAACTAATAACTCCTAAAGAAAAGCTGGAATCCCTGTCAGGTGTTTCTGACACACAACCAGCCTGTGAACTTTAATAATATCAGGCTATTAAAATCGCCACAAAATAAAAAAAGAACTTAAGGGGGTTTCTCATCAGAACCACAATAATATTTTTCAAAACTTTCATTTTTGTTTAACGGATGAATCGGTAAGAATACGGATGTTCTCTGAAACACTTATTGAAAAACAGATTTGCAGGTATCTGAAGTGCATTTGTTGTGAGGCTTTTCTGAGGCTGAATTTCAGTTTTCCCTGATGGAAACTCTGTGAAAATCAGGGCAAAAGTTTCACTGTGTGGAGCATGCATTGGAGCAGGCCCAGGAATTTCCCTCTTTTTCCTGGAGCATCAAAATGGTTCAGACCAGCCCAGTCCTGTGACAGTTCTGCTCCTCGAGGTTCTCTCTTGGCCTTGCACTCCTTAGGGCACAAACCCACGTTGTTCCTGAGTTATTTCACTGTGCCTGGGTTGATATCCATGATCTGCCACCCCTTGGGGCAGTTGGACCTTCCTTTCCCTAGGAAAATTTTGGAGGGAATGGATACACACAAACACACACACACATACACACACAAAACCCCCCAAACCAAACCAAACCAAACCAAAACAAAAAAGAACACAAAAAAACCCAACCCAAAACCCAAAAAAACCCCAAAATAACCCCAAAACCCAAAAACCCCACAACAACAACAACAAAAAATTCCAAACAACAACAACAACAACAACAAATAACCCACAAAAACAAAACCCCCAAAAACCGAAACAAACAAAAAAATTAGATGAGGCTTCAATTCCTTTTCCCTAAATGTAAAAGCATTTTAAGCTTCCCTGTCCCAAGTCCCTGCTGATTTGGGAGCCTGTCCTTCTGTCCTCGGAGCTTTGCTCTGTGCTCGCCGATGCATTTTGGCTTTGAACGAGAGCTGTGATGTATTGGGCGTGGTGTTTTCATTAAAACTGAGGAATGACAGTTCCTTCTCTGGACACAACCTGCACAGTCACTCAGCCCTGCTCGGAGCTGGAGGCCAAGTGGAATTGAACCAGAGTGGGCACGAGGAAAATCAGTTTGAGTTACCAAAGGAGACCACAGGAGCCTCTCTTTCTGAAAAAATCCACAGAGAAACAAAACCAATCGAGCAATTGGTGCCAGGGAGGGAGGAAGAGCTGATAATTGAAAGTTGATGTGAGGTCAGCTTGTGAACAAAGTGAATTTTTTTCTCTTTCTTTTATTTTTTTTTTTCCTCCCCCCAGCAGCTATTTCAAAAAGGGAGTAGCCCAAAAGTGGGGAGGTGTTAGCTCAGTTGCTGAATAAAACACACATTGAAATGTAGCAACCATTCACTGTTTGACAGATTTGACAGAGAGGAAGCAAACTGGATTAGGGCAGGGAGAGAGAAAAATGCTTTGGCACTGGGTTTGCTAATGAAAAAAGGAACTTCGGAAAGGCTGGGTGGTAAGAGCCTAATGCAGAGCAGATGGGAGTTCTCACTTCAGTCAGAGTCAGGAGAAATTCTCACATCCTTTATAGATGTTATCCTAACTAAAGAGCTCACATTAAAACAACACAGGCTTTAATTTTCACTGCATTTTTACACTGAATTAGCTTTCTGGAGTGAACCACATTTTATCTCCTCCTGAAGATAAACTCTTTGTAGTGCCTTTAACTCAGGGCCTTTGGCATGTGTATTTCTCAGTGTCACACAGGTTTTTTCTCTCCCAGCAGAATTAGTGCTGCTGGTCCCACTCCTGCCTCCTTTGCAATTATCTCAAGAGGAGCCAAACCTGGGGAGAAATGCTCCTTGGAGGTTTTTGGGCCAGGACTCTCTGATGCCAATTAGCCTACATGGCTCCGATCAGCCTCACCTGGCCTTTCCCATCCCTGCCTATTTAAGAGGTGGCCCCTGGTCCTTTTATTAGTCACCCAGTGAACTCAGCTTACACCATCAGTATCCTGAAAATTCAGCTAAGTGCTTTCTTTTAGTATTTTTTTCCTTAATTTTTCCCCTCTAAGGTAGCTTTTCCCCTCTAACTTTCCTACACTCTGTGCTGAACTATGGTGTTTAAAAAAAAAAAATCATCTGCCCCCAACACAAACATCCTGGGGATATTTGCTGTGGAAATCCCAAAATTAGAAGGGAGATGAGCTTTTTGTGCTTATAAACTTTGATAGTAGCCAAGGCTGTTAATTGTTGCATGGCTCAGGGCAGATAGAAGGCATGGGCAGCTTCTTTTCTGTTTAATGATGGTTTTCCCCCATTCCTAGGCCTGTAGTTAAATACATTTTGTTCTGTACAATGTGTAGCAATAAGCTTATGAACACAAAGGTTAGCATGAAGAGAACATTTGACTTTAACAATTAAAGTAATCAGCAGTAGCTGTAAAGATCTGATTTTTTTTTTTTTAATCCAATGTGGGTTTTAAGAAGATAAGTGAGTTATAGTGTCAAACATACAAATAATTTTTTCTATAATTTTCAGCACCTGTGTTTACTGTGGCTGTTTATTACACCATTTATATAATGCTGCCGTGGTAGCTTCTGTTTCCAGCTTTTGTATTTTAGTGCTTTTCCTTCTCTTGCTAGTACTTTCTGGACTTTAAAGTGGTACTAAAAAGTTGGAGAATCAAGACTTTTTGGGTTTTGTGTCTGTGTCCTGTTGCTGAGTGTTCTGCAGTGTGTGTATTTTGCTCAGTTTTTATGTGTATTTTGCTCAGTTTTATGTGTATTTTGCTCAATTTTATGTGTATTTTGCTTCAATTTTATGTGAATTTTGCTCAGTTTTATGTGTATTTTGCTCAATTTTATGTTAGATGTTGCAGGGTGGCAAAAGAGAGGATTGGCTTCCCCCATCTGTGAGTCTGTGTTGTAATATTCACACTGATGTAAAATGTGGCTTAGCCTAAAAACAGAATCAGTCCTTCTGCTGAATAACTACTCTGATTAGTCCTCAATTGGATGTGGCTTGTGGCACTCAACTTCTAATTAATTAATTTTTTTACTAAAAGCCTCTGTGACTAAATTCAAAGTGCTGATCTCCACAAACCTGAACTGCCTACGGTTTTTATTGCAAATCCTTGTTGGAGAAAACACTTCCCCTGTTAATGAAGGTCGATAGGAGGCAAAACTGTTGTCACAGTTCAGCAGGCAGAGAAAATTGTTTGTTTGTCTGTTTTTCTTCCTGTTTGTGCTTTCATTAAAGCAATGCTCTCACCGGAGTATCTAAGTAGTTGTAATGCTTGCCAGAGGAATATTGCTGCCTTATTTCAGTGCAAATCAACCCTGAGCACAAATTTGAACACAAATAAGATGTTTCTAAAAAACCCTAATGTAAATTGGATTTTATGGTGCTCCGTTTTGAGCAGAGCGTGTCGGAGTCATGAAGAAGAGACAAAATTTGATTCCTTTTCCCCTGGCCTGAAGGCAGAGCTGCTCCTGGTGCTGAGGATGTCTTGGCAGCTTGGGCTGGGCACCAGAGAGGTCAGGAGTGCCCTTGGAGGGGCTGGGCCACAAAGGATGGCTTGGGGAGAGTCTGCTGGGATGGCACAGCAGCTCAGCTCCCACAGGCACTGTGTGTTACAAAGCCTTTTATGAGCTTGCTGTGAATTTATGAGTTTCTGTGCCTTTTATGAACTCGCAGAAACTGCAAGCAGCCGTTCAGATCCCCGTGTTTCTCTGGCTGACAAGTAAATAATAGTTCATTTTGTTAGCTGGTGCTTTTACTTTATCAAATCTCCCTTTTTGAAACAGAAAGCTGTTAGCAGTACTAACAATTTACTTTGAAAAAATTCAGATTATTGGCTCAAAAATTATTTTTGAGATGCTCCTCCTAAAATGTCTTCGCTGCTTACTGCAGTCAGAGTCAGCCTCTTCTCCCAAGAATAAAGAAATAGGACAGGAAGAAATGGCCTTGAGTAGCACAGTGGAGGTTTAGGTTAGGTATTAAGGAATATTTCTGCAGGGAAAGTTGTTGAGCACTAGAACAGACTGCCCAGGGAAGGAGCTGAGCCCCCAGCCCTGGAGGGATTTGGGAGTGTTCAGGTGGCACTTGGGGACACGATTTAGTGGTGGCCATGGCATTTTGTGGCTAAGTCAGACTCAGTGAACTGGAGATCTTTTCCAGCCTCAATGATTCAGTGCCTCCATGGCTTCTGTCTCCTCCCAGTGCTGGTGGCACCCAGCCCTGCTGTCCACGCAGAGCTCCTGTGCCATTTGCTGCCACTGAGGAACATTTTGGGCAGGGCAGGGGGGATGAGACCCTGGGGAGCTTTCTGTCCCCCAGCACTCACTGTGACACACTGGGACTGTGTCCCCCTCCTGCCCCAGGAGGAACACCAGCTGGGATCCGCATAGCTGCTCTCCCGTGCTCACAGGAATCCTAAAAAAATTAATTTACAGGTTAGGTTTGATTTTTTTTTTTTTTTTTTTTATTTTTTTTTATTTTTGTTATGTGGTCTTTGCTCTGCAGCAGTTATGAGTATGGGAGAAGCTGTAACTAGTAGCAGTGCTTTTCTGAAGTGATTTTAATTGCTGATCTGATGCTTTTAAACTCGAGCTGTACTGCTAGAGCATCAGTCCCTGCAGATGTTGGAACTGTGGATAAGACTAAAGCTGAACAGAGGGCTATTGCTGCTAGCTGTAACTGTGGCTATTACATGTTTGCAAGTTATTGGAGAGCCATTAAATGCCACTGGATTTTTTTTTTCTGGAGTTGGTGTATTAGCAGGTTCATTCCCTAGAAAATGCCTGAATTAAAGTGAACTTGCCAGTAAGTACAAGTGAAGAGCCAAGGCAAAGTAGCTCTGATGCCTTTGAATATTTCTAGTTTTTCCTCTTAACGCACCTGTAACTTGCTGCAGTTTAGTGCTTCTCACAAAGTGCTAAAATGCTCTGTTCCAGCACCTTTGGCCAAACAAGGCTCTCTGAACACAGATCCAAGGACACATTCATTGCCTTGGGGCCTGAAAATATGGAAACAACTGTGACATGGAGGGGAGCAGGCCTGGGGTGGTGAACATCATCACCTGAGGGTGTGATTGGAGAATTAGGGGCCAATGTGCTAATGAAACAGAACTTATAAAATGTGAAGAGCTCGTGACCTAGGGTCCATTTTGGGTGTAGTCCCTGGGGGGGACGTTCCTCTGCCCGAATGTACCTTGAAGGCCTCGAATAAATTTGTCTGCATTTTATACTCCTGATTTGTTTTGGCTTCTCTTTTAGGCATCAGCTCTGCCCCTAAGGGAGCTGTGGTTTCCCCTTGTGAGCTGCTAAATGCAGCCAAGTATGACCTTCAAAGGGAAGGTTTCAGTGCTCTACACATAGCCAATATCTATCCAATGGTGTGGATTCAAATGGTGCTGTACTAAACTTGGAACAGAAGTGAAGTGCTCTGCTATTGTGCAGAGCCCTACCTTTGTGAAGCATCTGTGCTCCCAACTGATGTAATTAGTTCCTAATCACAGAGGTTCAGGATGGAAAAGATATATTAGATAATATTGTTCATTGCCTTGGGACCTGCACAAGATTGTTTCCTGTGGAATAATTCGCCGACTTTAGGGGAAGTTGAGGTCTAGAGCATCATGCAGGTTCAGGCTTTTATTGAAGAGCTGCAAGGCTTATATATGCATCTTTATTAAAGCTTTTATTAAGGGGAAAAAAAAAAAGGCATTTCCATGCCCACTTGCTCTTGCAGATTTCAGCAGTGCTACTTTATTTCTCTGTGATAAAAACACATTTATTAGCTTTGTGTGCTCAAAGGGAAGTAGAAAAAATAATAAAAGAAGAAATTGGAAATGAGAAAATCCATGGCCTTATTAAGTCAGTGGAAGCCTGCAGGTATCTTGATGTTTCCACCAGGGCCTCATCATTTTTCCAGCTTATTTCACTTAGAGGCAAGAGCTGTAAGAGACTTACTTTGTCCGTCTTATTTATATTTTAATGAGGTAGCATGTCATTCATAAATATCTTCATCTTCAGGTTAAATGAGTATTTTTAATCAAGACCAACACGGAGTTGGAGTGATGCAGGGCACTAAAGTGTTCCAAACTTTGCACTTTGCTCTCAGCCTCACTGAAGCTGGAGAATGTTAAATGATTTGCAGCAAATTGCTTCCATCTCTCTCTAGAGGAAAGCAGGAGAGTGAAAATTGATGTATTCTGGAATGTTCTGTGCTGGGACAGCAGGGCAAGGTCAGAGGTGCCGGGGTGAGGAATATTGTGCTCAAATGCTGCTCTGGGAGTTTGTGATGTGGCTCGGGATGAGCTGGGCAGGATTTGTGTTCCTGGAGAAAGGAGGGCCTGGCTGCTGCTGGAGTGTAGTTGCACTGTTTTAACATCTTTCTCTTTCTCATGGAGAATAGAGATAAGTTGCATTCTTGTGCTTTCTTATCTCTTTGTTTTGGTGCTGGATGCTCTAGAGTTGTAACCAATCGTTATAGGGGTGGAAAACTATCAACCAATAATTATCAGACTATTAATGAATATATAAAGAAGTTCTTGTAAATAAAGTTTCTCTTTTCACCATCTTGGTGCTGCCTGCCTGACCTCCCTGCGAGCTTCTGCAAACCTCCACGAATATCAGAAAATCAGAGCAGCACTGGAGGGTCTGCCTGGGCCACCAGGCTGTAATTCCATCGAATTCTCATTCTTCCTCCCCTGATCCTCAGTCTGACTGTCGTGTGAGGTAAATAAATGATGTTTCTGCTCTGAGGAGCAGCAGAGCTCAGCACCAGCAGGGCTTGGCCCTTCCAGCGCTCAATCTGCTGCGTCACAGGGGAGTTAAGGCTCAGAAATTAAGGCTATTAAGGGAGTGAACTTATCTTAGTAACTGGGTCAGTTCCTGCAGCCCCACAGACCAAAAATACCCCACGGAGGCAGGGATTCCCAGCCGCCAGGATTTGTTGGCATTGCGTGAAATTCTAACCTGGTGTTCAGGAGGTTGTTCCACTCCCTGTTCTTGCCAATATATTGGATCTCTAATTACAGTAACTTGATGAGTTAATAACCAAACTAATACTAATAAAATAATATTCAAATATTAATAAAATAAAAATAAAATAAAATAATAATGAAAGTTAATGATAAAACTAATTTTCCAGTTTTGTATGAAAGCAGGAGTTAGAAGCTGCTGTTATTTAGAGTAACTTTAGCCTAAGAGAAGCTGTGGGTGCCCACCTCTGGAGGTGCTCAAGGCCAGCCTGTTCTGAACTTAGATGTTTTTATTTCTGGATTGATTTTTCTGGAAATTAAAAAAATAGCAATTATTTTGGGAATGCCAAGGACACCTTCTGCACTTCCACATTGTCAAAGCAGACAGAGTTCCTGTTGCCTGCCTGGCAGATGGGTCACTCAGTTTTTCACTTTCACTGATAGATTCTGCTGAAGGTCTGCTGAAGTGGAGGTGTAGGGCCAGAGAGGATGTGGGATGCTCACAGCCCATGGGATGTGCAGCCAGGGAGCCAAAGGGTCTACAAATAACTGCTTTGCCTCGAGCTATAAACCACATTGTGTCATGCAGATCTGGCAGGGTTAAGATAAAGCTTCAATACTTCCATTCCTCTGAACACTTTCATTCCACTGTGCCTTCTGAAAATGAAGAAATAATTGGATGGAAGTGGATTTGAATCTGTTCCCCTCTGAAGAGCAGCAGGATTTGTGTTTGTGTTACAATGAGTCCACACCACTCGTCAGCTCTCTTCCTGCCCATAAATTCCTTTTAGAAGAAAACACATTGCAGGATTTGTTCTGAGCCCCGAGCTGCTGGCTGTGAACAGACCATAGCCACTCAGAGCTGGCACTGAGGCACCGTCCTGCGTCCACCTCCTTCTATTTTTGGATGTCCACATTTCCCATAATATCCCATAATAAAATACTTTACTGCACAGTGTTCCAGAGAAGCCTTAGCATCAGTTCCTCTGAAGGAAGAAGGTTTCTCATGCCATTATTTTTTCTGTCTGCTACAAATCTGCTGCTCCATTCAGGAAAATTGTCACCTCTTTCTCAGTGGGTACATGAGCCATTTTCAGCGTTGATTGTGTGGGTCTCTGACTTTTGGAAAGGTGAGAAGTGAGAAAGTTCAAAATACAGAAGTTCCCTGAAGCTCAGATGTGCTGCAGGCACAGACTTTGCACGTCGGGTGCAGGTGGTGAGAGGTGGGAATGGCCCCTTGGTTTTGAGATGCTGGGCAGCTCCTGTGCACTGAAATTTTAATTTTGGTTGAGGCCACTAGGCAGTGCTCTGTTACAGCTCTTTCCATGTGCTCACAGTGCAGAGCTGACTTCGGGAAATGTCCTCACCTGTGCCATTTCACTGCCAGGGCAGTCCTGGCAGGAGCTCGGGCAGGCAGAATGAGTAAGAAAGACTTGTAAGAAGGAAGGCAGGAAAAAATAAGGAGAATATCCATTTCTTCTCATCTCTGCCTCCCCACAAGAATAAAGAAGTCTTGAGGGGGAACTTTTGAAACGCTTGAGGTGAGATAAGCACTCCTCTAGTAGCTGAAAAAGAGCTGAGAGAAAACAATATGCTTTAATAACCGAGGAGATAATTAAGATCACCTACTTTACACCTTTGTCAAAGGTGGCCAAAGATCAGCTTTCCAGCTCCCAGAATTTGGTCTGGAGTTACAGAAATGGGAATAACAGGCAGCTGGTTTTATTTGGGAGTGACACAGTCCAGTTCTCCTGCAGCCTTTCCCTGCCGCAGATTTGGGCAAGCTTTGCATGAAACAAATAACACTTGCACTGTGCTTTTGGAGAGATTTTGGGTGAGCCAAGCGAGCTGGAGTGGAGCAGGAGAGCACAAACCAATAACGAGAGCGACATGTGATATCATTTGATTTAATGGATTGTTGTGAAATAACCCTTGCAAGAAAAGGAGTGTGTTCAGGGGTTGGGATGGGGTTCTAGAAATTGGGGAAATTGGAGTTTGTTTCTGACCTTGTCCTGTCTGTGACTCAGTTTCCCAGCCCAGGCCCATCCTCACCCCAAAGCTGTTCTGGGGCTCCTCCACGGAGGCTTTGGCTTCTTTTGGGAGGATTTGGGAATATTAGAGAAGGATTTGATGAGCTTGTTGCAAAGAAATAGAGAGCAAATCAAGTTGTTTCTTCACATTCAAGGAGTCTGTATTTATCATCCCAAAGTGTCAGCTACAGAAGAGTTTTGCTGATTGGCTTTTTCACCTTTCCCGTTTGAGAGAATGGGAGGCACAGCTCCAAATGCAGATGTGGATGTCCATGGATGTAATTTCGTTTTCCCGGGAAGTGTCCCATTCCCACAGACACCACCAGAGGACACCACAAACCTCCACAAAGAGAGAAAAGTCTCCAATTCCCAGCAGAGAACAAACTTACCAGGGGAGCCTATGCTGTGTCCCACATGTTTCATGTTTTCTGTAATGAAAGAAGATGTGGCTGAGCTTACACCAACTCATCTATCCATCAGATTTTTAATCTTTTTTAAGGAATTTTTTTTTTCCAGGAAAGAAGGGTTAGAGAGAAGAAATTTCTCTCTTCCCCAGCTGTTCCTCCTCCCATAAGCTGCTGCCTGTTCCCCTTAGGTGAGCAGTGCTCTGCTGCTGGGCACAGGCTCCAAAAGAGGTGAAAATCAGAGGTTCTGTTTGCAGTGTGCTTTGGGGAAAGGTCTGGGTTAAATAGTTATTCACCAGCTCCCAGTTGATGCAGTGGGAATTAGGTACCTAAAAATGTAACAGTGGCTTTAAAACTTTTAAAAATAATGTCCTCTCCACAGAGATACCTTTAGGTGCACTGGCTCTGTAAATGTTAGGCTTGGATAACTTTAGGCACATAATTAATGCACTTCAATTAGGAAAATAATTGTGCTGTGTCCCCTGCAGTCAGAGAGAGAAGGAGCTGCTGTACCCCCATGGTCTCAGCTGCTGCCAGCAGGGGCCTGGTTATGTCCTGGGGTGCTCGGGGTGACAGTAAAGTGCCCAAAATTAATTAAATGAGGAGCTCCTCATCTGTCAGTCACTGTTAGGGTTGTGATGTGATGGTTTTGAAAGGTAGCTTGTTAACGTGAAATAGATTTCTTTCTGACAGAGGTCAGAGTGTTTTTTGTTTTTTTTTTTTTTTCTTTTTTTACTAAGGAAAAAGCAGCTGAGACTCAGAGCAGATATTAAACAGCAAAACAGTAGAAAAGGATGGTTTTGGCTGTGTTTTGGAAAGGGTGGGCTCCCCGCCATGGGGCTGAGCACTATAAATAAAGAATTCTTTCCGTGGTTCTTGTTGCCTGCCTTTGCTTCTCTAGCAGGTGTTACACACCTGTGGACAGTGCTGTTGTGAGAATGCATTTCTAAGCCTTTATTTCTGGCAAGTAATTTCCAAAGGATGCAGAATTTGTTCCTCTAAATGGGAGGTTTCTGAGCAGCACTGATTGCAGCGCCAGGCCGTGTCCCAGAGTCCCAGGTGAGCTGCCAAAGGGATGTCCCTGTCACCTCTAAAACAATATTAGACCAACCGAGTGAGCTGTGCACACACAGTTTCAGGTGGAATCCGAAGGGCACGCAGTGAGATGATCTGTTGAGTCAGAGGTTCTGTTTCCCTCTCAGGCTCTCAGTGTGTGCCACACTGTCTGCACTATTCTTAGGCCTCTCTGCAGACACAAACACAGAAACTCCTTGGCAGCCACTGGTGGATTAAAGGATTTATCTCAAGGAATAGTCTGGCTGGGAGATGGCAGAAGTGAAAACACTCAGATATGAATAATGTGGTTTCTTTCTGGATTTTCTTCTTCTGCTTACGATCTATTTTCACAGCAAGCCATGAGTGCTGGAGACTCGAGAAGGGGTTGTGTAATAATTTACATAATAAATCCTGGCGTCAATCTGCAGCACTGACAGGCATATGCTGTGGTGGGTGAGGCTCATCAGGCACAGCTCTCCTCACCCTCTGCTCTCAGAGATGTTAAAGGCTGAGTTTGGTTGGGTTGGAGCTATTCTTGTTGTGAGTGAATGCCATGGACATTTGGAAAGGTCCCTCCAAGGCTTGTTTGCAATTCCTGAGAGGAGAGTGAACAAATGAGCAGCAGGAAGTGTAAACCCAAAGGTTAATTAACCCAAATTAGCAGGAGCATCGTGCTGCCCTGCAGAGAGGAGATGAACGTGGGCCTCTGAGCTGCTTCCCACCAGAGCCACAAATCAGAGATGTTTTTAGCCAAGGGAAGGCAGCACGTTTATTCCTGCTCCTTGAGGAAGGATTTAATGCAGAACCATAATCCCTGGGATGATCCCAGTGACAACTGCAGGGTTCCAAAGGGAGCAAGACCAAGGGGAAAAGAGCAAAAGCAGCTTTCTCCCGCTGGTCAGGGACCTTGGCTGGCCAGGAAAGTTCTTCAGTTGATACAGGACTCGAGGCTCAAAGCTATTGCCTTGCACAGGACCTGGTTTTGTGCTAGGCTGAGCTGTTCTGGTGTGAGATTCTGCTGTGGGTGGACACAAGAATTTACAGTAAATTTACCTTACTGTAAAAAAAATTACAGTAAAGAATGTCCTGCAGCATTGTCTTCTTGGCCTTCAAGTAAAGACTTTATGAATGTGTATTTCTTACCATGTTAAAAGAAATCTGCTGTGAGAGGATGGGTTGAGTTCCTCATCTGTGCGATGTTTCTAGAAGCCACAGATATTATCCTCATATGCATCCAGAATAAAATACATAATAATATATTAAAATGAAGTGTATCCAGGAAAAGAAACACTCCAGCTCTGCCACATAGTAAGGCTTCTATTTTCAGTTTTGAGAGCAGCTCGCACTCACAAACAGCGATGCACAAAATACTCATCAGAATTAAGTTAGCTTCGAGTGGAGCAGGGCTGGAGTTGTTTATGCTGCACACTACTGATTGCAGGATGTTGATGAGCTAATTAATGGCGAGGTTGAGTGCCTCCATCTGTGGTTATTCAGTGTGTTAAAGTAGGCAGCAGTGTTGCCTCACAAGAGGAAAGGCTGAGGGTGTTGGGGTCTGGAGCTGGGAGTGAGGAGAAGGGAGGTTTTGGTGCTCCTTGCCTGGGTTCTTGGCCAATATTCTTGACCTAAATGTATAAATTTTTATTATAATATTTATTCAAGCTTTGTATTTCAGTTTGTTTTATTTAAAAAAGAAAAAAATACAGCTAATTTCCCTATTCCAGGGTGTGTGCCCTGTCTCAGGTGATGTGAGGAGGCTCACATTTCCCTGAGTCTCTGGGGGAGCAGACAGAGTTCTCTCAGTTCCCTCTGACCTGTGGGATTTCTCTGCCCCCTATGTCTCGGAGCAGCAGAGGTTTAGCATCCTGAGGAGCTCTTTACTTCCCATCAGAAATATCTATTTCCTTGTTTCCTGTTGTGTGAATTTCTGGTGCTTCGGGCTCTTGCTGTTCGATGGAATCGACTCCTCTTGGTGGCTCTGTTTGCTCACCCAGGGTTGGGTTTCTCTGGACAATCCCTGAGGGTTTCTGGGGCAGGAGGTGCTCAGGGCTCTCCTGCTGTCCTTTGTCACCTCTGGCTGCTCACGGAGTTTTGCTCATGCTGTGCCCAGTGGAGCTCTGGGCTGCTCTGACTCTGAGCCCTTCTGCCTTGGTGCCCAACTTCACTCAGTGTCTGCTGTGCTTGTGGGAGTTTTCCAAAACATTTAAAACAGCAGAATGTTAAAAAATGGAATTGCTTTCCTACCTAAAACCAATATAAAAATGGAACCAAACCCATTGTTTTTCCAGCTCACGATGATTTGGTTTAGCTCTGTAGTTTGGCTCTTTTGTTGTTTCCTTTCTTCGAGAAGAGGTAGGGCAGAAGTTCCTTAAAAAACATTTAGGGTTGCCAGCATGTCCAGACTTTCAAAACTTTTATCAGCCATGCTAAAGGAAATATTACAATGTCATGCAAATGTGAATTAGTTGGCAGAACATCTTGTTGCAGGCAGGGAAAAAAGCCCTGCATTCTGAGCAGCATATTTATGTTTTCAATGGCATCCTCATTGGCTGAAGCGGAACACATGTAGCTGTACTTTGTAAAAATAATGAAGTCAAGGATAGAAAATAGCTCGGCTTCTCCAGTATTCAAACACTCTTTCAGATCAACACATTGAAAAGGTCTTTCAGGATTCTCTTGTGGCTTTGTGCACGAAAGATGAAATCATTCAAAGAACAGGGCATAAAGATACCATCTGATATGTGGATCAAAATAATGCACTCTGTGCTAGGAAAATAAGACCAGTACAGAAACAGTCTTGAATGAGGTTTAGCATTCATTGTTCCCTAGAAAATTGATTGACAATTCTTTTTCAAGTGTGTAATTTTTAAAAGAGCTACAGGAATTGTTCAGCCCAACCTCGTTTATATTTTGAAATAAAGCTTTGTGTGCTTTTATTCATCGTGGCAAGCATAGAGAAAATATCAGCACTTATCTGATCCTGGCTTTACATAATGCAGCATTAGTCAACAAAGTTTTACCTGCATTCCTCCCGTGGGTTACTGGGATAAATACTGACAGTCATTACCATTTCATGGCTGCTTGGTGTCTTGTTTAAAAAGAAGTTGGAGAGCTCAGCTCAGCTCCTGACAGATCAGCAGAGCTGCACCAGAGATGTGTAGGCTGTTTTGGACAAAATGAGAACAAACCCAAAAAAATGGAGCTAAACCCCAGATTTGGGCTCCGGTCCAGCAGTGAGTTCCATTGTTGTTTCCATGGAGCTCAGTGCAGGATCAGCCACAGTTGTTTTTTAAAAAATATTCTCATGAGGCCATAGTGTTTCCTGTCTTGCTGGGAGCATGGGAGGAAGAACAGTAATTTTGTGCTATTTTGGCACATCTTCCATGCCTTTCAGGGGAGAACAGAATGGAGACAGGAGCAAAAGGCAGCTAGATTGAAACATATTGCTTCTTTTTCTTGCCTTCTTTCGTTTTTGTGTCTTTTTTTTTTTTGTTAAACCCCAAAGAAGCTCAGACTTGCAGCAAGTTGTGAAGAAAGGATTGAAGCAATGGGTTGAGCTGTTTCTGTGCTTCTTTGGGAGAAGATTGTGTTGTCTCTTTTTGTTCCTTTTTTTTTTTTTTTTTTCCCCCCTTGCAATCTGTGCTGAGGATCATAAATTAAAGCTCTCAGCAGACAGCAGTGTGGATCACAGTGAGCCAAAGGGATGAGTTCTGCTGCATGAACCTTGTGTCTGATTTTGCAGGAGAGCTTGAGCTCTGCCACTGCCAATCACCATCTCAGATCTGAGCATCCCCACCTGTGGGAGCTCTCGGACATTCTGATTTGATTTCAGCTGACATGGTTAGCGTGGCAGAAAGCAAGGAGAGTTTTGTGTAAAGAGGAGCTTTCCCCTGTGCTTGCTCCCAGCCTGCTGCTCACTGCAGAACACATCCAGGGCTGCCTCAGGTGCTGCCCTTGCTCTCAGAAAGGCTGGCAGAGCTCCACATAAACTGCATTCTGGAAGTTCCTGCACACAGGCTTTGCTCTGCTCCCAAAGCTGGTGATGAACAGCTCTGGGGTGGGGAATGAGGCTGCAGGGTGGGCAGTGAGGCTGCAGGGTGGGGAATGAGGCTGCAGGGTGGGCAGCGAGGCTGCAGGGTGGGCAGTGAGGCTGCAGGGTGGGCAGCGAGGCTGCAGGGTGGGCAGTGAGGCTGCAGGGTGGGCAGTGAGGCTGCAGGGTGGGCAGTGAGGCTGCAGGGTGGGCAGTGAGGCTGCAGGGTGGGCAGTGAGGCTGCAGGGTGGGGAATGAGGCTGCAGGGTGGGCAGTGAGGCTGCAGGGTGGGGAACGAGGCTGCAGGGTGGGCAGTGAGGCTGCAGGGTGGGCAGTGAGGCTGCAGGGTGGGCAGTGAGGCTGCAGGGTGGGCAGTGAGGCTGCAGCATCTCCCGAGGACAGGGCTGGTATTTTCAGGCAGCCCCAGCTCTGGGCTCTGCCCCTGGCAGTGACTCTTCCCGGGCTGGGAGCTGGCTCCTGGCCCTGAGAAGGAAAATGAAAGGTCCTGCATGCCCTGGCTGGCAGTGCTGCTGCTGCCCCTCAGTGACTGAACATTCTGGGACAGGATGGAGCAGGTCCCCTTGGGCTCTGAACGTCCCCACCGAGCATCTCTGCTCTCAGACATCCCCACCGAGCATCTCTGCTCTCTGAACATCCCCACCGAGCATCTCTGCTCTCAGACATCCCCACTGAGCATCTCTGCTCTCTGAACATCCCCACCGAGCATCTCTCCTCCCTGAGACATCCCCACTGTGCATCTCTCCTCTCTGAACATCCCCACCGAGCATCTCTCTTCTCTGAACATCCCCACTGAGCATCTCTCCCCTCCTGAGCCTGCTCTGGCAGGAAAACGAGCCAGCAGAGCTCTCCATGGTGGTTCAGCTCACCCCAGGGCACCCCAGTCCTGTCCTGCAGATCAAACCTGGGCAGGTGTTTCCCTTCTGCTCCTCGGGTGGGCTCTGGTAACAGAGTCTGCACAGCTGGAGCTCGAGCACCTCAATTCCCTTCCTGAACCTGTGCCTCTCACCTGGCAAAGGGAGAAATCCTCCCAAGAACAGGGTGGGATGTTTGTTCTTGTCAGAAAGTTTCCTGCAGTAGCTAGTTTGGAGCACTCGGGTTGTTTGTAGTGTCCCCAATGATTCCACAGCTCCCTGGAGCCTGCTTTTCCTTTCTCATGCTCAGTTTGGAGCAGGGCTCATCCCCAGCCCTTGGCTTTACCTTTCCCCATGTCCCTGACGCTGCGCATTTTGGATGCTCTGCATGTGGAATCCAGACTGGCATTCCACCGTGGTGCTGCTGTTTAAGGTGCTTGAGGTTCCTTTCTTACCCAACTCAGCTCTTTAATTCAGCATTCAGTGTGTCATGACTTCCTTTCTTTCAAGAAACTGCATTTCCTATCTTACCTTCCCTGCAAAAGATTAAATTTCATCACAGCCTGAGCACATCTGAACGCCTGTCTGTAAAATGAGATCTGAATTTAGAGCTGCTTTTTATTTCAAGAGCAAGCCAAGAGAGGCTCGAATTTGTTCACAGCCATGTGTACACAGAGAAGCATCTCCATCTGTGCTCCTCTCTGTTTTGATTTGCCTCATGAGGAGCTGCAGGTGTTACTAGATCCTTCTTTTGCTTCTGCAGAAATGTGTGTGGCCATGGCACTGTGCTCAGCTGGGGAAAGTGAAAATGTGGATCTCACCTGCAGCAGAAAGATTTTCATGCTTTAGGTTTGACAGAGCAGTAAAAAGCAGAACAAGGGATACATATTAATGTACAAAAACCTTGTATAGGTAACTCAGAGCTGTTCGTGTGGGAAACAGACCCAGAAAATGAGGTATAATTCAAAACTCAACAGTTAAGGTGTTTTTCCTATCTAGTTAATTTAATTTTAATTTTTTTTGGTTATTAAAGATTACAGTTCTGTGTCATATTTCCAGCTGTGGTGCAAAGACAAAGGCTCTTTAAGCAATCGCTAGGACAATTTCCTGTTTCTTAAAGTATTTGTCCATCCACCAACTCCAAACACAGTTCCTGATACTTTAAGTTGCCTTCTTTTCTAACGAGCTTAAGTTTAAAACAAGTGGCTTAATGCATAATTGCTGAGAATATCCTGAATTCAGATGCTCTGGCTTCTGGAACGAAATCAGCTGTTTAAACTGTATTTAGAAGCTGTCTGAGGTTCTCTTCTGCTGCTGCAGGACTCTGGAAAGAGCTCCATGGGGAGGTGATGTCCTCTTGGAAACCTCTGGTGCCCTTGGACCAAACCCTGCAGCTCAGCCCTTGGCAAGGACACCTCAGTCTCCACCCAAGCAGCGCAGGCTGTGGGAAAAGACAACTTTTCCTTGGCCAGAGCAAAGCCCTGGGATCCAAAAGGGCAGGAGATGAAAGGCAGGAGAGCAGAATCATGGGCAGGAATAGCATCTGAGGCTTTACAAGAGTTGTCTCACCTTGACTCTCAGTCAGGATATTTTATTCTTGATGGCACTCCAGATCAGTTCAGAGGGAAGGATTGTGGCAGCTTCAGCTCAACTTTGAACTGGGTCATTTTCACATAGCTAACGTAAAAAAAATGTGCTGTGTGATTCATATTACTATTATTCTATAAAATGCTGTTTATTTTATGTTGTTCCCACGTTTCCTGGTACTTAAAATACTTTGGGATAACCACCACCACATAATGACACGGTTCTGTTTGTCAAGAAGTGTAACTGTGAGCGTGGCACTTGGGATTTTGGAAGTTGGGCCACTACCAGAGAATGCTTGGATTGCAAAAATGCTGAATAATAGAAAAAAGAATATTTGTCTATAAATAACCTCAGTAGACTTCAGAATTCCACAGGGGTGAGGTAAATAAGGCAAAAGCCTTCTCTGACTTGGGTATGTCCCAAGTGCTTAGAAGTTGTTCTGGTGTACATATGGACATTAAAACGAATTTTCGGTGCAATTTTAGGACCTGAAACTCCTTGATGGCAATGGGAATGTGCAGGGCCATGCCCCTCTGGAGTGAGAATTCTGTTAAAAGAAGTGTGAAGGGAGAGGGAATGTCACCATCTGCTGATCTGTGAGCTGCACACACCCTGTGGGTGCAGTTCTGTGTCTGACCCTGGTTAGGGATGGTCGCCCCAAATTCTGCCCAAATGTGCATTTTCACTGAACTTTTCCTGCCATCCCTGTTTGCATAGAGGATTTTGACTTTGCTGCTGCCCTCAGGAGCCCCTGCAAGGCTGAACATTGATTTTCCCTCGGGAACACGAGGGATTTCTGTGCCCCAGGTGCCTCCCACCCCATCAGCCACAGAGTGAGCGCTGTGGGTTACACTGAATGGGCATTGCTGAGTGAAATTATCAGTGCAGAGAGACCATTCCTGTGTTTCTGAGCTGTTGAACATCTCTGGGGACAGCTGTTCTGTGGCCCCAGGGAGCCTGCGTGGGGCACATCCTTTGGGAGCGCTGGAAATCCTCTGAAAATTAAAAAAAGTCGTTCAGGCAGGGCCAGGGTGGGGAGCAGAGGGAATAAGGAATGAGCTGAGGGTGATGGCAGCTGGGGAGAGCCTCACCGAGGGCAGGGTGAGCTCCAGAGAGCAGAGAGCTGCAGGTGTGAGGTTCTGTGGCACCCACAGGCAGCAGGACCTGAAGCGGTACAAAAATTCCCCATTTAAGGTATTCCCCATTTAAGGTATTCCCCATTTAAGGTATTCTCCATTTAAGGTATTCTCCATTTAAGGTATTCCCCATTTAAGGTATTCCCCATTTAAGGTATTCCCCATTTAAGGTAATCCCATTCAAGGCTACGCACCACAATCAACGAGGAGAATAAGCAATCCAGGATCAATGTGATCAATACAAGCTTTATTCCACTATTTCTCTAGGTTCTCAGACTTAAGTGCATTTTCCAGCAGCTAGCAGGTTTTCCATGTCATTGTGTCATTGTTAGTCAGACTCCTTGCCACACTATTATTGGTTACTTGCACACAGCTCCATCACTTGTCCCTCCCAGCTCGTGGTCCCTTCATCTGATGTTCTGTGTTCTTTTGACCACAATTTCTCTTTCATAAATTCGGTGCTTCCCAGAGCATCAGGAACACTGTCCTTGCAGCTTACCCTCAAGGTTTTGCTCGCACAATGCCTAGGCTGTACTCTGTGGTGGATGCTGCAAAAGCAGAGCCTCTAGCATCTCACGGTCTTGTTCTTCAAGCCATTTTTCAACAAGGACCTGCTTTTGGCACAGCCCACAGTCACTGCTCAGTGCTTCACGTGGAGAGCAGAGCAGATGTGAAGCTGAGGTTTCAAAGGCAGTAAAATGGTTTATAAATCTGCCCAGGGTGCTGAAATACATCTCATGCACTGCTGAGGGTTCTAATTCAATAATGCATCTCCTAATGCAGGCCAATGAACTTCCCCTCCAGCCCCAGCACCACCACCGTGTGCTCAGCCATGCATCTCCGTGTGCCTCTGCTTTGAAGGCACGAGACACTAATTAAGTAATGAAATCAATTTGTGAAATGTTCGTGGGGCAAATGGCTCAGGACAGTCCTAGTCAGTGGTTGCAGATATTAATTAGCACCACCAGGTATGTTTTCAATAATGCACTGGCAAAGGATGTGTTTATCGCTAATTTCAGATCCGATGGCAAACTTTGTCCCTTTTCGTGTTTCTGGTTGGGTTGTTCAGCCTTGGAACAGCTGTGTCACCTCAGCCTTTGTCTGATGATAAAATCATAGTGCACAGTACCCCTACTGCTGAAATGTATCAGAATTCCATTGGAAAGGCAAGTTTTCTGTCTGCCACAGGGGCTATAACTCAAAAAGTTTATCATCAGAATTTTTCAGCGAGCTAGACATACCAGTCATTTTCAAATAATTCAGCAAGAGGCTTCTGTTGTAGAACATATGTGCTGGTTTTGTGACCTACTGTAGGAGCAAAAGTTTTTGCCATTTGCAAACACGCTCTTGTGTTTCATAAAGCAAAGCCCATAATTTCGTGGAATCTTGAGATGCCTTTGGGTAGCAGAATGCTTTCGTAAGAATGTATTTTTTTTCCTTGAAGCATGAGGAAAAAAACTAAATCGTTATTTGGCCATCACTATCAAATTCTTCAAGCCCAGCAGTTTTTAATTCAATATCATGATAGCCCAGACCTCTGAAAATCCAATCTAATGCAAGATTTAGGTGAGGACTGTCCAGAACTGCAGCACTTGGAGCTTAGCTTTTCCCAAGCCTCCAGAAAACTCAGATCCATGTTTTGTTGTTTGCAAGGAGCAGCCCCATCTGATGATGCTTTGCCTTGAGCCCGAGGTTGGTTTTGAGCAGATGTTGCATCTTCCAGAGTCTCTTGCTAAAAGGTTCCTGTCCATAGATCTTCCCAGGGTTATGGCTGATCAATTCCATGATCAGTCTCTTTCTCAAGCACAGTTAGTGTGAATCACGGAAGGGTTAGGGTGGGAAGAGCCCTCTGAGCATCACCTGGAGCAGGCAGTGTCCCTGGGGCAGAGGGGCTGGGGCTCTGCCTGCTCCCTGAGGTGAGATAAAATTAAACAGAATAGAGAATAAAAACCAGAGCAACATGGACAGGAGAGTGTGTGTGTTCTCCTGTGCCTGCTCCTCTGTGCCTCCTGCTCAGGGTCAGGGGATCTGGGAGCTCCTGGAGAATGAAGGCAGCCCCAGAAGGAGCAGGGGAGCCTTGGGGCAGTGCTGAGGGGTCAGGGATGGGCTGGAGGGCAGCCTGGCTGGCACAGGGTGGCATTCACTGCTGGGAGGAGCAGGGGAGCCTTGGGGCTGTGCTGAGGGGTCAGGGATGGGCTGGAGGGCAGCCTGGGCTGGCACAGGGTGGCATTCACTGCTGGAAGCAGTGATGGAGCCCTGGGGCCAGCCCAGAGCGAGCCCCTCGGCTCTGGGGAGCTCTCCTGGGGCTGCTGCCATTGCCCAAGGTACAGGGAAAAGTGTTTCAAAGGATTTTTATTTAGCTGCTCTACATGAGCTTTCCCTCAGCCTACATTTTAATGCTTGACAGCTGAGCTTTTACAAGTTTTTGGAGCCATTAATCAGAGCAGTGTTTTGGGAAGCTTTTGCAATGTATATTTGAGAATTTGTACGGCGCTGGTTTAAATTAAAGGCTGAGGCTTACTTCTGAGGCTGCTTTTGGCCTCTCTCTGTAAAGCATGGAGCTGTGTGTTATTGTTCTACCAACCCATAATTAGTAGCAAATGTTTGCAAAATGCTTAAGGTTGCTGCTAGGGTGCTCCTTCAGGCTGGGATGTGAGAGATGGTTAAACCTAATTTAGACCTATTTCAAAACCTGTTTTCCTAAGCTGCAAGTATAGATCATTTTAATGCAGTGCAGTACATTCTGACTTTTCAAATGGGCCAGAGGAATAAAGGCATTCCTCCAGGAACAGGCATGACTTTGAGTGAGCAGAAATTAAGCTCCTATTCTGTGAGGTAATTTGCTGGGGAAGGAAGCAGGAGATAGGAAACAGGAGTGCAGGCCTGGGCTCTTTTTCACAGAGCTCTTGACTCATTTGCCCAGAGCCACTCAGATTCTAAACCATTTCATCAATTCAAATAAGGACCAGGAGCATATTCTCATTTGTTTTGAAGGTAAATGATAACTTTTCTAAACAATACTAAAAAAAATATTGAGAAGCATTCAAGTAGCCCCTAAAGATCTCTCTCTCTAACATTACATGTGGCTCTTGGACATACACATGATGTTGCAGGTCACAATAGACTGATTGCTTTTTGCTGTGTTCGATGGCAGATTTTGGAGGATTCATGTGAAAGGTACTCTGGTTTTGCCAGAATGTCCCTGCCTGTGTTTGCTGTGCAGTGCACAATCACTGAGGTGTGCTGGGGATCTGCATCAGGAGGGGCTCCCCTCGCTCTCCTCCAGTGCCCAGCCTCAGGAGGGAGCAGGGTGGTCCAGCTGGGCTGGGGGAGCTCAGCCCTGCTGCAGGTGCCCTCTGAGGTTTGGGTTAAATCCATGAATCTCTTTCCATTTCCTTCTCCATCTCCTCCCCGGTCAGGTTTGGGTTAAATCCATGATTAAATCCAGTCATGACTGGGTTAAATCTCTTTCCATTTCCATCCCCACCTCCTCCTCTGTGTGCTTTGGGATAAATCCATTATTAAATCCAGTCCATGATGGGGTTAAATCTCTTTCCACTTCCATCCCCATCTCCTCCCCTGTGTGCTTTGGGATAAATCCATGATTAAATCCAGTCCATGATGGGGTTAAATCTCTTTCCACTTCCATCCCCACCTCCTCCCCAAGCCCCTCTGTGTGCATGGTGCTCTCTCCTGGTGCTCTCTGCCCTCGGTGCTGGCCCAGGGTGGCATTTTGGGGCTGCCAGAGGTGGGAATGGGGAGCACAGGAAGCTCTGCAGGAGCTGCTCTCACCCTTGGAGAGGAGCCTGGGGACAAGGAGTGCCACCAAAAGCCATCCTGGAGGTGACTGTGGGAATAGAGTCAACGCCCTCCCTTTTTTGTGAATGTCTTGCAGAATTGACATCTATTGTCCAAAAGCTCTGGATATGGGACTGGAGGAGGAGGATTTGTGTGTTTGGGGTGAGTCAGGCATTGATCCAGCCCACACTGGAAGGTTTCCATAAATTATGGTCCTTTTCACAAACAGGGATGCACATGGACTGGCAATGTGACTTGAGAGCTGCGTTTGGCCTTGGAGAGGAAGGTGTCTGTGCTTGGGTTCAAAGAGCATCAGAGTGGAGACATGTAGAGATGCACATTAACATTTTCAAAATTTATAACGAAAGGGATTGTTGTATTTGGCTTTCATAACAAGAACCATTCGTACAGTATCCTTATTTAGTACACATGTAATTTACAATGTGTACGGGGATGCTCGTATTTTTTCTAAAAGAAAAATACAAAGAAAATTGTTCTCTTTTGTGAAAGGGTGTGAAATCTTTATCCTCCTCATCTCTGCAGCTGCAGAGAAAACTCTAAACTTATAGGGAAGAAGTTGCTATTATGCTCTGGGGACAGGAGTGAATGTGAGAAAAAAAATACCCTGCAGGAACTGCTTGGGTCACTTTGCTCTGTTATCCTCACAATTTGACTTACATGCTGCGAACAGAGAAATTCTGAACAAAGATTGGTTTATTCATAGTGTGATCTGAACCATCACCTTTATAATTTGTGTTTCTGCTGGATCTCCATGTCAAACCTCCCTGGCAGCCTGATCTAGACCAGGCCAGGGCTTGCTTTTTGCAGATAACAAGCACAGGGTGTTGCTTTGGGGTTCCCGTGCTGCTGGTGAGTTTGTAGGGTGCAGGATGCTGTTCACTCTGCTCTTTGGCCTTCTCCTAAATTTGTTTTCCACCCCTCTCTGCCCAGAATCCATCTCTGATCAGAATACAGAATTGAAGGATGCTGTTACCTTCAGAGGAAGCTTGGGCTTTGATGAGGGAGACGATGATGCTGATGATCCCACACAGCTCTGGGGTCAGCAGGGGCTGCGCTCTGAATTAACCCTTCAGGGGAGTCACTGCAGGCACCACTGCTTGCTGCTGCTGCTGTGCTCTCAGAACTGACTGTTCAGGGAGTTCTGCAGGAATTTGAATGATTTTGAGATTTTTATTGCCTGCTAGGACCAAACCTGTGATGGTTTCACAGAACAGAAGGGCATTGAGGCATTCACTAGAGGAGTTTCTGTGACGGTGCTGTGACATGAGAGCTTTTCCCTTTGAGAACCTCTCACAGGAAATCTGCAGAAACACAATTCTCGTGAAATACTCCGAATGCAGAGAACATTCAAAATAAATTAGTCACCAAAATACAGAGAAAACGTTAAGAGGCAGCTACTTGTCACCAAAATGGGGAAGTGTCGTGATGGTCACTGCTTAATCATCTGGGCTGTCTAGCAGAATTCATAGTCCTGAATTAGGTGTGCAGCTCAGCACAAAGCAGAAGTAGACATTTTAGCTTCCTACAAAAATAGGAATAAATTTTAACAGTCGAATGCTAGATATTTAGCAAAAGAAAAATTGGATAGAGGTTCTTGTGTTAATGGATATTTAAGAATATCCCCCACTTGTGAATTGTTTTTTTCTTTAATTTTAGGCACTCTGATGGATTTGAATAAGTTTGTTTAAAAGAACGAAGACAAATTGCTTTAACATGAGGGCTAAAGAAGTGAATTTCTCTTTCGTGTCTTGAATTAGATCTGAGGGAAATGATTGAAATCCTGCCTTGTGTGGGTGGTTCTCTTAGACTTCTGCTGTCACTATTTTGGGTTAATTATTTGGTGAAGCTTCATCACAGCCCTCCTAGGCACCAAGTGAGCTCTACACCCTGGGTAAAAGCCCTGCTCATTCTCTCCTTTGGGTCAGCAAATAACTCCATTGTGCAGAGGGAAGAGTTTGAAGAGAAGAGAGGGAGAATTCACTGTTTGTGTGGGGAAAGAGGATAACTTTGTCTCCTGACTCAAAGCTCTCTGGAGCAAAGCTCACTCTGTTCTGTGTGCTCTGCACAGACCAGCAGGGTCCTGGAATACAAGAAAAAATCCTGTTTTCCATGTGCTGATGTGTCCTGGGCTGGTGATGGACACAGAGCTGGAGGCTGAGGTGCTTTGGGATGAACAAAAGGGTTCAGAAGGGTGCAGGACTCTGTTCCTACAGGAGCAGACGGTGCTGAGGAAAGCTTCTGGAGAGATGGAGATTGCAGTGCCACCTTTGGGGACACACACAGCCAGAGGGGACTTCCCAAGGTGCATTTAGCTAATTAATAATACCAGTAACAGTGCAGAAAGAGCAGCCAGGATAACTCTGAGTGCCCTTGGTGATCCTGCAGTGAGAAACAGAGCTTTGAGCCCTGTCCCTTCAGAACTCACAAATATGGAGAGAGGTGTTTAATCAGAAGTGAACACCTCTCCATCAATTCTCACAGCTCCTGGGTTTGAGCCCCAGCAGCCAAACTGCCCTGAGCAGCCCTTCCTGGGGTGCTGCAGGGTGGGTTTGCAAGGGAAAACTCCAAGGGCAAAATTCTCCTAGAGAACTTCGTGATTTCTGCGTGACTTCAGGCTCTAGGTTTACCTCTAAGGGCAAATTTCTCCTAGAGAACTTCGTGATTTCTGCGTGACTTCAGGTTCTAGGTTTTCCTCAGGATCAACCTGCAGAAGTGGACAGCTTGCAAACTGCCTGCAGCCTCAGCAGGAAGTTACCTTTTCTTGAAATTGTTCTTATGAGAGTCTGTTTAATTAAAAATTACAGTGGGTAATATTTTGCAGGTGTGCTGAAGACAGAAAAAAACCCCAAACCAGCAGAAACTGAGCAACAATGGCAGTGAAAAATCTGTCCAATCTCACAATAAGGTAAGCAATAAGTCACTCTATCAATTTACTTGATTAGGGCTGTCAGCAGAGTGCATCTTTATTGATTCATTTCGGTGGGGCTGATACATCATCTTCAGCTGCATTTATAATGCTGGGGTTTAACACCAGGGGATTCAAGGGCTTGAGATCAAGACTTACAGAGACAAACTGGAGAAACTGCTGGAGCTGAATTGCCCCAGGGGGACAGAGATCACATCATCTTTATAAGATGAGGAACTGGAATTGTTACACAAAGTAACAGAAATATCAGGTTCTGCTTGCAGAGCCTGTGATGGATTCCAGTCTGCAAGGTGGCTGAATCCTGTCAGAGAGTCCCTGCTCCTTCTCAGGGAGGGAGGCACTGACAGAGAAGGTTTTTGCTTTGCTCTGTCAACACAGCTCGAGACAGCTCCAAGGATTCATCCAAAGCCACCAGATGGATGTGGCTGGGCCACAGGGCTGCGGCTGTGGTCAGGGCTGGGCCACCTCACCGCTGCTGCTGCTGAGCCCAGCGGTGCCATCCTCTCCCAAATCTGCTGTTGGAGCTCTGGCTGCCCTCTCCGTGTGCTGGAGCTGCAAGGCAAATTCCAGCAGGGAATAGTGAGGAGCTGAGTGTGTGTGGAGCCCTGCAGGACAGAGTCCCAGCACAGCTGCTGCTCCTCTGGTGGCTCTTGGAGCACTGCTGCCTCTCCCTCCCTCCCCCAGCTTGCCATGGGAGATGCTCAGCAGGATTTGCTGGGGATCTGGAGAAACACAGTTGTAGATGATCCTGCCTGTTTGCTAATTCCTGACATTTACAGTGCTGGAGAGCTGTGCTCTTGGGCACATATTGACATTTAATTAGGAGAATTACTCTGTGTTGGCTAGATCTAAATGTCAATTTATTAAGGCAATATATAGGTAATTTATCATGTAATGTATGTTCTGTACTAGATTAAAAAAGAATTGAAAATAATAGTAATTAAAAAATCCCATTCCAAAAATGTGTGAGCTACCATATGGCTGGCCACTGTGGCATAACAGAATAACAAGAACAGTTCATTATGTCAAGCAAGAATGTGTTAGAGAATCCATTTAAATAATCACGGAGCACGTGGTACCCATCGGTGTCTGTTCAGAGATGCTCTGTATTGTAGTTCTTTCTGTTCTTTCTCACAGAGAGTGGAGATAAGCTGCATTCTTTTACTTTCTTAATCTCTGTGTTTGGTATTAGGTGTTATTTAGCTGTGACCAATGGTTTTAGGAGGTGGATTCTTTGCTCACCAATAGTTGCTAGGTTATTAATGGATATAAAAGAGGTTTCTTGTAAATAAAGTCCCCTTTTCGCCATCTTGGTTCATCTGCCTGAATTCTCAGCCAGCCTCTGCACCCTCGGGGACTCTAAAGCCACACTGTATGGATTTCCCCTCCTCAGAGCTGATTTTGTGCAGGATCCCAACCCCAGAGGCTTTAGCCTGGCTCAGCTTTAACCAAATCAGCCCAAGGGAGTTAAACAGAGCCTGGCAGTGCCTGGGGCTGTGCTGTGCTCCCAGCTGAGCTCATCAGTTCATTCTGTGTCCAGGAGCTTTTCCTGGGAGCTCTCTGCAGCCCCAGGGTCTGGAATCAGCCCAGAGCTGTGGGACTGGACCCCTCCAGCCGGGGCAGGGTCTGGGACAGCCTGGCACATCCAGCCAGGCAGCAGGAGAAGGGACAGCAAAGGGGGGAGCTGGAGCAAAGCACAGGCTGATGGCATGGATGAAAATGCCTGCTGATGGACAGCATTTTGTGATTGTAAATTAAAGAGCAATTTTTCTCAACAGTGGAGCTGTTTAAGCGAAATGAACTTAGTTGAGTGCACCTCTCCAGGGGTCAGGTCATTTGGAAAATAAGTGATGCTGGTGAGTGTCGAGGGCATCAGTGTGTGGAGTACTAACACCTCGTAAGTTGAGCTGAAAATACAGATTTTAGATTCCATTATTCCACAGCAACCTTATTCCATGCATGCTTTTAAGTGGTGTTGCAGAGCAACCAAATATTTCCCATCAAGTTAAGCCTTGCTGATTATCTGAACTACAGCTGCATCTGCCAAAACAGGCTGGAAATCTCCAGAGGACATGCTTTCCATTAGATTTCTAATATTTCCCTTTTCTAGTCAGGCTGGGAAGAGGAGAGCATCCTGCCCTTGCTCCTGGTCCCAGCAGAGCCAAGAAACAGAAAGGAATGTGAAAATGAAAAGGCTGTGGGGAAGGACAGCAAAGCCGCTCTTGCCAAGCCTTGGGTTTCATGAAAGGGATGAGGAAAACATCAATTAGTCCTGAATGATCTGCTCAGCTTCAGGCGTTCCTAGGGCGTTGCTGTCACCGCCAGAAGTCTCCAGGGGAGCAGCAGTGAGGTCTCAGCTCAGCTGCAGGGTCCTGCCCTGCCAGTGCCACTCCAGGAGGTGGCACGGCACTGACCAGCTGAGATGGGAGGAAAGCTTTTTGGGTCCTGAGACTCCTGGAGAAAGACAGAGCAGCCTTGGGGAAGGAAAATTGGATTAAGGTGTTTCTAGTGCTGTGGGTGCTGATGCTGTGGGTGCTGTGCCCAGTGTGAGACAGAGTTTAATCAAGACTTTGCCCTCCCTGATTGTCTCTGCTGATGTGGGTGCTGTGCCCAGCATGAGACAGAGTTTGAACAAGGCTTTACCCTCCCTCATGGTCTCTGGTGCTGTGGGTGCTGTGCCCAGTGTAAGACAGATTTTAAACAAGCCTTTACCCTCCCTGATTCTCTCTCACTCACGTGCTCTCTCTGTGAGTGCTGTGCTCCCTGGATTTCAATTTCCCATCCCCACAGGAGGTTGTTGTGGCCAGGGCAGGCTGGGCAGAGGCTGCTGGTGCTCCAGGGGTGCCGGGGCTGCCAGGGCAGGGGGACTGGGGGGGACTGGGGCTCCTGGGCAGCTCCCCTGGCTCTCCCCACGCAGCTCACAGATCTCCTGGAGCTCCCACCCCTTCTGGGATGTCCCTCCAGATGGCATCTTCACCCTCCTGTTTCTGGGCCCTCCTCTCTCCAAGGCCATGGTTTTGCTGTGGGAACTCTCCTTTTTGGACTCCTTTCTGAAACCATAAGTGACTCTGCCAACCCAAAACAGAGTGTGTGAAGCACAGGGTTTTGTCAGCACCCAAATTGGTGTTCTGTCTCCTGTCCCTTTCTTTGGAAGGATTTGGGATGCGTCACTTTGCTCAGCTCGGGTTATCTACAGCAGCCTGAAGCATCAGGCTTCTGTCAGAGCATTCAGAAGTTCAATTTTGGACATCTCCCACCTTCCCAAACTCACCTATCAGCTCCTCGTTAGCATTTATAATTTTAGCTGTTTTTAAGCAGTGACAGTTATTCTCTTGGTCTTGTACCCAACTTCACTGCCTTGCAGCCAAAGTCGTTGTGTGTGCAGAGTGAGTGAGTGAGTGTGGAGGAGGATGGGCAGAGTAGATTCTCCATTAATGTCATCCATTTTGACATTTAGGGACTGCGGCAAAGTGTGCAATGTCAGGAGAGCCTCAGAGCCCTTCCTGCCCTTCCTCCCGAGCAGGACAGGTGTGCTCTGGCTCGCACAGTGCATTTTAAAGAGATGCTAGTAAGTGAGAAAAGCCAAATAGATTGGTGTTTTCATTAATATCTACTAGCCAGAGCCAGTTTTGTGTTTTTCCTTTCTACCCTTTGGATTTCTCCAGTTCTCTCTTTGATGATAGAAGCGTCTTACATGTATTAAAACCTGCTTTTCTCTGCCTCTTCCACCTGGTGTCTGTGTCTGCCTGGCAGTGTGCGTTGTCAGGCTGCTCAGGTGTTGTATTTCTGCCCTGGAATAATGCACGGCACGGGTTAGAATCTTGGCTGGGAAATGAATTAATTAATTTCTCCTGTCCTCTCAGTGAGGGGGTTGGTTTTTTGTGGGGGGTTTTTGTGAGATGTTGCTGGTGGCAGGGCTTGGGCTGGGCCCTGGCAGCAGCTGCAGGGGAGGAAAAGGAGGATCCCACAGACGGAACCATATATAAAACCTTAGTTACCACTGCTGTGAGCCACTGACGTATTTAGTTGCTGGGTCTGGAATTAAATGTGAGTGGCATGTCTCATGAAGAGCAAAATACACCATTATCTTAACCATAATGGAAATCCAAACGATGCAGGCTTTCATGGGTGATGTGGTGGAGCAGCTTCGCTTTTGGGTTATTCTGGGGACACACATGTCACTGAGGTGGCTCGGCAAAAAGCGCTTTCTCGAATTGTCTTTTAAATTTGTTGTTCCTTGATATCAAGGAGGCAGAATGAGAAACACAAAGCTGCAGCAGCTCTATAATTTCTGCTCCACCCACAGTATGGATCTCTCAGGGCAGGTACTGCAGCTATCAGAGAGCTCAGAGCATCCCTAGCTCCCAGAGACCCCGTGGAACTGTCTGAATTCGGCACCTAGTCCCTGCTGCTATCCTTAAATCCTCTCTAACATTTATCATTTACCGCCCTGGCACAGCTTCACAAAAGTATGCAAAGAGATTCGTACGTCTGAGAGAGTGTTTTGATAGCCGAGATTGATGAGGCTGACTGCTTTTGTGCTGTGTGGCAGCCCCTCATTTCCCGGGTTTGTCACCGTTCCCAGCCCTGCACAGAGCTCTGCTCACTGTCTGCTGAGCAGAACTGTTCTGGGCTCTTCTCACTGCAAACCACAGGGCAAAATGTGGTTTTTCACATTTCAGAGACTGGCGCTGCAGGTGTGGCAGGAGCTGGGGATGTGAGCAGACCCTGCAGGGCAGCTGCCCCTCTGGAGCTGCCAGGAGGAGGAGGCAGCTGCACTTTGAGCAGACATCCACACTCTCAGCTCCATTTCCTCTGCTTTTGGGGCAAACAGAGCCAAGGGCCTCTCCAGGGCAGCACTGCCTGAGAGGCAGAGCATCAGCGCTCTGTTTGTGTTCACAGCCTCCTGCTCACACCCTTGTGCTCACACTCCTCTGCTCACACTCCTCTGCTCACACTCCTCTGCTCACACTCCTCTGCTCACACCCTTCTGCTCACACCCTTCTGCTCACACCCTTCTGCTCACACCCCTCTGCTCACACCCTTCTGCTCACACTCCTCTGCTCACACTCCTCTGCTCACACTGCTCTGCTCACACCCCTCTGCTCACACTCCTCTGCTCACACTCCTCTGCTCACACCCTTCTGCTCACACCCTTCTGCTCACACCCCTCTGCTCACACCCTTCTGCTCACACCCTTCTGCTCACACCCTTGTGCTCACACCCTTCTGCTCACACCCTTCTGCTCACACCCTTCTGCTCACACTCCTCTGCTCACACCCCTCTGCTCACACCCTTCTGCTCACACCCTTCTGCTCACACCCTTGTGCTCACACCCTTCTGCTCACACCCTTCTGCTCACACCCTTCTGCTCACACTCCTCTGCTCACACTCCTCTGCTCACACTCCTCTGCTCACACCCTTGTGCTCACACCCTTCTGCTCACACCCTTCTGCTCACACCCTTCTGCTCACACTCCTCTGCTCACACTCCTCTGCTCACACCCTTCTGCTCACACCCTTCTGCTCACACTCCTCTGCTCACACCCCTCTGCTCACACCCCTCTGCTCACACCCTTCTGCTCACACTCCTCTGCTCACACCCTTCTGCTCACACTCCTCTGCTCACACTCCTCTGCTCACACCCTTCTGCTCACACCCTTCTGCTCAAACCCTGCTGCTCACACCCTTCTGCTCACACCCTTGTGCTCACACCCTTCTTCTGCTCACACCCTTCTGCTCACACCCTTCTGCTCACACTCCTCTGCTCACACCCTTCTGCTCACACTCCTCTGCTCACACCCCGCTGCTCACACTCCTCTGCTCACACTCCTCTGCTCACACCCTTCTGCTCACACTCCTCTGCTCACACTCCTCTGCTCACACTCCTCTGCTCACACTCCTCTGCTCACACCCTTCTGCTCACACTTCTGCTCACACTCCTCTGCTCACACCCTCACTGCAGGTGGCCCTCGGGAGCTGCTGGGGTGACAGCCAGCAGCCTTGTGCCACCATTAAACCATTCCCATTCTCTCCCAAAGGCAAGGGGATGCAAAGCAAGTCTGCAGTGGGTATTTTGTCCTTTTCTTCCTCTGTCTCTAGAGGAAATGTTTCTTGTTTTGATGCCCAATAGGTACATAAATGTTGCTCTGATTTTCTGATATTCGTGGAGATTCGCGGAAGCTCGCAGGGAAGTCAGGCAGGCAGCACCAAGATGGCAAAAAGAGAAACTTTATTTACAAAACCTTCTTTATATATTCATTAATGATCTGATAATTATTGGTCGATAGTTTTTCCACCCCTATAACGATTGGTTAGAACTCTAGAGCATCCAGCACCAAAACAAAGAGATTAGAAAGCACAAGAATGCAACTTATCTCTATTCTCCATGAGAAAGAAGAGAAAAATTTTAAAACAGTGCAACTACACATAAAGTCCAGCTCAGTTGTTCAGAGATGCATTTGGCACCTTCATTTGATTTGTTTTACCTTCCATCTGCATACTCTTCTTTTAAAAAGCAAGAGGTCATGACAAGCTCAGGCTATGGCCTGCTGCTCAGCCAGAATTATCTCTGTTTATTTTTAATGCTGCCCTTACTTAACCTGATCTGTGGAGTTTGTTACAGCTTGAGATAACCTGCTCTTGTTCCCAGCCGTGGAGCAAATGATCTCTGTGACCCTCATGTCCTCTTGAATGCTCTTTGAAAAGTGGGTCGGGCTCTTGCCTAGCTCATCATGCAGGCTCTGTGACATTTGCTGTATTCCTGGAAAAACGGGGGCCTTGCTCTAATTATTAACATGCATTATGGTGCAGATTGCCAGCCTTCTGTGAGCTGATTAAATCCAACTCAATTCAATTCTACCCTCCCCAACTTTAAGAGTAACATTTTTGCGTTTAATGCACTCTTACAGGACCTTACTTGATTTAAATCAATCATTTCTTTTGCATCTTGCCGATTTTATTTATTTGTTTATTTATTTATTGGGGGGGTGGGGAATGCAATGCAATTCCCTCATCCCATTTCCTCCCCTGCTTTATTTTCCCACAGGGAATTCTCCAATATTGAATCCTTTGGGTGCAGAGGGTTGTGGTTCCCTACAGACGATGCTAAAGGTTTCCCAGCCTGTTCCAGGACCACCTGCTGAACAGATATTACCATTTTGGACACTCAGATATCACCTTCACCTAAGTTACTTCTCAGGTAACATAATTTTAAAAAGCAAATTGCACAGAATATTATTTTGTCCCTCAGTTTTATTTTATGACTTGTTCTAAGTTAATGTGTCCAGAAGCTACTCTGGCAAATATTCAACTATTAGTTCAGGGAATCTAAATGGACTATCTAAAGTGAGGGGTGATCTTTCCTCTCTTTTCATTTTCTCCAATAGGTTATGTCACATATTTCAGATTGCATCAAATGGAAAAAGTCTCTTCTTTTGGGTTGCTTTACTGACTTCTTTGGGTGCATACCAGAGATAGATTTTTCCAGGGTGTTCTTTGCTGAGAGCTGGCTCTGAAAGCACTCAGCAAAAGGGCATGAGGGAATGTGAATGGGGTTTTCTGCATTTTTCAAAAATTAATCTCGCAGGCGGAAAAGACCATTCTACTTCGTTTAACATTTCTTGGCAAAAAATAAAGGCATCTTCAGTCCTGAGAGTGTTTATCAGAAGTGTCAGGCTCCTTTCCCCTTTTCTAGGCACTGCCAAGAACGTTTGACTGTTCCCTTCTCCATCTCCTTTCCATTCTGTCCACCCATGCAGAGCTCCATTCTTTCTTTTTACTAATAATATATAAACTTGTTTTCTTAATCCACTCTGATACCCTGTTCCTGCAAACGCCAAGGCCTGAATTCCTGTGCTCTGCCGCGCTCCCTGCGCTGTTTTCCTCGCACAGTTTGCACGCAGGATGTTTAGGATCTCCTTCCTCCCCGCGCTCCATCCTCCCCTCTGCCTCCAGCTGTTGTTTCCCAGCTCTGTGACCCAAGCCATGCTCCTCTGGAGCAGCCAGCGCTGTCCCTGCAGCTGAGATCCCAAAGGGAACCCATTCCAGGCTGTTCCCACAGCCCAGCTTTTTCCTTGGCCCATTGCTTTCTTCAGGGTTTGCCATTCCTGCTCTCCTTCTAAAGCCTTTTTCTTTAATATTGGGGACTGACCTGCTGACCTCAGTCTCTGCATCAAGTCCATTTTATCTCTGGGCTATTCTGTGCTCTTTCGGTGATGTAAAATATGGTGATGGAAAATACAGTGATGGAAAATACAGCCATGTAAATACAGCCATGGAAACTACAGCCATGGAAATACAGCCATGGAAAACACAGCCATGTAAATGCAGCTGTGGAAAATACAGCCGTGGAAACTACAGCCATGGAAAATACAGCTGTGGAAACTACAGCCATGGAAAATACAGCTGTGGAAACTACAGCCATGGAAAATACAGCCATGTAAATGCAGCTGTGGAAAATGCAGCCGTGGAAAAACAGCCGTGGAAACTACAGCCGTGGAAACTACAGCCGTGGAAAATGCAGCCGTGGAAAATGCAGCCGTGTAAAATACCAGGACATGTCGAACAGAGAAGGGCTTGGTTAAGCGAGAAATGTGGAAATTTTCTGACCTGGACTCGGAGCTCTGTTTGGTTTACAGGAGTGCTGCCTTGTGAGTGCAGATATCAGTATTGCTTGAGCTGCGCCTCGATACAGAACTCAGATCTGAAAAAGATCCAAATTGGAGGGATATTCAGACGCAGAGTTTCAGCTCAGCTCAGGGGAGATGCACATTCCAGCAGCAGAGTTTGGAGCTTTGTTTACACTGCAATCACTTTCCGCAGCTTTGAGCCCTTCTCTGACAGCAATGAAATTCCAGCAAAGGGACCCTGGAGAAGAAACATCATCAGCTGTTTCTTTAGGCACATTGCTGCCAGACAGACACGAGATGCTTGGGATAGAAACCTGGCCTTGACAGACAGCTGGAACTCGCACCAACTCACCAAAACATGCATTGACCAACATGTTTCTCACCAAATCCTGTGTGCTCAGCACTCTGGGCCTCGCTGGAGTTACATCGAGGAGAATGCTGGCCCCAGAGTGTCTGTCCTTCGCTGTTTTGAAATTCAGAAGACAGAGAAAGCTGATTGTTTCAGCATCTTATTGAAGTCATAATTCTTCTCGCTGTTCCCTTCAGAAAATATTCAAGATGACAGGAGTTCTTGTAAATTCTATTTCATCACACATCAAAGAATTGGCCATGATACTCTACCCTTTAAAAGATGCAACCATAGCTGCACAGATTTCTCTATGAGGAAAGTTTGGGGAGAAATATCTTCCAAGCTCATAAAGATCCTTGAGGGTGAGTATTTTAAGTTCAAAATTTTCTACTTTTTTTTTTTTTGTCATTATTATTCTAATGGCATTCTAAAACTGAAATTGTTACTGTCTGAAAATATATCTGGCAAACAAGACTCCCCACAGATAAGAGAAAAGCTTGAAATTCCAGGTATTTGTCCCTCTTCCAGTTCTAACCCACCATTTCTCTTTGAAGTCCTTGGCTGAGTGCCTCTGATCAATGCCTCTAACCTGTCATCAAGCACATTTCCCATATGCATTTCAAATAAGGGCATATGTCCTTTACCCCATTTAGAAATGAAGAACAGGCTCAGAGGGCTGAGGTGATTTTACAGAAGAAAAAGAGGCCAAGGCTCCTGTGCTGCACACCACAGTGCGTTTGGTCTTATTTTTTTCCCCAAAGGTTTGATAGCTTTTATTAACAATGTAAGCATTTCACTCTATTTTCACACTTACATACCTGGGAATGGTGGAGAAAATAGTTTTCTGTGGGATTCAAGGGTTATAAACCAACAGCCAGCCTTGGAGAGGGAGAGGAGGAAGTGTTTCACATTCTTTTCTCGCCCAGTGAAATGCTGTGCACCCGAAGGAGCTGCCAGGGAAGCACAGCACAGCCACATTTCCCATTCCCCCTCACCTCTGGTGACCCAGCCTGGGCTTGGGACATGGCAGCAGACCATGAGGTGTCCTATTATGGTCTGCTCGTCCCCAAAGCCTGGCCCTGTGCAGCTCTGCTCAGGCTGTGATCACCGTGCAGGGTGAGCTGCCCTGGGCTCCATCACCGTGCAGAAAAAACATCCCAATAAATAGTGAGAGGGCAGGGGATGTGACTGAGGTGCCCTGGGACTGAGTCAGCCCATTAATAAATTAATGGAATTAAGCTCAGGAATCCTGCTGGGGTGGATGAGGGCTGCTGTCCTTCCAAATGAACCATCAGAGCTTGGTGCCAATGCACACGGAGCCCAGACCTGAGTGCTGATCTTTCATCTCCTAGGTACACTTCTGAGTGCCTTTAGATGGACTTGAAAAAAGAACAATTCCCTCTCTGTAAACCCTCAGTCCAGTACTTCATGTACTAGATCATTTTAGGTATGTAAATACAAAAAAAATAAATAATCAGTCATTCCTTAGGGCAGGGGGAAGCAGCCATTATTCTCATTATTACAGGTGAACCCGTGGCTCTAATTCTGCAGTGGACAGAAAATGTGTAACACCAGAGTTTCTGACATGACGCTGTGTTCATTAGATGTTTAATTTTTCCAAGAGCACAAAGGCAGATGCATCAAAATGCCAAGAAGCCTCTTTTAATGAAAGCCTCTTTTTCCTTTCCTTCCCAAGATATCCACGTGCACTGAGGTGTTAGAGAGAGAGATAAAAGGAGCCCCGAGCTCTGTTTACACACAGCCTTCGTGCCTGCAGCTCCTCATTTTGCAGCAGACATGATTTTGGCTGGAGCAGCCCTGGTGTGGCTGGAGAGAGCTCGGGGCTGCTCTGCAGCTCTCCAGGGGCAGACAGGACTGTGGTGGGAGGGTTCCCTCCCAGAGTGGGCTCTGCACTCAGATTTTATGCAGGGCTCTGCCAGGTGGGACATTCTCATAGCCCCAAGGGTCACCGTGCTTTGGTCACCTGGTTGGGACAGGTTTGGGGGACAAGAATAGATTTTAGTTCCCCTCTTCAGTGCTGAAGCTTCCTGTGTTTAATACCCACACTAGTTGTGATTGTTTACCATTCGTGTGATGTACCTTTGATATATTCTGGATATATTCTGTATATATTATTATATATATATTATGTATATATATTATATATAATGTATATATTATGTATATACATAATAATATAATGCATATATTATTACATATATGCATATATTATTATGTATATATTATTATTAGATTAACTGTGCATTATCCTTGCAGCTTGGGCAGCAGAGGAAGAGCTGTCTCTGTCCAAATCACCAGCAAAAATCTCCAGACTGCCTAGCAGAGGATTTCCCTGAGAAACTCGGGATCAGGCCCCACATTATTTAGCTGGCAGGACAGCGTTTGGGGTGAGTTTCACTGAGCTCAGTGAATAGCTCAGTAATGTTTTCCAGCAGCCTTGAAATGGTTAGCAAGGGCATTTGGATCTGTGCCTCACTGTAGATGCTGTTTGGCTTCTCTGTTCCAGGACTGACAGACAAATAAGGTCAAATGAAATGATCCAAATTTTACAGTGCTTATTCCAGTAAAATTCCCTGTTTTCCTTAGATAAAGATTACATAAAAACCAAATCAGGGCTTTTGGAACTGACCCCTTAAGAGCTGGAAGGGACCATGGAGACATCTAATGGAAGATCAATACGTGAGAGTTCAGTACAGAAACCACAATTTTTTTATTTTTCTTTTTTATTTTTTTTTCTTATATATTATCTACAAGCACAAGCTTTCATATTTTTAATGTAAAAATGCATACAGATCATTATATATATATAAAAATCAACTAGCCTTGTAGCAGACTGCCAGATCCAAGCATCCCCAGGCTGGGGACAACTCGTCTGGACCCAGGTGCCAACCCTATGGCTGATCCTCCCTTCATCTGCAGCTGCACCAAACCCCAGACACGAAAATTCTCAGAGTCTTGGGTCCTGATCCAGGTCTTGCAGCACGGGCATGACTAACTCTTCATCAATTGAAGATAAATATTTAAAAACTTCATAAATGACAACCACCTTGTTGCAGGTAACAAGTGTCCCTCCCACCTTTCCTCCCCAATTTTATAATCCTTCCCCTCCTCTCTGCAGAAATGGGAGTGAGCAGAGGAGAGAAATTCAATGTTAGTGTCACATCCATCCCTTTGAACAGCAGCAGGGAAACAGAATTTAACCTGTTGGTGTCTGCTGCAGAAATGTGGGCTCAGGCTGCACTTGGCTTTTCAAAGTTTGGGCAAATTTGGGCTCAATTTGCACATTGTAGAAATGTGACAGATTTATGTTTCAACATAGTGATCAAAACTAAACCAAGTTGCATTTCATACTATGTAATCTGTATCAACAGATTATAATATACCATAGTAGAACTGGCTGAGAGGGGAAAAAATTAATGAGCAATTGAGTAAAGAAGTTTGTGTGGGAGGAAAGGTCACAAGATAGCAGCCTCCTTTTTGACCAAGGATTTATCTTGTTTCCAAATTCAGTCTTTGAAAAGGAATGTTACTATTTTTATTGTAAGTTCTTTATGTAACAAGGGATGTTTGCACAGTGGAACTTCTTTTCACCAGGATTTTGGAATTTCTCCAGACAGACGTTATAAAAAAAGACACAATTTGCTGGAAATCTTTTGAAAAGTATGAGGGCGATAACTTAGCCTCTCTCTTTCAATTCTTCTAGCATGAATATGATTTATTATTTTCTCTTGTCATTCATTTATAACCTTTGTCTACTTTAAATGCAGCTCCAGCCTGAACCCCAAGAAAGGTTTTCAGATGAAAGGACTGAGGTTTTCTAAGAGGGATGAATCAATTTCTCAGCATAGCAAAGTGAGGCTTTGCACTCAGCTGTGTTGCCATGGGGCTGCAGGTAAGGATTTTGTTTACTTCAGCACTGATTTGAGAGAGAACAGAACCTGAGTGCTTCAGCTTGCAAATGCTCACTGTGGCTCCTGCTGTGGCTGCACCTCCAGCCCAGAAAGAGAATTTGGTTTGTGAGCAGCACCAGCTTGCTCTCCTACCCTTGGATTGATCCTACATTACTAATAGGGCTAAAAACGGCAAAACCTCTATTTTTTGGTGGTTTTTTCCTTTTTTTTTTTTTTAAGTAACAATACGATGAATATTTTGGGAACAAGTGTGTCACAGAGGTCTGTTGCGGGAACCCCCTGCCCAAAGCACACGGTGAAGTGTCCTGCAGTGTGCTCAGGTGAACATGAGCACCAAAATACAGACATTGATTCCGGCAGAGTGAAAGGAGGTTTTAGTGTCTAGAGAAGCAGAGGAAACAAACAACAGCACAAATAAAATGTACGTCTGAATGTGATGTTCTTTGCTGATCGGGCAAAAGTGAAACTTTAAAAAAATTTGCTTTGGTAAAATATCTTTAAGTGAATACTTTTAACAGAAGTCCTAACTTGGAAATTTTCTCTGTTGTCAGGGGTGTACAGATCTGAGTGTTCAGCCTGTCCAGCACCTCATGGCTGCCCACAAGTGCACAAAGTGCTCTTAAAGTGGATTTATTCACTCTCCTGTCTGCGGCAATTCGCATTTGATGGCCTTTGGGAGTTCCTGCCTCCAACAACCTCACGAAGTGGAGGATAAAGCTGTGAGTATTTGCTATTGGGGGCTGCTCCTCAGAGGAGAGAGAGCCCTGCTGATGTGTCACCCCAGCCCTGGTGGCTCTGCATGGTGACACTCTGAGCCACCCGAAGGGATGAACACCACGGGTGAGAGATCACCACGATCTGAGTGAAAATCCTCCAGCCTTGGGTCTTTCAGCAAGCATTACCAAACCAACCAGGCAGGAGGCAGGACTCGGCAGCTGGCTTAAATGAGAGGGTGAGGGAGCAGAAAAAACCAAAAAACCAGACACCTTTTATCCCAGGCACCAAAATCTGATAAAATGTGCTTTCACTTCAATGTGCCAGATAAAAATCACAAAAATTCTGTGCTCCTTTAAACCCCACAGTGCTCCAAGCAACATCTGGAAGTTTAAAGAGCCGAAAATTATAGTCTTTTGATATGGTAGAGGCCGTTCAGATCTGATTTACATTTGGGCTTAGGCTTTAAATACTCTCCTTCCCAAGGATTCAGTTCTTTTTGGTATAACACAGACTAAGAGGAACTTGAATTGAATTCAATTCACTACTTGAACTGAAAAAAAGACCAAAGCAAAAAATAAACAAAAAGCTAAAATCTAGCCATAGTTAAATCAATACTAACATGGTTCTTTATTTTTGGTTTGATTTCCCAACACATACACTCGCATTTCCCTGAGTGCTTGGAGGGGGAAATGCTGAAATGCCACTGGACTAGCTGATTATTTCTCGACAATTCTGCAGTTTCAGAGGAGCTGGAATGGCAACTAAACTTCAGCTCTGCTGAAATGTGAGTCTAGCTGGCTAAGCACCCCAGGAAACAGACCTTGCCTGCATTTTTTGCACACCTTGCTAAGAACATCAACACTCACGGATTTGACAGAAATGACACGGAAGGGCAGTTTGGAGTGAAAGCACAGGGGCTGGTGAAGGTGTCAGGTGAGCTTTCTGATCACACAGCAGCCTCTGCACACATTCGGTGCTGGAGACCACCACCGGGAGGGTGTGGATGGGCTGGGGGCTGGACCTCACTCTCTGATGGCCACCGAGCAGCTGTGGGGCTGGCAATGGCGTTTAGGCACTGCTGACTTGCAGGGGATTGGAGCTAGCAGAAGATTCCCTCTCGGTTGCCAATCCCCACAATTGTCTAGTCGTTTGGAGTTCATTTGGTATTTTGTTTTTTTATTGGTGTTCGGGGCTTTTTCCCCCACATTAGCCAGAAGCAGTGTGGCTAAATACATTTCAAAAGAGGAAAATAGTAAGACTCTGTGTTACTCAAAAAAGTGGTGGTGTTTGTCTTGGTTTTTTTTTTCCATTGCAAAGCTTTGACCATTTTTCATCAAACGTGCTCTGCTTGCCTCGTCCCTACTCCAGGAAAATCCGCTCTAGAACACTCCTCTGGCTTAGTGCAGCTCCTTTTAGCTGCTGATTTTGGTCAGCATCTTGTTGATGGCCTGCTTGACGTGGGTGGTGGAGCTCCGTCTCCGAGTCTTGCCCTGGACCATTTTCCGGCGCCGCACCTCCCGGCAGAGCTCGTGGAACGCCTCCATGATGTTCCCCTCTCCCGTGCAGGCTGAGCACTCGTAAAAAGCACACGCAAGTTCCGTGGCCAGCTTTTCACCTTCCTCGGTGCTGACTTGCCTCGAGTGGTCCAAGTCTGCTTTGTTCCCCACCAGGATCAGGGTGACGTTTTTGGGCTTTTTGACTTCATCCAGCAAGTTCTTTAGCGGCAGCATCTCCTCGAAGCTGCCTCTGTCCGTGATGTCGTAAACCAGCACGAAGCCCTCGCCCCATCGCACGTGTCCCTCCTTCTGGATGGCATCCTCCTGCGGGGACAGACAGACACCAGCCTCAGGAATGTGATTTGTGAGCACAGCAGACCTTCAGAGAGCTGCTGGTCCTGCAGAGCTGAGCACATCTGGTTGATGTTGTATTTGCACACCTGTCCTTTTTCATGGCATGGCACAGGAATCTGTTCCAGCTGTGCTGTGAGCTGTGAGCTCCTGTGCAGCACAGCACCTGTGCCGTGGGACAGCAAGGGAGACCTGACTGTGCCAGATCTGCTCTGGGCTTTAGTGGGAGCCATCGACTGAAGGTGTACAGCCTCTCCCCTTGTCTGCAGAAATGACTGTGACAGTAATGCCACGCTGCTGGGCTGGCCCCGAATCAAAGGCTTGACAGCAAAATAATTTTGCTCCCCAGAGCAAACCTCTTGACCTGTTTGCTCTTGCAGTGTTTGGAAACTCTGAGCAGCATCCCCTGCACAGGGTGTGGGTCCAGCCTGGGGGAGGAGAGGGGTGCGATCTGCCCACAGCAAATCTCTGTCCCCACAGTGGAGCACAGCTGCCACCACCCCTGCCCTGCTGCCACCACCCCTGCCCTGCCGCCACCCCTGCCCTGCCGCCACCATCCCTGCCTTGTCACCATCCCTGCCCTACTGCCCCCATCCCTGCCCTGCCGCCACCCCTGCCCTGCCGCCACCCCTGCCCTGCCGCCACCCCTGCCCTGCCGCCACCCCTGCCCTGCTGCCACCCCCTGCCCTGCTGCCACCCCCTGCCCTGCTGCCACCCCTGCCCTGCTGCCACCCCCTGTCCTGCTGCCACCCCTGCCCTGCCACCACCACCCCTTCCCTGCTGCCACCATCCCTGCCTTGTCACCACCCCTGCCCTACTGCCCCCATCCCTGCCCTGCTGCCACCACCCCTGCCCTGTCACCGTCCCTGCCCTCCCTGCAGTGTCCCCAGCCCAGGGACGGCAGCACTGCGCACCCACGCACCTGGCCAGCTGTGTCTAGGATCTCCATGGAAACCACCTCATCATCGATGGTAGCCTGGTGACGATATGTCGACTCTAAAATAAGAACACACGTTGTGAGATGTATTGAAAGGACGTAATTTTCTTTTTTTTATCTTCCCCGCAGATCTCCCAGCCCAGGAGCTGAGATGTGACACACAGTTTGACTAAATTTTGTGTGCTGGAGCTCTTCCTGCTGTTCTGGAGCACACTCAGGTCCTCCTTTCCGCAACAGCATCACTTTCACCTCTTTCCACAGAGCACAACTTTCTCTGTCCCATGTGTCAGACCAGCAGAAGGCTGGTGGCTGCTGCAATCTGCACCCAAAAAGGACAATTTGCTGCGGCAGAGAGCTCTGCAAAGCTGAATCCTGTTCTTCTTGTTTAATCCTGCTGCCTATGGAAGATGAGAGCACAACTCTCAAGGTGTCCATCTCAGCAGACTCTCAGTGCATCACCGCCTCAAGTCTCTCAAGATCAAAACCAGCACGGCTGCAGATCAAGGAACTGAACACTAAGCTCAGGCCTTGTGCTGTGAAAAAATTACAGAGCAGTGAGGTATTCTAGGAATGTGCATTTTAAACATGCTGAAATCATCACATTCCCCTCTGTAGCGAGGGATCAAGCAGTGATTTCCCTGTCTGTGGTTTATAAGGATAACCAGTGGGCATTCAGCATCCACACCATGCTATAGGAAAAAAAAACCCAAACCTATTTGCTGTCCCAAGGTCTGGAACCAGAACCAATCAGAAAGCTAATGAAAAAAGGGTTTGTTTTATCTTAATAAGCTGATAAGTTCAATTTGATAGCATTTGACCTAGACCGTGGAAAACTATCAGTGCTAACATTCAGATTTATTGCTGCTGCTAGCTCACAGATGTCCTGTATCAAAAGGCAAATGTGTAAGCTCTGAAAGCCTGGCCAGTGACTGTGAGTGCTTTGCATTGTCACAGACACAGTTCTTTCATTTGGTGCAAATCTCTTCAACAGGAACGAAGGATATCTTTCAGGAAAAGCTTTTTTTAAATTTGAACTTCTGCAAGTGTTTGGGGAATGTCCATTTTCATTGTGTACTTAAGAGTGTCACCTCTCCACAATCAGGAATGGTTCAGTGCTGCAAACACTTTCTGCCCAAACCAAAACTGTCACTCCCTCCCTGTGCCAATTAATTGCTGTAATTGCCCAGCTGTCTCTGGCAGGGACAAATGGCCAATTCCCCTGGCAGATGGCAAGCAATCTCCTGCAGGCTCAGACCATGAAACTGGGCTTTCTGGAGGCTGTAAATAGCCCTTCTGGTCGGTGTTTGGAGGCTGTTGGAGAGCTGGAGCTCTCCTTTGCGATCCTGAGGCTGTACCTGCACAGCAGAGCAAGGCACACCAAAGTCTCTTGGTTTGTCCTTTCTGTCCCTTCCACCCCCTCCTGCTGCAATTGCCTCAGGGGATGCAGAAAAAGCACAAACGCTGGTTTGGTGTGGGAGCTGCACTGAGGCTCCTTCAGTGAGTTATTGCAGAGGCCAAAATGTTCAGAGCCAGGCTGAGATTCCCTGGGTAGCACCCCAGGCTCGAGATTGTTAGGAACTCCTGCTTTGCTCCCTTGGGGGAAGGTGCTGTGGAGAAGGGATGGCTCTGCATCCACAGTGGGATTTTGGCTGAGTGAGCAATGGGATTTTGGCTCTCTGAGTCACCAATGGGATTTTGGCTGAGTGAGCAATGGGATTTTGGCTCTCTGAGTCACCAATGGGATTTTGGCTGAGTGAGCAATGGGATTTTGGCTTTCTGAGTCACCAATGGGATTTTGGCTCTGAGTCAGCAGTGGGATTTTGGCTGAGTGAGCAATGGGATTTTGGCTTTCTGAGTCACCAATGGGATTTTGGCTTTCTGAGTCAGCAGTGGGATTTTGGCTCTCTGGTGAGCAGTGGGATTTTGGCTTTCTGGTGAGCAGTGGGATTTTGGCTCTCTGGTGAGCAATGGGATTTTGGCTCTCTGGTGAGCAATGGGATTTTGGCTCTCTGTGTCACCAATGGGATTTTGGCTCTCTGGTGAGCAATGGGATTTTGGCTGAGTGAGCAATGGGATTTTGGCTCTCTGGTGAGCAATGGGATTTTGGCTCTCTGGTGAGCAATGGGATTTTGGCTCTCTGGTGAGCAATGGGATTTTGGCTCTCTGGTGAGCAATGGGATTTTGGCTCCTTGCTTGTTCAGGCTTTGCAGTGCTCAAATGCCTTCAGCCATCTGGCCCTGCTGAGCAGTGGGTGCTGAGAATTTCTCCCCAGAAGCTGAGGAAGCACTGAGAATCTCCCCCCAGAAGCTGAGGAAGCACTGAGGATCTCCCCTCAGAAGCTGAGGAAGTGCTGAGAATTTCTCCCCAGAAGCTGAAGCGCTCCCCAGCCATTCCTGCAGGATATCTGTGAAATATCCCTTAGGAGGCAGGATGGGACAGGCCATAGAGATCTTCCCTATGAAATGGAGAATAAATCTCAAGGAACAGACTTCTGCTCACTGTGCAAAAGCAGCATGAATCCTAGATGATGCTGGACTGCTCAAATAGGGCTCTGGTGCACTTTGTGCTGCAAGTTTAACTTGCTTTGGCTGCTGCCGCTGGAATGGAATTTGATCTTGGGTGAGCAGCACCGATTTAGGTCAGGTTCATGTAAATAAATCTTAGTAAATGTGTGTCTGCTCCTGTGCTTTGGAATGTGTGGTAGCTGGGTGAATTTTAATGAGGAGGGTAGAACAGCTGGACGTTGGAAGCCTTTTTGGTGTAATCACAGCCATGGCCTCTCCTTCAAGGGAACAGAAACATCTGAGGAATCTGGTGTTTTGTGAGTTATGAGCCCTGAAGATGTGAGTTTGTCTGCTCACACTGATCCCATGGTGCTTCACAAAAACATTGCCTTGCCTTGGCATTTATTAGCATCATTTTCCTTGTAGTTCCTTTGTTTGTTTGTTTTTTGTTTGTTTTTTGTTTGTTTGTTTTTTTGGTGGGGTTTTTTGGTTGGGTTTTTGTTGTTGTTGTTTGTTTGGGGTTTTTTTGTTTGTTTTTTTTTTAATTATTATTTTTTAGATTTTTTTTAGGGGGTTTTTTTTGGGGTTTTTTTTGTTGTTTGTTTGGGTTTTTTTTAGTTTTTTTTCTTTGAGCCACGCAGCCAGAGAGAAATTGCAGGGCTTGAGCAAACTGCAGGATCCTGCCTGATTCACTGACAGCACAGGTGTCTGTCTCAGCTGAGCACCCTTGACTCCTACTGAGCTGAGGAAATCAAAGAGCTGCTGCACAGAGCTTGTCTGGGCTCTCTCCTGCAATGAAATGCACCTCAAAAGCTTCGACTTGGAAGTCTAGAATTGGTCAGATGAGCCCAGGCTGTCAAAGTCCTGTGCTTGAGTAGAAAAGCAAAGTGTACAGTGGCTCCTGAGATGGTTCTGAGCCTCAGCTCTCGTGTGCCACAGCTGATATCCCTCTGTTCCATCCACAGCAGAGTGCCTGAACCCTCCGAGATGGACAGAGATATCAGAGATATCAGAGTGCCTAAACCCTCAAAGATGGACAGAGATATCAGAGTGCCTAAACCCTCAAAGATGGACAGAGATATCAGAGTGCCTAAACCCTCAGAGATGGACAGAGAGCACAGATATCAGAGTGCCTAAACCCTCAGAGATGGACAGAGATATCAGAGTGCCTAAACCCTCAGAGAGAGCACAGATATCAGAGTGCCTGAACCCCCAGAGATGGACAGAGATATCAGAGTGCCTAAACCCTCAGAGATGGACAGAGAGCTCAGATATCAGAGTGCCTAAACCCTCAGAGAGAGCACAGATATCAGAGTGCCTAAACCCCCAGAGAGGAACAGAGAGCACAGCTATCAGAGTGCCTAAACCCCCAGAGATGGACAGAGAGCACAGATATCAGTGCTGCTCTCGCCATGACTCGGTGTCCATCCTGCCAGCCTCGCTGGGGGCTGCTGGCTGAGCTGAAGCTGGGAGTGCTGGGGACATGGATTGATTTCTTTGCTTTGCTTCAACATAAACAGGTAAATCTGAGCTGTTCTTGTTGGTTTGGGTGTGCTGTGCTTCCAGCTCCAGTCCCAGGCTCACGGTGCTGATGAGTGTGCTCTGAAGGCTGATGTGGCTCCTGCTCCTGAAGCTGAAATGCCCAGAATTCCTGCTCTGCAAAGCACTCCTGGTTCTCATAGTTCCATTGGTTGGAAATGCCTTTATTTGTCACCTTCTGCAGCTTGCAAATACGGTTTTTCCCTTGTATGCAAAGAATGGGTTTCCTTTGAGAAGTGAAATGGTGTTATTTCTCCTTTCCTGTGGGGTCTGTCCTCATTCAGAGTTTACTGAGGCAGGCAGAGAACATGTGGGCAGGTACCTGGGAACTGAATTCATTTAAAACCATAAAGCCAGAGCACTGCTAATAAGTAGGGAGTAAGCTCAAAGGTTTAAACAATTGTTTGTTGGCTTTTGTTTGGTTGGTTGTTTTTTTTGGTTGGGTGTTTTTTGTTTATTTATTTTCTTACATTTTCGTTTTTAATTTTTTTTTTGTTTTTGTTGGGGTTTGTTTGTTTGTTTGTTTTTTGGTTTTGGGTTTGGTTTTTTTTTTGGTTGGTTGGTTTTTATTTCATTTTCTCCCCAGCACTTGGAAGGGATCTTGGTTCTTGTTAGGAATTATGTCCCTGATAAATTTTAGTCTAAATAAATCATATTTTGCTATGCCTTCTTGCTGTGCCTGATGGCAGCAAGAAGTCTCTGTTGGTGAAGCTGTGAGTTTCACTTATTTCTGACAATAGAAATGAAAACCAACCAGTGGGAATTCTCTCACATCTAAAACTAGAAAAACAAAATCCTGCTCTCCTGAAGGTGCAGAAGCAAGCTCTGGAACATTCTGCTCATCTGGAAAACATTTCAGAATATGATGAGCAGCAAAAGAAGAGGCAAAATACTTTGCAGCTGTAGCTATAGCAAGAACAGGCACTGCCATTCCTCAGCTTTGCTGTCTGTTGAGCTACCGTAAAAAAGCAATATTTTTATTGCTGGCATCAGGAATATCTTCATCTTGAGACTCATATGAAAGAAAACAAACCACATTTTCAGATAACAGCTTCCCATGTTATTGCTAGCATCTTCTGTTGCTGCTCTCAATTACAATTTCATCATTTCAAGTCTTTGTTGGGAATTTTAGAAGCCAGAGTTGGTGTTTTAAGGTTCTTTGGGCCATATGAGTCCATTTCCTGAGGAACACCTCAGAGAAACTGGGAATATTTCATGGCTCATTGCTATAATAGATTCAGTATAAATTCCTCCTGCTGAAGAGCACAGGAAAAATGATGCAACATATTAAATGTACATCAAGTTAAATAATGTTTCTACTGTTTTGATGTAGGAAAAATATCAGCACAGGGAGATGCCTAGGAAGGCACAATCGAAGCTACTGAGGACCAAATCCTCTAAGCACCGAGGCAGCAGGAATGAGTGATTTTGTCAATAAAAATGGAGGATACGAATAGATGGAGCCTGGCTGGAGAATAAGGCATTTTCCTGATGATTTATGGAGTGTCTGCACATTTGCCATGGTGGTCCCTGGAGCACAGGCTGGCAGCCCTGCCCCCAGCCCCAAATGGTGTTCCCATGTCACCTCCCTGTGGCTCAGAGCCCACCAGGACCCCTGTGTCATTCCCTGCACTGTCACCGTGGGGGCTCAGAGGTGTGCAGAAGGCAAAGCTCTGCAGGATGAGGGCACAACTCTCCTGTTTCGCTCTCCATAGAAAATGGGCATTTTCTCCATCAGCACTGTGCAGACTGCACTGTGGATGGGAGCCTTTCCCTCCTTTCCCTCCTTTCCACCCTCCTTTCCTCTCTCCTTTCCTCTCTCCTTTCCTCCCTCCTTTCCCTCCTTTCCTCTCTCCTTTCCTCCCTCCTTTCCTCCCTCCTTTCCTCTCTCCTTTCCTCTCTCCTTTCCTCTCTCCATTCCTCCCTCCTTTCCTCCCTCCTTTCCCTCCTTTCCCTCCTTTCCCTCCTTTCCCTCCTTTCCCTCCTTTCCCTCCTTTCCTCCCTCCTTTCCTCTCTCCTTTCCTCTCTCCTTTCCCTCCTTTCCTCCCTCCTTTCCTCTCTCCTTTCCTCTCTCCTTTCCTTTTCTTCCCTCTCCTTCCCTCCCTTCCCTTCCTTCCCCATCAGCCTCTCCACCCCAGGGCTGCAGGGACCATCAGGAATGATTTATTAACCCCTGTTTTCCCGTGGGCTGCTCTGCCCCAGGCTCTGTTTGTCTCTGGGCAGTTTCTCCTCAGCTGTGCTGCCGCAGGATTTTCGTGCTCACTGAAACCTCAGGAGTGCAGGACAAACTTGCTGAGCAAGCCCCGGGTCAGGAGAAATGCACAGTCGTGTTTCTCTAAGGGGGATCTGCAGCAGGGAAGGCATCCCAGGGATCAGGGGTTGTGTTCAGATGATACTCAGCTGTCCAGACACGGTGTTAGCTGAATAAACCAGACAGCAGAGGCAGTCCCTGAGAGCTGCACTGGGACCTGAGCTCTCTGGCATCCCAAAGTTATCCCAAAAAGATATTCTTGCATCTTCTCTCGCTACTATGAATTATAATATATAATAAATAATATTAAATGCTAATACCTCATAGCGAGGTCTTGATTCTCACAGCTAAGCTGTTCCTGGTTATCAACCGTTTTGAGGGAAGCTACTTTGGATCTATTCCTACTTTGGATCTATTCCTACTTTGCATATATTCCTACTTTGGATCTATTCCTACTTTGCATATATTCCTATATTCCTTGTGTTTGTACAGACCTGTATTTATCAAATGCAGAAAAGAGACTCAGGCCAGCATTATTTGCCACATTGCAAATATTATTTACATCCCATGTGGGATGTGCAGACTTTCCTTGGGATTCCTGAATGACACTATTCCGCTAACAGAACCCCCAGCTATGGACGTAGGCAAAACTACTCTTCTAATGTAAAAATAATCATCCTTGCAAGTTTTCCAGTGGGAAAAGCCTTCTTGCCAGTGTAAATAGCTCCACAAAGTCGTTTCTGCTGCTCTTGCCACAGTGGGGAAATTTGCCAGTCTTGAGCTCATCTGTAGGAGATTTACTTTTCTGCTGTGGGAGAATTCAGGGCTCTGAGAGAGGCTTCTGTCTCCTTCCTTCAAGCAATTTGTACTATTTGATCTCCTCCTTTCTTGCTCTCCTGATAGTTGCATTTTTTACCCATGTTTGATGGTCTCTTATGGGCTGCCTGTAGGTTTTATTTGCTAGAACCTCATAGAAAAACAGCTCAAGATTTTGATTCTCCCAGGAGAAAAAAGAGCGAACAAAAACCTGTAGATAAATTGCGATATAGTTGGAAGAAACAGTCTTCAAAAATATCACTATTAATCCAGTAGTCCTTGCAAAATTTTAATTTTTTTTTGAGACCCCTATTTTTTATGATTACCTTTGCTCCTTAAATTAGTGAAAGAGCTTTCTTTCTATCCCACTCCAATTAAATAAACTCCTTTGCTTTCTTTCTTTGCTTTCAGTTACCCATGCCCTGTTCTCCTGATTATCCACTCAGAGTTTTCCTTTCAGAGGATTGGTAGAGTCCTACAAAATGTGGGAACAACCAGAGGAAGACATCAGGGGCAGTGCAAGAAAGCCAAGGCACTTTTAGAAAGTCAACAAAAATATCATCTCCTTGTTTGCTGATGTAAGTAGACTTTTGTTTCAATTCCAGTCTCTGCTCGGTGTTTCTGTGTGCCTTTATGTGTGTTTTAAAGCTGAGTCTCAGTTGCTCAAAGGACTTTCAATCCTTCTGTAAAATGAAGGATTTTACAGGTGAGGCACAGAGACTGCAGCGACAAATCAGAGAAACAAGGCGAGAGCTGAGGAGCTGTCCCTGCACTCACCTGGGCTTTGCTTGGTTGGGTTTGTTTCCTATTCAGCAAAAATTGATGTTCAAGTCCCTGACCCTCAGGAACCTCTGACTGATTCTCCCAACTGCACAGAAAATTGCTAACACAGAACAAATGACAAAGCCTATTCATAATTCCCTCCTTTTTTGAATTCTTGGGTACCCCAGCTCTGTTTCTAGTAAAGCAAATTGTTCCAATTTTGGTGGAACAACAAATGTGTTCTCAGAGAAATGGTGTAAAAGTTATTTTTAAAAGCACTCAGCCGTTTCAATGATGAATTTTCTTCTTTCACCATTAGATCCAGGAGGTTCTCCCTGCCTGCCATGGCTCATGGACGCAGGGGATTTGCTGCTGCCCATGGAGTTCTCTGCAGGCTCTGTCTGTCTGTCTGTCTGTCTGTCTGCTGTGATGGTTCTTTGGGCTCCCTTTGCCTCCTCCTTTTTTGCTTTCCAGGAAAAAAACAAATTTCGCAGTTCCCCAGATCGCTCTGATTCAGCATCTCCAGTTTTAAAGTCGATCAAATCTCGACCCACACTGTCTCTCCCTCTCTGAGCTAGGTGAAGGCACCGAATTCTGCCAGCAGCTGCTGGGGGAATTGCTGAGTTATTTACTGCAATTCCCTGCTGCTGGGGAGAGCAGCCCTGGAAGTTCTGCTGCCCAGCCCTGGGGTCACTCAGCTCCGCAGGAGCCCCACGTTCATGGCAGGAGTGTGGCTCAAGGGGTGCGCCAGCCAGGCTGAGCCTTGTGAGCCCTTCTGAGGCATTGCTTTATGCATTTTTAAAGTTGTGTTTTATTTAAAAACATGTAAAGGTTAATGAATTTTGGTGGAATACACGTGGGAACTCAATCCCCTTTCTCAGTACATATTTAATGAGCTAAAGAAGATTAGTTTGATGCTGAATGCTTCGTGTATTTAATATTTTAGAAAACAGCTGCATGTATTTTTTAAAACCTGCAGCTGCAGCCCATTCCTACATGGACCTCTTTAGTCTGATTCTGCTGAAAATGTGAGAGAGCTGAGATTTACTGTAGAAGAAGATGGATTAGAAAATCATTCACCTTGCTAATGCCAGGCAGGAGTTCAGCCTGAGGAATTTAGCATCTTTTTGAAAAACAAACACAAAGCCATGCCAAGGTGGTGACAGTGACTTTCCAATTAAACAGAAAGGATGGGCAAGCCAAGGCTGGTGGTTCACACTGCCCAGAAAATGACCTTTGCTGCAGCTGCTGCCCTTTGGCTGAGAACAGGAGAATAAAAAGAACAGTGAGCTGTACTCCTGTGAAGATGCATCTCCAGTGCTGCACAGCTCCAACATCACACATTTCCCAAAGTGCATTTCCCAAACTCCATTTGGGACTTAGGGTCCATTTCCCAGAACTCCATTCCCCAAAGTTTGCAAGGTTCAGTGATGTTCCTCCTGCCAGAAAATGTTATTTTGTGGTTTGTAATTTGGCTCCCGGAGGTGCAGCAGCCTGTCCAGATGCTGCTAAAAATATGAGCCTTCATTTTCTTCTGGCACGTTGGGATGGTAAAGAATATTTATAGGGTGTGTGTTTTCCCTTCCAGTTTAAATGTGCCATGCCTGAATGAAAAGGGGAATAGGTTTTTTTTAATATGATGCTTAGTTTAGGTTAATGTTGAATTTCCATCAGGCCATGAACAGCTTGGTGAAAGCTTTCCTAAAAATAGGAATTACCTGGGAATTGCTTGCATCAGAGAGATAATGGGTGGTTGAAAACTTGACATAAGAAATAAACTATAAATTTGACGTTTTTGTCACAGCCCCAGTGATTTTTGACAAAAACTTGCTTAGTTGCTGGATGGTTTGAATCTCTTTTACTCCTGTCCTTTTAGAATAACTTGACAAAGCTGCTTGTTTCTCCCTGTGGAGGAAATGATTTTCACTGACACAACTTCAATTTTTTATATTGATCGAGCATGTAGATTCCCATCTGTCAACAGAACTGCCAGGCCGTGGCTGCTGAGAAGAAATGACTCCATTCTGCCGAAGCTTCTCGGTGAATTCAGACGTTTTCAGGTAACCAAATCACTGCAGCATGGCTGTGCTAAAGACAGAAATGCATTTTTCCAGGCACTGGTTTTCAAAGCTTTTGAAGGTACAGTTCTGTTCTGGTTGATCTCTGGTGGCCTGAATCGTGGTTATGATTTCAAGATAATTTTTCATCTCTAACACTTCAGAACCTTCCTTGAATCCCATTGTGCTCTGTAGTTTGACAAATAATACTTTACAAAACACACTCTGCTGAGCAGCTTCCACCAGAGATTACAGTGCTTAAGAAATAACTCATTAACCATAGTTTATTAGTTTTTGAATTTTTCAAGCCTTTTCCTCCAAGCAAGCTAGAGCACTTAGCATCACAATGTCTGTGATATATAATTTAAGCTATTATTCTCTAAACTGAATGGGCACGTAGAATTCAGTAAGTCAGGAGAGATTTAATTTTTGGTTTATTGAGGTAAGACTGTTGCCTGCACGAAAGCTTTCCGTGCTGCAAAGAGGAGACAATTAGATTCCTGAGGGGCACAGTAATTTGCAATTGCATTCATTTGTAAAACAGAAACAAATGTCAAGGCCTGTGCAGCAGAAAGGGCACGGGGCCTTCATAATGGGGCAGAAAATAATAAACCCTGGAGCTTGCTAATAACTTCATTTGTGTGGTTAAACAAGGCAAAAAAAAGATGTTTTTGCATGCAGTGTCCCTGTAAGAAATTGATGAACTTGGGCTAACAGAAAAGACTTTATACACGTCTTGTCAAGTTTTTTAATGATGTACCAGAGCTAGAAATGTGAAGCACTGAAACTAATAATGCTAATAGGACATTCTATTGAAATTCCACTGTGCAGCACAAGGCAGGAGACAACAATTCACTGAGGAATATATTGATAGTAGCAGATAAAAGAATGTATTTGAGTTCAGTTTGTACTGGGATTTATTTTCCCAAGATGGGAGCTTTGGTATCTGTCATGTCTCCATTTTGCCAAACAAAAATACTTAGTATGATCCTGGACGCTTTACTTTTTTCAAAGGGTTACCTGGAATTTCATTTCTACTGTGCAAGTTTATGGCATTTTCCATTTCCTTAAGGAGACCTCTTAAAGCAAGAACATTAATAAAGAAATTGATATTTAACTGCATGATCTGTGTTGAAGATCATAATTTTAAAAACTTGACAAGAAGTGTAAAATGTCTTTTCCATTAGTCCAAGTTCATCAATTTCTTACAGGGACACTGCATAAAAAAGCATCTTTTTTGCCTTGTTTAACACACAAAGAACACATTTTTGGACACAATGGAATTTTCCAGCCTTTCCTTTGGGTGAGAATCCCTCAGTGCTGAGGTACTGGAGGCACTTCCTAAGACACGAATTCCTTGTCTTGGACTTCCTGCTCTGCATTTGCTCTGCTGCAGAGAATTTCAATATATGCTCATTTAAGAAATACCAAGCGATCCAACCTTGGCACGAATTGTAAGCAAATCCTCTAATTCAGGGCAACTCCTTGATGGGTTTTTTGGGATATCTGAGCCAGCTTCTTGGAAGTGCCAGACCCAAGGGAGCTAAGTGGGAGCAGTGGAAGTGACACGTGGATGTCCTTTAGATGATTGGTGCCCCTGTCTGGTCACCCAAAAAATATAGACAATGTATGTTTGAAAGTGAGGACAAAAAACTTCCCTAAATTTAGGTAGAGCAACTGGAAAAAGCTATTTTTTTTTTCTTTTTTTGCCTTGAGTTTTTAAGATCTGTATCCCAGTCATCTTATTCTCTAGCAGAAGACATTTGGATTATTGAAAAGCAGAAAACTGATCTCACACTAAATAATTCGAAGAGTGAAATAGTGAAGCAATTGATTTCGATGGCAAAATTCCCATGGATTTCTGAGTGGGCAGAAGTGTTCCTCAGACAATAACTCAGCTTTTGTCTGAGCGTGTTATTGCTTCTCCATTCTGCCATCTTAGGTAACAATTTGTTCCAGCTTCAAATGACCATAGAGAAGCTTTTTACAGCAATTTTAAAGGCTGTCTGAGGGCTGGAATTTTAACCCTGTGATTGCCACTGCCCCAGGACACATCACCTACCCAGCGTGGGGTCGTACTCCCAGATGAACCTCTTGGTCAGGAAGCGCACGACGAGAGCTGCAGGGACACAGAGATTTCGGGTGAGAAGCACAAGACATCAACTCAACGCTGTTTTCAGCAGAGAACTGCTCAGAAAAATCACTGCTTATGATTTATATTTTTTTAAATTTAAAAAAAAATTTTTTTTTAAATATATTTTTTCCGTGGCACAGGGAGGTGCTCCACTGACTGCCAAAGTAAGTTAAAAAACTATGTTTATTTAATTCCTTCAGAAGTATATATATTGAATTCCTTCAGAAGTACATATTTAATTCCTTCAAAATGCTTCTGCTCTCTTTCATGGCAGCAGTCACAGCCATTCTATGAAAATAGCCCAACAGACTTAAAAAAAAAAAAAAAATCCGAATGCTGGGTTTTGATTCAACATAACATTGAGGTTGAGACTGTCTGAAACACATTATTTTCTGATTAAATCAAGTGGCTAATTCCAATATTCATGTTAAAATGGCCATTTCCAGTGCCTATCCTCCAATGCATTTGGAAGCAGCCAAGGCTCAGATGGACGCAGTAGTTAATAGAGAGAATTTCATGGCTCTTCCCTGAGCACTCAGTGCTTGGGAAAGACAAGAAGTGCAGGCTGGGAAGGAAAGAATCTCCAGCAGAGCTCATGGAGGATTCCTGCTGTGATTTTTGGAGCCACGAGCATCACTGAAGGGAATTGATGTAACGTCCCAGCGAGGGAAGAACAGACTCATGTCTCCTCTGCCTCTCCCGACACCCTCGCTCCCAAGTCAGCTGCTTGTGCAGGGTGTAAATCAGGGCAGGAGTTGGCACAGCACTTTCATTCACTCATGTTTAAAACTTCTGCCTGAGAAGTTATTCTTGGAGAAAAGTCATGACTTTCTGTCAGACACATTGGCAGTGCAGCTCCACTGAAGACAATGAAGTCATATCAGGAATTAACTTGGCACAGAAACCAAGATTATCGACCAAATAATTAATCAATTTCTCTTGAACTTGTGTGGCTGAGTCCCTTACTCAGCTTTAAAAATCCCAGCCCCAATCTTTTGGAACTTTGTGTGTGTCTGTGTGATATTTTGTGCCTTGCTTTAGATCTTTGTTTGGATTTAGTTACATAGAAATGCTCTGGCTAAGTTTACAATCTGTCTGAATACATATCTTTGTGGATTTGGTACAGTTCCAGCTAATACAAGCTGAGTTTTTTGGGGAAGAAAGGAAGCAGGGTTTTATTTGAAAAACAACCCCCTTCCCAAAAAGTTACAGAGCTCAAAGTTATTCTAAGAAAAATAACGATTTTCCACAGTGAAATAACTCTATGATGACTCTTTTATGCCATGAGAATTTTCAGCCATAAAAACGGTCTGAAAGTATAAAGTCCCATTATTTCACTTATCACCAAGTCCATTCTGATGCCATGAAGATGTGTCATCAGAAAACCACTCTTGGCAGGAGACACCAGAGGGGTAAAACCAAAGGTTATAATGGTCAGGAGGCACTTTCAGAAGTGAAATATTCCATCTTTAAAAAATACATATTTTTGTTCGAGTTCATCCTCTATCCATAGAAATCTCAGATAACCTGGAACACTTTGTGTTGTGATTACAATCCAGCTGGAGTGGGATATTCAGGAAGATCCTGAAAGATCATATGTCCTGTGCAATTTCCATCTTTCTTTGACAAAGGAGCTTAGGTGAACACTAGAAATTCGTTCCAGCCCTGTTGACTGATGTGCCACACATCAGGCAATAGGTGCATGCCTGTGAGGTGCCTGTGTCACAGGAAAATGAGGAATTAAGGCAAAAAAATACACTGAAAACTGACTCATGGATTTTTAATGATTCTCTTTTTTTTTATGAGCCTGACGACATAAACCTTGATAAATGTTTTATCTTTTTAATACAGTGCACAACGCAATATTGATGGGGACCTGTCCTTTTCCAAAGCAGCCATTAGCTGCCTGGAATTCGAGAAAGAAGGTAAGGAATTGTTTTCTTTCTGATGGGCTCACTGCCAAGTGCCTGTCCCAGACCCTGGAGACATTCCCAGAGAATGACAGGAGAAATTCAGTGAGAGCAGAGGTGCCACACAGTGCCACAGAGCAGGGCAGTTTCCAGGCACGTGTGACCATTTCCCAGCAGCACAGAGTGCTGTCCCAGCTGTCCCCAGACCCTCATGGGCAGTGCTGACAATTGGCCCCATGGCTATGCTTTTTTTTTTACCCTCCCTCCTTTTCTCAGCATTGCAAACACACCTGCTCCTGTTCACCTGGAACCTTGAACTTTTGTTTACACCAGCAATTTAATTTTTTTAGAGCAAACAGCTTTGCCATTACACTTGGGGAAGTAAGAGACACAGCAGGAGGAGCAGAGAACTCTTTAAACTCTTTAAAGGGTATTTCCTTTGCCCTTGACTCTTTAAAGGGTATTTCCTTTACCCTTGACTCTTTAAAGGGCATTTCCTTTGCCCTTGACTCTTTAAAGGATATTTCCTTTACCCTTGACTCTTTAAAGGGTATTTCCTTTACCCTTGACTCTTTAAAGGGTATTTCCTTTGCCCTTTTCTCTTTAAAGGGTATTTCCTTTGCCCTTGACTCTTTAAAGGGTATTTCCCCAGCAGGGTTTGCCAGGCTGAAGGATGATAAAAGTGAATGATGGAAAGGCTATGATCAAAAATTGGAGTAAAAGGGAAGGGAAACACTCTGGAGCACAGCTTTATCACTGTAAAAAGAAATATACTGCGAAGTGTAGAAGTGATTAGCTGAAGACAAAAGCTCAGTCTGCATGAAGGTTTCCCAATGTGCTGTAGGATCATTCCTAGAGGAAAACAAGGGAGAGGGAACTGGGAGCTCATTCCTAAAGGGGTCAGAGTGTCACTGCCAGCACCTCCTGTTCCCTGCTGAGGAGCAGGCTGAAGGAATAGGGCTGGTGAGGAGCAGCTCTCCAAAAATCACCAGCAGCCAAAGCTGCTCTGTGAGAGCCCTGCCTGGTGATTCTCCTGCTCTCACAGCACTGCTCATCCCAACACCTCTGCCAGGAGGAGCACTGACCCCCCCAGACCTGGCCGAGGTGATTTCCTACAAAACCACGTTAGAATGGGCACAGATAAACACTGCTGAGGGGTGCAGGCAGCACAGCTGTGTGCTGAGCCTGTCCCAGTGCTAGGGACAGCACTCCGTGGATTTAATTCACTGTTTTGATAAACAACTGTTATCTCCTGTCTCTGCCTGCAAATACAGTTTTATGAGCACCCATTTGGTGCCTGTGATAATGCAGAGGTTATTATTAGCCTTCTGCTTGGAATCTGGACACACAATCCTGGGAACTGTTCAGAGTAAACTTTAGAATTATGTGAGTGTGTGACGGGTGGGATGCAGGATCTAAATTTAAATGGCAAATTTCTGCTTTCAGTTTCAATGCTTGAGGGCATTCAGCTAATAAACATCGCATCTCTTCAAAGTAAAGGACACAGCAGTAGATAATGGGTGCTGTAAAACCTCTCAAAGCCTTATCTCAGTCTGAAACCTGGAGGATGAACATAATTTGGTTTATGATGTCCATCACAGCTGCCAGGACCCGGCACTGCCTCCCCAAGTGCAGGAGCTGCAGAGTCTGCCCTGCTCTCAGCTCCCAATTAGCTGTACCTGCTGACAATCTGCACTCACAGGGAGCTCTCCCACATTTATCCACACTGAATAATGAGTGTACCCAAAGGGCTGAGGTGCTGTCTCTGTGAGGGTCTCCTGCCCCCAGAAATCACACAGATAAGGAATATAACAAGCCTTCTATTCAGGGCTCTTCCAGTCCATATCTCATCCAGTGGTTTATCCAGTTTGCAGTGACCTTAGTGAGGGGATTTTCTTCATTCCTTTCACATGAGGCAGAAAACACCAAGTTCCTGTTTGTTCTAGAGAACTTTAAAGATCCCAGGGCAGTTTTGCCAAGGGCATTGTGTCATCTTTCCCTTCCAGGATGCTCTCCTCCATCCTGAAGCTTGGCAGGTACATGTCCCCACTGTGGGTGACAGTGCCAGGGGCTCACAGGTCCTGCAGCTCTAGGGAAGTTTGCAATTGTGATGATATTAGCTTCTGTTATTTTCTCAGTGTGATAAATGCCTCATGGCTCAGCTTTTCTTCTAATGCTTTGTTTTAAGAACACTTCCTCAGTTTCACCCCGTGAGAGGGAGCAGAGAGAACATGAACAATTCCCCTGCCTCTGACAGCGTTTGGGCTGCACAGTGCCCATTTATTCCTCCTGCCCTGCCCTGCAGAGTGCCACAGTGACTGCAGAGATCTGTGTTTGCTGAGCTGCTCACAGTGCCGCTGAACTGAACGTGAGGAAACCCAGCCCTGGGACTGCACGACCTGACAAGTAAGAAACCCCCAACTGCACATGGTGAAAGCTGATGCAGTGCCCAGGGGAGCAGTCCAGGAGTGGTTTGCAGTCCAAGGAGTGGTTTACACTCTGTGCTTCACCAAGCTTTGTGTTTGGCTGTGCCCAGAGCAATAGGCATTGCATTCTCAGCACTGTGAGTGTGCCTGGCAGGACACAGAGAGTGTCAGGGTGATGTCCAGTGGTATTTAAATGGTGTTGGGCTGAATGGATGGATTTCCCAGTGAAATCCCATCTACTGCTGCCCACCGAGTCCCTTGTCACTGCCCACAGCTCCAGTGCCACCCACCAGCCCTGCTGATTCACTGTGAGGGGATGGACTGTGTGGATTCAGTGAAATTCCCGATTCAAAGGATGCTCTTTCCTCAAAGCTGCTTTGTTGTGGGTTTTTGTTTGATTGCTTCATGTTAGTTTCTGTTGGTTTTGCTCTTATTTGGTTTGTTGTGGCTACACCTGGAGATTTCCCTTACATTAGAGCATTTCTAGAAATTTCTTTTGCAATTTTTCAGTCCCCAGGCAGCTGTTGAAAATTTTGGTCTTTAGTTTCCCTGCCCATTCCTCAGCTCCACCTGGAACTTGTGTGTAAAGCTATTGCTGCTGGGATAAATGGATTATCACTGCAGACAGGCTGAGCTGACACAGCAGAAGTGTTTCAGAAACATAAATAGCCCTCGGATGCTGAAGCAATGCCTTCCCAAATGTACCTTGAGGAGCTGTTTACAGACTGCAAGAAGAGTCTACAACTGTTGCTTCCTTGCTGCTTTTAGAAGAGGAAGCACTCTTGGGTGGCATTTTTAACTTTCCTGATGCATCCTGGCCAAGCCTCCCCAGGAGATGAGGATGAGCCTTGTGCTCTCACAAATGGCTCTGTGTGGGGTGAACTCTTCAGCTCCCACTGAGTTCAGCCAAAGCTGAAAGCCTTGCTGACCTTTTTTACAGGAGCAAGGCTATTTATTAGAGTAGTCTGAAATCCTCTCTTTACTGTTTTGGTTTTGTGTAGAAGCAGAGATATGGATTTTAACCTCTCCTTACAGGGAGTGTCCCACCCTGGAGCATTTTCTGTAGCTGGGAGAGCACCTGGCAGGGCTGTGGCAGCTCCTGCTCACCCACCTGGGCAGGTGTGGTGAAACCTCAGTGACTGCAGCCCTGGGGGACAATAAACCCCAGCAGCTGCTCTGTGTGCTCTGTGTGCTCCCCTCTGCTCTGTCTGCTCCTCCTCTCGTCCTGCAGGATGAGCAGCCAAGGCAGCAGCTCCTGCTCTCCCCACTGTTCTCCAGAGCAGAGCCCGAGCAGGAATTTTGTCACCCCAGCCCATCCTCTGAATTCCCTTCCCTCCCATTCTGCAGGGCTTACCCCACAAGAAGAGGCAAGAAGAGCTGAATAATTCAGTGCTCTAAGGGAATGAGCATGGCCTGGCCAGAAAAGGAGCAAACAGTGAACTCTGGTTTTAATCAGATAAAGCACAGCCTATAAAGAAATGTCCCTCACTGATGGAACAGATAAGAAGGCCAGGACTGCATGTTTGGGAAGGCACAGAAGCAGCAGGACCACAGCAATCTCTTATCAGATCAGCCACCAAGACAGAACATTGGCTGGAAAAAAAGAAAAACATTCCTGGAAATCAAGCTGGCAATGAAAGGGAAGAAAATTCACATGCCACTGAAATTATTGACAAAACATTGGCATGGAAAAGTGCAGAACACAATTCCAGCCCACTGGCATACCAGAGAAAGCAAAAAACTCCAAGAGAGTTGCAAGGTTCACCTTTCTGCAGGATTCTCTTGCTGTTGAAGTCCATGTCCAAAGCAGATGGGACAGGGACAGAGAGAAGTGACCATGTGGCACTGGCCACAGCTCCTGAGCTACAGCAAAGGAGCAGAGTCAGACCCGAGCCATGCTTCCTCTGCTCTCTGGGGGCTCTTGCTCGCCTTTTGTCCATCCTGGAAGGGTTTCCTGCATTAGTTTGGGTAAGGTGAGCTCCTAGGGAGGCCTGAAGCCCAGGGGAGGATGCCATTCCTTTGGACACCTTCCCTTACAGTGCCAGCTGCAGGAGAGGCTGCTGCCAGCACATCCACAGAAGGGCTGTGGCACACAGCCACACAAAGCCACGATTCTCTCTGTCCTGCACGGCCTCTGCTGTGTCCTCCTGTGGCCTTAAATTTCCCGAGGTTTGCAGGAGCTGGCTGAGAGAATTCAGGCAGACGAACCAAGATGGTGAAAAGGGAACTTCATTTACAAAAAGCCTCTTTATATATTTATTAATATTCTAGCAACTATTGGTCAGCAAAGAATCCACCTCCTAAAACCATTGGTCACAGCCAAATAACACCTAACACCAAACACAGAGATGAAGAAAGTAAAAGAATGCAGTTTAGCTCTATTCTCTGTGAGAAAGAACAGAAAGATTCTAAAACAGTGCAGCTCCATCCTCCATCAGCTCAGCCCGTGGAGCAGATCTGCTGCCATCAATTAGAGTGTCTGGGCGCTGCTCCTGCCCTCTGTAATGCCATTATCAGAAGAACTGTCTGGTTCCTGCCTCTGCAGCCAGCCGAGCTGCTCTGGGGCTGGCCACGCTGACTTTTAAAGGTCAGCTCTCTCAGAATCTAATCACGCTGGGGAGGTTTCCAGGATGAGGTGGGGTGGGAAGAGCAGCCTGGATCCCTCGCTGAGGTGCTGCCTGTGGAGCTGTGGGGCAGAGCAGCCTCTGCACATGCCCTGGTGGGGCAGCTGGCCAGCCTGGCCAGGGGCATGGCCAGAGGGCCAGGGCACCTTCGGGGACTGCAGCTTGCCCTGGGTCACGGCAGCAGCTCAGGGAGGGCACAGAGTGAGGGAGACTGGGTCTGAAACAACCACGGTGCTACTCTTTGGCTGCTTTGGCCTGACGTACAGTACTGCATCACAGCCCAGAAATTCTCCATCCTTGGAGCATCCTAGCAAAAAGCTGAATGGCTGCTCAAGCAGTATCTGCTGGGGAAAAAAGCTCGGAAAGCTGAAGGTTGGTTTGGGAACAATGAGAAGGTTTCAGTAAAGGACAGATCCTCAGATCTGCGTGGGCTCTGAGTGTCCCAGGGAGGAAAGCAGCGCTGGGGAAACCTGGCCAGGTTTATGTGCTTTATTCAGCAATTTATTCAGCAATTCACCTCTGTGTTTGAAATTAGATTCTCTCCTTTCCCCCTCTGTCACAGGGGCGAGCCTGGCACTGGGCACTGCCGGAACCTCAATTCCTGCCCTTTTTCCTCCCTGAGCTCCCCGGCAGGCAGCAAAGGAGATCCTCAGCTGGACACTCCTTTTCCTCAGACAGATCCTTTTCCTCCTCCTGCAAGCACCAGAATGAAACAGCTGCAAGCCATGAAAACCTCCAGTCCCTTCCCTGCTCCAAATTCAGGCTGCCTTGAGCCAGGTGGGCTTCACTGGAGAGCCACAGAGAAGGGGAAGACATCAAAGAGGAGCTTTGGCGCTGCTGCTGCAGAGGAAGAGTAGTCAATACATTTAATTACAGCTGGGACTTCCACTTCTCTTCTTGGCAGCCAGCCTTGTTTAAACTCTTCATTATCAATTCACAACTGAGTTTATACAAGATGAGTAGATTTTTTTGTGTGTGTGTCTTTCTCTGGTTGACAGTTTTCTAACATTGTTTAGCAAGAAAAAGCTTGAACAATTGCTTTTATCTTTCTCTTGATTTTCTTCATCCTTTTTCATCCCTTCTTATTGATTCTTGGAGGCCTTTTTCCTTTGAATGTTAGCCTGGTTTTGCCTGTGCTTATTTTAAACTGATTTGCATGCAGATGATCAACTGGAAATGCAGTTTGGGCAAGATGTTTACAAGCTGATATTAAATCACTCTGCTTGTTTGCACAAAACAGCAATTGGATAAACACTGGCTATTAGTTTACTTGCATATTTGCTTTGCATTCCTTCACTTGGTTTCCACAAACAACACAGGGATGTTTGTTCTGCAGTTAATAGCATTTAGAATAGTCTAAAGTAAGTAAATAAATAAATAAAATTCTTGGTGTGTTCCCTTTATAAAAAGAGTAAGACTTAGAGAATAGCTTTAGTCTTTCTTAATATTGCTGTTTTTCTGATTATTCATATCCTTTAATTTTTTTTGTTACATATTCACTCACTGATGCCCTGTCTTTTTTTATTGTTTATTGTCCAGTTTCTTCCACTATACCCATTTTGCCTACAGCAAACCATGAGATTAATAAAATAAAGCCTGGCATAAATGCATTTATATTTTAGGTAATGAAACAACATTTATATTTCATACTTCTGTTACATTCTTTCTATATCAATGCAAATTTTCCCAAAAACCCCAAGGCATGCTGCTGTGCTTTACAATCACAGAATGTTCCAACTTTGGATTGGTCTGTACTTCAGAAAAACCTTTTCTGAGTTTCTTACCTAGGGTGTGTATTGCCTTCCTTCTGCTGTTACCTTGATTTTATAGAAGCTAAATTTTGGGTTCCTAAATCCTGCATGTGTATCTAAAAGCTGTCACAGTACTTTGCCAGCCCTGCCAGTTTATTTCTGATAAGCAATTGGTGTTTCCTGCTTTGCAGTGAATGCATCACAATCAGAGAATTGCACAGAGCTCCTCTCCATGTGCTGCTCTCAGCTACACAGGCACTGATAGAAATATTTGGAGTGAGCTGTGACATGGTTTTGTTTTCACCCACAGGTCTATGAGATGACTTATTCACCAGAAGAACATATTTTACCACTTTATGATAAAGATGAGGTAAATGGCCATGGCACACGTGCTGAAAGCAACCCTGCAGAGTTGGCATAAAAAGAAATTCCCAGTTCTGGACCCCATCAGGTAATGCTGCTTTGTGATATTTTAATACCTAGGCTAAATTTTTTAGTAAAGATTTTATTGCCTGCATTTCTTTTTTCATAAAATATGAAGTATATTGCATTCACTAATTATGGTTCTATGAGGAAAAAGAGCATTCAGAGTTTCTATGAATGCCATCCTGATTTCATTCAAACTAATCTCTCCATTTGTTTCTGTCCCTTGAAGCTTCTCCCTAAGCTGAAATTGCTGAAGTTTGAAACAGTTCTGTTTGCTTATTTTCTCTTAACCCTTTCACTGCCTCTGTTCTGGCTGCCTTTGAGGGAGATCAGGAGAGCAATCCTGATTTTCCTCGCAGCAGGTTCTCTCCAGATCCTGCCAATGGTCTCTCTAGATGTTGCAAGAATCTTATTCTATAGTTGTACCTTACCTTAAAATTTATCCATATATTTCTGATGTGTCTGGCTATTCATCCCACACTCTAGAGTGCAGTGTGAACTCTAATTTTCTGCAGTGGCCCCCTCTGAATTTTTTTTGAGCTCCATTTTTAGTTCAGGAGTTCCAGAGTTCAGTAGGAATTATGATCGGAATGAGTTATTGTGCAGTATAATTTTATAATTTTATAGGGGGGTTTATGTTACCCTAAACCTGTCTAAGGCACCCACTGAACAGCATTTTCCCTGGAACCAAAACCCCGTGGCAGAAGTGTCTGTTCCTCTTCAGGGGCAGGAAGGCTGGAGGAGGATGAGCTCTTTGCCCACCCTGCTTGATGTTGCTCCTCCTGCTTTGGGCTTCAGCTCTCAAATTCCACACTCTGGTTGGAAACAAAGCTTGGGAAGTTGCTGCACTGCAGGAAATTCATCAGAGGAGAAGCTGCTGTGCTGCTCAGGGAGTGGGAGAACAGCAGCTCCTGCGATAGAGAATTGTGTGTTTTGAGCAGCAGAGCTGGAGGTTTGCTGGAGGTGACACCCACTGATGGCACCAGGGATTGTTCACAGCTGATAAAGCCTTTCAGGCTGATCTCTTCTGCTTCGGGATATTGATCCTGGATCTGAGCAGGGCAGGAAGGAGCCAAGGCTGCAGGGACACATCCCTGCCCAGCTGAGAGCAGCCGAGCTGAGGCTGCTCCAGAACCAGTGCAGCTTGACGGTTCAATTCTCCTGCTTGCAGAACTCCATCAGGCAATGAAGAACACTGCTCACAGCTGTGCTTAGGAGTCTGAAATGTGCCATGGATGCTCAGATGTGCTCCAGAGTGAGAGCACTCTGAAGTGCGAGGTTTGAAGCAGCTGCCAGCAAAAAAGAGGCTGAGAAACAAGTCAGGCTGTCAAAGCCAAATTAGAATGCTTTTCCTCCTCCAGCCCGTCCCCTGAAGAGCTGTTGTGCTCGGGTTTGGTTTCCAAAGCTCCCGTTAATTTGTGAAGTGGCAGGATTTTCAGGTTGCAGTTGTCATGTACCTGTGACACTGGGGTCTCCAGGGGTGCTCTATCTCTGGGCTGTCTTTGACTTGCATCACAGCCATGAAGAGCTGAACTGGAAATTCAATGAGTGCAAAGAAGAATGGATGTGTTCTTGAGCTCTTTCTAGCTCTGCTAGCACTCAGATCACTGAATTTGATCAGCTAAGGAAAAACCTCCAGGATGATGCAGCTCTCTACCTCACACCTACCAAATACCAAAGATTTTTGGTATTTTCCTATTTAAATTAATTCTTCTCTGCCAGGAAAGAACACGTAACACCCAGGTAACCTTGAGCACAGCTAAACAGACAAATGTTACAGTGCAGATCTCCCTGTGGTTTCACTGCCCCCTTGGAACACAATTGCTACAGAGGTGTAAGTGAGGAAACTGTGCTAAAACTGTGCTAAAACTGTGCTAAAACCTCCCCTTTGGATGTACAAATTTGAATATGTCACACACATTTTGACTGGAAACAGTTCGTGACACAATGAACGTATTTTTGGCCTTAAAAGGATGCTGAGACACGAACAACAACAACAAAGCTCATTTAATACTCGTTATATATTTTTGTTATCAAAGTCAGGCAGTAATTCTCATCAGGGACGACTCCTGATGGACTGACTACACAGTCCACCCTGGAACACGAAATTCTACAGAGCTGCAGAGCTTTTAATTCCTTTCTGCAGGCTGGGGCTGTCTCGGGCCTGAGTGTTTGCTATCCAGAGACCTGCATTCGTCAGCCACACACGAACGTGGCCTTCTGTGGAGCGGATAAATGCTGATATTTATGGTCCCACACTGCTGTAGGATGAGTGAGTCACATATTTACAGGCAAGATTAGGCACCAGGGACCTTCTGCACAGCAAACAACCACGCCTGGAGGTTCTGAAGCACTTGGGGGCTGTAAAGCACCAGAATAATGGTGCTGATCCTCCTGAGAAATGTCAAAAATGCCTTTGCTATTCAAATACAGCCTCCAATGGTATCTAAGAGAATATCTGAGGGAGATAAAGAGAGCCAAGGACAGGAATTGACAGGCAAGCAGGCTGGCCAGTTGTCCCAGTTCCACATTTCACGATATCAAGTTGTTTTCTAGACCTTGAGCTGGACTCTCTGTCCCCGCAGAGAACTCCAAATGCTGCTCGTCTGTGCCGGAGAATACCCAAAAAGGATAAAAAGACAGGAAAGGAGAAGGGCACAGAGATGCCCTGTTCCCACTCCTCTTCAGGTCAGCTGCAGGGAGGAAGTGATTTCCTGCCCGAGAGATTTCTGCCCTGGAAGCTGTTCCGCTGCAGAGCACCTGTGCAGGCTGAGCTCTGTGGTGCCAGAGCCTTTCCCTCCAGGGCTGAGCTCGCTGCTCCCTGCCTGCCCAGGGCAGGGCAGAGCTGCTCCAGGGCTGAGGGCAGCGATGAGTGAGCTGCACAGTCCCCACGTGCCTTGCATGGCTTTTCATGGGGCCTGACACCGAAATCTGCGCTCACAGGTGTCACTCAGCCTGGGGTAGCTGTGGCTCTATGCTAATGCTCCTCTGATCCAGGAGGATGTCATCCCAAAACACTGGGATTTCCATTCTTTTCCTGCTTCTTGCAGAGGATTATGAGTTGTTTCCCAGTCACACTTGGGATTTGCATCTCTAAGGATTCTCCTCCTTACAAGAACGCAAATGGTGAGTGAGTCAGGGAGAACACCCTCCTGTGCCAGTACACATCCAAAATCCTGCTGGATGGTCCAAAAATGAACCATTTCTGTGGATACTGCCACAGGAGCACTCAAACCACCAGAACAAGGTTCTAACGTCAGCTGGGGATGACCTTTGAGAGGCCAACACCCACGGTTTATCTCCTCCCAAATTGCTCCCACAGGCAGAACTGCAGTTTTGCTTTTTAAGCAACCAGTGGGAAAGCAACTCCATTGTGAAAAATGAAGATGTTCTGTTTTGCCAAAGGCATTTGTTTCTCTGACTGGGAGAGGAAGGACATTTATGCTCAGAGCAAGGTTACTGTGTGTGTCACAGAATTCTTTGAGAATTAAGAAGGAAGAAGGTAAAAGTTTATTTAATAAATATTTTACAAGCAGTGGATGGGAAAATTAGATGCCACTGCCCTCTGCTTGAGCAAGACACCCTTTTTTTTTTTTTCCCAAAGGAAGCATAAAAAGCCAAACTCAAAATAGCTTCTCTCTTACAGGAAATATAGGAATTGCTAAATCTTACTCTGCACATACAACTTCCCCCTCTCAGTGCCCAGCCACAGTCCTGCTTTGTGCAAAACCAATGAATCAAGGGACTGGAAAGGCCCTGATGGAAATAACATCCATGCTCTTACAGCGCTGAGATCAAACAGAAACCTTCCCTGCCAGAGATCAATATCAGCATTTGTGACACGACATAAACCACCCCAGAGAGACAAATCCTGCCCCTCAGAGCAGACTGACAGAAAGCAGAGCAGGTCAGGCTGGGAACAGGAAAAAATGTACAAATACTGTGGGGTTATCCCTACCTTGATTCCAGTGCTGCCCATGCTCACTTGCTCAGTAACGTTAGTTTGGTGGGAGAGGGAGAAAAGTTATGTGCCATAAAATCTTCAGTGTTTTGCAATTAATTTACAATTTAATTTTGTTTTGGATTATGCACTGTGCAGGAATTTGAGACCTTCACCTGCTGTGCAAATCAAGGAGTCAGACAGCTTTTGTGACCCCTAAAGTAGCACTTTAAAGTGTTCTTACTTAGGCTACAGCTCTTTATCTTGGAAAAACAGACGTAAAACTTTGCAGTAATTCAGGACACATTCCTTGTCTGTGTTTGGAAAAAGAATTAAAAAAAAAATTTCTGGATTCTGAGAAATTCCTGCACCCCACAGACAAATAAAACACTGTGATTTATTTCCACAGTTCTCATAAATTTCCCTTCTTCCCCTGAGGTGTCAGCTTGCTTTCACTGCCCAAGGCAGGAGTGATTGAGGAAGTCAAGAGTTTGGTCATTTCACATTTGGTGCTATGAGGTTGCATCTCTTTTGCCTTCAATTCTTTGGAGCTTTCTTTCCTAGGGATGCTGCTGTGCCCTGGACTGGGTAACACTTCATGTTTTGGTCTCTGCTGAGCCTGGCTGCTCCAGGATGGAGTCATTAACTACCTGAGCAGGTAATTAGCTCCTCTGAGAGCAGAGTGCTGCTGCTGCAGATCCCTCTGATCTCACAGCTCTGGTCCTTGCCTCGCCAGGCTCTTTTTCACCTGAGTTCCCAAACACAGACCTTCAATCGCACCTTTGGAAAGGTTAGGAAAATGTTTGATAAGTACAATTAACAGGATAGGAAAATGTTTGATAAGTACAATTAACAGGATAGGAAAATGTTTGATAAGTACAATTAACAGGATAGGAAAATGTTTGATAAGTACAATTAACAGCACCGCAAAATGATGCTCCAAAGAAGTGAAATACTTCATTTATGTCCCTTGCAGTCACTCGTGACCTTTTTATTAATGAATGACGTTTTTGCAGGCAGTCTATCGGTGACACTTGCCCTCCTCTCAGAAATATGCTGTGATCCTTATCATGGAGCTGCTGTTTGTGATAGCAAAAAGGCCTAGAGCAAATATCCTGCTCGTGTAGCTTGGCATAACTCCATGGAAATCACTCAGGCTATGAAAGCTTCTCCAGGGACAGGATCAAACTCAGAGTATTTGTGAATCTGTTTTTTTAGGAAAGTAGTTTCATTTTTGAGTGATTCAAACACAAAATTGTGATTGAAAAATTATCTGGACCTCTCTTGTCTCCCTAAGAGCTTGAAAGGCACTTGCCATTTGGTTGGAAAAGAGCTCCTGACCAATTTCACTCTCAAAGATTATTTTATTTATAAACCTTGAGGAACCAAAAATAGCTGTGTAGGTAGAGGAGAATGGCTCTTTTATCCAGGCCCTGCACTCGATAGCTGTGATTTCATGGGCTGTGGCCAACAGCAGGAAATGGGCAGATCAAATTTCTCATGCTGTTAGTGCAGTTTTATTACCTTAGGGAAGTAATTATTGCCTCGGAGTTTGTTATAACACAGTGAACACAAACAATTTAAAATCCCTGCGTCCTGCATCTTCTTCTGCCTCTCACAGACCCACCAGGGACCTTCCCCTGCCCCAGGGCTCTGGAATATCCACGTTCCCATGGCCCTGAGTGCAGGGACAGCAGTGCCACCAGGGCCACAGTCTGTCTGCAGCTCGGACTGGACCTTGTGTGCACAAAGCCACGGAATTCTCCTCTGCCTCACTCACTCTCCTTTGCCATCTGCAGTAGGTAAAACCTTCATTCTATTTGTCCACAATTCAACAGCTTTGTAGCTTCAGAACCAAACACACGAAGTCTGAGAGAGCTTTACTGACTTTTCCCCTTGCTTATTCCAACACTGGCTATTTATTTTAATGTCCAAATATTCAGAGCTGTCTTCAGCACCTCCTTAGCTGAAAGGTGACTCAGGTATTACAGTGCAAGTTGTTTTACATTCCTTTCAGGGATATTTAGAGAGATGCTTCAGCCATAAAGATTGTAACCAGATCTCTGTCTGAAAGGCTCCCTGTGTTTGGATCCAATTGTTCTGCTTTATATCCACCCCTAGGAATGTTTAGTTATCCCTCAACTGTAAATGATGTTATTATTCATATGTGAATTTGCTGCAATTTCTTCTGCTGTAAGTGACATTTCAAGATTTACTCCCAAGGAATTAGGGTAGAGATCCCCAAAGCACTTCGATCACCTGAGTGCACTGAACATTTCAGCTCTTGCAAGCTGTCAGTGTCAGCCTTCGCCACTGTGCTGACAATGTTCCTTAGAAAACCTCGTGGCAAATACCTAAACCACCACAACTTCATTAAAAACTCAGAGCAGCATCACCTCCCCGCTCCCAAAATTTCAGCAAACTACAAACTCGGACCATAGGGGCAGGAAATGTGAGTCCACTGGTTGTAACTTCCTTGGAAAAGCCTACTTTTAATTGTAATGCCTCCTTTTAAGAGTATTTCTGATCTGAATTCTGTTGTTCTCACTGCTTCCATTCAAAGAAATATTGAAATTCATACTTAATTGAAACCATGTAAGTAAATGTCAGCAGTAGATTCTAAATATTCGACATTAGAAAAAATACGCAGTTTAAAAAAAATCCCTACAACTGCCTCTTCAGTGAAGGATGGTGAATTAATCTAATACTTTCTGAAAGGTTTAATTTAATAGTTTCATTATCCAGGAAAACGGGCAGGTTCAACCACTCCACATATTTGGGAAGAGATCAAATGCAGATGAAAGCTCCCACTCCAACCATTATTGACGCTTAATGAGACAATTTTACAGAGCTGCTGTACCTTCTCCTATCAGCAGCCTCCTAAATCTCCCGGACTGTTAATGGCTCCTGTGAAGCAAATCAGATCAGCATCTGGTGTCTTCTGAAAACCACGCACCAATGCCTGAACAAAATCTGATTCTGAGGTCGGGATGACACAGAAATTTCCTATTCAAACAGCTGCAAATATTTTGTTTCCCTTTTTATCTTTACTCCCCTAATCAGTTCAGTTCGGACCCACAGATTCAGAAAACTGAGCTTTCTGATATTTTGCTCTCTCATTTTGCCTGAAGGAGTGGCCTGGACTGAGGAATGTCCTGGGATGAGGCTGCAGGGATCAGAAAAACCTCCCTTAATCAAGGGGAAATAAATATTCCTGCCTAGGATTTACAGTGCAAGCTGGAGGGGAAAGGACAGGAAGCCTCTTCTCACCTGTGGCAACAACTCAGCTGGTTTTTTTTGGTTTTATTTTACTACAAGGAGTGAGCGGAGCTGAGCAGCTCTCCACAGCTGGATGGGGATGGACTGGAGGAAGCTGTGCTGCAGTCCAGGGACAGGACAGGAGGGAGAAAATGCAGGAGGTTTGTAAACAAAATAGTAATAAAAGGAAAATTCAGCTTTTGGGAGGCTGAAACCATTTGTCAAATCAGCAAGCAGTCTGCTCGGAACGAAAGGAGAAAATTGTTTCAGAAAAACTAGAGAGAATGGCAGGGATTCTGGCAATTTTATCTGGGGGGGGAAAGAAGGTATGATTGTGAATCACCCCCAAAGTACTGGACTTTGGATGGAGAGGGTTCTGCAGCCATAATTGAATTGTCCCAGCTCGTTCTGGGCTGTGGGGCTGAGGGGAATTTGGGCTCAGAGCTGGCAGTGCACAGGGCAGAGGCTGAGCTGCACCAGGGCTGAGCACACATGCAGTGAATGAATAATTTTGTGTGTCTGTTCTGACACTGCTCGGTATCTGAATTATTGTTCTCAGGTGGGGAATTCACCTCTGAAGGTTTGTACAGACAGCACAGGCTCTATAACCTCCTTGAGGCTGATCTCCTTCTGGTGGAGTATTCCAGGAGAAGGGAAAGGCACCGTCCTGTTGTGCCATCAATGAATGCCCAGGATGCAAATGCAATCCTGCCAGCAGATAAATGTCTGTTCTGACAAGGCTTCCCCAAACCAGAAGGGGAGGTCATGCTCAGCCCCACCCTGTGCCGTGCACCTGCCAAAGGATGATTTAATAACCCCAAGCATATCAAAAGGATCTCCATCCTGAGCAAGAGGAATTCAGAGCGGGCAATGGTAATTTATTTGGAGCAATTAGTCACTGCCCCGCCAATGCCAGCAGAGTTCAGCAGGAGTTCCGTGGGTACAGAAGTGAGCTCCACCTTGTTTAGGCACGAAGGATTGCTAGCAGCAGTGTGAGCTACAGCTCCACTGCAATACTTTCATTTCAAGTGTGCCCAGATTTTCTAAACCTAGACTTAATAGTTGCTCTGCTGCATCAGATTTACAATGAGGTAAAATCTGAGTTGGCACAGAAGTGCTGTGGCAGAGGAGAGAACCTGGTCGGAGACCTCTCTTCATCTCATTGCCATTTGCCACCTCCCAGTCACATGGAAAACCTGCCTCTGTGCACTAAAATGATGGAATTTTATGCTGCAGGATGGTTTAGCACTTTCAAGGTCTCCCAGGCACATATTTAACCAGGGTACGTCACAAACTCGGGGCTAATTCAAACCCAGCTATTCCCAAAGCTCCCCCATACCATTCCAGATTTTCTAACTTCGTGCTGCAGCTGAGATATAAATCTCTGCAGGCATTCCCTAGCATTCATTTTCCATGGAAGTCATTGAGACTGGAAAATAGGAAGGCTCAGACTTTCTCACAAGATTTCACATTCTCCTCGGCTCCTGCCAACTCCAGACTGACATGGGAGCAGTCTCTCCCGACGACTTCTGCTGCCTCGGGTTCTGGTTGACATCAGAAGTGTTGAGGTATGTGCAAAAAGTTCACATTTCCCCACTCTGAATCTCAAATAGCACACAGAGTTCAAATGCAGTCACAACCAGACGTCAGTTGTGAGCTCTCCATGTCCTTGGTACAGATATTTCATTTCTAAAAGCAGCCTGTTAATGTCAAACATTTCCATTCTAGCGTTCAGAGATTATAAGTTTATTGCAGCAGCTGTAATCTTCATGCATTTCAAGGGAAATATATTAGGAGACATTTTAAATGCATTTTCCTCTATTAACATAAATCTCAGTACCTTGTGTAATAAAGTCAAAGAACAGGGCATAAATTACACCGAAACTCCTGAAACAATAAAAAAGCCCAAAAGGAAGAATGAAATTAAAATAAGATCCCAGGTTTAAAATTTTTGGAAATGCAATTCCTCACGCCAGGCAGTCCTTGTGTCCCCAGCACACAAAGCTGAGGTGCTACTGATGGGACACAAAGGTTTTCAGCAGGATCCCCACAGGGTGTGGAAAACATGAAAACTTTTCCAGGGCATGGAAAACTGTTTGGCTGCTCCTTGGGGATTCTGCAGGGCAAGGTCCATGGAGACATCAGAAAGGATGGAATCTCCATCTCAGGTTTTCCCTTATGGATTGCTCAGGGCAAATTCAATTTAACCAATGTGTGTAAACTGCACAGATAACAGCCCAGCACGAGAAAACAGAGCTGCTAATGGATTCTTTCATTAATTCAACTAAATATTTTGGGTAATCCCTTCAATTAAAGTCCCCAAATTCACACTCCATATTTAGTCCGATTGTTGTCATGGCCTAATAACAATTCAGGCTCGTTAGGGACTTATTTATGGAAACTTCATTTCATTGCTGTGAGACTACAAATGATCTATTGTATGCTTGATTGTTTCAGATTTTCACAACCTTTCCTCTCGCTGCACAGCTGAACTGAGCACAGGACATTGGGGGAGCTGGGATTTGGGGGCTCTGCGTTGGAAATGGGATTATTGCAGAGCACCCGCGGTCTGACTGCTTTCGGGACCCCAATTCCAGCTCTGAGAGATGAAAATGGCTCTGGGCTGTCTTTACAGGTGAGTTTCACCTCCCCTGGGTTTCACAGTGTGATGGTGAGAAAATGCCATGAACATTATTTCAAATAGAAGATATTTCCATGCCTCCTTAATCCCTTTTTTTATTTTGCCACCACTTTGTTCACCCACTTCTCTTCTTTGATTTGATGCCTATTTCCGTTTAGGAGCCTATCTAATGTTTTATTTATTGACTACACAGTTTCCAAATGAGAAAAAGAAACGAGAAAATTCAAAAGAAAGACGTGACTTTAGGAAATAGTGCGTATGAGCTGAGGTCAGTGTAGTAAAGCTCTCAATATAGCAGCAAACAGTAACATTTTCCTGCCAAGGAATAAGTTTTTGTGTGATCCTCACAGGACTGCCTCTCCCACTCTCCCAGAACTTTCTCGCACTCTTAGACAGAGCTGAAAACTAAAATGAACATAGAGTTTCTGGGGTTGTACACACTCTGTGCCTGAAGATGCTCTATTTTTGACTCTCATTATCTCTTTCTCTTGGCTTGTTCAAGTGTATTTTTAGTGTTTTCTTCCACGCATAGCGTTTGATCAGGAGCCAAGTTAGAGTAAGGGATTGGAGTTGTGTTCTGCACCAGGCTCTGGAGCAGGTGAGGCAGCTGGGACACCAAACATCCCTCACAGATGGTAAACAGGAATCCTGCTAGGGCCAAACGTGGGCACGGCTCCCTGCAGCAGCCCTTGTACCTTTGTCCATGGGTAAATACAGGGCAGGCACACAGGGCTGTGCCCTGGGCCAGGGAGCTGCGTCCTCCGTGGGCTGTGAAACCCAGGGAAGCTGAGCTCTGAATGAAAGTGTTCAGAGGAAATAAAACATCCTGAATGGAAGTATTGCTGTTTGCAGGGCCTGGGCTGTGCCACCAGCCGTGCCAGGAGCAAAGGTGGGCAGTGATGGCAGCCCTGGCTCTGCACACAGCATCCTCAGCACACAGCATCCTGGGCACACAGCATCCTGGGCACACAGCATCCTGGGCACACAGCATCCTGGGCACACAGCATCCTCAGCACACAGCATCCTGGGCACACAGCATCCTGGGCACACAGCATCCTGGGCACACAGCATCCTGGGCACACAGCATCCTCAGCACACAGTATCCTCAGCACACAGCATCCTGGGCACACAGCATCCTCAGCACACAGCATCCTCAGCACACAGCATCCTCAGCACACAGCATCCTGGGCACACAGCATCCTCAGCACACAGCATCCTGGGCACACAGCATCCTGGGCACACAGCATCCTCAGCACACAGCATCCTGGGGCACACAGCATCCTGGGGCACACAGCATCCTCAGCACACAGCATCCTCAGCACACAGCATCCTCAGCACACAGCATCCTGGGCACACAGCATCCTCAGCACACAGCATCCTGAGCACACAGCATCCTCAGCACACAGTATCCTCAGCACACAGCATCCTCAGCACACAGCATCCTCGGCACACAGCATCCTGGGCACACAGCATCCTGGGCACACAGCATCCTGAGCACACAGCATCCTGGGCACACAGCATCCTGGGCACACAGCATCCTGGGCACACAGCATCCTCGGCACACAGCATCCTCAGCACACAGCATCCTCAGCACACAGCATCCTGGGCACACAGCATCCTGGGGCACACAGCATCCTGGGCACACAGCATCCTGGGGAACACAGCATCCTGGGCACACAGCATCCTGGGCACACAGCATCCTCAGCACACAGCATCCTCAGCACACAGCATCCTGGGGAACACAGCATCCTGGGCACACAGCATCCTCAGCACACAGCATCCTCAGCACACAGCATCCTCAGCACACAGCATCCTGAGCACACAGCATCCTGGGCACACAGCATCCTGGGCACACAGCATCCTCAGCACACAGCATCCTCAGCACACAGCATCCTCAGCACACAGCATCCTGAGCACACAGCATCCTGGGCACACAGCATCCTGAGCACACAGCATCCTCAGCACACAGCATCCTCAGCACACAGCATCCTCAGCACACAGCATCCTCAGCACACAGCATCCTGGGCACACAGCATCCTGGGCACACAGCATCCTCAGCACACAGCATCCTCAGCACACAGCATCCTCAGCACACAGCATCCTCAGCACACAGCATCCTGGGGCACACAGCATCCTGGGCACACAGCATCCTGGGCACACAGCATCCTCAGCACACAGCATCCTGGGCACACAGCATCCTGGGCACACAGCATCCTCAGCACACAGCATCCTCAGCACACAGCATCCTCAGCACACAGCATCCTGGGGCACACAGCATCCTGGGCACACAGCATCCTGGGCACACAGCATCCTCAGCACACAGCATCCTGGGCACACAGCATCCTGGGCACACAGCATCCTGGGCACACAGCATCCTCAGCACACAGCATCCTCAGCACACAGCATCCTGGGCACACAGCATCCTGGGCACACAGCATCCTGGGCACACAGCATCCTGGGCACACAGCATCCTCAGCACACAGCATCCTCAGCACACAGCATCCTGGGGAACACAGCATCCTGGGCACACAGCATCCTGGGAACACAGCATCCTCAGCACACAGCATCCTGCAGCATCATCCCCAGCAAAGGCTGGGTCAGGATGATTTTAATAAGCAAACCCAACAAAGTGAATGCAAATAAGATTTAAGATTTGCAGAGTGTGTTACACTGAGCTCCTCAGTGAGGGATTCAAGCTGAGGTGCAACTTTGTCAGAATGTGCACTGGGCTGAACCAGAATGGGCTGTCCTCAGAATCCTCTTGAGCCTGAAGAGTTAATTTCTAACCTCTGTCATTTTTTCTGTTCTAGTGAAAGCTTTTTCTTTGAAACTTGGAGTCACACTGTGGTCTCTGTTTTTATTGCTAAGCAAGAAATTTATGACTCTTGGATATAAAGATGAGATGAAAATGTAACCAAAGACATTACGAAGTCCCAAAAATATAAATACGAAATATAAGCAATGCTTTGGGGTTTTTTGGGTTTTGTTTTGGGGTTTTTTTGGTGGGTGTTTTTGGGGGGGTTGGGTTTTTTTTTTGTTTTTTGTTTTTTTTAATTTACAAGCCCAGTTCCATCAGCTTCATCCCTTCATTCGAGGTGAAGCAGAGGTCATGATTTTTGATTCCTTGGGCTTGGCAGCACGATTTCTGGCCTGCAGCTCCAAACGGAGCTGGCCATCTGCACTTTGGGAATCCATCACTGCTAGAATCACACAGGGTAATATAGCAACTGCCCACAGCAAAACAAAACCAAAGCAAAACACTTCAAGGTACCACAGTCATTATCTCCATCTGCCTAGCTATTTATGAAGTGGTTAGCTGAGGTGCTCCACACGTTCTGGAGGCAGGAACTTGCCATTCCTGTTTATTTTTGCAGGTGTCCACGCAGAAAAGGCAAAAGAGCGCAGGATGGAGAAGGGGAGAGAGAACTTGTTTGCTGCTGAGTGAAACACTAGGTCCTTCTCTCAGAGCCTGAAAAGTGATATATCAACTGCAGTGAGGAATTTCTGGAGCTGGCTCAACTCATTTGACACTTTGGGGAATTCTAATTGAGCACTCAATGGTTTGGCACTGTGGGACTGGGGTAAGCCAATCCAGGGAAACCACGGGGAAACCAATTTCCTCTCTCAGACTTATTGTTCCTGCATGTCAGAGGTGATCCCAAGAGATCTGACTTGTTGCTGACACATTCCAGAAATCATTTAATTTTCCCACCTCTTTTTTTTTCTTTTCAAATTGGCAGAAGCAGGCGAGAGAGTTGAGTATCCCAAGGGTAAGAGAGAAAGCCTAAGCTTGTAAGTTCTTCAGCTGAGAAAAAGCTATCAGGAAATGAAAGAACTGCAGGAGAAATCAGACCCTTTCTATTTCTCAGTAGAAAAACGTCCCCCAAAACAGAGTTATGTGTCCCTGAGAGGAGCAGGGAAGTCCCTTGGCAGCCATCAGCACTTTTCTCTAAGCAGGTATTACAGCAGAACAAACCACAGCCATCTCCTGGATGCATTTCTTCTCCTTTCATACAGTTAAAAACACACAATTATCGTATTTGCATAATTCCTGTATAAAACTAGGCTCTCAGCAGTTTCAAAGACATTGCTTCATCTCATTTCCTGCAGGGATATTACTGTCATCTGGAAAATTTAAGTCCACCTGACAACACATTTTCTGGTTGAAACTAATAGCAAAACAGCAACAGCTTTCAAACATTCTTTGCTCTGCTTGGTTAGGAAGTCAGGATTGAAGACATACTGTGTGTTTCTCTGCTTCACTAAAAGCCTGAGCTTTAATGTTTTAAAGCTTCTAAAGCTGTGTGCCAATAGTATCATATCTGTCACTGGCAGGAGTGCTCATTCTCCCCATGGCAGAATTCAGCTTTTCCCTGTGCTTTTCCCTGTGCTGTGGCAGATCCACAGTAGGTCACCATTTCTCACTTACTAGGTATTTTCCCCGAAATTTCAACACATGCAAGTCTTCCTCACTTCTTACAGAGTTTAGCAGGCCTGTCAACACCATTACCCCAGGATCTCACATTAATTAATTTATCCTCACAGTGCTCCTTTGTTAGATGCCAGCTTTTCCAGAGTGTTTGCGTGCTCAACACCTAAATCGGAGCCAGATTTTCAGAAAAACTGGGTTCTCTTTTAGTTTCTTAGAGAAGGTGCAAATTTTTCAAAGTTTCCAACAGTGTCTGCTGCCCAGATTGTGTGCGGAGCTGAGGACTCACTGTGCTAAACTGCTTTTCTACCTGTGAACGTCACATTTCGGTGCCTCGAGCGGAGGTGATTTCCCTGTAAAGTCTGTCAGAGTGGGAGGCTGAGCTCATTTCACAATCTGGATTGCCATTGTCAGGTTCTCACTGCCTTGCAGAAGGCAAACTGACAGCCAGAGAGACCAGAGCAGAGAATATTGGTGCAGCAGGTGGAGATGAGATCAGGATTTGGTGAGAGCAGGATTTGGTGACATCAGGATTGAGATCAGATCAGGATTGAGATCAGATCAGGACTGAGATGAGATCAGGATTTGGTGACATCAGGATTGAGATGAGATCAGGATTGAGATGAGATCAGGATTAGGTGAGATCAGGATTAAGATCAGATCAGGATTTGATGAGATCAGGATTGAGATCAGATCAGGACTTTGGTGAGATCAGGATTCAGTGAGATCAGGATCATCCATTTCTCTCCATGGGCACACCCGGAACTGGCCTGAGCATGGCTGGCTCACACCAGGGTGTGGCACAGGTGTGACACGGGCACAGCTGAAGCACGAGCCCAGCAGCATCCTGCAGGGTGACAGAGCTGTGTGACACACAGGGACCTGCAGGGTGACAGAGCTGTGTGACACACAGGGACCTGAACAGTGACAGAGCTGGGTGACACACAGGGACCTGCAGGGTGACAGAGCTGTGTGACACACAGGGACCTGAACAGTGACAGAGCTGTGTGACACACAGGGACCTGCAGGGTGACAGAGCTGTGTGACACACAGGGACCTGCAGGGTGACAGAGCTGTGTGACACACAGGGACCTGAACAGTGACAGAGCTGTGTGACACACAGGGACCTGCAGGGTGACAGAGCTGTGTGACACACAGGGACCTGCAGGGTGACAGAGCTGTGTGACACACAGGGACCTGCAGGGTGACAGAGCTGTGTGACACACAGGGCTGAGGGAGGATGAAGAGAGTTCCTGGAAAGCTGCAGCAGAACACTGTCTGCCCTCCTCCTCCTCAGTGGCACTGAGAAATGCAGATGTGCCAGCTGTGCTCACATGACAGAATCCAAGCAATCCTGTGGAGGAAAAGGGAGTTTGTTGGGGTTTTCCTGCACTAATTTCTGTCTTTCACTGGCTCTGCCTTACAGCTGGAACACAGCCCTGTGATGTGGATCCATCCACTGCAGCTCTGGGTCCATGAAGTGACTGCAAGGCACCAAGGGCTCCTGCTCAGGACAGCCCTGGAAAGAGAAGCCCACGGCTCTGACTGGACTGCTGAGCACAAATACACAGTGCAGAATGACCCAGGGGAAGAAAGCAGAATGGGAATAGCCTCAGTCACTCACACTGCTCACTCCTCTGCTGCACTGTGCTTTTGGTGGCACAGGAGCTTGGCTCAAAGGAGAGGCTGTACAAATCACTGTTCAGATACCTAATCCTCCATCTCTTTGAAAATGTAGGCAGAGCTAATTTTCAAGTATTCTGGCGATTTTTAGGCACCATATTTTTTACTTCTCACAGAAGTGTCTCAGTTTGTAAGGGAGCAGAGCAAGAGGGCAAAGGCCACAGCCACAGATGTGACTCCCACAGGGCAGAGTGGTGGCTGCTCATCCTCTGGAAAAGCAGCTGGAGCAAGTTCCAAGGTGGGCCCAAATCCTCAAACCTAAGGTGGCAGTGTAGTTGCACTGTTTTAAAATCTTTCTCTTCTTTCTCATGGAGAATAGAGATAAGTTGCATTCTTGTGCTTTCTAATCTCTTTGTTTTGGTGCTGGATGCTCTAGAGTTGTAACCAATCGTTATAGGGAGTGGAAAAACTATTGACCAATAATTATTAGATTATTCATGAATATATAAAGAAGTTCTTGTAAATAAAGTTTCTCTTTTTGCCATCTTGTGTGCTGCCTGCCTGACTTCCCTGCGAGCTTCCGCGAATCTCCACGAATATCAGAAAATCAGAGCAACATGGCAATACTTCACAGCTTCCCATTATCTCTCCTTCTCCCAGTCACGTAGGCAGCTCCTTGTTCATTCCCTCCCTCCATACAATATCTTAAATTTTAAAAATATTTCCAATCAGGCTGTGTTAACGTGACAGATGGGGATTCTCAGTCAGCTCCCTTCTGGTGAAACATTTACAAGGTGCTGTATGGCTTCAGAAGGCAACATCTCAGAAGATCGGGAGGTGGAGGGGGTAGAGGGAGAAGCTTTCTTATTTTAATTTCAAGCAGTAGGAGCACAAGTAGAGTGAGTCACGGCTCTTCAAACGTGAATCCCAAAGCAAAGAATGAAACGGGAAGAGGAAAAATAGACATTAGGCAGACAGAGCAAACAATGCTGCCAGTCCCTGCAGACCTGGAATTTGTTTGCCAAATGCCCAGGGAATGGGATGAGGGACCACACATGGGTGTTTCAGGCACAGAGGATGGTGAATCACTGATTAACTTGATTAGCAGGGCCTAATTCAGCAGGTACTGATGGCCACGGGGCACAGCTGGCGCTGGCAGCCTGCGGGAGGGAGGGAGGGATGGAGGGAGGAGGCAGAGCTGCTGTGCTCTGGGATGTGCACAGCCTGCAAGGAGGAACAGCAATTACCATCACTGAGCACGAAGGGTGCGTGGGGAGGATATTTCTGTGCTCCCCACACGCCACAGCACCAGGAGCACTCCAGAACACGATGATCTCCCAGCAACAGGAATGGAACAGCTCCTCCTGCACAGCGGGACCTGCGCAGAGCCCCAAAACACCACAGCCTAATTAGCCCAAGGGCTCATCTGGTTAATTAGGGAGGCACTGAACACCAGGGATGCGTGTGCCAGTCAAAAAGAGGGAACAGATGTGTGTTTTTCCTGAAGCCATTATTTATTTGCTCTGGCCCAAAGCAGGTTCCAGGGTGCTCTCCTGGAGGGTTTCACCACAGCATCAGCACTGATGGCAAAATGGGCTCTGGCTCAGGAAGAGCCCCTGTCTCTCTGGTTTCGTTACGTGGTGTTATTTAGAGATCCAGAACTCTCCTGTGGTCCAGCACACCTTTAATCTGTAGTTGCACTGTTTTAAAATCTTTCTCTTCTTTCTCATGGAGAATAGAGATAAGTTGCATTCTTGTGCTTTCTAATCTCTTTGTTTTGGTGCTGGATACTCTAGAGTTGTAACCAATCGTTATAGGGAGTGGAAAAACTAACAACCAATAATTATCAGATCATTAATGAATATATGAAGAAGTTCTTGTAAATAAAGTTTCTCTTTTTGCCATCTTGTGTGCTGCCTGCCTGACTTCCCTGCGAGCTTCCGCGAACCTCCACGAATATCAGAAAATCAGAGCAACATTCATCTGCTCTTTATTTTGCCACTCCAGATCGCACACTTAGACAGCAGCCCATGCCTTCCTGTTTGCTTAGCTGGAGCCATTGCACTCCAGTGTTTACTAGCATGGTTGAGAAAAATTCCAGGAGGGCTGGGTTTGGTTTGGTTTCAGTTTATTTTTTTACTTTTTTTTTTTTTTCCTTCCCATTAGCATTTGCTTATTTGTCAAAGTTGAAACATTTTGAAGAGATGGTTTGGTTTTGACAGTTTTTCTTCACAGCCCAGGAAGCTTTGGGATCAGTCAGCACAAAGGCTGGGTTTCTTAGGGCTCTTGGCATTGCACTGCCTGTGGGGAAGAGAGCCAAGATGTCTGCTTCAGAGCCCCGGTCCCATGGCTTTTTCTTTTTATAGAGAACTTTAAAAATATGTCTCTTGTCAGAATATTACCGAATTTCAAACCATCCAAATTTCCTCTCAAGCAGAATCACCTTTCAATGCAGAACTGCAGTATTTATGCACTTAGCACCATTGCCAGAGGCACAAAAGCACAAAGCTGTCCTGTTTGGAATATTATCCAGCACTTACTGCTATTACAAACAATACCACAGTGTCTTGCTAGAGGCACATGTGAAATAGAAGTTCTCCTCTCTCTGATTCACTGCCACCCAGATGACAAAGTCTAGCTGGAAATGAATGCACCTTGTTGGACCTGGGATCGATTCCAGATGCTTCTCACTGCCTTTTCTGATCCAAATGCTCTCCAAATCTTAGCAGCCATGGCATTTCCAGACCTCTCCAGCATCTTCTGCCTTAGAGCTTTGTAGCTCTACACCCTCGGGGGTGGAGGACACACGGCAAGGCTCATTTTGTGAGAGAGAAGGCTGAAGCTGAGGGTGCCAAGGGTCACAGGGACACAGGGATCGCAGCTCCAGGGCAGAGCAGCACGGATGGGCACCCTGGCAGAGACAGGAGCTGTGCCACCGCTGGCACCCTCAGGCACCTCCAGTGCCAGCCTCTGCTCCAGGGGCTGGCACTGACTGTCCAGAGAAGTCACAGCCACACTGTGCCATGGAAAAGAACCCACACTTTCCCCCTAAGCAGCAAACATTTCAGGAGAAAGTGAAACAACTTGCTCCAAGTGGCAAATGTGCCAAGTGTTGGGAGCCAGTGCATCCTTTGATAAACTCTCCCAATAAACTCCCCTTCAGCTATTAAGAGCTGAAATATTGTGCTTTTGGTGGATAACTCATAAGTTACACAGACATAAACATCACATCATTAGCAAGGCCGGTATCAAATGTAGCTGTAAATCATGGAAATGCAGCTTTTATTTATAGATCACGGCTTGTAATTTTGAAAATTTATGTTCAGATAAAAAATTTTCCTCATCAAGAGTGAGTAATTAAATCACAGCTCTAAAACTGGATTTCAGCACCACAGTAACTCCATGGCTTGCTGATTTTCTCAGGATGTAGGAACGCACTCTGGGCTCTACTCAGGTGTATTATTCCCAATTTCAGTGGCTGCAAACAGGCAGAGCACTGCTGCACATGTCACAATTGCATGCACTGCTTGCAGTCTCTCCCAAATTGTTCCATTCTCAGCTTTGCTGCTGTTTTCTTCTTCACTAGTTCAAGGGGCTTGGCTTGTGAAGTGTGCTGCACATTGTAGCACGGTGTCCTCTGTCCCTGGGCTCCAGAGGAACCTGCCATGGACACAGAGCAGCCCAGCAGCCTGGAGCGCCTGCCCAGAGCTCTGTCCCTGTCCTGTCCCTGTCCCTGTGCCTGGCACTGCCACCAGCTGCTCCATGTGGGGCTGGGAGCAGCACAGGACACAGCCTGGGGGATTTGGGGCAGGTGATGGAGATCAGCTGATGGCAGAGCTCCTGAGCTGCCAAGGCAGGGCAGCTGGGAAGGGGTGGGTGCTCCTGGAAAGGGATGGATGCTCCCCAGAAAGGGATGGATGCTCCCCAGAAAGGGATGGATGCTCCCTGGAAAAGGATGGATATTCCCTGGAAAGGGATGGATGCTCCCTGGGAAGGAACAGATGCTCCTCCAAAGGGATGGATGCTCCTGGAAAGCAATGGATGCTCCTGGAAAGGAATGGATGCTCCTGGAAAGCAATGGATGCTCCTGGAAAGCAATGGATGCTCCTGGAAAGCAATGGATGCTTCTCGCTGAGTGGGCTGGGGGGTCAGAAAGATTGGAAGGAGCTGCATGACAGAGGTAAGAGTCCTGCACAGAAACTCTCTGGGGGTTCCTGATTTTGTGTCTTTTGTGCCTGGATGTGCAGTGGGGATTTTCACATCCACCTCTCGCTGCCATCAGCTCCACTAATGGAACACACGTGTGGATTTATGAGGAGCAGGGAGAACTATTCCACATGACACAGGAGGGAGCTCAGGGAAGGCTCTATCTTGTGGCCAGAGTTAAAGGAGCAAAGCAGAAGCCCTTGGGGAATTCAGACTGGACTGGCTGGGGCAATTTCTCTGCTTTGCATTTCTTGTGCAGAGAGCTACTTGAAAAATTTCCAGGTTTTTTTTTTTTTTTTTGTCCTCCTGGAAAATGCCAATTCATGAAAATCAACAAGTTTCATGGGAATATGCTGTTTTTAAAAATTAAATATTTTCATTGCACAGAAGAGCAAAAAGCGAATGGCGATGACAAGGTCAGGGAATGTTCTGATATTTCATTTCAAGCTTGTCAGCTTTAACTTTTCATCTTGCATAAAATTTTAAACAGAGGCAAAAATGAACCATGACTTATTTAAGTAAAAGAATTAGTTTATGGTCAACTTTCGTCGCTGGAAACAGGGTGTGCTGAGAATAACAGGCCTTTGTGAAGCTCCAAAATCTGCTGCTGTCGTCTGTGCTGGGGAGTTCTGTGCTGGGAATGGGAGAGGGCAGAGCTGTAAATGCCCAGGGGCTGCTGCCCGCTGGAGGAATCAAATCCTGCTGTTGTTATTGGGTTCAAAAGAGGACTTTGGGCCATTGTGCATCCCCAGGCAGGGAACTGCAGTCGGTGCTAACGCTTTCCATCCTGCTGTGTTCTACAAGCCTCGGGAGGAGATGCTTTGTGTGGAAAATCGACTCTAAAGCTTTCATTCACACCTCTCCCTTTCAAACTCTAACACCTGATGGCTAGGAGTGCCATTTCATCCCTCAGGAGTGGGACTTTAATAAATCCCCCACTGGGGCCAGTTGAGGCTCATTGCTGTGAACAGTCCTGTGCTCTCCTGCCCTTCTGATGGGATGAGAAATAGAGCAGCACCAATTTCGGGTTAATTAGTGGTCTCTGCTCAAGAACATGACTAAGAGATTCAGGTGCTCTAGCTGCTCCTGTGCTTTTCCTTCTATTAGGACAATGGTTTTGATTTCTTAGAGGGCTCTGGGGCTATTTTTTGGTGTGGAGTGGGAGTGAGTGGTGTTACAGAGGTTGAATGTTTTGGTTTTTAAACTTGCAGCAAGTTTTAATTGTCCTGGAGAACAAAATATATGTGAACACAAAAAAACTTGTAGAGAATGCAGTGCTTTTTCAAAATTTAGACATTGCTGGTCAGCTTGGCTTGGCATGGCTCTCATTGCAGCGTCAGGGGACTGGGGAAGAGCCGAATTTAGGAACTGAGGAGCAGCAAGTGCAGGAATGCAGGAAGATTGCAGGTGAAGAGATGCAGCCCTTAGCAGGGACTGGCCTTGGCTTGTCTGACCTTAAAAACATTCAGATCTAGGAAAAGCTGTGTTGGAAAGGGATGTGAATGAGTTGAGGCTGTGAACACAAAGCATTTTGCCTGGCTGCACTCAATGGAAAGCACTGAGAAACCTTCCTAGGTAGAAAACGTTCTGTCCTGGAGGTTTAGCATTTGGGCCTGAACTAGTCAGTGATTTTTTTTAATTTTTTTTTTTTTTTTTTTTGCTGTTTTTCTAGACTTTTGGCTTGACTCATTTGTGAGTGGCCCTTCTCCAAGAAAAATGTTATGCTGTTTCTATGGGATACACAACAAGTCAGGGCTTTTTCAGGATCTGATAATCCCTCTCCTTGTACGCCAGTGTATCGTTCTGTGTGATCTGGTGACTCTGTGAGCTGCTGCTGCTTCATTCTGCTCCAGCAGAGACCAAATACCCCTGCACACAAACACCACAGGGTATCTAGAAAATACGGACAACCTCTAGAGTTCAGCAGCAAATGAATTCCTTAAAACTCCTATCCCAAAAATCAGAAGGTTAGTACAAACCAATGGCTTTCTGCTGCGTGTAAAGCACAGTCTGCAGGAGCACAGAAACTGCAAATGGTTTCTAAGAAACGTGACAGAGAAAACTCCTCGCGGAAAGGGCAATCGGGGAAAGCTCTTAAATGTAGGGACAAACATTTCCCTGAGTCATAACCACACTGAAGTTCCATATGTTAGAGGAGGAGGAGGAGGCTGTGGCGTAAAGGAAATGGGAGGTTCCCACAGGAAAAGCTTGAGATGAGCAGTTGCATCTCCAGGCATCTGCTGGTGGGATCCTGCCAGACGAGAACTCTGCACCCATATGGTGCACTGCAAACACGGCTCGTGCTGCACCAACACCGGAGATTCCTGCACAGCCTCTGCTTGCCTCCAGCAAACACAGAGAACCTCTCATCCCTGCTGGGGCTGGCTGGTGCTGGCTGTAATGAAAGAGGGAGCAGGAAATTAAAGGGTTCTGTGTTCCTCAGGGACAGGGAGACGTTGAGGTAGCGAATGACTGTGATTTGCCAAGGCCACACAAGGAGGGAGAGAACCCTCAGGCTTCCATTTCCTAGTTTGCAGTGCCCTTTGAGAGAGATGGGACATGGAAAGTGGTCAGTGCACCCAGCTGGACAATGTCTGATAATGTCCTGGGTGGCTGTGCCCCTCAGGGACACAGACCAAGGATGTCTGATAATGTCCCAGCTATCTGTGCCCCTCAGGGACACAGACCAAGGATGTCTGATAATGTCCCGGCTATCTGTGCCCCTTAGGGACACAAGCCAAAGCTGTCTGATAATGTCCTGGTCACCTGTGCCCCTTGGGGACCCAGGCCAAGGCTGTCTGATATAGTCCTGGCTACTGTGCCCCTTAGGGACACAAATCCAAGGCTGTCTGATATTGTCCTGGGTGGCTGTGCCCTTAGGGACACAGACCAAGGATGTCTGATAATGTCCTGGTCACCTGTGCCCCTTAGGGACACAAATCCAAGGCTGTCTGATAATGTCCTGGCCACTGTGCCCCTTAGGGACACAAATCCAAGGCTGTCTGACAGCTCAGCCCTGCAGAATAAACCACCCTGGGCACAACTGAGGCTGCACAGCTTCCTCAGTGACTGATGTCCCTTCTGGCTGATGATGCAGAGAAGTCTGGAAGTGTTGTGCAGGTGTGCTCTGAAACCTCACACACGAACAGAAGAATCCTGATGGCTGAAATAGCAGTGCAGGAATTCCCTTCCACCTTCCCCTTCTGTTCTCTGTTCCCAGGGGTTTTTTCTCTCATCCACACTTTGCTCTTGTACAGCTGCTCCAGGTCAATGACTTTGAGCATTTCTCTGAGCTTAACAAAACCTTCTCCTTGTATCTCAGCATAAAATGGGAACTCCAAATTGATGGAAGGTTTTTCAAGTTTATATAATAAATAGCAGCAGAATTAAGAAGAGATTCTGGAGAACTAGGGCCAAAGTCTCTTGCTGTCAACAACAGCTTAGTGTGCTTCATTTTGAGGCAAAATTACTGGAGAACATTTTAATGTAACTTCAGACCTTTTCCCCAGCCTGACTTCGAGGTTAAATATTGAAATGTATGTATTTTTCCTGGCTGCTAATTAACCGTTGGTGCAGACACACTTGGACTTTAGAACTGTCACTCATGCTCTGTGCACAAAACCACGACCCTTGTGTTTGTGTTCATATTCAAACCGTTCTCTTTAGCTGCTAAAATTCCCTGGGAGTAGCCTGGAACATCCATGGGAATTGGATGAATGACACCACAAGTCCAATCATGATTCCCTAGGAGATTCAGAGGCAGGGAGGTGCTGTCTTCCCCTATCATAGGAGGAAAATTACTAAATATTCTGCATCAAACTAGTACAGCAATTGCCTTTTTTCCTTTCTAAACAGATTTTAAGCCCACTGCTCAAAAAGGCTCTAGCTCTTCTCAAAATCACCTGTACCTTCTTCATATACAAAAATATGGAAATAAGCTGAGGAAAAGCTTCCATAAATAGAAAAATAATGTGACATTCTACATCTGTAGACATCTCCTGTATATCTGCTAAAGATCAGACCTTTATCACTTGCCATAGGTGTAAGATTAATATTCCTCAGATTAACACAGGTACTAATTACATGCCCCACAGGGGAAATGATGAATCCATGGAGCTGTGGGCAAAGCAGAGGTTTGAGCAGTGAAATTCTGACCCAAAGGGTGGGAGATGTGTCCCCAGCAGAGCTCTAACATCCTTTCCCCTGCCCTTTAGCAAAGTATTTCTGGAAGGCAACAGGAAAAAGAGACACCAAGGGGAGGCAGTGGCAATCCATCGAAAACCTCCTTTGTTGGAGTGCACAGAAACCCAGGAGAGACCCAGGGATTTCAGATTTTAAACTCCTGTGCACACAGACAACTCTGCAGGGGTTTTGTTCCACCCAGCAGATGCACCAGGCAATGATCAGAATTACTAACACTTGCACAGGCTGCTGATGCTGCCCCAGAAATAGATCTTAGCTAAATTTTCGGTTCCACAGACCTAGGGCTTCAGCAAACAAGGTACAGTTTAATGAAGACAGAGGATCAAGAACTACACACCAACCCATGCCTTTTTTTTTTTTCTTCCTGGTTTTCTGTGAGTAATGCACAAACCAAAGCCTAAATGTGGACATTCTCCCAGGGTTTTAGGATTCTGAAAAAATGCCTTATTCTCAATGGCATAACAAATTTTTCCTCATGGCAATTCTGGACAAGGTGAAAAATGCCACTCAGTTTGCTTTAGTATTGCAGCACTGAAGCAGAAAGTGGAGGGAACTGGAGGGAAGGGCAGAGGAAGTTACTCTATGAAGAAAAATCACATTAAACTCACTTTCTGAGTGAAGATGAAATTGAAGTTGCCCTTAAATGAATTATTTCCCTCACAGCTTGTTTCAGCAGCAGATGAACTCCAGAACACTCATTTATTCACTTGCATTGTGGGGAAAACACAGCAGAAAGGCTGATTTGTCATGTTGTGTGTAAGACTTAGGCTGGGCAAGACCAAATCCAAACTCCTGTCGGTGCTGTGTCGTTCACTGCGTGCACATCAGGCTCATCTCTGAGCATCCACACAGTAAATGCATTTTCTGACAGAAATTTCCCAGTTAAAACTGCACTAAGGGTGCATTTTCTGACAGAAATTTCCCAGTTAAAACTGCACTGATGGTGCATTTTCTATCAGAAATTTCCCTGTTAAAACTGCACTGATGGTGCATTTTCTAACAGAAATTTCCCAGTTAAATCTGCACTAATGGTGCATTTTCTGACAGAAATTTCCCAGTTAAAACTGCACTGATGGTGCATTTTCGAACAGAAATTTCCCAGTTAAATCTGCACTAAGGGTGCATTTTCTGACAGAAATTTCCCAGTTAAAACTGCACTGATGGTGCATTTTCTAACAGAAATTTCCCAGTTAAAACTGCACTGGTGGTGGCAAACGGTGCCTGTGCTGTGGTGAATGTGCTGAGCTCTCGGTGAGATCCTTCTCCCCCCAACCTAAGGCAGCAGCAAATCCATCAGAGGTTGATTCCAAAGATGATCCCATGCTGCCTGGCTGCTATAAACCAGGCTGTGAAACAAAGCAGGCTGTAAAATAAACCAGGCTGTGAAACAAAGCAGGCTGTGGAGCTCCAGCAGGGCTCCAGAGCAGTGTCCTGCTGGGCTGATGGCAATGCCAGAGCCTGTGCCCATCCTTGGGGCAGCCCCAGCTGCAGCCTGGGATGGGCAAAGCCTTCCTCCCTGCCTGGATAAACCTCAGAAGGCATTGCCATCACTAATTGTTTTATAACTCTTGAGGGCATTTAGCTAAGACAAACATCTAGGAGGAAGGTGAACATCCAAAATTAATTTAACACACTGCCGATGGTTTCTGGGGCTACTGCTGCCTTGGATATCCTCAGGACATTAGAACTGCTTCCCAAGCTGCTCACTGCCCTCACTTGAGCATGGCAGTCCAGCCTGGCACTAAAAAGGCTAAAAAAGAAAAAAAAAAAAATCAAGAAGCCACAGGCAATTGATCTCCAACTGAAGTGGATGAAAAAATAACTTAGCTGCAATGGCTTCTGTATAGGACAGTAGGTAAAATAGAAAAATTAATTATAACCTTATGGAGGCAGGCTTTTTTTCTCCAGCACTTTAGTTTCTTAAATTCATAAATAGCCCAAATAAACCCCTTGTTCTGCTTGAAAAGTGGGTTTTTTGCAGGATGGCAGGCTCTGCCTAGGCTGCTCAAAAGACAGTGGATTCATGAGGCCACAAACCTGTTCCAAAGCCCACAGAAATAAACACAGCCTTTTTCATTTATTTTCATGTATCAACCTCCTCCTATCTGTGAGGGCCACCGCATTTGTTCAGGACACTGCACAAGGTTATTTAGTCTAGCACTTTGTGGAGCCTTGAATTAATCTTTAATTTTCCATAACTAATGTTCTTTATTAGCTTTGCAAATAACCCTCTGAAATTTTCATCGAGTTTTGAAGAGTTGTAACCAAAGCTCACCTTCCGTGACTTTGCTTTTTCATCTTCCAAGAGTGTTAAGATTTTTCTTTCTGAAACTGAGTGTTTCCAGATTCCCTCTTTGATATGTGCAGATCTCCTCTGTGCAAGCTCTTTATTTGCCAGGGTGTTTTCAATCTTACACCTTGCTCAGAGGTAAAAATATTCATGTTAGCGTGGGTCACTGCAAAGCCCTGTGCTTTTGTTCTGGTCTTCATGAGGATTTACAGAAAAAAATTGCATTCTGCATTTTGCTCTTCCATATTCTCCCATTAATCCCTGTTCTTGCAAATGAGCCTCTGCTGCAGAATTTGTGCTGTTCATTGTAATGAGTTCCAATGCACAAAATTCGGAGTTCTCATTAACATTCCTGCAGCGCTGTCCAAATATTGACTCGGTGAATGCTTTCAACCTGGTGCTATAAAGTTCTATGTTAAATTAAACAAATACAGAAAGTTACATAATTTTTTTCTCAGATACCTAATATTAGATGTTAAAAAAGATTTCATAACAGTGTTACGAAAATTGTCTGCCTCATAAAATGAAGAGGGGGCTCCATGTGGTTGGAGTGTACGAATAAGCAGATTTAGAGAATACAAACTCTACTAAGAAAAAGGCAAGTGGCCCAGAGGAGAAGACTGTGACTACAGCAGTCAAGGGAAAAAGAAAGATTGGGGGAAATTCTTAATTTGATATACTCATGGTCAACAAGATCTTACAATCCAGGCTCCCAAACACCCCAGTCTGCTCTGAGCCCTCTGTGAATTTCCACCGCAGTGGCACTGAGTTAAATCTCAGGGGCCTCTTTCATGCTCAGTCCTAAATAGCAAATTAATGAAGAAAACAGTCGTACCGGGCATGTTTAAAATAGAGGTAGCTTGTTTTCGTGAGAGAGGTTTGGTTGTTTCAGATGCCAGGGCAGGAACTGCAAGCAGAATTTGCCAAGGAATTAGCAAAGTGATACTGAGGATACCTGGCTGGTTTAATCACACTGAATACTGACAAAAGAGTGTTCTTGCATGAGATGGGATTATTTGAGATTATGGGAGACTGAAGATTAGGATATGAATGTTTGATTATCCAGGACACTGTGTTACCTTGAGACCTACCGAGCTCCTGAAGATAAAGGCCAAATGTTCTTGACTGGAGGTCAATTTTTGAAACTTTGCCTGGATATAAATCTAACAGACCGAGTCGTATTGTGGATCACTATGAAATTATTCCATGTTGGAAATCAGCCTGGGGCAGACCCAGCTCCAGCTCCCACAAGCACCAGAATTCAGTTGGGTTAAGCAGCAGTGCTTGGCATTAGATTGTGCCACTGAGCATGGCTAACGAGGAGTTGGTTTTGGCACTCGGAATTCCATGCCCCACGTTCTGCAGACTGTGGGGTTTGGTGGCGATTCTTTCTTTGTGTGTTTTTTCTGCCACCCATGGGTCTGACACCGCATTCTTCTGTGGTGACTCTTCAATAATTTTCAATTTATTCTGCAGTGAAAAAAACAAATAGCTCACTCTGATCTTTTAGCTTCTAATTCCTTTTTACACTTTTCTGCTTTGAGTGACAGTTTTGAAGTTCTCACTTGTAAAGCTCCTCGAGAGAATGGGTCAGTTGCTGGGTAGGTCAGGAAAAGATCATGGCTGGCAGCTCTGTCTGACTGATTTCCACTGCTCTGGGGAGTGAGATTTTTGTTTCCCAGGGCAGCGCAGAGAGGAGCTGCTGAGAAAGGAGTAGGGTTGTGCCAATCTCTGATGGACTATATTATAGTTAGACTGAGAGTTGGATGGAAATATGGGGGGGAAATGAAACATGAGGGGAGAAAGGAAGCACAGAGCAGCTCCTTTTGTGCTTTGGTCCTGTGGGTCAAACTGCAGTTCAGCCCTGCTGGGGAAGCAGTGAAAGACAGGATTGCCAAATCTGTTTTTAATGAAAATCAGTGTTGTTTGAGTGCTTCATTTTGCTGTCAATGATGAATGTCAGCGGCTGAGCCACAGAGGGGCACAGGGACCCGCAGGGCTGAGCGGGGCTGGTGGCATCTGCTGCCAGCCTGGGGCCACTGCTCAGGCTGGAGCTCAGCCCTGGCCCTGCAGAGCTGTCCTGGGCAGGAGCTCTGCCACTGCTGGGTCACCATTCCCTCGCTGGCCTGAGACCCTCGGTGTCCCCTCCTGCCCCATTCCCTCACTGGCCTGAGACCTTCTGTGTCCCCTCCTGTCACCATTCCCTCGCTGGCCTGAGCCTCTCCATGTCCCCTTCCTGCCCCATTCCCACACTGACCTGACACTCTCCATGTCCCCTTCCTGCCCCATTCCCACACTGACCTGACACTCTCAGTGTCCCCTTCCTGCCCCATTCCCTTGCTGATCTGACACTCTCCGTGTCCCCCTCCTGCCCCATTCCCTCGCTGGCCACTCGAGCCAGTCCCATGGCCCTGCAGGAGCCCCACGCTGGTGGCCACTGTCCCCACAGCCCCTGGGAAGCTGCAGCGCTGTTCAGCACCAGAGAAATTCCCTCCCTGGGAGTGTATCCCCTGCACTGCCCAGCCCCATCCTTCCAGCCCGGAACCCTCTGCAGCCACTGACCCCAAGAACTCCCCACGGTGACCCCAGGCCTCTGCTCTCCCTCCTCTGCAGCTCCTGTGCTGCTGAGCCCACAACATCCAGGGACTGTCAGCAGCTCCGTGTGCTTTCAAACCCAGCCTTGATGTTTTCAACATATTCCCTCATTTTCCTGCACAGAGACTACTGTCTAACATTTCTGGAAAGGCAGCTGGAGGCTGCAGCCAATTTCTATGACATTTTAAAGCTGCACATATGTTTAATATATCTACTACTTCCTTCCCCAGGGCTTCACGCTTCTCTTGCCATTCATCTTCTCGCACTGTACGCACAGAACATGAGTTATCTCCAGCGTCACTGCCGTAATGCATGGCACTTCCCAACACCTACATGGCAAATCCATCAGAGAGTGGAACAGCTGCAGGCTAACTCCAGCAGCGAACGCTCTACCTGCTGGGAAACAACCACAAAAAGAACTTTTCCCATTCAGAACTGCGAAAAGGCGATGGAAACAGATGCACCTCCCTCGGTTGTTTTCCTGTCTCCAGGATGAGGTAGGAGTTGGTGAGAGCAGGAGGGGCTGGCTTGATCCGAGGGGAATGGGCAGAAATGTGGGCTCAGACAGCAGCCCGGGGGGAGCTCCAGGAGCAGCAGAGGCGATGGGAGAGCTCCATCAGCACCCCCAGACCGCCGGGGAGAGGAGAGAGATGGCTCTGCCCAGAGCTGGAGTTGCTCTGCAGCAAGGGATGTACAACAGACTGCCAGGAATCTGAGCAAACCCTGCCTTGGAACCGAGCAGCAATGTCTGAGGTGCCAGAGCTCCCTCGCTCTGACAGCAATTCCTTGTCCCTGCTGCTCACCAGAGCCTGGGAGTGCCTGCAGGAGTGTGGTGAGAGGGCACCAACACCTTCTGTCAGCAGCAGCTAATCACAGCCCTGTGACCAGCCCAGGGAGAGCCCAAAGCGTTTCATTGATCCTCCTGAGCTAAGGCTGGTTTTTTGTACACCTAAGGGATTTATTTTTGGGTGCTGTAAATGTAAAATGTTCAAGGGTGGCACAAAAACAAATGCAGAAAAAGAGTTTGCTTGAGAAATACAGACAGAACTCGTCTCTCCTGCTCTGCCACAAAGCCAAAATAGGCAAATTTCCCGACTGCTGTGACCAAGACTAGCTAAGTACAGATGCACACCGCTTCCCTTTTTAACCTGTGCAAAGCTGGCTCCATGCAAGGACTGCCTGGGGCAGTCACAGCTTGGAACATCCTCCAAGTTCGTGCCAAGGAGTGATTTCCAGGACAGTAGGAAGCACTCCAGAGTGACTGTTCTTTGCTGCATCACACCAGCGCTGCCAGGATTAGCTCATGTGGATCTCATGCCCTGAGCATTCGATGATGCACAATGCGCTGACTGTGGGCAAAGGAGCTGGGGATGAGGAACAGAGATGGGAGGAAGCCCAAAGCGAGGAGGGTGAGAAAGATGAAGTTTTCCTGTAAAGCAAAAGCCATTTCACCATCTGCAGCCTCTGGGGAATACACACTTAGCTGGCAGGGGGAAAGGGGAGGATGACAGCTCAGAAGGAACAAGGCAAAAAAAGTAAATGCAAGGCCTTCAGATATCAGAGAGGTAAAGACATCTGTGGAAGAATAAAAGCCTTGGTGTTTCTGAAAGGAGCTCCCAGTGCCTTCAGGGCCCTGGTGGGGAGCAGCAGAGTGACCCAAAGGGTGCCAGCCTTGACCAGAGCTGGACACACCATTCCTGAGCCTCCAGCAGGAAGCTCTGCAGTCACTCTGGCAGAGCTGCAGGACAGCAATCTCATCAAGGCATGAGCTGCAGGGGGTGGCCAGGCACAGGCCTAGGGAAAAACGTGTGCTGCACACATAAATCCTGGATCCTGGCATTCCTTCCCTGGAATCAAATGGCAGGCTATATTTAGCCCAACCTAAACAAAAAAAAAAAAGGAAAAAGAGCAGCAGGAGTGGAGGAGTGGTCTCAGCTCCAGCAGCTGCCACCAGCTGCTCGGAGGGGCTGCAGGTAGAGCTGATGTCAGCTGGGGCTCAATGAGAGGGAACAGGGGAGGCAGCTATGCTTGAGTGAGCAACGCTGGCATTCGGTTAGGGAAATTCTGTCTTTTGTTATTCCAGGGCTAGCCAGAAGGAAGATCAGATGTCGAGCGGAGCGTGAGTGGTTTCTGCTGCACCGAGGGCAAGGCTGGGGTGAGCCATGGGTAGGACACAAGCAGAGGGAAGGGAGGAGGTGGCACTCAAGCACAGCAAGTGTTTTATGTCTAGCCCAGGCTGCTGGTGCTCCTTCTCTTCAGTTCCAGCACAACAATCAACAAATGCAGTTTTTAGAAAGACTGTTGGCTAAAGAGTTTGGGTGGTGAGGCCACAGAGCAACTTATTTTATCAATGCTTGAACCTGGGGCTCACCCTCTAAATGGGCATCACCATTTTAAACATAATTTTAAATGTAATTTTAGACTGGGCAGGAGCTCGAGAAGGTCATGGTAATGTCCCTGGTTGCTTGCAATTTAACTTGCTCCAAGGGGATGTATTTGTCTTCTTGTTGGGGAAGGCATAACCTTAAAATTAGTGACTAAATTACTGTTATGGCTTATAGAAGCACAGTACCTTCAGAGGACCTGGAGCTGGCTGAAAAGTGTAAAACCAGAGAATGTAAAAAGTGGGAGTGTTTCACGAGCACTTCACCAGTGAAATAACAGAGGACAATTAACACAGTGGGTGTTAATACAGCTGTTAATACAGCTGTTAATACAGCTGCTGATCACTGAACAATCACTGCAGCATCACACTGTCATTGCCATTCCCAAGAACAAAGGGAAAAAGGCAACTGACCTACTCCACTAGTGTAGATAAAAAAGAGAAAACAAAAACAAACCCACAACAGAAAATCCGGTCTCTTTCCACCCAATCATCCACTCAATCCACCCACATTTCTGGATTTCAGAGGCACCTTAGCGCAGTAATCCTCCCTGCATACATCACTTGGTGTAGCAAGGGCTTTGAAGAACTCGTGGCAGCTTTCCCTGCCTTACAGCAGAGCTGTGAGCTTGATAACTAATCACTCCTTAATAACTCCTGTTTCCTCTGCAAAATTCCCTGAAACGCAACAGGCGGGGGGAAATATATGAGCAGGGATTTGTGAGGCAGAAAAATCACTTTGGGCTTCTTTCCCAGTAACCCCGAGGGTTTATTGGATGGGGGTGGGGTGGCACTGAACTCAGCTCTGTTTCCCACAGGCCCAGACCCTGCAATTGGGAAGTGATCCCTGGTGGTGCACTCAGACATATCCCCAAATAATGAAAACAAAACACGGATTTGTTGGAGGCCTCTCTGGCTTGGCTGCTGCTTGAATTTGCTCTGAAGGAACTTTCAAAACCAGGTATCTTTCTCCCAAATACGTTCCCCATCCTGGCTCAGACCTGAGAAAATAGCATAAACCAGCAGATACAAATATATATCTGCTCAGCCTTTCCCAGCTGTGACTCTAGAACGACTGGAGCTGCTGAGATCTTGATTTCTGTGACAGCACAGGCTCTGTGAGAGGTGACACTTCCTGAAGGCACTTTCCTGGTCACCCTTCTGCCCAAAAAGGCAAACCAGCCCTGCACACAGAAACCTGGAGCACAGCAAGGAGACAAGCTGGACAGCACAGCTGCAGCTGGACATTGTCTCTTTTTGGCCAGAACAGAAAGGCTCCTAAGCAGAGGTATTTTGAGCGTTCATCCTCAACTGAGTTATGAGCTGGAAAAGCATCAGCCATGCAGTGTTATCAGTTTTTCTCCTGTTTTTCCCCTCCTGGTTCATACATTTTCACTCCTCTTTAGATTTCTGGGCACACACAGTGTCTTGTGATGCCATGGAAGAACGAGGCCTTTAAGTCTTTATTAATTGCTGCTACTGTAGTTTTAAAAGGAGCTATTTAGGAAATTCTCAGTTTTGTTGCCATAGGAATGAAGCTGTAGGATTCAGTGAAAGAACAATTTAAACAGCGATGTTTAAGTAATTCACTTCAACTTTAATTCTCTGCTCCATCCAAGCGCCTCTTGGCCATAAAGAAAAAGACTTTAAAAGCACTTTCCCCTGGGCAGTGCTGCTTGAGTGCAGCCCAAATTAGGAGGTGCAGCCCTGTTATCTACAGCAGGTCCCAGCAATGTCCCTTCCCACCCACAGAGCACTTCCTCCTCTTCCCCACTGAAGGAGCTGCAAAGTGCCCTTGGCTCAGGCAGAGCTCTTCATCTGGCTTTTTTCAGCAGTTTAAAGCAATGTTTATGCAGTTTTTACAGTGGGAAGGTGAATGGAGGAGCATCCTGGGAGAGCAGGCTGGGATGGCTGTGTTTGAGGAGTTTGCACATTGCTCTGAGCCAGGGGAGGGAACTCCTGTGCCCTTTGAGCTGCTCTGCTCCTCCTTTTCTGCTGAAAGGCTCAGGGCTGCAGTCAGGAAAAAGGCAGAGCAGGACAGGTGAGTTGATCAGCCATTCTGCTGGTCTTCAGCAAGGAGGGAGAGCAGTGAAAAGCTGACACTCACACTGGTTATTGCCTTCTGTTTGTTTTTTAAACCTTTGGACCGTGGAAACTCGATAAGCAGCAAGGAAGTGGAGAAAAGGTTTGCTTTCCCTGGATTTAACTCTTTTGAGCTGCTGTCACTGCCCAGCTTTGGGAACAGTGCTCTGGTTTCCCACCCCATGGTGGGAGAGTCCTGGAAGGCACTGCTCTGTAGGACAGGGAACCTGCACCTTCAGACAGATGAGTGGCATTGGTGATGGGCTTGGGGTGTCCTCTGCTCCAGTCATGCTGGCAGGTCTGGTGGCTGTCACTGTGCACAGGGACAGCTCTGGCTGCCCCCATGTCCTGAAGCACAGCGCTCTTTCTGCAGCGCAGTCTGCTCAGGGACACAGGAGCCTCCCCAGGACATTTGGAGTCCCCAACTCCCCAGGTGCTGCCAGGTGCCCCAGCCACACACAGTCACAGCCCAACGCCTGGCCCTGCCCCAGCAGACACCCGTGAGCCAGGAAAGCAAGCCAGTGCCACTCTGGCATGGCTTTCTGGCAATTGCAGTGCCCTTATTTATCACCCTGGCTCCCTGTCCTGCCTGAGCGCTCCAGCACTCTGTCCTGTGCTCTGCTGCTAGAGCCTGGCTTCTCTCTCGGCTGCCTGGCCAAGGCTGCTCCAGAGAGCTGTGCCCAGGGGCTCCTGTCTCCACAGAGTGTGACAAACGGGTCACAGGGACAGGAGTGCCATCGTTCCACTGAGAGAGACACCTCCAGCACCATTCCAGCAGGCACTGTCCCCCAGACCCGTCTGTCTGGAGGCTGCCTGGGTCCAGCTCTGCTCTGAGCAAGGGTGGGACAGCATTTTCACAGCTCCCACCGTTGTTACCGCTGGCCACACACAAACAGGTCTTTTCAGACAGCAGCCCCTTCCACACACAAACTTATTTCTCTGGAGTTGGCCGAGCTGCTGAAAGTGGATCCTTTTATGGGAATGTACCAGAGGGGTTTTCATAAGCAGGCTGGGATGTTGGGAGGCACAGTCGCTGCTCTGCTGAGGAGCTGAGAGCTCTCTGTGCTCCCTCCACCCCCTAAATCCCCACGGTTGTGCTGCCCACTTATTCGTGCCTTCATTTCCACACAGAGTCACACATGTGGTCACGGAAGAGGGGACCTCATTCATGTTTTATGTAATATTTCCTCACATCTCAAAAGGGGGAAAAAGGAGAGAGGAGGAGGACTTTGAAGGACTAAAATGCTTTTATTGGCTTTCCATTTCTTTTATCTCCCACCCAGTTCCAGGACTACAGGAAAACCATTTTACTGTCCTAATATAGTGAAGTCTACAAAAAGGATACAACAGGTAAAAAAGGCTCTTGCTGATCCTGTGCTGGTGTAGCATTTTAACTGAGCACTTTACAGGTAGTTTTGTATATTTTAAATATAAGCTCTCAAACTGTTAATAATACTGGGGAGAGGGAACTCTTTTACTGTTTCAGTTTTCCTGCAATAATTTCAGTGTTCTCTTGCATTATTTTGAATCCATCCAAAAGACTGGACAACCACCAAAACTATTAACTAAATGTAAGATAAACCAAAAAGGGGAACCACTGAAGTTGCAAAACTTAGGTAGGACAGTGAAATATGAATACAAGAGCGGGGATGGAGTAAGCCCAGCAGGGAAGAAGGAAGAGTTTAAACTTATCCCAGCATATTATCAACATTCCCTCGGGCATTCTATTCAAAAAGGTGGAATTTAATCTGCATTGCCTTTGAATAAGCAGTGTAATCTCTAAGAACTTCTGCCTCACATTTGCCTTTTCTCCTGATTGCTGACAGAGCTACTTCACTGATAGTGCTGGGGTGAAATACCTTCTGGCTAAATGTGCTTTTATAAACAACCCATTCCGCAGTCAGTGAAACTGCAATGCATTTATGGGACAGAACCTTGGCATGGGTAGTGTAAAAGTCACTTTGGGGAACTGGAGCTGCTTGATGGCAGCTGAGCCTAGCCTAATGCTCTTACCAGGACATCCTATCTCCTGCCTGCTCTTGTGCAGACTGTTTCTAAAATAAACAGTGTCTCACAGTTCCCAAACTGCCACGGGAGCATGATTAGACTGAGCCTCCTCATGTCCTTGTCCCTGTGGTGCAGGGACATGTTAGAGTGGTCATGGAGCTGTCAGGCTAATGCAACACCCCCGGAGCACCCGAGAGAAATGCAGCCCTCACTCCTTGTCTCACTGCAGGAAAGGCTGCCTGTAGAAATGGGTTTTGAACATTTATGCCTCCCCCTTGTGTCTCTATGAACTCAGCAGGCTATTTTTATTTCTCTAAAGATCCCTACAACTCCAAACTTTACACATGGTATTGTCTTAGTTTCCTGATAAATATGTAAATCCAGGAGAGCGTTGAGAAAAAAACTACTTTGAGTTGCTGAGTCTCAAATTTCCCGTGGAAATTAGCCAGAATTACAACTATAACAGAAGTCATCTAATATTTAACAGAGGATAGGGAGCATAATATTCCATGCCTTCATCATAGCTATGGAGAGACAAATTGGATATTACTAATTCTCCTCCACCAGAAAAGAATAATGTTGCCATTCACTTCATGAAACGGCTTTGATTTGGGTTGGGGAACTCAAAAACTCAACTTGTTTTGTTGTTGTTTCTTGTTAGGCTTTTTCTCGAAAAGTGACAAAAGTACTTTTATTTGAGAGAAGCTGGAGAAAATAGCATGAAAAGCCAAGGAAGAGAGAATTCCTAGCCCGATCCCAACCTGCCTGACAAGAACAAGGTCAGAGATGTCCTTTTTTAAAGAGTTTTTCTGCACAGAGAGAGCAAAAATTACCTGATGACAAGCAGAAGAAAAAAATCAGAAGTCAAACATACCTGACTTGCCCACGCCAGCTCGACCAAAGATTGCCAACTTCACTTCTGCACTCTTGGCCATGCTGGGAGGAACGGAGTGGTGGCAAACTCCCTCAATGATCAGACGTGAAGCAGAACTGTTCCAGCTCCTGCCTTCGCTTCACCGTGTCATTGTGACGTCAATGCAGAGCCTGGGGAAGAATACCACAAGGATGGAGCTGCGAGGAGCCAGGCTCTCCTCTCCCTGCCCCCTCCCTTCTCTTCTTTTCAAATAATCATGATAATCGATGCTGTGTTCTGCTTTAAACATTGCAGTGACACATTCGGCACTGCTTGTGCAGAACCCACCTTCAGCTTTCTGGCTGCTGCTCTTCACACTGGCACTGTGATATTGCACAAGGTGCTGAACAGCCCCCAGTACCTGCCTTGCAGTGCTCCTCATTCTTTCCTTGTTTCCTTCTCTTTCAGCTGCAGTTGAATATATTGACTGTATTTGAATCAACTGCAGTGAATTCTATTTTGCAGAAGGTATTTAACAGCCGTGAGCACTCCCTGGCAATGCCTGCAGATAGCTAATCTTTCCTCACGCCCTCCGGCTCCAAAAAGGTTTCAACTACTCAGCTGCAGTTGCCTGAGAACCTCTCAGCGCTTGTACCTTGCTCACTGTCCTAAACAAATCTGTACCCAGAAAGTTCTCTAGCGCTCCTTTTCCAGCTGCCTCAGCTCAGACAGAAATATTCAGCAAGGCTTGGGGTTAGCAGAAGGATGCCAGAGTTCCTGGTCCTGCCCTTTGGGCAGGCAGCATGGCAAGGATCTCCGTCCACAGCTTTGCTGTGTGACCTTGATTTCGCTAGCCTGGACAGTAAAATCTGTAACATACCTGTCATTCTAAATGCTTTAGGATCTTCAGTGAAAGCATGGCAATCGCGATGAGGATGATCCTCAGCCCTGACTAAAACATCAAACATTCAGCCTCCCCTTAAAACACAGTAGAACTTTACACGTGAATGCAACCAGCTCGGGGTTTGCTGCTGAGCTGAGGTTCCCACTTTAGCCACGATTCTGACAGCGCTGCTCGTGCTTTCCATGGCAGCACTACAGCAAAATGCGTTTCCAACATGTTTCTTGAAAACTAAAACTAAACAAGCCTAAGCCTTTTTCCCATACAGAAACGCTTGTAAAAAGAAAAAGTGAAGGCATGAGACACAGTGAGACACATCGAGAACTGTCCCCATGCATCTCTGGCGCATCAGTGCTCCTGAATCCTTTTGCCTGAGCTGAGTATCAGATCCCTGTCGCCCTGCTCGGGCAGCAGGAGGTACGGAGTGGTTCGGGACGCGGCGGGATGGGCACTGGGAGCCCGGCGACACTCGGGACACGGTGCTGGTCCCTGGCAGAGGCTCCCCCGCCCGCCGCTGCCTCGCCCCTCTGCCGCCCGCAGCAGGACCGCTGCCAGCCCCGCTCCGCAGCTCAGCTCCCATTCCCGTTCCCATCTCCCATTCCCCTCTCCCCGCAGGGATGCATTCCTGCCGCTCGCTCCGTCCCTCGGGCGGGCTCTGCTCCGCACCGCTCCGGGCAGGTGCCGCGCCCGCGGCCCCCGCGCCGCATCCTGCCCTGCGCCCGCACCCGCGGAGCAGCCCCGCACCCGCGGAGCATCCCCGCACCCGCGGAGCCTCCCCGCGCCCGCGGAGCATCCCCGCACCCGCGGAGCCTCCCCGCGCCTGCGGAGCCTCCCCGCACCCGCGGAGCATCCCCGCACCCGCGGAGCCTCCCCGCACCCGCGGAGCCTCCCCGCACCCGCGGAGCATCCCCGCACCCGCGGAGCCTCCCCGCACCCGCGGAGCATCCCCGCACCCGCGGAGCCTCCCCGCACCCGCGGAGCAGCCCCGCACCGCCCGCCCGGCGCTCACCTCTCTGTGCGCTGCTCGGGCGCGGCCCCGGGCGCTCCCGCCGGCTCAGCGGCGCGGCCGCGCACTGCGGAGGGGCCGCACACTGCAGAAGGACCCCTCTCTCCGGAGGGGCCGCACACTGCAGAAGGACCCCTCTCTGCGGAGGGGCCGCACGCTCGGAGGGGCCGTGCGCTGCGAGGGGCCGCGCTATGCGGAGCGTCCGCCCCTCCGCCCGCCCGCGCGGACCGGCCGCGCCCTCTGCGGGCCGCCGGCAGCAGCGCGCACCGAGCGCGGCGCGGAGCGGAGCGGCAGGGTGCGGAGAGAAAAAGGAGGGATGAGGGGCCAGAGGGATGCGGAGCGGAGAGGGAGGGATGCGGAGCGGAGAGGGAGGGATGCGGAGCGGAGAGGGAGGGATGCGGAGCGGAGTGGGATGCGGAGCGGGGCGGGAGGGACACGGAGGGTGGCGGAGGTGGCTCGGTCCCCTGGCTGTAGTGTCCCCAGAGCGCAGCCCGTGCCCGGCGCGGTGCCCGAGAGAAGGGACGCAGCTCTGTAATTGGGCGCGTTTGGCGCTGCCGCAGCCTTTAATTGTGTGGGACAGCGGCTGCTGTTCCCTTGCATGGATTCTGAGCAAGCGCTTGCTGGCGAGCCCGGCCAAGTCTGCTCCGCAGTTTATTTTAACATCTCAAGGGCTCTCCTTCCCTCTCTCACTGCCCGCTGCTCAGCAGGACCTGTGCCACGCTGAGCAGAGCCATGTCCCCCTGTCCTGACACATATCACAGCAGTGACAGCAGGGCTGCTGCCCCACCCATCTCTTTCCAGCAGCACCAACTTTTTACTCTGAGCTCTTCCTCCCGACTGCCCCACTTGGCTTATGGCAGAAGAGTGTTGTTATTTCGGTTTGCAAATGGGCAGAACGAGTGGTGTAAATACATCAGCCTCTCCAAGAGGATCGTGTCAGAGCTGGGGATCAAGTTCTGAAATGATAGCACAGAATTCACCGAACAGCTCTTTTGTCCTTGTTTATTAAACTATCCAGGATTGTAAAGATGCATTAGTAACAGATGTGAACCAGAGCTGGAAAGCACTTACAGTTCAGTGGATGTTCTCCTCTGTTTCTGTTCCAGCTCAGATCTGAATGAGATACCAGATGAGTAAAAGAAAAAGCTCTCCCCTCACTGTCTTTCTTGATGAAAAATTAAATAGAAGCTGGAATGGAAAAGGTATTCCACAGTCCAAGTCTCTCTGCAGGAGCAAGAGAAGTGTTTATGGGACAGGGTGGCAGTCCCGAGGAGAAATGAGAACCTGTGATTCCCTCCAAGAAGTGCCAGTTGCAGGCACTCAGGAGCAGATCTTAAAATGGTTGCATTGCATATCATGGAAAGGCAAAAAGGATTAGAAGGCACTTGTGAAAGCAGTAGTGTGGTTTATTCTTTACTTCTTAAAAGCAAAGGCTTTAAGGCTTCTCTCACTGCTTGCTTTGCATAATTTAGAGGGATTAGCTTTTTACATCCTCCTAGGAGAGCAACTGATGCGTATTTTGCATCTGGGGAAACGCGCGTTAGTCTCGAGGCCTGACATTTGTTTTGTGTCTATGGAATTCACCCTGCATGGGGCTGTCAAATTAAATACGATAACTGGCTTTTCCAAAACAGCAGATAATTTATTGGTCATTAAAATCCCAGTGGCTGCGCAGTCAGCCTGTGCTGAAGTCTCTCGTTGGCGCCAAGGCATAAGAATTTAGTAAACACTAATCATGGATACAGGCAAAGGTTTCCGAGGGCTGAGACCCAAGACTGGTCCAGGAGTGCTCCAGTTGCTGTTTGCTTTCTGTGTACTCCCTGTGTTTCACAATGTTGCTGAGTTTTTGGGTGGTTTTTTCCTGCCCAAAATGGATTTTGAAAGCCTTAGTCTTTAGTCCTGTAGATCAAGGGCCACCTTGCTCTGTCACAAGCAATGTTTCTGTGGTTGTTGTGGCTAACATGGTATATTTTCTCAATACTTTTGCCACTTGTGCTGATCAAAAATGTGCTTATGAGTGTTATCCTGGATGGGTAATGAGATCAGTGAGTGAAGTCCATTCTATGGCTGACTGCCTGAAGGACGGGGCAGGTTCCTTTTTTGCCCTTCCATTTTATGGAAATTTGGGACAAGGGAAGCAGAGCTGGGGTCTGATCCCTGATGATCTGTGTGCTGTCACTAAATTCAGCCTGATCCAGCAGAAAATCAGGAGAACCTTCTTTCCCATCCATCAGAGCCATGTGTCTTAGATTTCTCCCTTTTGCCTTTCTGTGAATCATAGGATTTCACAGCTTAATTCATTTTTGGAAATAGCACTTTCATATATTTAAAAATATTACTCTCGCTTCACCAGGAAAAAGAGCAATCCCAGCACAAGACGATAGCTGTTTTATGGGAATCTGTGGCTGAAATGAAGCTGAGGGAATCTCACTCCTCTTGGTGGGCTCCTTTTGTTCAGCTGTCACAGCAGCGAAGCGTTTGTGCCTGCAGCCATCAGTGAACACAGGAACACTGAGGGTGCCCCATGGAGCCTCCTGCAGAGCCCAGGTGCAGCACTTTGTCCCATTTGTCCCCCCAGGTGCCAAAACAGCGCCCAGGAGACCAACGTGGGGTGCCCTTCACAGCACCGTGTGGATCTCACACATGCGAACACCTCTGTGCCGTGTCCCAACGCAGCCCTCCTGCCTCAGGAGGCGTTTGGCACATTTGGGGAGATGGAAATACACAGCTCGGGCTCCTGGCGGTCGCCAGATTTTTATCAGGTGTATTTAACAGTGATACACAGCAAAGCTGAGGCACAGCTCGGTAGGAGCTATTGCCAAGGGGAGGAGCGAGGTATTCGCTCATGTTTAGCACACGGTATGGGATCATGTTTAGCACCCGATACACGGTATTCGCTCATGTTTTAGCACACGGTACGGGATCATGTTTAGCACACGATACACGGTATTCGCTCATGTTTTAGCACACGGTATCAACACATGTTTTAGCACACAGTATTCGCTCCTGTTTTAGCACATGGTATTAGCTCATGTTTAGCACACAGTATTAGCTCATGTTTAGGACACGTTATCAGCTCATGTTTTAGCACACGGATTAGCTCATGTTTTAGCACACGGTATCAGCTCATGTTTTAGCACACAGTATTAGCTCATGTTTTAGCACACGGTTTCAGCTCATGTTTTAGCACACGGTTTCAGCTCATGTTTTAGCACATGGTACACGGTATTAGCTCATGTTTTAGCACACGGTATCAGCTCATGTTTTAGCACGCATGGCCAACAGATACACCTCACACTGCCCAAGTTCAGACTCTGCTGATCTTCCTTTCTTCTCACCACTGAACAGGTTGTGTCCTGAGAGTCTGTCCTTAACAATGGGCGAGCTGAGAGTCCACACTCACAGCTGGGACTGCTCTGCCTCCATCACAGCTTGGTGTGTTATTATTTCATTTGCTCTTTGTTTAGGGTTTGCTCTTCTGGTGTTGTTATTTCTCCCTCCACACATACTCAGATCACAGACAGATTATTTAATAGGTTTATGTGAATGTAAATTTAATTGCTGTATTATCAAAAAGAAAACAGGGGACTGTAAATCTCATGTACATATTTTTTAATGAGTAAATATCCACTTACTTTAAACCTGAACAAGTTCAGTTTCTACACAAAGTAAGTTTAAACTCAAAATTAAATCACCTACAGAATTGTCTGCAAACTAGCTGGAACTCTTCTGCTAGAGCTGTTTGTGCTATGGTTTTAATAAAGTACTCTTACAGAATTAAAACCCACTGCTAACAAATGCGACAAATTTTGCAACAAATGTGCAATCCCAGACTTAATTAATGAATGAGTTACACTGGTTCGTCATCTTAATTTCTTACAGATGTATTCCTGCTCTTTGAAAGGACCAGTGGAAATTGTCATAAATTCATTTGCTATTCACATTAATGAATGCTGGCCCTTATTCTTCCTCAGTGGTATTATGATTGCAGTCTGGGTTGCCGTAGGGACCCCACTGCAATTCATCATTGCTTCAGTGTTCAAATCCTCTGGTGGAACCAGATATTGGTGTTGACAACATCTGGAGTTTTATGTCTCATCTTTTTTTCTACCTCCTTCCTTCTGTTTAATCAAGAGAATGGGAAGGGGAAATTGCTGCCGTTGTTAATATCTTCAAGGCACTGAGCGATTTTTGGGAGTTTGGAGCAGTCACACCTCGGATGGAGGAGACACAGGTCTGTCCTGAGAGGACACATCGGTGCAGTGGTGACACATCTCGGAAACATCCTGAAGGAAAAGCAGAAAGTACATTTTTCAGCCAAGGACTGGATGATCTGCTGTCCGTGAGTCTTGCAAACTCAAATCTGATTCATCTGCCCAGGGCTGTTGGGGGCTGAATTATTTCTTATCTCCTCCAGAGAGAAATTTGGACTATATCATTTTGCCTTGAAGTGTATTCCTTCTCTTTGGTGCTGTTTTAGAGAATGATTCGCTGGGATCCACATTGCCACTTCTCTCCACAATGTCGGGGTGCAAGTTCTAGAAGAAAAACCCCCACCAATATTGAAATACTTGACATGTTAGTGCCATGAAAATACTCTTTTAGCTCTATCCCTGAATTCATTCTGTATAAGGTGATCAAGGAATTGAGCAGCCTCAGCCTCCTCTCTGCTCAGGGCACAGCTGGTGAAGCAGAATAGGAAATTGTTGTCGCTGGTAACAGATGCTGAGCATTTCTGTGGCTGCAGGACACGAGGTGATGGCGCTGGTGGATCATCCATCCTCATCTGGAAATCATCACTGCTAATCAGTCTAATTACTGTTATCATATTACCTGTCAGGGTTTCTGTGAACTGCTTTGTGGGACTTTGGGGGTGCACTGAAAGTTTCAGGCATCAGCAAAGACCTCTAGGCACCATTTGTGAATGAGTGATTAATGAGCCAACATAAAGGTTTGTTAGGACAGGAGTGAAACAGTTCTGTTTCAGAAACAGTCAGAAATACCCTCCAATGAAAGAGAAGAAAATATTAACAAATTGATGTTACAACCCCAAATTTCCCAGCATGTTATCCTGAGGTGGAGAAACTCTGAAAGGGCCTGTTTTAAAAAGCAAGCAGTAATTCCCCAATTCCAGAAATCTTTCAAGCACATGTTAGATTCCTATGGACTCCCTGCTCAACTGATGGCACAGCTGGAAGGATTCAATAAAAAGCAGTAATTAAAACAGCAGAAAAAACCCCTAAGATTAAGTCTCTAGTCCTTTACCCAAGGTTCCCATCTTCATATAAACACAAATCCCACGGAAAACAGTGTACCATTTTTATGGAGATTAACTAACTGAGCAGTCGCTGGTTTATTTAAGCTGTTCATTATTTCAGCATCCACTGATGGTGAGATTGCAGGAACACAATTAAGTGTACTCCTTGAGAAACACTATTCTCTAATGCCTGTACCATACCCTTAATTAGTGTGGTATCATCCATAATAATAATGTATTTTAAAAAGTCATTAAATGTTTTGGGATGTAGTCCCAGAAAAAAGATTAAAAGAATAAATGTTTCGTTTTGAAATACTTAGAGGTAATACTGAAAATTAGTTTAATTTATTTTTTGTTTTGGCTTCAGCTATAAAATTCTACAGGAAATGTGTAATTTAGAACAATGACTATAGCTGCAATATTCTTGCATGGTTAAAGAACATCCTGTCCAATGGTACATTGTTTTTTTTTTTTAAATTTGTGACTTCAATGCTGTGTCTCAGGAATGAATTAGCACTTTTTCTCCAGTCACACAAGATTGCAGCTCAGCCTCTTGCTGCACACAGGTGCAGAGCAAATGGGCACTGGGAAAGAATCTATCAAATGAAATAGCCTAGTTGTAAGAATTTTATAATATTTTGGCTGGTGTGGCTTGAATTTATTCTAAACTGTGGAGTCTTAAAGAAAGAAAAAAAAGACCAGTACTTTTCCACAGTCAAGATGATTTCTGTTTCTATATTCTATTTACATCTGGTTAAGGACAGAGTTAATCTGAAGTCCTTGCAGCAAAGAATGAAAGATTAAGACTTTTCTGTCATGTTCCAGACTGAGACACCAAAACAACAGCTCACTGCTGTCCTTGAGATGAAACACGAGACACCAACGTGCTTGACAGTGTCGTGTACAAAGCAGGGAGTGATGGGAGAGCTCTTTTGGTGAAGTAACACTAGTGAAGGGAGCAGAAATAGTTTAGGAATTGCTACTGACATAAAAGTTCAGCAGTTGCTAACACAAAAGCCTTGGTAAAAAATGTTAAAAGATATTTGTGTTCCGAATTTTTTGATATGTGTTTAGGAAGTTTTTAAGAGGCCATGATATTAATGAAGAATTCCTAAGCACATTTTCTGAGTTTTCTGTTGCTTTTGAGAACACCAACTCTTGCCTAAAATGACTGCTAATTGGATCAGTGTTCATCTTTTGAGTGGTTTAATTAATGGATGTGGAATCTGACGTATCTCACACCGGGCTGACGCTCAGAGAACGGCGATTCGGTGTTTTGTAAATACTGGCTCTGTGCTCGGTGCTTCCCACAGGCAGCCAGAGCGAGGGGCCCCATCCCATCCCATCCCATCCCATCCCATCCCATCCCATCCCATCCCATCCCATCCCATCCCATCCCATCCCATCCCATCCCATCCCATCCCATCCCATCCCATCCCATCCCATCCCATCCCATCCCATGGATCCCATCCCATCCCATCCCATCCCATCCCATCCCATCCCATCCCATATCCCAATCCCATCCCATCCCATCCCATCCCATCCCATCCCATCGATCCCATCCCATCCCATTGATCCCATCCCATTGATCCCATCCCATCCCATCCCATCCCATCCCATCCCATCCCATCCCATCCCATCCCATCCCATCCCACTCCTCCTGCCTGTGCCATTTGCTATTGGTCACATAAGTCCTATTTCCAGCTGAAGTGTGGAAGGTTTATTTCTCAAGGTCTGTCCCTTTTTCCCAAGAAGTGACTGTCCTGAGGCTGGAGGTGTGGGACTCGTCCCCAGGAGTTCAAACTTTGGTATTCCTTTTCTATGTAATGTAACCCACCAAGTAAGTGTGTGGCTTTCATTCTTGTTTTTACAGAAGATGAGAAATTATTAAAATTGCATATATTTACAGTACAATCTTGCATGCAGTTTTGCTGTATGGACAGCTTTTTTGCTTTCCAGACCACAACAGACGCATTTTGAAAAGCTTCATATGTGTCATTCCCAAGAGCTTGTCACTGAAGAATCTTTGTCTCAACTCCTGTTTTTGTCTTCCTCCTGCTTTTACAATCAAAACCTTTTACAGCCACTCTAATTGTGAACTCTGCTCTGTCTGCCTTTATTATAAGATCTGAGGCAATCGCCATCATCACCCGCAGCTAAATAAAGGGTTTGATTGCACTTTTTCTTGAGCCTGAATGGGGCAGACAGGATTTAAGGAGGTCCACTCTTGTCCTCAGTGCTAAACTGCTCTGTTATTGCCCTGAGAACCACAGCCCTTTCAGTAAAATGACCATCCCCAGAGGCACAGGGCTATTTAACTGAGCCTCAGGGTGGCACCTCTTAAAAGGCACAATTTGTATTTGGAACTTTGAATTACTAGGCTGACTTTCAAATGAGACAAAGATAAAAACCCTTTTAGGTTTTCTGGGGATGCCATGGCGAGAGGAACGTGTTTTATGTCTTTTTTAAGGCAGGCAGTGTGTGCATTCCATGGCCCTGTGCCATCTGCATCGTTAAGCCACCTTCTTCCATGATTTATATAAATCTTACAAGCACCAAAACTCTGCTAACTATCCAGCCAGACTAAAAATAACCTCTGAAAATAATCCAATGTGAAAACGTTTGCCTTCAAGCAAGAAAGCAATCTATGCTTTACAGCCCTTCTACTGTGTTAAAACATTGATTGAGTTCCTGGTTGCTGATGGTACCAAGGAATTTAAAGCTACTAATTGCATGCAAGCTGCTTCTGAATGATAATTAGAGAAACCTGGTGGAGGTGCTGCTTTAAGCTATTAAAATGCTGTTGGATGAGTGTTATGGAAGGAACATGCTGAATGCTTCAATTACATCGTTTATGCACTGAAATTTCCCTAATGGGGTGCAGATTTATCGCTCATTTCTTTCATTTGTACCAAGTTTTGAACACTCATCCTATGTTATTAAGCATTTTCCTGATGTTCATTTTTCACACGACTAATGGGGAGGTTGTTTTAAGAGATCAAAAATCTGCAGTGGGGCTGTGCATGAACTCCTGCTGTCCATGAATTCCTGCTTGAAGAGACACACATTTTAACCACCCTGTAAACAACCAAAAACTGGGGGTGTGGTTCATCACTTTGGAGGGCTTTTATTTTAGGGAGCCTCATCTATTTGAGTGCTGCTCTGCTGCCATGGGGGAAAAGGAAGGAATCCTCCAGGACACCTGCAGAGCCTGATTTCTGCTCTAACAGCAGCGAGTTCTGAGCCCTGCTTCCACAGGGAGCAAAGATGTTCAGCCTCCCTGTGGAATTTCTTGGAATTAATACCTTTGCCTGTTAAGACTTATAACTCCCTTAGGTGCCTGCCCACGGCGTGCCAGGTAAGGAGTTGGTATGCAGGGCTGCTGACTTGGAGAAATATTTATTTATAGCTACATCAACCACAAATTGCTGCTGCACACGAGGTCTGAATTTATTGGGAAAGGTTCGTTGCATGCTCTGTGTGGTGTAAGGCTTTGAAATGTGAGAGCCAGCAGGTTTCTGGCACGGAGAGGAAACTTCTAGAAAGGCACCTTACCAAAACTCCTGGAATATTTTTATTTAATACATTGAAGGACCAGGACAACAAAAAACCCACCCAAAAATAGACCATTCGTGGCTTCTTTGTAATGTGTTGTGTTTCAAACTGCTGAGGCAGTAGAACAGCACTGGAGCTCTGGAGCCAAATCGTAATAAGAACTATTTCATCTCTGTTGTTTAGGACCAACACTGCCTGAGTGAGCACTTCCAAAAAGAAGAGGGTGGAGAAGATTCAGATCCTGTGTCTGCCCAGTTTAATACTTGAATTCTGAAAAGCTTTGCCAATGAATTGGGAATATTTTACAAAAGCATTGGAAACCTTTGGTTACGATAGGGTTTCAGTGTCTGGGTTTGAATTATGCTCACTAAAGGCCTCGCTCTGTTTGATGCTCTTGGTCTCATGCAGCAACATTTATATTTAAAAAACAAATATTTAAAACCAAGGTCCTACATCTCCTAACCTTTTTTTTTTCCAATGACTCTATCAATCACAAAATCAATCAATTAATAATTTTATTTCTAGCCTCCAGGCAGTTTTATTCAGCAATAGATTTATCTCTCCAATATTTATTGGTTTGACTTTTACTAAATATAATCAACATCAGTTACAAGAATTAACAAACTGTGTTTTTTCCTCTGTGAAAAAATCTCAATATTTTAAGGAAATTTTTTAAGTTTTGAAAGGTTAAGGCTTGACTAGGGAAGAACTATCTGAGGAGCTCTGGGTTCCAGCAGTGTGTGAGTGCATGTCCAGCAGGTTTGGGTGATGTCCCTTTGCTGTTTTCTTATCCTCACTTCTGCCTTAAATGAAACAGCACAAAACTCCTTTCCTTGTGTAACCAAGCTCGACAAACTGCAGAATGTGCTGAAAATGAATTCTCTGAAGACAAGTTTCAAAAGCCCGTGGTATTTTTAGTTCTGTGACTTCATACCCATGGGATTTCTGGCTTTGCTTTCCTTCATCTCGGTGAGATGAGCATGAGCACACGGCATTTTCTCTCCATGGGATCCTTGCGTGGGCCTGGGAGATTCTTCCCTGCGTGGGCTGCCAGCCTTGTGCAGACTGGGGAAGGGATGGAAAAGCAGCAGAAATCAGGGAGAGGCTCCCACTGGGGCATCCCAGAGTGGGTGGGAAATGGAGGGGATGTGGACACTCACACAGGTGGGTTGGAGGAGAGAGAATTTTCACCTGGATTCGGGAAAGGGAGGGGATGTGAACACACAGGGTTTGAGGACAGAGAGGCTGGAGTTTCACCTGGATTCAGGAAAGGGAGAGTGTGAATATTCAGGTGAGTTTGAGGACAGAGAATTTTCACCTGGATTCGGGAAAGGGAGGGTGTGAACACACTCACACAGGGTGGGTTGGAGGATAGAGAATTTTGACCTGGATTCAGGAAAGGGAGGGGATGTGAACACTCACACAGGTGGGTTTGAGGAGAGAGGGGCTGGAGTTTGACATAGATTCTTTCAGGAAAGGAAGGGGATTGAGCACTCACACAGGACAGAGGGGCTGGATTTTCACCTGGATTCAGGAATTTTACAGCTCCTTAGTGGAGGCTGCAGCTAGAGCTCTGAGATGTAGCCCTGGAGCTGTGGTTTTTGCCAATAATCAGGTTTTGCTGGGTACTTTCAGCCTTAATTGGTCCAAAAGGCTCCAGGATCCATTGCTGGAGGAACGTGCTCCCCACGTGGATTATCTGCAGCGATGGCAAAGTCCTCCAGGGTGAGGCTTGGTGGAGAAGGCTGAGTTCCAGGGGGGAAATAATCATCTAATTAAGAAATGTATCACTGAGTATACAGCTACTGAAGGTGAATTGTGGAGGCTTTTGGAGAGATTAAATCTGGAATTCCATATTGTGTGTGTTCTTGTGTTTTCTGTGTTTTAATGTAAAATATTTAAACAGCTCACAAGATGGATATTTGATCTGAAACTGTACTGAAAAGACTAATAACACAATACCTTATAAACAGAGAGACAATTCAAGAAATTTTGGCCACAGATTTCTGCCTCGGTGATTTTTACCAGAAATATTGTGAATTTTAAGGACTATTTATTTTTTTTAAGGACTTGCTACATATGAAAATTAATCATCACCCTTAAACACGCAGGCCTCTAAACCTTATTGGACTCATGGATTTTAATTCCCTTGCTCTCTGCCTTGTTTAAGCCCTCTTGGTTTTTATCAGGAAGAGTTTGTGGTTATCTCATTGGCAAAGACCTTGAGCTTTTTGCCCTCTCATCAAAAGAAGAGAAAAATTATACTTTGGTACAGTTTTATGCAAGTGTAGAGTGGGAAAGAGGTTTTTTCCTAGTGCCCAGCTGTCTGAAAGCAGCAGTGCATAAACACATCCACTCACCCAGATAATCATTGCCCAGATCTGATTTAAGACACTTCATTGAGGTTATTATGCTCGTGTAAAAGAGCAACAATATCTGAGTGAACCAGGCCTAAGGCCCTGATTTTCCTCCAACAGATGAAAGCAAATGAAGAAACTCAGAGAACAAAACAATGAGTGTAAAACTGGAACTGAACCATTTCTGGAGGGAGATTTAGGACTTAAGCCTGCAAAGAAAAACCTGCTCTGGCCCTGATCCAAAACAGTACTCAAGTCTTAACTCTAACTCCATCAGCAGTTTCGCTGAAGCCTAATGTCTGTCCAAGTGCTTTGTAGACTGGGGCCAGAATTTCAGTAATTTGCAAGACTAAGCCCTCCAAGAAATGATCTTGGTCAAGTGATAAGGACTGGAAATGAGCTGAGCTTGTGAGAGATGGAAGGAGCTGCTGTGGGCACAGCAGTGTGGTGTAAAATCCAGTGAGGATTAGCAAGGAACCTGGAACTAAACCCACCGAAAGAAATAGCCTTACTGTTATTTAAACATTTTCAACTCTTATCCCCCCAATAAAATAATTTCCAAATAGGTTAAAATAATATAATGTTTTTGAGAACTGATAATATTTGTTGTGGCAATTTTTTTTTCCTCAAACCTTCTCTCCAACTTTGTTAGGTCAGAATTTAGAATCAGAATTTAGGCATGTGAGAATGCCTCCAGCTTTGCTCTCTGGATGCAGAGGTTGCTGCTTGGCTTTCTTCTCCAATAAATACCTCTGCTGTTCACTGAGTTATTCAACACTACTCCTTTTTGCACAGTTCATGGCACACCAATGCAAATAGTATGTGTAATATATTCCTATTATTTGCCAGCAGCATCAGAGGAAAACACGACTGAAAGTCATAAACCACTACCCTTTCCTCGCAGATTGCTGCTCCTTAAACCAAAATCTTTACTGAACCTTTTAAAGTAATGTTTGCTCCATGGCTCCCACTCTTTCCAGGTAGACGAGAGAGCAGGATTTGGGCTGTGGGGGAAAGAGTGAATAGTGAATTCTGAATGGTGAATTCCTCAATAAGGTGAGCCTGCCTGTGGCACATCAGTGGAGATGGAAATGGATTGTAGCTAATGCCTTGGCACTGAGTGTGGGCTCGGTGAGAGCTCTGAACGCTGAGGTTCAGTTCCCCTTGGATTTGGACAGAGATTTGAAATAATTTTCAAGTTGTTTAAACAGACAGTCTCCTTATGTCTTAATCTAAAGTGGACATCTTTCTAAATAGATGTTTTAAAAGGTGCTGCTCTAAACTAATTATAAATTCCTGGTGTGATGCACGAATTCCTAGCTCAGAATCGATGGCTCATGGCGTGTCACCATCTCCACTGGATGATATATTGGCTAATGATTAAGATGAAGAGGAAGACACCAAGGAAAGTGAGTGCAGATGGTCCCCGAGCTGCTCACGCAGATTTCAGAGAGCTCCAGCTGCTCAGGGTCTCGTCATGCAAACCAAGGCTGCCCAGAATTCACTTTTACTGCCAGCCCCCTGCCAGCACTGTGACCACCCAAAAGACAATTTCTGCAGCGTACCTCCTCGTTTTCCCTGATGCCACACTTCATTATTTGGGGTAAACCAGCCCCAGATAACAAACAATCAATAAGAGACCTTTTCCTGCCTCCCAGCATGGGATTCATCCAACCTCAATACGGAAGATGCACTTTTGGAGCCCAGCCAAGCTGGTAGGAGTCCTCCTCCGTTTGCTTTTCCTTGAGAAAATGCAGTTCATGCCCTTTCCCACTCACTAAATGGTTCTAATGATCTGAAACATTTCTCATTTCTTTCCAGCTTTTAATCACTGCCTTCCAAAAAGCCTGGATTTGGAACAGACTCTTGAAACTCTGCATGACCACCACAGTTTAGCTCTTATCTGACTTAATCTTGCCCACCTCAGGGATAATTTACAGCGATTTGATCTGTTGAATAAAATACATCCAAGGTTATTGACCTCTAGTCCCACTTGCTCACACAGGATATTCTGGGGTTGCTTTGGCTCAATTGAGCAATAATATTTTCTCAAAGTAGCCCCAGGAAAATTTGCAGGGCTACTTGTTTAGGAATTCATATTTACTGTGTGAAATTACCAAAGCTGAACTTCGGATAATGCTGCTTCCTTGATAAAGACATTTGCCAGGGAAATTCTACAGCTGCGGAAAAATAAAATGAAATAATAAAAAACCCCATTAGAGCCTGTGTCACTAACAGCATTCCTAAAAAAAGGAATCTACCCTTACCTGGAGATCTGTGGGTTTTTATAGGGCTGGGGGAGACTGAAGGATTCACACAGATCATCCTACAACTTTCACCTGCTCAAGCAAACCTTGGGCACGGTGTGTGCTGTGCTCCAGCAGTGACCCAGAGCTCCCATGGCCTCAGACAAATCAGGGTTAATCACAAACTCTGCAGCATGGAAAAGTCGTGGCCTCTCAGGTGTCTGTGTGTGAAACTCCTGCTCACTCTGCACAAGACAGAGAAAGGAAAGGTGTTATCCCAGGCAGCAATCCGGGGGTTTTTTTTTGTTGTTGTTGTTTTTGGTTTTTTGTTTTTGGTTTTGGGTTTTTTTTGGGGTTTTTTGTTTGGGTTTTTTTTTTTGTTTTTTTGTTTTTTTTGTTTTGTTTTGTTTTGGTTTGGTTTTTTTTTGTTTGGGTTTTTTTTTGTTTGTTTGGGGTTTTTTTTGTTTGGTTTGGGTTTGGTTTGGGTTTGGTTTGGGTTTCTTTTTGTTTGTTTCTGCTCCCAGCGGAATGATTCAATATTTTGAGAAAGTTAACTGGGACGGACTTATGAAGCTGAAAGTGTAATGAGGGCTTTAATCCGTGTCCAGAGCTGTGTCCCAGCAGTGAGAAGGAGCTGCCCAGTCCCTGAGCTCCCCAAGCTGATGCTGACAGTGGCTCCTGGCGATGCAGAGAGGAGAAATGTCTCCTGACTGTGAAATTCTGCTTCACCCTCTCAGCCGATGACAAACGAACTCTTTGGTGAGGTGACCTGGTAAATTCACCCTGTGTGAATGCCAGCAAAGGCACAAAACTCAGGCATTCCTGCCTGGCATAAAGCAGGGAAATAAACCACGAGCCTGTGCTCACTGTGCCGCGCTAAACCCCAGAAACACAGGATTTGGGATATATGTAGGAATGTCCTGGGTGCAGCATCAAAGCACTGTCCTGATCGCCACCATCCATTCACAATCCTGCACGGTGCAGTAATGCATATTTTCTTGCTTATTCTTGGGTTTGTAGTCGGAGCCAGGAGAATTATTTAACTCTTGCTGCGATGGGGGAGCAGACAGGCTCCGCTCCAGCTTTGATATATTAGCTGATTAGAGCTCCTGGCAGCCTCTGGGATGGAGTTTCTCAGCAGCAAGTTCTCCAGAGGATTTCTGAGGCTGGGATTACTGCTAAGTTGTTTTTTTCTTGATCACAGTCCTGCTGCTAGCAGAGTGTGTGAAACAAAAGTTCAAATGTTGGCATATTCTCCTGTGGGATAGCAATAATCACAGTGGATAATTTCCATATCTGAAATAAGCTACACAATGATATTTTCTCAGCTGCTGCACCCAGCACAATCAGTGATTACTTGTCTAGTTATTAATGCTTCTGTACTACTTTTCCCAAGCTCATGCAAATTAATGTCAAAAGAAAAAAAATCAGAAGAACCTATGTAATTGATTTTCTGTAAAAACAGAGTATCAAGAATTGAGAAATCAGGAATTCCTGCTCCCTCAGATGCCTGAGTTAGAAGCATATTAACTTTTCAGCTCTGACACAGTCTTTGTGGAAAGTTTAACAGCTGAATTTCCTCCAAAAATGCTTATTCTCTCCATTGACAAGAGAAGAACCCTCCTGTGCCTAGGTTCTTAAATTCAATACTTAAATTTCAAGGTCGGCCAAGTATAGACTACATTAAGTATCGAGTAGAGAATTTATTGAAATCCAATTCTTCCGTACTCCAAAAACTTTATCGTTCCAGAAAACCCACCTAGGAAACCTGTAAATGGTGGAAAATTAAGCACACATATCAGCAAATTAGAAGTGAATTAAACATTGGAATGTGTCTTATGGTGAGTGCCCAGTGTAGGATGAAAACAAGCAAGGAGTGATCCATGGAATGGAAAACAGGAGCGATGGGAAGACAACTGTGCTACATCTTCAGGCCACTGGGGGTAAGGCAATCCTCAAAACACAATCCGACATTGCCACCTGCGGGTGACCGCGCGAGCAGCTGAGGGGACACGCACGGAGCGCGGGAGGGTGGGAGAGTGGGAATGGTGGGGGGAATGGTTTGGGAATGATGGGGGGAATGGTTTGGGAATGATTGTGGGAATGATGGGGGGAATGGGGGAATGATGGGGGGAATGATTGTGGGAATGTGGGAATGACGGGGGGAATGTGGGAATGGAGGGATGTGGGAATGATGGGGGGAATGATGGTGGGAAAGATTGTGGGAATGTGGGAATGATGGGGGGAATGTGGGAATGATGGGGCGAATGTGGGAATGGGGGAATGATGGTGGGAATGATTGTGGGAATGATTGTGGGAATGATGGGGGGAATGGGGGAATGATGGGGGGAATGATTGTGGGAATGTGGGAATGATGGGGGGAATGTGGGAATGGAGGGATGTGGGAATGATTGTGGGAATGGGGGAATGATGGTGGGAATGATGGGGGGAATGGGTGAATGATGATAGGAACAGTTGTGGGAATGTGGGAATGGAGGGATGCAGGAATGATTGTGGGAATGGGGGAATGGAGGGATGTGGGGTTGCAGGAATGGTTGTGGGAATGATTGTGGAAATGCGGGAATGTGGGGATGCAGGAATGATTGTTGCAATGTGGGGATGGGGGAATGGAGGGATGCAGGAATGATTGTGGGAATGATTGTGGGAATGTGGGGATGGAGGGATGCAGGAGTGGTTGTGGGGATGTGGGGATGCAGGAATGATTGTGGGAATGATTGTGGGAATGATTGTGGGAATGTGGGGATGGAGGGATGCAGGAATGGTTCTGGGGATGTGGGGATGCAGGAATGGAGGGATGCAGGAATGGTTCTGGGGATGTGGGGATGCAGGAATGCAGGGATGCAGGAATGGTTCTGGGGATGTGGGGATGCAGGAATGGAGGGATGCGGGAATGGTTCTGGGGATGTGGGGACACAGGGCCCAGGAGCAGCGAGCCTTTGGGCATGGCCAGCACAGGTGAGTGACTCCAGTCCAGCACAGAACACGGCGCTGCTGTGACATTGGCAATTGAAACACTTCCTGTGTCAAACACCTCTGTCACTGATTTAAGGGATGGGAATGATTAATCACAGTCGTGGAATCGCTGGATCAGTTAGGCTGGAAAAGACCTCTAAGATCATTGAGTCCAACCATTCCCCACCTCTAACCCATGTCCCCCAGTGCCACATCTGCATGGCTTTTCAATCCCCCCAGGCATGGTGACTCCAGCACTTTCCTGGGCAGCCTGTGCCAGGGCTTGACATGTTTTCCATGAAGGAATCTTCCCTAATACCACTCGAAACCTTCCCTGGCACAGCTCGAGGCTGTTCCCTCTTGTCCCAGAGGCTTGGGAGAAGGGACTGACCCCCGCCTGGTGGCCTGACCCTTTAGGGTGCTTTTGGAGAGCAGAAAGGTGTTCCCTGAGCCTCCTTAGGTCAGGTAACAGCGTTGGTGGCCCAGCTGAATTTCCCTTTGTGGTTTTACTGTCTGTCACACATCCCTCTCATTGCAGTGTAGGTTTCTCAGCAGCTCCCTTCCCTTGCCTGGGTTACACCCACAGGGAACTTTGGCTTCAGGTGAGTTACACCACAAGAGAATTTGCTGTCCCTCTGGTTGAGTGCAGCCTCTGATTTCATCCTCTGCCTGCTCTTCTGATCACCTTCCACTGCACTCAGCTTTTGGGGAAGTTTCTCTACAGAAGGGTTCTGCTCCCACCATTTAATAATCACTTCGTTCAAAACAAGTCCATCCCTCCATTAAGACTCTACTTAAGACTTGGCTCAGTGAAAACATCTAAATCTCTCCTTTAAGGCACATTTTTCATCCTTCTTTAAAACTTCCCTTCCACAATCAGCTAATTACAGTTAAAAGTAATTAAGAAGATCACTCTCAGCACTTGCTAACTGCAGCTACTCCACTGCAGGAGGGGAGGTCAGAAGTCTCTCATCCAACTGATCCAGGTAAGAGCTTTTTAAGAGTTTTTAAGAGTTATATCATATTGTTTAGACAAGAACTTGGCTGTGGTGGTACATTTGGCACCTGAAATCTTAATGGATGTGCTGTAGAGTCGTTCATAGTCATAGTAGTTAGGAAATTGGTTTTCTGTCTCGTCCAAATGAAGTTAAAAAGATAGAAAGAGGAAGGAAGGTGCGAGTGCCTGTCTGTGCAGGACTAAATCAGTTGTGTTCACTGCAAGTTTTCACAGTCACAACTTTGCTGCTGCCCAGCCTCCAGAATTGTTATCAGCACGCTGGCAGGTGCTTCTTGGAGGTGCTGGGTGAATTCCCAGCAGAGTTTGAATTGCACTCTTGGATAGCAGAGCCTTTCTGTATATCACCTGTGTTTGTTACCTGGATTACAATTGCATTGAGACACCAAACAAGAGTCCTTTGCTGGGCACGGTGGCCATTTCTGGGCTCAGTGAGGATTTCTGGCCGCAGTAGCCATTTTTGGGCGTGGTGGCCATTTCTGGGTGCAGTCAGGATTTCTGGGTGCAGTCAGGATTTCTGGGTGCAGTCAGGATTTCTGGGCTCAGTGGCCATTTCTGGGGGCAGTGGCCATTTCTGGGCGCAGTGGCCATTTCTGGGCTCAGTGGCCATTTCTGGGTGCAGTCAGGATTTCTGGGCTCAGTGGCCATTTCTGGGCGCAGTGGCCATTTCTGGCTGCAGTGGCCATTTCTGGCTGCAGTGGCCATTTCTGGGCGCAGTGGCCATTTCTGGGCGCAGTGGCCATTTCTGGGCGCAGTGGCCATTTCTGGGCGCAGTGGCCATTTCTGGGCGCAGTGGCCATTTCTGGGCACAGTGGCCATTTCTGGGCACAGTGAGGATTTCTGGGCATAGTGGCCATTTCTGGGTGCTGCTGCTGTTCCACTGAGGAGTGTGTGAGCTGTGCTTTGTGGTCTGGGAGGCAGAAGCTGCTGGACTCTGCCCTGGAAGGTCATGGCTGGAGCAGCCCCCATGGGCTGAGCTGTGTGTCCCCCATTCAGAATGTGCCTGGGAAAGCCCTGACCCAAACCAGCACCAGTGCAGCCTCACCCCAGAGACCCCAGAGCTGCAGGGAAGGGGCAGGGGCTGCAGATGGAGTGGAGAAAGGTGGCAGGGGAGGCAGAGAGCAGCCGTGGGTCCCCAAATTCAACTGTGATGCACCTTCAGCTCCCCTGGTTTGATTTCCAAAGCAGCTGCCTCAGCCTGCATTTGCTGCTGGGTACAGGCACCAGGCGTTTTTCACTTTCTGTGGCTTTCCTCTAAGCTGCTTAATGTTAAACTGCATTTTGGGGTTTTTTTGAAGCGTGGAAAAGCATAGCTGTTTTCTGGGAAGGGCTGAGGGAGGATCTCATCATCCTCGCTGCTGGAAATCTCATGAGGTTCCTTTCCATAGCCGTGGTTTCTGCTTTTTATCCTCCAGAAAGCAGTACATTATGATAATATTAAGACTGAGTGCTGATGCAGGCTAAAATCAGGAGTAAAGAAGTTAAAGCTGTGCACTGATGTAATGCTGCTTCTCACTGTTGTTTTGGTTGGTTTTTTCCCTATATTGTAACTGGAGCTATTTCTTCGCCAGAAATCTTTCTCTTTGTAACATTATCTGCCATGAATGTTAAAAACAGATTTTACAGCAATAGCAAACTGCTTAACTGTTCAATGGAAAATTGCAAATCTTGTACTTTCGATTGCCACAGCGTGGCAATGTTTCAGAGAATTCTGTTCGAGTTGCTGATGATATTGGTGAGCCCCAGCACGGGGCTGATGGTAGAGCATTTATTTCCTTGTGACCCTCCCTGGACTCCATAATTCAGTGTGCAGGGACAAGCTCCTGTGTGAAAGAGGCAGGAAGAATGAACTGAGATGCTGTGGTGGAGAATTTCAGTGATTGGGGTGAGGATAGGCTGCAGGGATTTAACTGTATTTTTTCAAATTCTCATCGTATTTTTTATTTTGGTGGGAAACACCAGCATTGCTATTCTCTGAGCTCTTCATGTTCTCTTCCTGATGTTTTTCTCCTCCTGTGTCCTACCCAATTCACTTCTTTTTCTGTAGGAAAAATCAAAACTGTGATTTTTGAAACTAAACAAAGGGCAGAGTGGCACACTTGTCTGTTTCTCACATGTTTGCATCCAAATATTCTCTAATGTGAAAAAAACATATCATTAACATTCTGAATTGCAATAAGGTCGTTTATAATCTTCCACATTATTATCTTTGTTTCATAAAGTATAACCATGTTCACACAGATGCTGTTTTAACTTCTCAATGCACTGACACTTGTACCTGTTGGAGGCTTTACTCCAATAAATGCCTGGGAAGGAGTCAATGTCAATGTAATTTCTCAAATTAGCCATATTTGCCAAGGACACAGCCCAAACCCTGGGTCCAGCTAGCTTCAAGCTTAGTCAGAGTCTTGTAGCTGTGGCAGCTCTCTCTGTATTTCCCCAGCATCCGTATTTCCTGCCAGCATTACTCATATTTAAGTATTTGGAAGGGAAAAAATTAATTTGTTGGATTTTGGTTAATCCCAGGAATTATGTCTTGCCATCATGCTGTGTAATTGTGTCAAATCATAACTAGCTTTTCCTTTTCCCTTTTTTTCCCTCTTTTGCCTGATGTTGAGGAGGAGCCGCAGGGCTCTGCACACCCCTGCTCTGCAGCCCCCATGGGATAAAAGCAAACACTTGTTAGCTGCTGTGCAGGTTACACTCCATGTTCAGCTTTATTTTCACCCAAACAAGGCCCGGGGAGGCTCTGGCTCTGCTGGGAGCAGGATTTTGCTGTCAGTGTCCCTTTGTGCAGCTGCACATCCAAAAAGAAGGAATCTTTTTGTGCTCCTTCTCCATCCAGCATCTCTCAGCTGTCTCCTGGCTCCATCCCTCTCATTCCAGAGCTGCAGTGTGAATTGTTATCCCTCCCAGCACATGGAACAACCTGAGCAATAGGAATTAACAGCTGTGTCTCCCCAGCTCAGCGCTGCTCTTTTCAAACCTCACCAAGCTCAGCCCAGGCGTCCTTTAGCAGCTCTCAGCTCCCAGTGACATTCGTGCTCCTGAGGGGATCTCAAATCCACTGAAGGGTTTTCCTTACTCACTGGGAGACACTCAGCAATAGAGTTATCTGTGATACCAATTTAATTAATTCTGCTGCAAGACACTAATGTATTCAGAAGGCTACCACGGATATTACACGCACCCTGCGCTGCTCACAGCCACTCTAATTGAGTGTGCTGCACTTGGATTGATTTTTGCCGTGGCAAAATAGAGTCAGACAATAATGCATGGATTTGGAAGAGCTTTATAGTTCATAAACGTTGGCACATTCATATTTGACTTTGTCAGCAAAGGAAAGTTAGTTCAAACAAGGTGCAATGATGCATTCACTGCTTTGGGAGCCTCTAGTTCAGAACTTGACATTGATAAACTGTTATAATTAATTCTTTCCGTTTAATGAGATGGCTTATACTATCAGCAAATGTGAGCTTTGATGTCAACATATTATATTGACCATCTTCCTGTATTAATTAGAACATGACTTGATGGAGTCTTTTCTTAGAGAAGACCAAAAGACAAACACAGTGAAATTTGTTTAGGTGCCTAACTAACTCCACATATTGAGGCAGCTCATGTGTGCTTACCCAGAGTCACAGAATGGTTTTCTGTGATAAAGCAGAAGAAATTGGGAAAGTGAACTTCTTGGCTCTATTCCTGCATTTGTCATGGAGTCAGGCAAGGCATTAGACACAGATTGAGTCCAGCTTACCTATCTGTTTAATGGAGATAATGAGACTTCCCTGTTATGGAGAGGGATTTTAAGGCTTAATTAATTAATATTGTGAAGCTCTTTGCCACAGTAAAATGAAAGTCAAAATATTGCTTGCTGTAGGTTAAATTGTATGAAAACAAAGTGTAACCTGATAGTGCTTTAATTTCATGCATTTTTACTGAAAATTAAACTAACTTGATTATATTGATGCTATCATTCAAATACTTCAGAGTCTTTGGAGATCTTGTACTAAAAATGAGCACAATAATAGTTCAGAGATTTGCATGCAAAGGTCTAAGAATAGCTGGTTACTGATCCTGTTCTCATTTGATGATTTTATTTTGCTTTATAAGTGCGGGGAACGTGCCAGAAAAATAAAAAAACTGCAGTATGTTTTGACATTAACAGACACTAATAAGTGGTACTCAGTGGAGCTGAAAAATAAAGTGATTAAGTAGGTCAGCTTACTTAAAGAATAGGGAATAAAAGTAAGGCTAAAACCGAAGTGTAAATGGGTAGGAAGCATGGAATCCACGGAAGACAGCAATATTCGCCCAGGTGATGCACTGGTGGTGCCAAAAGAGGCGTTTAATGCAAAGCAGTGTGGGAAAAAAGGAGATTTGGGATCCACGTGCAGGATTCCTGCAGCCCCGGCAGGGAACGAGGGGCACAAGCAGGAATTGATGGTGGCTGCTGTCACCTGAAACTGCTCTGTGCCTGTGCCAGGTGAGGACAGCCCAGGTGAGGACAGCCCAGGTGAGGACAGCCCAGGTGAGGACAGCCCAGCCCTGTCTGCTCTGGGTTTGGGCTGTGAGTGCCTGGCTGTATTTAGGGCTCTTCTTACCCCAGGTGAGGACAGCCCAGGTGAGGACAGCCCAGGCCTGTCTGCCCTGGGTTTGGGCGCTGTGAGTGCCAGGCTGCAGCAGGGGCTCTGCTTAGCCCAGGTGAGAACAGCCCAGCCCTGTCTGCCCTGGGTTTGGGGTGTGAGTGCCTGGCTGCAATAAGGGCTCTGCTCACCCCAGGTGAGGACAGCCCAGGTGAGGACAGCCCAGGCCTGTCTGCTCTGGGTTTGGGGTGTGAGTGCCTGGCTGCAGCAGGGGCTCTGCTCACCCCCAGTTCCTGCCGGCCCGTGTGCTTGGCTGAGGGCTTGCCCAGGGTGAGATCACCGTCAGTGTCTGTCAGGATGGGCTCTGCATGGCTGATGGTCTCAGCAGCAAGTTAAGTTTGCGATTGAGTTCCACTTTGGTCACCGTCTCCTTCCCTAAAAACATTTCCCAACATCACCAGTTCCACCCCAGCGATAAGAGCACTGCTGTCCTGTGTCTCTTTGGTGTCTGCTCTGCTCATGAGACTTTTGGGGGAAAACAGCTATTTTCAGGCTCACTCAAACCCTTCTGGCTACTCAGTCCAGCAGTGTTTATTCCTGTCATAGCAACAATGAGCTTGTTCCTAGCAGAGTAACCAGCTTCACCTTTCTGATTACAGTCATGTTGACTATTTGAATCAATCCTGAACCTTAAAATGATCAAACACCTCCGTGCAGGTTGGATGGATCAGTGCCTTGAGGTCGACTGACAGAAATCTTGCAGATAAGTCTCTGAGACTTAGAATGCACCGAAAATTGTCCTGAAAATCTGTGTTTTCACCTGGGTGTTGTCTGTCATCTTAGTTTTATCTTCTTTTCCACGGTAATTGCAGTTGACCTCAATATGTTGTGTCGGTTTTTTTCCCTAGCACAGTCAGATTTTTGTAATGAAGTGTGTTGCCATTTATAACAGGATCCCATTTCTCATCTCTGCCAGATGGAATTACTTTGATGGCAATGCATTCAAATCCACCTTGATATTGCAATGTTAGTTGTTTCACTCAGTGATGGGACAGAAACTGAAGACTTTTTTCTTCTTTTAAAAAGGGCTTTTATGGACAAACCTTTGCAACAACGCTAGTTAAATTTGTGTCTTGGTAATCTGAACCCCAGATTGTATCTGTGCCTTTCTGCTAACTATTTGTGTGCTTCTGGAATAGTGAAGTCTACTTAATTTCGAGCTGTCCAAGGTCAGTAAACTGCTCAAGTTAGAAGCAGCCCTGAGTGAAATTCCTGGGAGCAAATATCTAAGGAGATTTGGGCAGGGAAAGGTGTGTTGTGCTGCCCACATCAGGGTGGGCTGAAAATGGGTGTGAACCCCAAAGTATTCTTGAGATGGATGTGAAATATTTTCAGCCTGACCCTGTGAGTTTCATGGACTGAGTTCTGAAGCCTTTCATGCTGAATAAAGGATATTTTCTGCTGTGAGCTGATCCACTGACTTGAGCAGACATTTTTTACAGGAGTGTGATGCTCCAACAGATTAAGCCCTTGTCAGGAAGCACTCACAGCATTTCTAATGGTGAATTCCACATTTTCACTTCCTTTGCTGGATAGGAATGTAAGGCACATCAAATCTCATGGACACCACCCTTTGTTAGTCGCCCCTGGTCACACTCCAAGTTCAGGAGTTGATGTACCTCTTGCCTTTAATTTTGGGGTGTTCAGCCCTCTGCAGGTATTTGGGTCATGCCAGCCAGAGCCTCCTTCAGCAGGGCTGTTCATGCACAGCCTGAGCCAAGCTCCACATTTAATTACTGCAGCTGAAGCAATTCTGCTTGGAAAGACATTACCTCTCTCCAAGTCCCCATAATGTCATTTTGATGTTTCCTGCGCTATTGATCTCCCTCCCGCTCTGTGCAGCTCTCCTGAGCTGACAGGAAGTGTCAGAGCTGTCCTGTCCCCCAGCCCTGGGCCACTCCAGCCCTTCCCTGGGCACCCCTGGTTTTTTTGAGGCACTGGGCATGCATTTGAGCAGCTCTGGAGACTCCTGCTTGATGTGCAGTGTGCTCCAGAGTTTCACCCCGAGCTAAAGCCAAGGTTCTACTCTGTGATATGGAAATGCCAAGGTAATTTCATGCCTTGTAAAGCTCTATGAATATTTTTAATTATGACAAAAAACGCCGTGGAAATGAAGATTGTTCTGGGTTTTATTGTTGCACGTAGTTTTGTATGACTCTAATTTCATAGCAATTTAGTTCATTTGGCACTTTGAGATTTGTGGGTTGTCTGGAAGCATAAGGAAGTGAACCCTGTATTTGTCATGGGTTTGATAACCTTGGCTGTGCTAATGTAGGCACTCTTCTGCACAGTGCCGGCAGTGATGGATTCCTTTTTCTTGCCACCCCCACCCTGAAGGCTGACAGTCTCGAGGCTCTGAAATGCCTCTGAAGTACAATATTCCCCCACACTCTTTCAGTAGAATTCAATGCCACCCTGCAGGGACCGTGTGGGTCAGGGCAGAAGACAAAATGTTGGTTACCCTCTGTCAGCTCAGACTTTGGGTTCTCTGCAGAATCAGTGGGAGTTTTCCCTCGGAAAACCCTTTCTGCCTTGTAGCAACCTCAGCCCATCAGAGGGTTTTCTTTCAGCCCATCAGAGAGTTTCCTTCAGCCCATCAGAACATTTCCTTCAGCCCCTCAGAGAGTTTTCTTTCAGCCCACCAGATGGTTTCCATCAGAGGGTTCAGCCCATCAGAAGTTTCCTCCAGGACACAGGAGCTGCAGAACTGAGTTACACCCCCCAGTTCACCAGGCTGACACCTGCACTCAGTCTGGGCAATGTGTGTCCTTTTATCTGTTATCCTACCCCGAGCTGGGATGGGCAGAGCTCTCGCTGTGCCCTGCTGGACCTGGGTAGGGACATCAGCAGATGTGCTGCAGGGGGAAGGCCTGGCTCACCAGGAACTGACGCCTTAAACAGGCTGGTAAAAATATGAAGCAGACACAGCAGTAGAGGGAAAAGGGAATTCACCTCGTTTAATAGGATCTGAGGTGCCCAGACTCATCAAAGGTGGAAAACGCCATGGAACGAATGACGAGCCAGGAGCCCTCGTACAATGCGTACCGGATTTGTATGGACTTCACAAAATTAGCATATCTACTCAAAATCCCCCAATAAGAAACTTAATAAGAGAATAATTGCCCCCTATTCTAATGAACCCCCCCCAAATGAGACCACAGCCTAGTTTACAAAAACATGTTCCAAGAGAGAACAGGTTGGAGCCTCTAGTTCTGAGAGAATATGAATGTTTGGTCTTCCTCGCTGTGCAGGACCCCAAACTGAGCTAAATATCAGAGTACAAGGGTTGGAAACATGTGGGGCTAAAGTACAAGGAGTATTTGTGCAGGGTACAAGGAGTGTGTATGGAGGGTAACAGGGAAGGGAAAGGCTATAAAATACATGAAAAGGGTATAAAAAGAAAATACAAAAATCACCGGCATCAGCAGGAGCTCAGCTCTGTGCCTGTGTGCTCAGCTCTGCCTCTCCTCTGATTTAATGTTCCCCAGGATCTCATCCTGGGCCCAGCAAACCCCACTTTGGGTGTATTTTCACCCCCAGCTCTTTCTGCAAATGAGGGATCATCCCTGGAGGTGAAAGTCACGGTAGAGAACACAGTTGGCTGACCAATCACATCCATCACCATTGCATTGCTTTCCAAAAAATAAGGCATCCTATGGCTGCTGGAGTGAAAAATGCAAATCCTATTAGTGTGAGTGTGTTAGCTCATAATTGATGGATCCGACATATCAGTGTGCTAATTTATGTAAACTGGGTGGACTGGGGAAGATGATGGTGGAAAAGGAAAGCAGGCTATTTTTAATTAACGTCCTGCAAATAGGTGTGTAGTGGGTCTAAAAATGGAGGGGGGATTTTATATTTGTAAAAGATTTTGTTTTCCTCCCTTCTCTGGGACATCATCCTTCCATACTCTGGAATGAGCCCACACATAATGTACAGGATGGCAGAAATGAAAAAAAAACCATCATGCATCATTCTGTTCTTTGTGTTTAATAGTCTTTTTGACCCCTGGGATTTTGAAATGCTGAAGATTGAAGTCAAATAACAAACATTTTTGCCTTAGTTGGTAAATCTACAGATTTTCTTGCTATTTCCATATAATAGGTAAAATTCCCTTAAATCCTGCCAGCTTGCTTTCCTCAGTGATTAGAATACCTGACTGAGCCAATAATATATTTGCTGAATCTTCTATTTCCTCTCTCTTCTTTGAATGGAATTCACCCCCTAGGAAGTAAATTGTTAGTGAATGAAATGGGATTTTTATGAATACATTTACGATTTGAAGCGAATTTCCCCATTCTCACATAGCTGCAGGCCCACTTTCCACACGGGGCTGCTTTTGAAATTGTTTACTCTGAGTGCCCAGTAATTGGCACAATTAATCAGACGCTGTGACCGATGGCTTTAGTCAGGAGCTGATGTCTGAGTGATCAGTTGGGCTCTTCTGGTGCTCCATGAGCTGCACAATTCCCTCACCTGCACAGTCAGGGTGCAGATATTCCTCTGAAAAATACTTCAGTTTGGGAAGGAACATGTAGAAGCAAATAATACGATCTTTGCATAGGGAAAAAAATATTTCTAATGTAAAAAAGCTGTTTATTGATGGCATTGGGGAAGTGAGAGTGAAAAGGCACTGGTTTAAGGCAGGCATATTTAGATTGGGATATGGTAATCCCATACCATGGAAAAAAAAATCAGCAGAGATGCCAGGGAAGAAAAGCATGTTATCTGTGCAAAATTTCAGCTCCTGCTGTAAATTTCTGGGCAGAAAAATGTTTCCTGTAACTGTGACTCAGACATCTGTGAATCAATGGAGCCTCTGAGGGTCAGAGGAAGTCAATATATTTTAGAGGTGAAAGGTGCTAAAGTCTGTGGCTGACTGGAGCCCAATTTTTCTTCTGGAATTTTTTTTTTTTTTTAAATAAAGAGCCTGGATGGTTCTGCAATGTAAAGTACAGTTGAATTACTGAGGATTACCCCCCAGAAAGATATACCCACCTTAAGCAGAAGAAAAAAATCACTTTTTCCCCTGTTTTTTTCAACTTACATGGCAGTAGAAGTTGCTGAAGAGAGTCAGAAATTCCCAACCTCCTCTTTCCCCATGTGAGTGTGCCTTTGGCCTGCTGAGATCATAGACAAAAATGGAGAAGCAAGGAAGGAAACTCTGAGGTTGCAATACAAAATACAAACAGTTAGAAACTGCAGTGATTTATTTTTCTTTATCAGCCATATCTGCTGAGACCTCAGGGAGAGCTGTAAAAGAGAAGTTCTTGATAGCAGACAGGGCTGGGCAAATGCTTAGGAGCTCACTAGAAAGGTAAACATAAATATTTTTATAATCTAGAGCTCAGTTCACAGAACTCGATGTGTTTCTCAGGTATCCTGTACATCCAGACACCCCAGGAGAGATAAATGGGAGTGGCAAACGCCGGTTAAATGTTAAATAATCTCATTGCCTTTATGGGTACATTACTGCTTCCCTTCTGAAAAAAACACCACAAAAATCAACTCAATTCCTCTCCATTCCCTATTTCAGCGAACACTGCACAGTGCAGAAGGAAAGAAATATCAGACAAATATGGTTATTTATGAGGAGAAGATTCAATGTCAGAGACAGATTTCTGACGACGTTAAAAAGGGAAATGACCTTTTGCAGAATAGTTCAGCTCTTCTCCTGCGCCCAAAGACTGAGGAGTGTCTGGAGCTGATCAGGCTGCACATCTGAAGTGTGTCAATCATTCCTGCTACGAAAAGACAGATTTTATAAAACCCTGACAACTTGTTTGTTCGGGGGGCTGTGGGACATACTTTTAGAAGTCACAGGGCCTGTACTTATCAAACTGAAATCGAAGATAAATTTGCACCTGAGCACGTAAATGCCAACCCATGGACGTTATTCCAGACACCCTTTGCACTTGTTTTTATCATTGTTTTATCCATTGCTGTCACTGGAATGAAAGGGCTTTAGGTGAGAATACATTTAGGAAGGATCTGCACTCTATTTTCCTAAGAACATTTGTCACTGAAAAATTGCTTTGCTTCAGAAACTTCATGGGCCAGGATTTCTACTTAGAGTGGGGGTTTTTATAAACCTCCTTTCATGCCATGTTTATCCAGACTTGCTGAGGCCTGTAAAGCTCCATATAAATCTGGGTTTATACTGCAAGTCAGAATAAATGTTAATTTCCAGCTTTTTGCCCTGGAGCCAATCTTTGCCCTAGCTTTACTCACATTGTACCTTCTATCCTACATGGGTTGGGCTTTCCTTGGGAGGAACTCTTCCACTGCCTGTGTCTAACACACTTCTGAATAGATGCTAGAAAACACCCTTTAATTTTTTTATTATTACTAATAACAAATATTTATCATTATTATTTATCATTTCTGAAATAGAATAGATTCTATTTACAAATTGGAATCTTCCAAAGCACTGGCGTTCTTTGGAAAAGCTGGCTACTGCTAGACCCCCATAACTTCCAGAGGATGAAATCCTTGAATTCTCTTCTGCATTTTCCTTTCTTCAGCAGTCAGACCAGAATGCTTTATTATCTTGGTACTTTATTGAAGTTTTCACTCCAAAAACATTTCTCACATCTTTCAGCTATTGTTCACTCTAACTCTTTGATTCTGGTAGTGTTGTCCTGAGGCTAAAATGCTGCTAGAATTTTATACTTCTTTATTTCTTTTTAAGTATCTTTTATCTTTAGTCTTGCTTATGCCATCATCATTTTAATGTCTAAATATTTGTAAATTAGTGGAATGCTGGAGAAGAAAGAAGCATAAAATACAGTCCTAAGGTCAAAAATCATTGACTGTTTCAGTTCAAGTTACTTAATAAATAAGAGGTTCCCAGCCTAAAATTCAATCCAGAGCTTTCACATACTGGCGACAATTTTAATTTCCTGAAGAAATTCCCATCTTTGTCTTTCAGATAACCTATCTCTTCATCCTAAACTCGAGTACTGCAGGAAGTTTAGCGATGGTTAACCCCCTGCTCAGCAATTTCAGATAAACCCCAAACACCATCAGAGCAGTGGTACCCAGGAGAGGTTTGTGCCCTTCATTGAACAGGTCTCTGATGTCCCCAGCTTCTTATAAATGAGCACATGAACAGCATTTGCCCTTTGCAGCTCTGCACTGAGGCTTTGTGCCAGGATCTACACGGGGCCTGGATTTCTTCCTTGCTTTCTGGATTAATCCCCAGCAAGTGTGGCAAATCTTTGCTCAAGGGCCCGTTTCAGTACAAAATAAGCACATCCCTCTCTGGCTTTGGCCACTTTGAAATCAAGCTTTTGTTGACTGAATGTCCAAATTAGAAGGAAATCAGAAATATGCCATGAACCAGCTGGGCAGGGCTCTGAAACACAGATTCATTATTGCCCAATTTAGCAGTGCTGTTAGAAAACAACTTTGTGATTGTTTGGTTTAAAGGACATTCCCACAAGACTGTGACAGAGTTCATCTTGCCTAAATGACTTAGAAAAGCTGAAAGCTATCCCAGAATCTACTTTTAGCCACTGGTTTATTTTTTTTTTAAGGTTTATTTTAAGATTTATTTTCTTTTATTTATTTTTTTAAGAGTGAGATGGTGGTGTATTACTCTAAGTGATGGCACTGCACCAAGATCCAAAGGTGCTATGAAGTTTAATGCCCAGACACAGCCTTTGCATTGCACTCGTAACCTTATTTTGTTCGAACTGATCTTTCTTATGGCTCTGATAGTGGTGCCAAGAACGCATCCTAATTTATACTGGCGTGAGGGAGAGTGAGCTCTGTGACAAACCAGATTCTGGTGCTGCCTTCTCATTTTGGGAAGACTGTTTTTATCATGGTGGTCCAATGGGGAAGGTGTTTAAGTACTCTGGGGTTTTGTTTTGGCTCCTCAAAGTGTTTGTTGGGTTGTTTTTTTGTTTTTTTTTTTTCCCTGGGGACGTCATCTTAAGCTACAGCTGAGGTGAATAACTTGTGTCTGGAGACGGCAATGAGTAATGCGCAGGGTCGCAGGGTGGGATGTGGGGGAGGCACCACGGGTGAGGTGACCTCGGCATTCTCACTCCTGCATCCCTGGCAGGTTCAGCCCTGTGCCCTGAGCATCTGAAGAGCTGTCCCACCTCACCCGGACCCTGGGAGCAGCCGTAGGGGAGTCCGCCCTGCGTGCGCTGCCGTGCCCGGTGCGCGGTGCGCGGTGCGGGCTCAGCCCCGCAGCCTCCCCGGGCAGGGCTGCCTTCCCTCCCCGGCCGGGCCCCATCGCGGCGGGGCAGGAGAATGCCACACAACGAGGGGCTGCTGCTGCCGATGGGTGAGCATGCCTCTCTGCCCAGCCCTGTGCTCCTGCCCGCGGGGAGAGGGGGCCGGGGCAGGGCGGTGCGGGGCGAGGGCGGCGGCTCCCGGCTCCCAGCATCATCTCATCATCTCCCGGCTCCCAGCATCATCTCATCATCTCCCGGCTCCCATCATCTCCCAGCTCCCATCATCTCATCTCCCACTTCCCAGCATCTCCCAGCTTCCATCTCCCCCCATCTCCCACCCCTGGCCTTCCGCCGGGGCCGCTGCCGCGGGCGCTCCCGGCGCTGGGAGCGGCTCGCCCGCCCGAGCTCCGGGGAGGGGAGACAGCTCCCGCCGCCTCCTCTTCCTTGCGCACCTCCTCCCGGTGCCTCCCCGCGCACAGCCGCGATAAAAGGGGCGGGGGGCGGCAGGATGCGCCGCTCGCAGGGGAGCTCGGCCGCCTGATGCTGCCGCAGTTCGCCATTGCCGGGCACGGCTCGCAGCCGAGCGGGGCCGGGCGGGGCGCAGCGCCGGGGGTCCCGGGGGCACAGCAGCAGCAGCCCCCCGAGCCCGGCCGGCCCCGCGGGCCGCGGCCGCCGCCCTCCCCGATGCCCGAGCGCCGCCGGCGGGGGGCCCCGGGGGCCCGCTCCTGCCTGCTCTGGCTCTTTGTGCTGCTGAAGGTAAGAGCCGGGCAAGGGAAGGGAAGGGAAGGGAAGGGAGGACTGCGGGCCCCGAGCCCCCTCCGCGCCGCCTTTGTGTGCCCGCCCGGCGCCACCGCCGCGCCCGTGCCCGTGCCCGCTCCGTGCCCGCGCCTGTGTCCGTGTCGGTGTCCGTGCCCGTGCTGGTGTCCGTGCCCGTGCTGGTGTCCGTGCCCGTGCTGGTGTCCGTGCCCGTGCTGGTGTCCGTGCCCGTGCTGGTGTCCGTGCCCGTGCTGGTGTCCGCTGCGCCTCTTCCGCGGGCAGCGGGCGGGGGCTCAGCCCGGCTGTCCCCGCTCCGTGCCCGGGGCTCAGCCCGGGGGCTGTCCCCGCTGTGTGTCCCCGCTCCGTGCCCGGGGCTCAGTCCGGGGGCTGTCCCCGCTCCGTGTCCCCGCGGGGGCTCAGCGCGGCTGTCCCCGCTCTGTCCCCGCTCCGTGGCTCCGTGGCTCGGTGGAGCAGCCGTGGCCGTGGCCCCGGGCGGGATGCTCTCCCTGTCCCGCAGCCCGGGAGCGGGGCCGGGGCTCTCCCGTGCCGTGTCCCCTCCGGAGCTGCCGTGTCGCGATGCCGAGCGGGGCGCGGTGCTCTCGGGAGCGCCGCTGTCCTTCAGCACCGCCGGAGCGCTCGCCCCGTGCCCGGCGAGAGGCACCCGCCCGGGGATGCTGCTGACAAAGGATGCTGCTGCTGCTGCATCCTCTGGGCTTTGTCGTGGCACAATCGAGCGGTTCTTTGCTGATCGGCGCCGTGCTGTGCTCAGCCTCAGCCTGTCTTCTCGGCACATTAATTTTTCAAAGTTCCGCCTAGTACTGCCAGCTTGGTTTCACAGGACCTTTTTTATCTCTACGCTTAGCTCATTTAATGGTTTCTTGAGAGTATTTGATATGCTTCGTGTGACTTGTGAAAGCAAATGTGTGTGCTGCCCAGGTGAACGCTGCTGGCTGCAAATGTCATTGCCCTAAAGACCAGCGCTCGGCACTACTGAAACTTTGTTGTGTATTTGTCAGTCACTGTTCAGGAGAGCTCTGCAGCTAAGGACCTGACCTTTCAGAGCCTTATAAATGTAAATGTTCTATGGAAATCATCAGGACTCCCTGTGTGAATAAGAGTTTGCAGGATCATGTCCTAGAACAGCCGTGGTGTCGCTTCTAAAATTGACATTGCATTGACAGAACTATTTAAAGGGAAGCTTTCACAGCATCTGTTCGCATATAGTAGTCAGCTGTCTCATTTTCATAACTGCTGAAACATACATTTATGCAAGATAAAATGTTAATATACAGACAGAATTCTGTTCTGTGGAATGTGGTAGGTTTTTGGTTTTGGTTTTTTTTTTTTTTTTTTTTTTTTTTTTTTTAAGAAAGTAAGTCTGTGGATGTTATGGCCTGGTAGGAAGATGAAGTTTCTAGTTTGTTCACAAATATAGAAGTGCACGCAGTTTCAAGTGGCTGTTTTATTCCAAAATCAGAGAATATACATTACTTTATGTCCTGGCTTTTTTTTTTTTCTTTTTTTTTAATAAGGTGTTTATGTGCTGTGGGTTTTTTTGGGGTGGGGCAGGTTTGGGGGGTTTGGGGCCTTTTTTTTTTGTGTGTGTGTGTGTGTGTGTTTTTTTTAACTAGCACTGCTGTGGTAAAGCAAGACAGAAAATAGGTAAATTGAATTTGTATAATACTGTACTTGTTAAATGAATAATACATCTCAAGAAATTGGGTAAGGTTTGAAGGCAGCCAAGGGCCCAGGTTTTTATTCTGTTGGAAAATGTCCATCACTTCTCAGATGTATAAACCCAGGACTCCGAGGACAAAGAAAGCTGATGAGCGTTAGCAGAATTGTGTGGTGTAAGAGAAGGTAAAGCTGCAGCTCCTGATAGAGGTGCATCCGTATCGCCCTGTGTGTGATACTGTGTGATTGGGTTATGACTGGCTGGATAGGAAGCCCACTGCAATTAGTTATCTTTGCATTATCATTGCACAGTACAATAAAAGAACTGAGTCTTCAGAAGACAGTCAAAGTAAACGTGGTTACAGGAGAGAAGCTGGGGAAGCAAGAGCAGTGCTTGGTTCAGATCACCACATCAGGACCATTTTCCTGAGCCGGAAATTTCCTGAGTATTCTTCAAGAGCTGTGTAATTTTTTCAGTGACACGTAACTGAGCTGATTTCAAAACAAGGCATTTCCCTGGTTCAGTGCTGTTTAGTTCTGCCAACTTGTTGAAACACCACTAAAATCAACCAGACTCAATTTATTCAGTTGATGCTCCACCTGGAAGTTGATCTCGTTGAGAAAGCAGTGGCACTGAGCTGAGGGATGGATCTGAAGCCAGGCAAAAGCGATGGCTGTGTTCTTGCTGTTCCGGTGTCAGCAGCCCAAATGTCACTTGCTGAGCTGAATCTGCTCCATGTGGCCTTGGTGCCCATCTGGCAATTTGTAAAACCATCAGCAGACTTTGCCAGTGATAAAGCTGCTCCGAGCACATTCTCTCTTGTCTTGTCTTCCAATTGTCATTATTTCATGGCGCAAAGTCACAGTGCCAACTCAGTCTGACCTGTGGGTCAGTGGCAGGAGGAGCTCCAAAGGGACATTGCCCCGCGTGTCCTGTGCCTGGTGTGGCTGCCATGGGCTGGTAACGTTTAGTTCCTTCTTTCACAGTGGTGTGGATGCTGTCTGTGCTCCAGCGTGGTAGCACAGTGGTGTTTTGGAAATACAGCAACGTGAGCTTGGCCCTTTATCGTTCTCCTTCTTTAGCAGTTTTCTTGTGGTGGCTGATGTAGAATTTAGCAGAAGGAAGGCATTGTGTGGCTCAGGCACCAGCGTGGATTGGCAGTGCCTGTGAGAGGAGCAGGGCTGTGTGTTGGCTCCAGAGCAGACCCCAGCCACGCTGCTGCAGGAAACTCTGAATATATTGCATTTTGCAGTGGCTCTTGCCTTCCCTTCACGTTTGTTTCAGGCAGGGTGGCTGAAGGCAGAGTCTTCAGCAGCTTGCTCTCTCATCATCTCATTTTGGCATGGCAAAGGCAGGGCTGAGCACAGCCGAAAAGAAGAGCTGTGCTTCAGCTAAATAAATAATAATAAAAGTAGACACATTCCCTGATCCCAGTGACTATCTTTCCCATATTTTCTGATTACAACCCACCACCCTTCTTGCTCAGGAGTGCCCTGAGCTTTGGCCAGCTGCAGATCTGCTCTGCTTTTTGTCCCTCACATGTCAGATGTCCCGTGCTGTTGGTGGCTTGCACCTGGGGGATTTAAGGATGCTTTGTTGTATCATTTCTGTGCGAGAAGGTAAAGCTTAATTAGAAGACAAAAGCTTCTTGAGCAAGCCGAACTTGATGCTGGAACATTGTTTGCAATCTGTTACACCTCCAAGATGTTCTGGCAAGGCTCTGCGTAGGAAAACAATGAGCAAAGTGGTTGTCACAGTGGTTCCGTGTCTGGGCTAAATTGGAGCAATGACACTGTTCAGGAAAATCTTCTAGAAGTAAAATAATGCATCTCTTATTTTCAGGGGACTGAGGTCTTTGTGTGTCAGTCTTACACATGCTCTCAATTTCAATCAGCAACAGCCTCTTTCTTTCTCCTAGCAAGGGCAACTTTCTGTGTCTAGCAGGGCAGAGTTTAGTCTGATCAGTTTTTGCAGTTTGGCATCACAGTGAAGTCTCAATTCAGGTTTCTATGGACAAGACATTCAAAGGGATTGAGGTTCTGCAAGACTTTACTCAGCTTAACCTTGCCCAACAAAGGAAATATGTTTCTATAGCTGTAATTTTCAAGAATATCCACATCTTCACTTAATAATCTGAAGTAAAAGCCTTACCATCAGGATACTGCCTTTCTCTGTGGGAAAAACCTTTTTAAGAGAGAGGCTGATTTCACAGCTGAGAGCCCCAGTGTGTCACCGCTGTGTCCTCCTGCTGAGAAAAACAATGAGCACATAATGTGAATTTTGTTATGGAGTCCCTTTGGCATCTCTCCTCTCTCCAAGAGATGGTGACTTCTGTTATTGAGAAGTTTTGTTTTCTTTCCTCATAATCGTGTTCTACTAGTGTCAAAATAAAATAAAAGGAACCCCAGAGCTGTCTTGCCAGCTCATTTCTCTTTGCAAAACCAATGGGACAGGCCCAGAGGTACTACTGAGCTAAAAGTCCATTTTTCCTGTCACTAGTCTGGGACTATCCAGCCTGTATGGGAGAGAACAGCATCGTCCCAGGAAAAGCAAACAATTTTCTTTAAAAAAAAAACTAATTAAGAATAGTCACCCTTGGCCCAAAACTTCTACAAGTCATGTTCTCCCTTACTTCATAATTTTCATGGGTTATATCTGGGTCAGGGCAATTGCAGAGGGCAAAGCTAAAGAAGAGGATGCTTGTGCCCTGTCACATTTACAGAACTGCAGCAGGCACTGGAAACCTCTCTGCCCCTGGAATGAGAGTCTTTGTTTCCCTTTGGCAAATCTCCCTGTGATGGAATGGCACTGGACCGTGGAGAAAAGATCTCTCATGCCTGCAGGAGGCACGAGCCCCAGCCCCAAACTGCACAGGGCAGCGAGGCAAGGTCTGCGTGGTGTCTGTCCCCTGGGCAGGAGCTCAGCTGAGGGCCATCCCTCACCCAGGCTCTGCTGATTGATGAAGCCTCACCTGTGCTGAGAAAGCCTCACCTGGGCTGATTGATAAAGCCTCACCTGTGCTGATAAAGCCTCACCTGTGCTGATTGATGAAGCCTCACCTGTGCTGATTGATAAAGCCTCACCTGTGCTGATTGATGAAGCCTCACCTGTGCTGATTGATAAAGCCTCACCTGTGCTGATTGATAAAGCCTCACCTGTGCTGATTGATAAAGCCTCACCTGTGCTGATTGATGAAGCCTCACCTGGGCTGATTGATGAAGCCTCACCTGTGCTGATGAAGCCTCACCTGTGCTGATGAAGCCTCACCTGTGCTGATCCCGTGGCAATTCTCTAAGGGCTCTGGCTGTCCCTGACAGTCCCACTCATCTCTGCATTTCTGCTGCCACCACGCAGCAGTGCGAGATCACGGAATGACCTCACAGAGCTCCAGAATGAATGCCAAACTGAGCAGAGGTTCATGTAAATCCATCTTGAGACTGATTTTACCGGACAGTTTCAGCTCTGGGGAAGGGAGATTTTTTGCTTGGGCATATGGGTCAGGACAATAAATGTCAGAAAATAAACCTTTGAAAACAGGTCTCTTTGCTGAAGAAGTTAAAAGGCTCCTAGCTAACTTTGATTCTAAGTGCTCTTTAAAATGATTTGCTTTTTTCATTGGAGCAGTATGTCTTCTCATCCTGAGCACTCTTATCTTCCAGTAAATTAGTGATTCCATTTTTGTTACCCAAGATTTTAAAGATTCTGTTCTTGAGACAAAACTGGTTGCAATGCAAAGAAGAAAAACAAACGTTGATAAATATTAAGAATATTTTGAAATTAAAATCTTTGCACAGACTTGAGTACCTACAAGTGCACTAATAAGAAATAAGAGACTGGTTTATTAAATGTTTTGCATGTGGAAGTTACAACTCTTTTTTTTCTTATTGAACCTCTATCGGTGTAGAGTTGAAAAGGGGAAAATCTTTGAGACAAATGTGGCAACATATGCTAGCTGCCACATATGTGGAATAACAGATGAATAGGGAATGGGAAATACTTGAAACGGAAAGGTTACCTTGCTTTTCTTAGCTCTGTAGTGCTGACTGAGTGTGGCAGCCAGCGAAGGGAGCAGCTCCTGAGGAAGGAGTTTGCCATCCCTAGGGCAAGCCAAGCGTGATGCATTCCATTTCTGGAACCCCTTCCTTCCTGTGCTGGGAAATGGCACTGCCTTTCAAATGCAGTTCCAGAAATAAAATGATGTGCATCACGCCTGGCTCGCCGTAAGGACAGCACATTGTGCTGGGGCTGTGCTGGAGTGAGCGTGGCCAGCTCGGCACCTCCCTGCTCTTGTTTTTGGGGAAGGAGCATTTCCAGTAGGTGCTGCTGTTGGGGACATTGGTGACACAGCTGACAGCGACAGGGGAGAGGCGGAGCACGAGGAGTTTGAAGGGAATTCATACAGTCAGCGTTAATCTGGGCTTGAGGTGGGAGCATGGACAGGAGAATATGTGGAACAGGCACTGTGACCGAGCAGAAAACATAATATTGGGGATGGCAGGATGTGAGCATGGCATTTGAGCAAGGACTGAGCACTTCAGAGAGGCTGAACGGAGATAGCAGAGCAAACCACTCGGAGCTATTATTCTGTGTCAGCCAGAGATTTAACAGGAGGTAGCTGTTTGGTAGATAGGAACCTCTCGGGGATAAAAATCCTAAATTCCTTTTCAAGTTCTCTGGTAAAAACAGATAAGGTGGCCTGTCAGTCTGACAGCTGTGATTTTGAAATGATTTGGCCTCACCATTTTCCTAGGCTGTTGAGACCAGGGCCTTCCAGTCTTGTCAGAAGGGTTTGGACAAGCGTGGCTCCTTTGTGTGCCACAAACCTGCAGCTCCTCCCGTGAGTTCTGTTGATTCCCAACTATATCCCACAAAGGCTGAGTCTCTGGGATAAGGGAGGCAGTTCTCTGTCACTGAGTTGTCCATCTGATCAGCAGCTCCTTCAGTCTGAAGGGCTTTCAGTAATTTCCTTCTCACATCCCCTAGAATCAGCTCTTCAGTGCTGAGCGCAGCCCCCAGCGCAGGCAGACAGTCCCAAGTGCCCTGGTCCCTTTTGTAATTTGATTTTTGTCTCTTACCTGCACCACAGCTAGTCTGGATCCTTTCCTGTTTGTTCATATGGAAGTCATTTGAACATGGGAAATCTTCACTCCTCACTGATCTATTAAATGAGGAGAATGGTCTCACTCCACTTAGAAACAGCAAGGAAATGTTAAATTTGAGCTAAGGGAAAAAACCAACAAAATCCTGGAAAAAACCCCCACACCCAAAACCTGAACATCTATTAAATGTGATGAAGAACAATAGAGAGAATTGGGGAGGGGGGAAAAAAAAGCATGGAAAGAATGCTAATTAGTGTTTTCCTAAGGTACTGCAAGGCAGATTTAAGGAAAAAAAAAATGAACATTTTCCAAGAGCAATGAAAATAATTTATTTATTATTTGCTTAGCACTGCTGTGCCTAGCTTTGTTCTGTATGCAAAATACCTGCAGACTGTGCCTGAAGTCTGAAAGATAGACACATCAAAATAAGGATGCTCCAGATAACTTGGAAATGATTACCATCTATGCTATTCTCCAAGGGCTGGTGTACCTTCCCAACACAAGTCACAATTGCCTCCCCCAGGAGCTGAGCAGAGGGGTTTTTGTTGTTGTTGTTTGCTACTTTTTCCTTTTTTTAAAATTTGGTATTGATTTCTACAGGATGTTGCTCCTCAGAGCTTCTGGACATTTACATCAGTTTAAAACATCAAAAAATAATTAATAATCAATGTGACTTGAATCCCTTCAAAGAGAAGCCATTAACCTACAAAAGATGCTCTAGCTCACAGTAGTTCCATGAAAGTAACTGTAAGCAGGGCAGAGATGAAAGCGAGAAACATCGCTCAGATATTTTCCTTTTTCAAAGGGAACTTGCATTTGAAACAGAGAACATAGCTAATATTTTATTGTAGTCAACTTGCTGTAAATAGGAGATTTGGGGGGATGGTTTTTAATAATTTTCTCTCTCTAACTTGCCTGCCTAATCTTGTGCTGATATTTTCTTGAGTCATCAGTGTCTGCTGCTGAGGAAAAGATGATGATGTCACAAAATCAATGTCGGAGGATCCTGTACTGTAATCCTTTCCAGGGAAGTCATTGAATCAGTGCCTCTCCTGCTGTGTGTCATGGCTGTGGAATCAAGCCCTCTGATTGCAGTGTGTGCAGGAATAAGCAGATGGGATGGGATTGTACATCATTAACTAGCAATTATTAAATACAGCAAGAAAAATTATGACATTTTCTGAGCAAGGAATGAATACACAGTGAATATCTAAGTGTATTTCAAGATGATCTCTGGTATAAAATAACCTCTCGGTTGCATTGCGAAATAACACGTTAAGCCAAAAATGTGTTTTTATTTTCAAACCTTTTGAAAACTAGCTCAAGGCTCCATAGGCTTTGAAACCCTATCAGGTTTCCTCAGCAGCACTGGGGGAAATAATGGAAACGGGGGAATGGCAGCAGCACATTTAACTGGAATGGGGTGACAGCTTTGTCATCTCACCTGTGTTTGTGGGCAGTGCCAGTGGCTGTGAGCTGGGAGCAGAACCGAGGGGTTTGCATGGTTCAGAGCAGGTTGGGAGCTCTCAGAGCTGCACCCACAGGGGTTTATGCTGCTCTCGAAGTGGCAGAGCTGCATCCCAGGGGGATGCTCTGGGCTCTGATGGGCAGCACTGAGCCCCCCTGAGGACGTGGGGTGGCCTTGGGGTCACTGCAGTGCTGGCGCTGCAAACCAGGGCCACGGGATGGGCTTGGTTTTCAGAATGTGAGTCTGATAGCTTGAAGAAAGTCCTCCTCAGATAAATCTTGAGCAGCCTCCTTGCTTAGGGAGCAGCTGCATTGTAATCCATGGTGAAACCAGCCTAGGAACCAATGGGAGTGCTCCTGCTCTGGGGGCTTTCCTCTATTGTCCACGTGTGCTGAGAGTAAAAGTCCTCTGCTGATCACAGCATTTTCATTTTCATCTGAAAGATATCTTATTTTTCCTCCCCTCCCTGGAGAGAGGGATTAATTGTTGTGAGTGCTGGTTACGTGATCAAAGCGTGAGAGCTGCTGGACTGTCACAGGTATCGCGTTTATCCCTTAGCTGCCTCGGAGTGGACAGTCAGGCTGATGCTTCTCACTCCATGGCAGAGCTGGAAGGGCACCGAGAGCGACTGCAGCCCATGGGGAAGGGGGGCAGGGGATGGCAGAGTGGAGCTGAGAGTGCAGGCACATCAGGAGTGTCCCCTGGTTGTCACCAAAAGGGCAGAGAATGGGCATGGAGGAGGCTCAGTGCAGCCCATGGAAAAGGGACACAGGAGATGGCAGAGGGGTGCTGAGAGCACAGGAGTGACCCCAGGGTGTCACCAAAAGGGTAGAGAATGTGGCACGGAGGAGGCTCAGTGCAGCCCATGGGAAAAGTGGGCAGGAGATGGCACTGGGGTGCTGAGAGCACAGGAGTGTCCCCTGGGTGTCACCAAAAGGGTAGAGAGTGTGGCACGGAGGAAGCTCAGTGCAGGAGATGGCAAAGGGGTGCTGAGAGCACAGGCACATCAGGAGTGTCCCTGGATGTCACCAGGAGGGCAGAGAATGTGGCACGGAGGAGGCTCAGTGCAGGAGATGGCACTGGGGTGCTGAGAGTGCAGGAGTGTCCCCTGGGTGTCACCAGAAGGGCACTCTGAGGATGGGCACGGAGGAGGCTCAGTGCAGCCCCAGGCTCAGGGGTGTGCAGTCAGAGCTGTGCAGTGATTTGGGCTGGCAGGGATGTCTGGAGAGCCTCTGCTCTGAGCCCAGGGAGGGCAGGGGCTGTGTCCCCATGAGTTCTGAGCGCTTGTGAGGATGGAGAGCTCACCTCCTCTCTGGACAGCTTCTTAGGAGAGGAATTGTTGCTCTGATTTTCTGATATTCGTGGAGATTCGCAGAAGCTCGCAGGGAGGTCAGGCAGGCAGCACCAAGATGGTGAAAAGAGAAACTTTATTTACAAGAACTTCTTTATATATTCATTAATGATCTAAGAATTATTGGCCTATAGTTTTTTCACCCCGATAACGATTGGTTACAGCTCTAGAGCGTCCAGCACCAAAACAAAGAGATTAGAAAGCATAAGAATGCAACTTATCTCTCTTCTCCATGAGAAAGAAGAGAAAGATTTTGAAACAGTGCAACTACAAGGAATGACAGCCAATTGAGTCCTTTTAAAGACCATGAACTGGGGCACAAAAAAGTATGAATTTTTTATTAACCTGGCTGTTTTGTTGCTTTGCAAATTCATTTTATACTAATTTGGGCTATCTTTCTTTGTAGAATTTCAAACTCTGGGTTACAGTGATGAGCTTTTTGCTGAACTCTGCTTGTTTTCTTGCATTTATCAGTGCCTTGAAGCTTGAGCATTAAATATTATATCAAGGATAAAATTCACAGAGCTGTCAGTGTTTGAATGTGCCTTAATTATCACTTAAGCTTTCTGCAGAGTCAGGCAGGTATCTGCCATCACTGCACATTCACTTCACAGGTTCATCCTTCTCAAGAAGGTTTTTTTGATTTTTTTTTTCCCCTCCCTTTTTTTTCCCCTTCTCTTCTGAGTGACACTGCTGGGAGGAGAACCATGACTTGATGTATTTTACAAGCTGAGGTTTAAGGCATGCAGGAAACCATTAAAGCTTCACCCAGGGGGTTCTGGTGAGAAAAATGAATTAAAAGCTCTGGTGTGGGACTGGCTCTGTCCTGCCTGGCTCAGTGCTGCAGCACAGAATCTCATTGCTGCACCCAGTTCCAGAAACTTGTATAAATCAGGGTGGGAAAACACCTCCTCAAGGGAATGTGTGCAATCTTTTCTCGAAATTTCCTGTGTACTTTCTGTATTGATAACCGAAGCGCTGCTCCTGAAATCAATAGGAGATTAGAGGGACTCGATGCACTTCTTGAGCTCCAGAGGAGCAGTTTGGGCTGTGACTGCAGCTCCTGCTGCCTGACTGCAGCACACTCGGATTTTATTCCTAATGATTTATGATGTTGGAGGGGAGGATGAGTTCAGGAATTCTCTCTTTTTTTTCCTGACAGATTTTTGCCTTGAAGTTATGTTAACTTACACTTTTAGATGTTTACTTCCATCCATGCTAGAATACAGATTTCTGTTTTTAAACTCCAGGATACAGAATAAAAAACACAAATCTCCCTCTTCCTCCTTCCCCCCCAAAAAAAAAAACCAAAAAACTTCCACAAAAACCCAAACAAAAAGCCTCCCCCAAGTTTAAAAAAATCCCTAAGATGGTGGTTGTCCTATGGCCCATATATCTTCCAGTTCTCTTCCATGAACCTTGATTTCCAAACAATATCACTCTAAAAATGCCTTTTTCCTGTCAGATCTTCCAGTGAATAACACAAAAGCCTATCTTACAGTACAGAAAAAAATTTTAAAAAATCTCATAATGTCATCTCTTAGAGAACCAAAATGATGCTTTTCCCCTGGAGACCCCACAATGCCAATTTGAATTTATTTTGGAAAGAATGGGTGTTCTGCAGAATGTTTGCCATTTGTGAAGTAAAAGGTGTCAGCAGAGAGTGTGAAGATTTCTTGGAGAGCAGAGCTCACACAGAAGCAGATGAGTTTACTGAGAAAAAGGGAAAACCTCTGCATCACTTTATACTTAACATCAAACACGTGGATAGATGAGATTTTGGGATGCTGTGCCCAGCCTGGGGCACATCAGCTGTGCTCAGGCTGTGGGGTCAGCAGGTTTGGGGCTCTGTTCCCAACTCTTTCCCAAAGGGGAGCAGGGAGGGTGTGCAGGAGGAGCCCCAGGGATGCTCCTGATGCTGCTGTGCCCAGCGGAGCTCAGGGGAAAGGCTCCAGGCTGGAGCAGCTCTGCGGCACAGCCCTGCCCTGCTGCAGCCTTTGGATGCAGGGTTTGGTGGATATTGATCATGGGGAAGGCTTAGAGATTATTGAAATGGAATTTCCTAGCAGGTGGATACAGGAGCTTCATATACACTCTGTGGGGTTTTTTTCTGGTCTTTCACAAGTTTAAAGAACAAAGTCTAGAGGTGCCAGAGGATGCCTGGGGTTGATCCTTTGTGTTTTTGTGCAGAACACTGCACCCCTCAGTGCTGTGAGAGGGACGGCAGGTGATTGCTGGCGCCCAGGGGGAGTGTTTGCACTGATAAGAAAAAGGCTTTTTGTGTTGGGAAAGGAGTGAGGAGCCCAGGCTGGTGAGGGGAGGCAGAGGAACTGCAGAGATGTGCCTGTGTCCTGCTCCAGCAATGCTGCTGCTGCTAGGGCTCATGGAGGGGAGCAGGAGAGTCCCCTTGCCCTTCTGCCCTGATAAACTCACCTGAACAGGAGAGTCCCCTTGCCCCGATCAACTCACCTGAACAGGAGTGTGCCCTTCTGCCCCTGATAACCTCACCTGAACAGGAGTGTGCCCTTCTGCCCCTGATAACCTCACCTGAACGGGAGTGTCCCCTTCCCCTTCTGCCCCTGATAACCTCACCTGAACGGGAGAGTGCCCTTCCCCTTCTGCCCCCGATAAACTCATCTCTGTGCTGCCACAAATGGCTGTGGAATGGGAGCTGGGGGATTTTTCTCTGCTGAAATGGTCTAGTCGCATTTATCTCTTTTCCTCTTTGCATATTGGCAGATTCTTTCTGTGTGCGTATTTATCCAAAGTCTTTACTTGGAGTGTTGGACTAAAGGTCATATCATTTTTTTTTTCTCTCTTTCTCTCCTTTTTTTTTTTTTCCCTCTAGTCCCTCTGTTTCTAAAGATGTCAAGCTAAATAACTGATGATTTCTTCTGATGCCAGAAGGCCTTCATAGTATGCATATTAGGGTTTAGTGTATTTTTCTTTTCTGCATCTCAGCGCTCTCAATTTGTATGCAGAGCCATCCTCTTACCATGAGCTCGCGTGCCCAGAGCTGAGGATTATGTTCTTATCCAACATATGTACTCAGCCTGAAATGCTAAATCTCAGCTACTAGAGGAACAGAAAGATGTTATGGTTAAAGGAAGTGTGTCAAAGCCACCAGGCAGATCAATCTAGAAATCATTTTGTTTGAGAGGCAAGATAAATATATCCTTTGAATGTCTGTGTCCCCTGACCAGCACTAATTCATAAATTTAAATATTGCCGTTCTGACTGGGAGGGATTGAGCACATATGGGTTTTAATTTAAAATAACAAACCCCAGTTTTGTGGCAGTGATGGAGGAGTCTCTGTGGATGTGTTTTGTACAGAAGGGGACGGGGAGCTGCCCTGGTGCTGGGGAGGATCCAGCTGCTCTCACACCCCATGTTTTATTTAATAATCATGTGCAAAAAATACTGGACAGATTGGATATTCAGAATGTTTGAAAGGCGTAATAACAATTTGGATTGACCAACAAACAAAATTTTTATAGTTTCTGCTGTGACAGAGAAGCCTAAGAAGCTTCCCAGCACATATTTCTGTTCTCCAGAAAGAGCACTTCAGTCCTAAGCTTTCATCCCTCTCTAAGGAAAAATGGAGAAAGGGGCAGTCAGTCAAGAAAAATTCAACAACTAATAACCATTTGAAGTTACCTGCAAATAGCTGCAATTGTCTGAGATCTCTGTTTATCCCAGAATAAAATACTATCCCATTTTTCACATTTATCCCTCGCTGTTGTTTCCTTGGCCTCTCTCCTCCCAGCCCACTCCTTCCCTTTCTGCTCCACTTGCCATCCCTGGAGCTCCTCCACCTGCCCCGAGCCCTGCTCGCTCCTTTGGCTCTCACCCCTCAACCTCAGCTCCCTAGCCTCATTCCTCGAGTATTTGCTTTTAGCTTCTGCGTGAAGTTGTGTTTCTCCAGTAAACATTTTGGGGTTGTGTTTCATACCAATCAAAGGAAAGGCTTCTCTGCACACAGCATTTGCAGTCATTTAGCTCCACAGTTAACTTCCAGTGGAATGCTAAACAGCCACAAAAAGACTGTGATTGCATGAAAAGACTATTTTAGTGAAGATAGCTGTTATTCAAATAGAGATCATATTTCTCGGGGAAAAAAAAGGGCCAATTACTGAGCTTTGTCACCTACACTGTGAATTCCAATGAACTCCATCTAATGCAGTGTTGTTGCTCTGATTTTTACCAAATGTAACTAAACTCAGCATCAGTCCCTGTGCCTTTCATCTCAGCTGGCTGTAGCTGTGGTGGTTTCAGAGCCTTGTCCTGCTTACAGGTCACAGTAAAATAGAAATAGATGTGTTTATGAACTTCCCCTCCCCCCCAACTAAAAATTATTACTTCCTTAGAAATATGTGGTTGATTGTGCTGTAATCTTAGAAGGATGGGGGCTCCAAGCCTTTGGGAAGAGTTTAAATTTGATTTTTATTCTCCCCCCTTCTACCTTCACCTTTCATGTGAAACACTTAATGCAAGTTTGTTTGGGTGTTTTTATCTGTCTGAATTAGATCTGTTTCTTCCATTTATCATACTGTAAACTTTCTGGTAGATAAATTGGTCCTCCTCTGCACCGGGACAGGTTGATGGCCCATAAAATAGATTTTCTAGGACTATTGCTGTGGTTCTGTGATTTACACCAGGGCCCTCCCTAAGTTCCAAACCCACAATTACTAACACCAGTGGGGCTCCCACACAGCACAGAGGAATTTAATCAATCCTATATTAGCAAACAAGGATGCTTTCCCTGGATGGAAATGACCTTGCTGCTGAATATCGCTGTTTTGGTTTCTCACAAAAACCTGTCACTCTGTCCATTTGTGAAAGCAAATAAATGGTGAATTAAAACCTCCGAGGCACGTTCTGGGGAGGTGATCTGCAGAGCTCATAGTGGAGGGAAAGCTGCTGGCTCTGATGAAGATGAGGCACTGCTGTGAGCTGGGGGTGGGCTGGGACCCCTTCAGGAGAGGTGCCAGGGCACAGTGCTGCTGTGTGTGCACCTGGGGCAGCGGCGGGGGGGGCTGGGGACAGGTGGCTCTGGGGGCAGGTGGCTCTGGGGGAGGTGGCACTGGGGGCAGGTGGCTCGGGGACAGGTGACACTGGGGACAGGTGGCTCTGGCAGCAGTGGCTCTGGGGCAGGTGGCACTGGGGGCAGTGGCTCTGGGGGCAGGTGGCTCTGGAGCAGGTGGCTCGGGGAGCAGGTGGCACTGGGGGCAGGTGGCACTGGGGCAGGTGACTCTGGGACAGGTGACACTGGGGGCAGGTGGTTTTGGGGGCAGGTAGCTCTGGAGCAGGTGTCTCTGGGGGCAGGTGTCTCTGGGACAGGTGACACTGGGACAGGTGACACTGGGGGCAGGTGGCTCTGGAGCAGGTGACTCTGGGGGCAGGTGGCTCTGGGGACAGGTAGTTTTGGGAGCAGGTGGCTCTGGAGTAAGTGGCTCTGGGGCAGGCTGAGTGGCATGTGGGTCACAGCACACAGGGGCCGAGCTGGGGAGGTGACACAGGGACATGTGCTGGGGCAGACGAGAAGCCCCAGGTGGCTCTGGAGCAGAAGCCCCAGGTGCTGTGCAGATGTTTCCTCCTCTCCCTCCTCCTGGCGGAATCGCTGTCAGGACACATTTCCGTGTCTGCAGAGGTTCTCAGTTTCTGGTGGCCGATGGCCAGTGCAGGCTGGACACTCTCAGAGCTTTCCTGGGTCCAGCCTGCTGGGAGCGCTGGAATTGCTGTGTGGGGAAAGGATAATTTAGAGTTAAGAGAAAAGCGTTGCCTTTACGCTGCTGAAGGTGTGAGGAAGAACTGCAAATGCCTTCAGAGACATCTGCGTGTGTGTTCCCACACAGAGGCAGCAGCTTGGCTTGCTCAGTGTCACACTGACACAATCACGGGGGAGCAGCAGGCACTGCCTAGAAATTGGTGCAGGAAATTTGTTCTGGGGCTGCTGCATTTCGTGTCCTGAGCACATTTCCTGGACGGTCTTTGTTAATGGAAACAAGCACAGGCAGAGGGAAGAATGGCCAAAATTCTGATGAAGACCAGGTCATGTTTAGCCACGGGAGCTCAGGTGCCTTCTGGCCATCTCTGGAAATGATTTATCATTGAGTGAGACTGTACATCTCAGCTGTCACTGGAAATAGGGTTTGGAACTGAAACACATTCCAGGTATTTCCCATTGTTAAGCAAATGAAGTGACCTGAAAAGGAAGCATTCACTTGGTCAGCAAACCAATTAGGGCTGTAAAACCTTGCTTGGCTTCATTTTGGGAAACTGCAGTTCTTCACTGGAAGTGGTTATTTTTAGGTTTTTATTTCAGTAAAGGCAGATAGGAGTTTCTGCTGAAGTTGGAAGCATCTCTGCAGGTTAGCATGGGACAAAGGACAATTAAATCCTGGTGCCTAAAGAAGCTGAGAGGTACAGAGTATTCGCACTGGTGCTCACATAACTGCTCATGTCTATCTCATTTCCACAGGAAAATGAAAATTAACGATGCAGTATTTTATGTTTTAATGATTCCATATCTGTGTTTAATTGCAGTTTGCAAACCTGCAGGTTGTAAACCTGTCATTAATATGCAGCGAATATTCTGGGTTTATTTTCTGTTTTGGTTTGATTTTTTTAGTTACAGATGAACATGTCCTTTTTAGAGAGCTCCCAGCTGGGTGTCCTGCCCGTGACACACCTAAGGCACTTGCAGGAAGGGGAAAAAGATCCAGGAGAGCAAAGTGGTGCCTGTTCCAATCACAGGAATGAGCAATTTACTGAATACAGACTAAATTTCAATCATAAGTAATGCATTAACATTGGTATTACACCATCAGCATTGCCCTTCTGCCATTAGTAAGACTAAAGGAAGTTCACCTTTTAAATTGTATTCAGATTGATAATTGAGCACTTTGAGTGATGGGTTCATCTAATGCAAGCAAAGGGAAGTGATTTACAATGTCTGTCAGCAGAATATTGTTATGTGAGGGGAGATTAACAATCATAATTTCAGACTCAACAGCATTTAGAATTCTGAATTGTCTCTTTTAATGCAAATGCTCTGTCTTTAAATACTGCGCTCTGTCTTAATTAGGTGAGATAACCCTTCCTTGCTTGGGTAGTCCCCAAATTAGTGACCAGCCTGACACCCTCAGGATGGTGCTTTTGCATTGTTCAATCTATTCTGATCACACAAGTGAAAGAAAGAAAGGAGCAGCTGGTCCCTTGCAGATGGAGCACAGGCAGCATGGCTTCAGAGCTGAATTCCTCTGGATTCATTTCCAGTTTTGCATTTTCAGAGGAGGCTGGTGGGCACCGGCGGGCTCAGATCAGCCCTGCTCTGGGATTTCTGCTCTGCAGGATGGTGAGGGTGCAGAATTCATCACCCAGCACCAGTGTGACCCTGGCACAGTGTGCCCTGCTGGCATGGTGACCGGGGACACTCACAAGGGACGCTCAGCCAGGGACCCTCAGCCAGGGACCCTCAGCCAGGGACACTCAGCTGGGGACCCTCAGCCAGGGACACTCAGCTGGGGACCCTCAGCCAGGGACACTCAGCCAGGGACACTCAGCTGGGGACGCTCAGCCAGGGACACTCACAAGGGACACTCAGCAAGGGACCCTCAGCCAGGGACCCTCAGCCAGGGACACTCAGCCAGGGACCCTCAGCCAGGGACACTCACAAGGGACCCTCAGCGAGGGACCCTCAGCCAGGGACACTCAGCAAGGGACACTCAGCCAGGGACACTCACAAGGGACACTCAGCCAGGGACACTCAGCAAGGGACGCTCAGCCAGGGACCCTCAGCCGGGGACACTCAGCCAGGGACACTCAGCTGGGGACACTCACAAGGGACACTCACAAGGGACACTCAGCCAGGGACACTCAGCTGCTCCCTGTGCTGGCCCTTGGCCGGGTGGCTCTGCAGGGCAGTGAGATGTGTGATCACCTCTGCACAAAGCGCTGGTGTCTGCTCAGGTCAGGGCTGGGGGCTGCAGTGTCCGGCCAAGGGACAGCTCTGGGGTCACCCCTCGAGGCACAGGGCCTGACTCCTGCCACCTGTGCAGTCCTGTTGGGCTGTGGGAGCCCTTCCAGCAGGGCAGAGCAGCAGCACTGGGCTGCGAGGCAGAGCCACATTAAATTGTTTGGCAGTGGACAGAGCTGTGTGGGCAGTGGGAGCACTGGGGAGCGATGGAGAGCCAGCCCATGGTGGCATTGTCCTCCCTGGCACAAGGACAAGCTGCTGCTGCTTCACCATGGCAGCTGGGGCTGTGTCAGGGTGAGATTCACCTCCCATTGTCATTAAAAGATGTGCCCAGCCTGGCCCTGAGCTGAGTATTTCACTGTACACTGAGTGCAGGGGATCGTACATCGCAGTGTTTCACATTGGTGCTGAGGTGTGACAGGTTGAAGCGGTAGAAAAAATTCCCCATTTAAGGTATTCCCCATTTAAGGTATTCCCCATTTAAGGTATTCCCCATTTAAGGTATTCCCCATTTAAGGTTATCCCATTTAAGGTATTCGCCATTTAAGGTATTCTCCATTTAAGATAATCCCATTGAAGGCTGCACACTGCAATCGACGAGGAGAATAAGCGATCCAGGATCAATGTGATCAATACAAGCTTTATTCCACTATTTCTCTAGGTTCTCAGACTTAAGTGCATTTCCCAGCAGCTAGCAGGTTTTCCATGTCATTGTGTCATTGGTTAGTCAGACTCCTTGCCACACTATTTTTGGTTACTTGCACACAGCTGCATCACTTGTCCCTCCCAGCTCGTGGTCCCTTCATCTGATGTTCTGTGTTCTTTTGACCACAATTTCTCTTTCATAAATTCGGTGCTTCCCAAACCACCAAGGGCACTGTCCTTGCAGCTTACCCTCAAGGTTTTGCTCGCACAATGCCTAGGCTGTGTTCTGTAGAGGCTGCAAAAGCAGAGCCTCTAGCATCTCACGGTCCTGCTCTTCAAGCCATTTCTCAACAAGGTAACTCACTCACCTCCAGACCCCATCCTCTCTGTCCCACAGCAGCACTCCAGCCTGCTCAGAGCAGCTGCCCCAGTTTGAGGATTTTCAGCTGGGGATGGAAGAATTGCAGTGAGGAAGCTCCAGGATTTCTGCCCCATGCTCAGGCATCTTTCTTTATGGCTGGCGCTGTCCTGTGGTGTCCTGTCCTTTTCCTGCTGATGTGACAGCACAGGCAGAGTGGTTTGGAGACCACAGATACCAAATGTAGCACTGAGAGTTACCTGGCATCCCTGAATATTACAATTCAAATGAAATTTCACTTAAAAATTGTTTGTAAATTATGTGGAAAAGTGAGGGGTGCAGCCTTTCTAGCAAGATCCTTTGTGGGGGTTTTGTGCTTCAGAAAATCATAATGTTTTGAGAACTGAAAACTTGAAACCTCCACATGTTTCACAGCAGATATTAGAAGCAGTATCTCTAATAATTATTAGACATCACAGCGAAACCTGCCTGGCCTCTGGTTCCACTTTAATTTTGAAACTCCCATTAGACCCTTTGGATGTTATAAGTGAAGTTCATATCTCTTAAATGCACCTTTCGGGCTGCATTCGATTTTGTGGTGCAGAAAGCAGAGGAATTTCAGTATCTCTTGCTCATGAAAGCTCCTGGGTAATTTCAGCAGTTTTGAATGAAGTAATTTGGACTGAGGTTTTCAAAGCTCTGAGAGAGATTTAGAAGAACATTAATGGGAGGTGAATATTAAAGCATCGAACCTGTGTTTTAAGTCCAGAATTGATTTCAGCTACCATCACAGAGCTGGGATTTCACCCTGAAGTCTTAGTGCTGAAACTAGCCTGAAACCTCGACAGTCCTGCTTCCCTTTGTCAGGTTATAGGTTAAGCCAAGAAAGCACAGATGAAATAGAGAAATATTTATGCTTTTTTGGTGATAGAGTTTGGCTTTCAGGGCGCACACAAAGCCGTGTGATTATTCAGCTCTGACTGCAGGAAATATCAATTTTGTTGGATCTCAGTGTCACAGACAAATCATGAGGCTTGGAGAACAGTCCATAATTGCCAAATGAGGCACTTGGTTCCATCAGCCTCCAGCTTTTGGATCTCCACAGACCCAGAGCTTCTCCAAATTGTTTGTGCTGCTTGTTTTATTGCTGTCTAGACACTCCTGTTTCTTACATTAACCTCCATACAGGTAGCTAAGGAAATGTCACTGATTTTGGCAAGCACTTGGTTAGATTTCTTGGAAATCTTTTGATTTGTCTTATCCCATCCATGCAAAGTGCTGTGGGAGCTGAAGGAGAAACAGGAGCATTGCTTCCTTTTACACTTAATCTTCTTATTAAAAATGACTAAAAATCATATGAGATCCATCTGCAAAACATCCTCCTCACGAGCTGAAATAATTAACACCAAAAGTAAAATCAGGTTTAAAGTGCTTTCTTTTTCATTGATGTATCTAGATTCTTCCTCCAGCGCACAGTGAAACCACATTATTTCACTCTGTGTAGTTTCCTGGGTTCCGTTTAGTAGTTTGGATTTTTTTACTTGATTCTCATGGTCTAACATGGAGTTGTGTTGTTCTTTTAAACAGAAGAAGAAGGTGGGATTTTGGGAATTTCTTTGGTTATTCGACTATCTATATTTTTTCTTCTCTTTTGTAATGTTTATTGTGCATTCTTCAAATGCAACACTCCCAAAATATTTGTGTTCCTACCAGGCTCCGTAATATTTTTCCTGTCCTCTTTGTTTTTGTTAGCAATGTTTTACAAAAAAACCCAAATTGCTATGCACCCTTTGAAAGGCAGAAATTTGCCTTTGAAGTGCAGTGTGATATGGACTTGACAGCTCTTTGAAACAAGGCTGGAGATGTGCAGAAATCCTCCTGGAGACAACCCATTTCTGGTGCCTGATTTCAGGGAAGTGGGTCAGCAGATTGTGCTAGTGGATAAAATATGTGGTGAGGATTGTTTGCTCGCTTTGGGTTTTGGGGATGGAGCAGATTTGTGTTTCTTCCCTCTCTTTTTCTCACAGGCCATTTTATAATCTAGATTTTTGGTGCAGGTCTCCTATTCCTTTTCAAATCATTGCTTTTATTTCAAGATGTTCTTACTGTGTGTGTTTCTATTATTCATAACACGACGTAAGACTTAGACATAAAATAGTGTGAGTAGAGGAAAAAGCTCACAGTGCCTGCAAATTAAGCACACAGCGAGATCCATAAACTGTGGAATTCCTTATAATCCCCAAATCCTGTGGCAATATGATTTTAAACAAATATTTCTCGAATGAACTGAGTGGTTAGGAATGGTTTTCCTCTTTCCAAAATGGAATAATAGCAGCAGTACATGACAACAGTTAATGCCCATGTGAGTGTTTCCATTGCAGCTCCACTCTCCCCTCTTTACACACGAGTGGCAGTGCTTTTCTCGCTGTTTCTGGGAGGGACTTTGCTGTGCCACACACACCTCACAGATGGTTTTGATTTCCAGAGCTGTCACTCAGCAGAGCTCGATCGTCATTTAGCCCTTGGGAATCCTCCTCACTTATGGCGCTCTTCCCTTTGTTAACACAAAATAAATTTTTAAAAAAAAAAAAAAAAAGAGAGAGCAGTGGGTGACCAACCCCAAAGCCTCTTTTCCATGGGAAGGCAGAATTTCCCTCCTGGTTCAGCCTCTGCAGAATCAGCAGACACACTCAGAAATGGCTTTGTTTGGGTCCTGGGCCAGTGGAAGTTGGGGTTTTCCTGTCAGGTGTGGGTGAAACCCTTCCCTCCCTTCTCCCTGCCCCTCTGCTGGTTTTGGGATCAGCCTCACCCAGGCTTATCTCCTTCCCCAGGAGCAGCAGCAATTGCTCTCCAGTGCCCTCGGAGCAGGATTAAGCAGAACCTAGAAAAGAGCCCCTGTATCCCTCGCCAGTACCTCGAAGCCATTCATTCCATTAGCATCACTTCTTTGCCATCAACTTATTGTCACTCGCTAAGATCATTATCAAAATGCACTGAAATTAATTCAGGAAAGAATATGCGAAGGAAATAAAAATATGCTAATCCCAGGGAATTACTTTTTCACGGCTCAAATAAAAGCAGCTTCCTTCTCTTTCTTTTTCTGCCTCTCTGCTTTTTATTTCACTTTTATGGCTGCAGTTTGAAGTCGCAGGCCCTGGTTTTTGCTGAGTGTAAGAAGAGCTTACACATTTCACTGGCACATGCAGAGGCCTTAATGTGACTCTATCTTCACCTTGTCAGAGGGGAATTGGGAGGCTTGTGACAGATGTTCTGGCTCTACCAGAACGAAATTTTAAGCAGGGTGCAAGTGAATATGACATGGATATTGCAACTGGTTTATGCCTCTTCTTTTTTCCTTTTTTTCTTTTTTTTCCCTTTTTTTTTTTTCTTCTTCCCCTTGAAGTTCTTTTCCCTCTGTGTTCAGAAATCAGAAAATGTCTGTAATTAGCTGGGTGAGTTGGTGTTTAATCTCCTGACTCCCACCAGATAGAGGTGCTGGGGTTTGTAAATACGAGCGGAGCTCTGGACCAGTGTTGAAAATTGTCAGAATTGAAAAAATTAAGAAAAATCAAGGACGTACCTCAGTAATCTGAATAACACATGGGAGGTAGGCCTGTAAGACCTCAGAACAGATAATTAAAGTTTCATGACTTTGAAGACTGCTGATGTTTTTAGAACACTTCATTGTTTTGTGGAGCACCAACAAAATTTGATTTTGTCTCCAGGAGAGAGGCACCTGTGACTGCTGTTTCACAAAACCAAGCCTGTCACTGTCAGGGACCTTACTGTGAGTCAGAGCCAAACTAATTCCATTCCCCACATGTCGAGTGGGTGAGAGCAAACATTTCAGCACCTTGGAATTCTTCTAGTTAGTTGCCATTTAATGCCCTTATCAGCCAGACTGTAAATAGGAGTATAATTAATTATTCTCTACTTACACGACAAGTTGGATATAAGTTCCATCCCCCTGGGGGTCCATTATTTACCTGATAGGGAGGGGAAATTACTGCAGGGTTATCTGGAGACTCCCTGCCAGATGAGGATGAGTTTTGTGTTCAGTTTTTTGTACATTTTTCCCACCCTGGGGCCAGGTTTTGCTCAAGAAAGAGCAATTCTCCCCCAAAGAAGGAGGAATTTCAGAGCACCAGCTCCTACAATGGCAGCTGGCTCCGTTTTCCTCGCCTGAAAGAATCAACATATGGCAAATTCTTTATTCCTAACTAAATTTTCTGCGTAAGGAAGCTGCCAAATTGCTAATTCTGGAGACAGAATCCCAGTGCTTATCCACACTAAAGACGCCTCTGAAAGCAACGCCAGCTCCACATGTTGCAGTTCCTTCCAGAGGCTCTTTTTTGGGGTGAATCTGTGCTTTTTGTTCGTGGTGAGATCCTCTGGGTCCTCCTGCTGTGACCATTGGGTATAGAGAGTTCTCAGGGGCAGGAACTGCTTTATTTTACTGCGTGATGTGTACAAGAAATATCAGTAAATCTGGTTTTGTTTTCTTTAGTAGAACTGTAGTCTTGTGTTTCCAGTTCCCTGGTTCTGGCCTCTCTTTTCTTTCTGATGTCTTGAAAAAAAAAAAAAAAAATAGGCAGAAAATTTAAGTATTGCTAGTGTGAAAAGTGCTCCAAAATGTGAGACAGGAGAGGAGTTAAGATATTTGCAGAAGAGGAAAAGAGGGAAAGGTCTAATTAACCTTTTGCTTTGTCATTTTCATTTGAAATTTGTATGCATCTTCCAAATTTCAAAGCAAAGATCTAATGCATGAATAGATACAAAAATATCTCTTCCCTCCCTGCCCCAGCTGTAATTTGGGGGGAGGGAAATCCTAATTTTAAGTGACTTTTAAGTCACTTAACAGACTTAATTTTAAGTCCTGCGGTACTGTGAAGTAGAAGGGATTGTATAGAGACCATAGCAACCTTAATTAGAAACCTCAGCAATAACTCCTGCAAGGCTAACAAATGCTTTGGGATGGGCCAAGTGTTAAATAAGTGAAACCTTTGCACAAAACCTTCCCAAGTGCCGTGGCTGGGAGCGTTAGCATTGACCTCACGCGAGGCGAGACCCCGCGCTGCAATCAGTGCAGCTCAGGGCTGTGTCACATAATAATGATTTTCCTTATCTTCCCCCAGCCATTCTGTCTGTTTTGTAATTACCTTCTGCTTCTCCAGGCACTGGGAACAAGATCGTCCTTCTAATAGGTATTGAGAGATTTGGGGCTTTTCTTAATAGAATACAAGAAGACACTTAACGTGTTACTAGTACACTGTGATCGGAAAACATTCTTCTTTTAGAAATTGAGTTCACAGTTAAATCTCCTGAAATGTTTCCATTTTGTTCAACTGGCCTTCATTTAAAAAAAAAATCTTGCAAAGAGTAAGGATTGCTCCTTGCTGGAATTACCATTTGGGGTTTCCTATGGAAAGGAAGGAAATCCATTGAGCACCTTGCTGATGTCAAATGTGCTCTGCTGGAGAAAGTTTCTGAGACTGAAAGACAATTTTTGTGCATCCTTCCAACTAATTCTGAGCACTTCTGCCCTTCCTGATTGTCCATAATTTACTGCCCAAGCATGGCTTGGTGGAGCATCTCTCAGGACCTGCTGCTGTGGTAAAGACACCTTCTCCTCTCCAACATGATCAGTTTTTAGCTCTTTCTCTTCACATAAATTGCATATTCATGTGAGTGTACAGAACCAATTTTCTGTGCTCTTCTGGCTGGAGAAATTTTTCCTGGCTGATTGTCTCAGTACTATTGCAAATATTAGCCATACCAAAGAAAAAAAAAGACAAATATATAAATCTGAGTGCTGCTTGAAAGGGAAGAGGTAAATGAAGTAGAAGAAAGGCTTTACAGATTAGAAATAGGCTAAAGAAAAGCAGCTTAATTCAGTAACCAATTGCCCAAAGCCAATTTTAACCATGAAGAGGTTTGTCACTTCAGCTTAGAATAAAATTGGGGGAAAAAAAAAGTACAAACCCAAAAATGAAACGCTGTGAAAAGTGAAACCCAAAAGGGAAATGCTGTGAGACAGCAGCAAAGCAACACATCTGCACACCCCTGGATGGCAGAACAGCAATTCTCATTTACCTGAGTGCCAGGGCAGGATCCTGCCTGCAGCTCCAGGTTTTGGGAAATAGTTCCTCAATCTTACTGCAGTTCAGCTGGAGACAGCTGTCCCATTTCCTCCTCTGAAAATCCCATTTTCTCGGAGGGACAGAGGCAGAGAGGGCCAAGAGCAGCATCAGCATCCCTAGGTGACAGCCTGGGCTCAGCTGAGCTCACCCTGAGGGAACCTGGGCTTTAAACCAACAGCACCAGCAGGGATGTGACAACAGCCTTTATTATTATTATTTAAGGGTGTGATCTTAATGGTAATTCCGCAAAAAGAAATTTTGGAAGAGAGAAAGTGATGTTTTACACGGGAAAGGGAAAGCTGCTGAATGGAAATGCTAAATTCCCATCAACCCTTCGGCGGTGAAAGGACATCTTAGAAGCTTCAAAGTTCTCTCTTATTGTATAGGAATTTGCATAAATCTCTCATCCCAGAAATGAAAATACCAAATGCCTCCAGCCACAAAATAGGCCGTGTATTTCTGATTTCGCTGTGACAAAGAAGCGTTGGAAATCTCAAGGAGAGGAGTGCTCTCCAGGGACTCCACTCTGATTTCTTTAGAAGTTGGCACAGCATAGGTGTAAAATGGCTTCAGATAAATTGATTCATGAAGCAATTAAAAAAAAAAAAAACAAACAACGTAGCCTGGTGAATGAGGTATATTCAAACCGTAGTCCTGTGATGTAGATGAGAATTTCATCAGTATTCAGCAGTGAATTTTATGTCTTGCATTTTTCTGGGCTTGGCTCATGGACTCGCTGACCTTCACTCCCATACTTCAGGCACTGAGTGCTCCCTTTCTCTTTGCAGTTGGCTCTTTGAGTTACACCAATTTGTCCTTTTTCAGTCCACCGAACAGCCTTCAGCTTCTTCTGAAGGTCAGGAACGTGAAGAGGATTGCCATAAAATTGTATTGTTCCAAAATGTGCTCTTTTATTAGCATTACATCTTGGAGCAGCTGCTAAGAGGAAAGGATCATAAACATTATTGGGCACTTTTAATTACAGTGAAAGGCAGTTCCAGGTTTTGTTATCCTATCATCCTTTATATTCAGCCTGAGTCTTTCTGGGGTAGGACTGTGATACTGAGTTCTGTCAATCCAATATTCCTGAAATCATACTCCTGTGGAAGCCAGATCCTGTCTGCTTTCACCGCCAGGGAGACCTATGGACAGAAGTATCAAAGAAGTTAGGGGAGAGGAATGTGACACTTGCTTTTTTGGCCTGAACAATGCCAATGACTATAATTTACAGTCTGTAAATATTTATGAGGAAAATTCTGTCACACATACTGGAAGTGGGTTGTTTCATTGAATTTTACACCAAACTCTGGGGAAATTCAGATAAGGTACAGCTAAAAAAAGAGTAAATAAACTCAGTGAAAATGGGTTTGTCTGTGATTTCTCTCAGCATGGCATCTGTTCACATGCCTTGAGTCAGAGCCCAGGGTTTGAACACTGACTTGACTTGTGTTTAAACTGTTGAAGTGACAAGTCTGGACTCCAGTTCCACTGACCCAATTCTCTCTGCAGAAGATCTCCTTTCCCTGCAGAGCGAGGGATTTTTTTGCCACGGGGCAAGCCTGAGCTCCACTCCTTACGTGATCAGAATTAGCTGCTGTGTTTTGTACATTTTAATTTTCAAGCCACTCGCAAAGTGTTGTGGAGGGTTTTTTGGGTGTGGGTTTGTTTTTTGGTGTTTTTTCCTCTCTGCCATGCACGTTTATCTCAGACTGACTGACTTCTCAGCGCCGCCAGTACTTATCTACCACAGGCTGATTTCTTACGCACAAAACCTAAAAAAGGAGCTTGGTGGAGTTGCTGATGAAGTGTAACCAGGCAGCTGAAAATAGAGAAATAGAATAAAGAGAATAAAATAGATAAAATAGATAAAGAGAATGGACTCCTGAGGTGTCACGGAGAGGGACAGCCCCAGAGTGGCGTTGGTTTTCTCTGTCCCCAGAGGGTCATTGCTTCCTTTGGGCAGCACACACAGGGATTGGGCTGTGCCCCAGGGCAGGGGTGCTGTGCTGCAGGGCTGATTCTCTCTTTCGGGGCACACAGCTGTAGAAATCTCGCTCCTGTTGGAGCCTCTGCGGTGTGGGGATGCGGTTTGGATGGAGACAGAGATCTCTGGAGTCTGGTCTGAGAGCATGAGGTTTATTGTGATAGAGAGTGGGGGTAGGGACCTGCCAGGAGCTGCCAGACACAGCCCCAGGCAGGTAAGGGAGAGAGAGAGGTACAGGATATGGGAAAGGGAATGTGGAATTGGGTAAGGGTTCAGAATGCTCGTGGTTCTCACTTACAAGACAATAAATCATGTTCTATGCTGAATATTCTAATTTTCACTAACCAATCTAGGACAAGATACAAATTCTATAGCATTTACATACAGCCTATGAGAGTCATTGCATTACCATATGGTGTTACATTTTAAACTCCTAAAAACTGCTTTTTGTACTCTCTGCTTGAGTTGGCAGGGTCTGCTCTGACCCTTGGACTTGTCTGCAAGCAGAGGGGATTGTCTAATCAAAAGGGGAATTGTTTAATCAAGGAGTGGATTACCTTCAGTGGCCACACCATTGTTTTCCAGTTGTTCAGTCACTGGGGTTTGGTATCTCAGAGCTTGTCTTCATTTCAATCTCGCTCATAGTTTCCATATTCTCAGCATCTTTTGCCAGCTAATCATATTTATAAGACTTCCCTATTCCATCCTCCCCAACAAGAGGTGTCCTTGTTTTTCTGCAGGGTGCTCATGGAGAAGCTGGAGTTGGTGCTTTGACCTGCACAATGTAATTCTGTTTTCTTGGAGTTAGTGCCTTCCCTCTTGCAGAGAGGTGGTGGAAAGGGACATCAACAGGGCTTATTAACTTGGAAATTCATCTGTTTAAAGAGTGTTTTTGAAGAGATCTCCTTGAAACTTATCAAAACTTTTTCTATATCTTGATCAAAAGCATTTTCAAGGGCAGCTACAGGGAGAGGAAAAACACTTTGCTGGTACAGTTTTAATTTATCAGGAGAGAGAGGAAAAGTCAAGTAATGAGGGAGAGAAGCTCTTGTCCTCATGCTCACCTCCACAGAGCGTTGGCACTGCTGCTTACAAGTGATCCTCTTCTCTCTAGGATGTTAAATTTCTGTGTTTTCTGCTGTCTTCCATGCACTCACCAATCAGGGTCACAAATTTAAACACAGTCTTTTAGTTCTGGTCCCTCTTGGCAAGAATTAGCTGAGGAATTTCTTAGAGGGAGGGACACACGAAAGGTGAGCCAGGAGGGAAACTGATCTTTGTGCTAATCCTAAGTTAAAATCTGCTGAAGTAAATAAAAGCTCTCTGTGGATTTAAAAGTGTTCGGTCAGGAAGTGCAAGTGCATTTGTACATACAGAAGCAAAAAAGAGGTGAACAATCTGCTTGTGTCAGCTCTGCTCATCCTGAAGATACATGCATGGCTTTGGCTGCTTTTTTTTTTTTTTTTCCCTTCCCTTTAACAAGAATAAATGTCCTAGGAGTGACATGAAGGAAAGATTATTATTTAATCTGGAAATCTTCGTTCCGGGTTTGTTTTCCTGCTCCTTAAAAAGCCCATTGAAATGTCAAAAATGCATCCATCTCACTTCATGTCTCTGCTAGCATCCAGACTCACGCTGAGGTCACTGCAGTCTCAGGTGTATTACCTCACCCCAGTCTGTTGCCATGGAAATTGCTCCAAGCATTTTCAGAGTCTTGGCTCACACTGCCCATGCACTTGGCAAGAAAGGCTGCGTGCGAGGGAGCAAGGAGCAGGTTTGGAGCACACTGAGCAAAATTTCAATATTTACAGGTGTTTCAGGATCTCTGCCTACCTGTGCATCTCCCCATGCTTGGTGGTGATGTTCTGCAGACATATTTCCTTCTTACCTGCCTGATTTTTACTCATTACTTTGGTGTGAAAGTGATTTCTGAAGAAAACGAATGGCCTCTACAGAAAATAATAATAATCATGTAAAGAAAAGGTTTTTTCCTCCCATTTGTCCTTCAGTGTTCTAGATGTTCCTGTGCCTGATTTCAAGCCATGTAAATATAAAAACACACTGTATTTATTAACAGACCAAGCAGCAGCCAGGGAGAATGACACTGAACTTCATGGTTTGCCTTGTTCTCTCCATCCTCTGCTGGTGATTATTGAGTGGCTCGAACACAGGCTGCTTTGCCCTTTTTATTTAAGGGCCTTCAAGAGCTTTATCCAAGCTCTGGCATAGCTCTGATTAACGCCCTGGAGAAACTTTAGGTATTTTCAGAGAGGAAATCAGCCAAGCCCTGTGGCTGGGGAGGAGCTGAGGCATTGGGGGAGCAGCTCCTCTGCAGGAGATGCTCAGGAAATGTCTCTTGCCTGCAACTGCCTTTCTGTTCTCTGCTGCCACTAAAACTTTGAAGCTGATTTTCCCCCTTTTTCCCTTTTTTTCTCCCTCTCTAGAATGCCTTTCAGAAAACGGTGCAAAGAGTGAGAGTTATGTTTTTAATCTCCCTGGTTTGAGACACACCGTGAGCAGCTCCTGTCGTTCTGCTCATTCCATTGTGCCGAGCGCTTCCCAACCTCAGTTTGGCACAGCGCTCTGGAGACCTCCAGCAGCTGAGAATTCCTGTAATCCTATCTCCCAGAGCCAGGCGTGGGGGCTGTGTTCTGTTCCCACCTTTTTCTCAGAGCATAATCGCTTCCAGTGGTGTCAGACAGATGTGGTGGGGAGAGAATTGAATCTGCGCGGTTTAGAGAGCTCGCGAGGTGTTCTGCTGTGGAGCCTGTCCATAGTGACTGTCGATGGGTGGGATTAGTGTCACACGTGGGCTCCTGGGGCTCCTGCCTGGCTCTGCTGCAGCAAATTGGCAGATTTCAGATTCATTCAGATCAGCAGGGTGGCTCGAGCAGCAGCCGTGGAGCTGAGACAGTGCAAAACCCCAAAACCAAATAGAGAACAGGTTGGTTTGAACAGGAATCTGAGACAGTGCAAAACCCCAAAACCAAATAGAGAACAGGTTGGTTTGAACAGGAATCTGAGATGGTGCAAAACCCGAAATCTCCCTAGAGCACAGGTTGGTTTGAACAGGAATCTGAGATGGTGCAAAACCCCAAAAACCTCCTGGAGCACAGGTTGGTTTGAACAGGAATCTGAGACAGTGCAAAACCCCAAAACCTCCCCTAGAGCTCAGATTGGTTTGAACCAGAGCCTGACATGGTGCAAAAGCCCCAAAAACTCCCTAGAGCACAGGTTGGTTTGAACAGAGGTTTGAGACGATGCAAAACCCCAAAACCCCCTAGAGTTGGTGTGAACTGGAGCAGGCAGAGCAGAAAGGTTTGCAGATTTCTTGCCAGCCCTTGCTAGTGACAGGTTTTGAAGCTTTGATTACCTCATTTCCCCCTCTCCATCCCCTAACACACACACACAAATACAATTTTCTCTGCCTCTCTTCAGCATGAAAGGCTCGGGGAGGGCAGTGGGGATGAAGGGGCAGCAGCAGCACACAATACTTTTCCTTCTGAACGTGCAATTCCCAATCTTGCTGTTATCCAAGCACGCATTTTCTGCTTGCGCTTGAAAGAGAAGACTTTTTCGAGCTTTGAAATTCCCCAGAGAGGAAAATGCTGGGGTTTTTACTGCCTGCTCTTTCATCTGTCATTTTTAAGATGAGCAGAAATGGAGAGATCCTTGCCTGATAGTGGCTGGTGGTTCTCCTAAGGATGAGGAATCTCTGCCGAGTTACACCCAATTTGATCAGGCTGCTTTTGGAAGGAACTGTGCAAGCAAATTATCGTGGAGTGAGATGTCAGAGTTTGTGATGATACAGACTCTTGCACCTAATATTGAGCAGTGGAATTTGGCTTGATTTGCAGTGTTCTCGCTGAGTGTGACCTCTAGGATAAGCAAACTTAAATGTTTAAGAAAAAGTATTATCAAATTAATTCCCATGGCTGCTCCCTTCAATTCCTGATTTGGTTGGTGGGGTGCAGAGTTTTTGCTGGGATTATAAACAGAAGGCATTGTTATTATCCTTTTTATGACACAGAAGAAAATCCAAGATCTAAACAAGAGTTTAAAGGAGGGGAAAAACCCCAAAACCCACTTCCCATCTATACCAACACTGTAAATTTCAATTACAGACATGCCAGATCAGGTGCAGAGCCATTTATTTCCTTTAGCTGTCAGTTCTGCAGCTTTTTGTTTATTCTTGCTGGAGATGGAGAATGCATCCATTTTTGAAGAACTCTATATAAACCACTAGTCTATAATTTCTGATCCTGTGGGATTGTTTTTACATTGAAATTTGTACTAAAGACATGAGGACAAAGAAGAACCCAGAATCAGGCCCATAGCCAGAAATATGTGAAAACTTAAAAGCCAAGCAGAATAATTGGATCTTCACTAACAAACTGACAGAAACTGTCATAGATAATCAGATTAACATGGCAGAAAGCCCTGAAAACAGTGACACAGTAATGTTCATTTCTTACCCACAGGAAACTTGGAGTTTAACAAGCCAGAGAGCAGGCTAGCTGTGCATAATGTCATTATCAAAGGCAGTGATGTTTGCTGTCACACCTCTGTCTCTCTCTCAAACCTTTTGAGGAAAGGTGACACTGCAGGTGCTTCCAGGGGGCCCTGCTGATTTCTGTCCCCTGTGCCACCCTGCACAGCCACAGCTGCCACAGCTGGGCCACCAGGAGTGGCAGTGACCATCTGAGCCTCCTCTCGGAGCGAGGATCCTGAAATAACTGGAAAATCTGGAGTATTTTAGCACAGCCCAGCATGCTGGAGAAGTTCTCAGAGCTGTTGTTTGCTGATAAGATAAGCACGCAAAAGACTCGCATGACTTATTTAATTTGGGCCTTTCACAGGCACAATTAAGACAGGCCAGGGGAGAAGAAAAGGGTAAGAAAAGCAGCAAAAAGACAAACATAAGCCTATTTCCAAATCCTTCCCCTTTAGATATCCAACACAGCGATAGCAAAATCCTAATTCTCCAGATGTGTATTTGGGGGCACTTAATGTGTGAAGAGACTTCTTCTCTCTAAGCCTGGGCTTTGTGGAAACCTGCATTCAATTCCTTCAAGCTGCGGCTGTTGTCTTAGGCAAATCACTTTAATCTTCGCCCGCCTCAAATCTCTGTAGTGCAGCGCAGATAGATTAGGTTCAGCGCAGATATCCAAATCATCAATGGCACAAACCCTGCAGGAAAAGCCTGCTTTGATCTGGCAGCGAGCAGAGCCCTGCTGGAGCTGCTGAGGCTGAGCAGGCAGGATGAGTGCTGCTGCTGGAGGTGCAGTAAAGGCACTGCTGAGCAGGGGAGGAGAGGATTGTTCTCTGCGTCAGGATTGAGTTTTGTTGGTGCAGGGAAGGTGGGAATGCAGGCTGGGTCCATGTCTGAAATGTCACTACATTTTTGTCAGGCTGCTTCCATCTGCTGTCCCTGCGCTCCTGGGGACTTTGGGCTCCATCCTCCCGCAGGGACCCTCGGTGATCAACCTCCTCTCCCCCACACCATTCCATCTCTGCTATTTCCATGGCACAGCTGTGCTGGGGAAGGTGTGCTGGCTCTGCTGTCCCCTGGCACAGGGCTGTCCCCTGGCTCTGCTGTCCCCTGGCACAGGGCTGTCCCCTGGCTCTGCTGTCCCCTGGCACAGGGCTGTCCCCTGGCTCTGCTGTCCCCTGGCTCTGCTGTCCCCTGGCACAGGGCTGTCCCCAGGCTCTGCTGTCCCCAGGCTCTGCTGTCCCCAGGCTCTGCTGTCCCCTGGCTCTGCTGTCCCCTGGCTCTGCTGTCCCCAGGCTCTGCTGTCCCCTGGCTCAGGGCTGTCCCCTGGCACAGGGCTGTCCCCTGGCACAGGGCTGTCCCCTGGCTCTGCTGTCCCCTGGCTCAGGGCTGTCCCCTGGTTCTGGCTGTCCCCTGGCTCTGCTGTCCCCAGGCTCTACTGTCCCCTGGCTCAGGGCTGTCCCCTGGCTCTGCTGTCCCCTGGCTCAGGGCTGTCCCCTGGTTCTGGCTGTCCCCTGGCTCAGGGCTGTCCCCTGGCTCTGCTGTCCCCTGGCTCAGGGCTGTCCCCTGGCTCTGCTGTCCCCTGGCTCTGCTGTCCCCAGGCTCTGGCTGTCCCCATTGGTGTCCCTGCCCTGGTCCCCAAGATCTGCTCCCTCCGGGTGACCCCTCGCAGCTGCATGGCCCCAGGGGCAGGAATTGGGGTTCAGTGTGTGCTGAGCTGTGCAGAGCTGTGAGGAGCTGTGAGGAGCTGTGAGGAGCTGTGAGGAGCTGTGAGGAGCTGTGCAGAGCTGTGCTGAGCTGTGCTGAGCTGTGCTGAGCTGTGCTGAGCTGTGAGGAGCTGTGCAGAGCAGCTCAGAGAGCCTTGGGAAGATGCTCAGGTGTGCAGCTCAGGGTCAGCAGTGCTGGGTGCTGCTAAACACAAATGGAGAGGGAAATGCCACACCTAGGAGAGACAAATTTGGGCTGCTCGATCAGCAGTCCTGCAGGTGGCTGAGGATGCAGCGATGCTGTGATTTGAGCTGACAGGACCACGCAGATGTGCAGCACGGCTAAATTGTGGGATGCCACCAACAGAAACATCACCTCCAGAAAACTGAGTGGCAGCACGAAAGGCCAGCAAAAAATAAAAATACAGCTGCCAGAAATAGAGAGCAGCGCTGTGTGAGCGTGGCATTCGTTGGGTTTGGTTTTGGTTGAGATTCAAAGACAAGGCTCATCTTCCCACGCAAACAGCTGTGTGTATGTGCCTCAGATCTAGCTCTGTTTTAAGAATAATTTTTTGGGCTAGGTTTTTGCTGATCAATCAGAACTTTGCTTAGGCATGCATCAGTTTCAAGCAGACTTGCACTGAAAAAAGTTATTGGGTGCAAAACGACCCAAAATTACGTTTGTTTTGAAGAAAGACTGATTCTGGAGGTAGTATTTTAAGGACCTGAGTTTCCATCTTCTTCCCTTTCTTTTACCCTGGCTTTTCCTCCTTTCCCTGCTGCTCTCTTCCCTTTCTCCCACCTTGTGTTTGTTGCCTTCCATGGAAAATTTTGCAAGCTCTATATCATCTTGGTGAAGGATAAGGAAAAAATAAATCTGAATTTCTTTCTGCAAAGAGCAATGTCCCACCACTTCAACTGCTGAATTCAAGTCAGGCAAAAACTAAAAAACCTTCATATTCAGAAAGAAAACAGATTGTAATTAGTACTCCCACTGGATACAATAGTTTTTGAGTGCTGCCAAGCAGACCTTAGGAAGCTGAGAAATGATTTATTAACACTTGTGAATGGAAAATGCTAGTAAATAAAATAATTCTTGGTGTGGTCCAGCAATTTTAATAAGAGTGGAGAACAAACAAGAGTATGAGAGAAGAAAAAGAGCACAGAATAACAATGCTCTGCTAGGCAGGGAGATATGAAGATGCCTTTAGCAGAGTCAGTGCTGACAGAGTTTAGCTGGTGGAGGCTGTGAGGAGCTGCTAGAGAAGTTTCAGAGTTTCTTTGTCCCAATTCTCATTTTTACCATGACTGATCATTGCTTCCCCTGGCTCTGCACAGGTGGGAGCAGCTGTGCACAGCCTCCACAGGGAGCTGGGCGGAAAGCAGGGAGAGGTGCTGGGGAGCAGTGAATAGAGCTGCAGAAAGAGTGAATTTTTAACTCAGCAATTTTTTAACACCTTACTTTAAATTGGCAGGCAGGATTTGGGTGGTTCTGGGATGGTTAATCTGGCAGGGGCTTTGGCTGGGCAGGCTCGGGTTCCCGTATTTCTCCTTTTTCCCATCCCCGTGTCCCGTGGGAGCTGACCCTGCTGTGAGCCAGCCTGTGCTTTGAGCAGCATCGTGCTTCTCCTTTCCTGCCCAGGCTCTGCCTCCTTTTCCCTGTGTGTCCTTCCTTTAACCCTGAATGAAGCATCCCTAGAGCTGCCACCAGCTCAGGCTTTAAAGTGCTCCATAACAAGATTTCTGACTGAACATTTCCTCAGAGAAGAATATTAGATTTGTTTCCAGGAGTGTCTGGCTCTATGCTACCCTGAAATCTCAGATACATGCAGTAACTGACTTTCAGAGATGAAATCCATCATCCTTCCCACTCCCTTGCTTTCCCTTGATTTTCTCCTGTCCGAGGATGCCTCAGTGCAGAAGGGAAATCTAGAGATGAAATTCATCTTTCCCACTCCTTGCAGCTGGGAGTTTCTCCTGTCCAAGGAAGTCTCCGTGCAGAAGGGAAATCTTGTGGCAAGGGGCAGGACTGAAGTCTCTCTTGGTCCAAGATGTGAAGGCAGTGAGGGCTGGCAGAGGGGAGCAGGATCAGCCACAGCTTCTCAGGAGCTTCCATCTGCTGCAGATGAGTGCAAATGAACCAAATGGGGTCCCTGAAATGGCAGGGGACACCGAGAAGGTCTCCTCTGCACCAGGATCACCCACGGCTTCTCAGGAGCTTCCATCCACTGCAGATCAGTGCAAATTTAACAATTGGGGTCCCTGAAATGGCAGGGGACACAGAAATTGTCTCTTTTCTCTCTCCAAACCCAAACCCACAGCTCCTCCTGCCCCAGCAGCTTTAGGAACCTTCTCCTTTCTCGTCCCTCTCCATGAACCTGGGAGTGCCAATGTCCTCTGCTTTCCTCAGGCACAAAATGAGCTCAGAGTGTCGCTCTGATTTTCTGATATTCGTGGAGGTTCGTGGAAGCTCGCAGGGAGGTCAGGCAGGCAGCAGCAAGATGGCAAAAAGAGAAACTTTATTTACAAGAACTTCTTTATATATTCATTAATAGTCTAATAATTATTGATCAATAGTTTTTCCACCCCCTAAGATGATTGGTTACAGCTCTAGAGCGTCCAGCACCAAAACAAAGAGATTAGAAAGCACAAGAATGCAACTTATCTCTATTCTCCATGAGAAAGAAGAGAAAGATTTTAAAACAGTGCAACTACACCCAGAATGCAGGCGGTCAGGCCAGGGCAGAAATGCCGAAATTCGTTTGCAAATGTGTCAGCTCATGCATTTTTAAACAGGTGTCAGGAAGGGTCGCTGTTGTTTCAAAAGGCGTTTAATTGGCATTCCACTTTGCCTTGTTTTAATTGCACAGAAATGCGGCGAGAAGAAAACCTGTGAGTGGGAGATTAAATAGGACAGTCTGTCTGCAGTGAAATGGAGTTTCCTTAATTAAATCCGCTCAGAAGTTGCTAAATTTTTGTCACTTGTTTTATTTCACCGTTTAGTTTGTGGAAAACCTTTCTGCAGCCTTCTCCTGGGTCAGCCTGTTGGGTTTTGCCCTTGGGGAATGGAGTTTTTTTTCAGTGTTTTATCCAGAATGTGGTGTTTGTGCCTCCACAGAAGGAAACCTATAAATGCAGGTGAAATTTCCACAGGCCTCACCTGCCAAGCAGCACATAATGAGTTGGGTTAATGATCCCTCTGCCTCCGGAGCAAACTGGGGACTTTGGCTGCTGCAGTGGTGATTAGGGATTTCAGCTGCTCTGCGCAGAATGAGGCTGAGCTGACAAAAAGGTAATTATGCTGCAGTGCATTACGAGGCAGGTACTGCACGTGTAATTACTCAAGAATTTGTCTGTGTGTTTTCTTAGCTCCACAGCCACCCCCTAACAGCAGAAGCAGGGACGGCTGGTGCGGGGTGCCTGCCAAGAAAAGCAAATTAGAAGGGTTATTACAAACCAGTGTTTTCCTGTGCTCAAAGCCAAATTTAACAAATGCTCGCTCCCTCTCGAGAGGGGGAGTAAGAAATGGAAAGAGAACCAGAGAGCTGAATTTCTGACAGGAATTGAAGTACTTTGTTGATGTCTGTGTGGCTCTGCTCTGCTCTGCTTTCCGCTGCCATTCCAATAACACAGCAGAACGGCAGCGCACGGAGGGCTCTGGGGAGGCACTGAGGATTTATTTTGGGGTTTTGGGGCAGGCAGTGTCCATCCCTGGGCTCTGCGCTCGGATGGGTGCAGATAAGGTCATTTTTGTCCTGCTGTCCCAAACTGACGTGGCAGGGTGAGCATCCTGTCCCAGCTGCATCCCGAGGAGGTGGCACTGAGGGGAAGGGAAGGCTGCTCGTGCTGCACATCCTAAATTATTCATCTAGCCCTGCCTGCCAGGTTAAAATTGGAACGTTATTTCCGAGGTCTTCAGGCAGGCAGATTTGCTCTGCCATGTGAAAAACCTCAGTTTCTTTCACGTTCTTCTCCTCAACCCCCCTTTAGAAAAAAGTAACAACTCCCCCCCACCCGAACCTACAGCTCAACGCCCTGGAGGTTTTTATAAGCAGCCCTAGGAAGCTACTCCCAGTTGTGTTTTCTTGGTCACAAAGCTGTTGGACAGTGCTTCCCTGGCTCTTCTGACATAGAAAGGATTTTCCATACAGCTCTGCATTGTTTCTAACGTTGAATCTAATTTTCATGTGCTCAGGTACAGCGTTGTCTAAAAGAAAAACTGCTGGAAATTGGGTTTTTAAGAGAGCAAAACACTTGCAGCAGAATAAGATTATATCTGCAGTTATCATGGTGGAATTTGCATCTCCATAATGGAGAAATCCTTGCTGATAAAATAAGAATGCAGTTTTATATTAGATGATGAAAGGCTTATGGAGAGACTGTTTGCTTGAGTCTGGCACAGCTATCTGGAAATTACCTACGATTTGTAGTGCAATATAACACAAGGTTTCCTGTGGCATCCTGACGGTCCTGCTCTCATCCAGTGAGGACAGCAGTGGTGTGGGATAGGAAATGCTTCGATTAGACAGGAGGGGAGAAGATGATGCTGACGGAATTCCTCCAGATCAATAGGTCCTGGGTTAAATGCTGCCATGAGATTTGTCATTTCAGTGTCTCTGCAGACTCAGCTTGTACTGCAGAGATTTATTTTTTTTTCTTTCTGGACACATTCTCAACTATTTCTTGATCAGGAGAGTTTATAAAATATTTTCTTTTTTTCTCACTCTTTTTAGCAAAGGTTTAACTTTTCGTGCACTTACATAACAGTAGCCAATGTCTTGATGTGTCCTGGGCCTTAACAGCTTGTCCATCAGCAGGTTTAGTTAGAGGATATAGAGGGGAAAAAGGATTTTAAACAATTGCTTTAATGAAAAAATGAAAGGTCCCCTTGGATTTCTTTCCTTCTTAGGGAAGAAGGTATGAGAATGATGCTTGGGGAACATGACTTCGAGTGGGAGATCAAAGAAGCTTGGTCTGGTTAGTTTATCCATGGAAAGGGAAGGGAAGGAGTCACTCTGGTCATGGTCTAGAAGAACCAACATTGATGAGAGACTTCTGATACTCAATAGTGTTTTGATCTCCATATTTCTTATTCTGTTAGATCTAAGGATTTGATGCTGAGTTTAATATGCAAAAAAATAAATTATGGATAATTAATCTCTGTAGATACTTTGGGAAGTAGTGGATTCTTCCTCACTTGTAAGTCTTTAATTCAGTAGTACCTCCCTCTTTGGTACGTGTTTTTCTTTTCTAAGTGATAAGGCAGAGGAAGGTTGATAAAGATGATGCCAAGAGCCTGTGTAAAACTGTTAGGCTCAAGCAGAGGTTTAGGCTTTGGAGAAGTTGGTCAGTGTTCTCAGCCTGAGTTGTGTAAAAGATCACAATAAAGGGCGGAATGCTGCCTTCTTTCCTTACAAAAACTGATCTGAGAATATGATCAGTAAGTAAAGTGAATTATTAGAAATCAAGGGGTACTGCTAAGTGAAAAAACATAGTAACCACATACACTGGGAGAGAAATGACCAAATCAAGGATTTTTCTGTCTCGTTTCCTTCTGCCTTAGCAAACCTTGTCCGTTTGCCTGGCTGGTGTTGTTGAAGCAGTAATGGCCAGATGTGTTTTATTGGCTCTGTGAGCATCCAGCAGTGGTGCAGTGGTGCAGCAGCAGTGCAGCTCCCGCCTGGTGCTGCTTCCCCTGCTTGGGAAAGACACAATGGTCCTGCAGAGATTGATTAAGCAGTGCATCCTTGACAGGGCTTGCGGAATAATCAGGCCTCTGGGAACTCTGGAGATTACCACCGCGAGCCCTGGGCTCCCCTGGGTGTGTTTATCGCACAGGATCCTCACCATGGAGTGATTATTAATAGCCTCTGTTTGTTAGAAATATTTTGCTGCTGCTGGAGTGCTCCCCTGGACATTCCTCTGCTCTGTGTGGCTTGCTGTGAAAGGAGACTCTGAAGCCACACTGCTGACTTTAGAGCCCAATATCGCTTTTCATCTGCACCCAGTGGCAGCAGAGGTCCCCATGTCACCAAATTTCCCCTGGAGGTGAGAGCTGCAGGGCTGGCAGGGCTCAGTGCCCAGCGCTGACAGCCATCTCTCCCTGTAGAGCACTCAGCAGGTGAGGAGCTCTCCTGTAAGTGACCTAAATAAATGTTTATTTATCTAGGTCATGTGCCTGATATGCCCTGTCAGTGACAGCTTGATTTCCGTGCTGTGCCAGAGACAAGAGTTTCACACGACTTTGGGGTGCAGATCTTCCTTGCACGCTCAGGCCATTCCTGGCACGGAGAGAAGGAAGGAAAGCCTTTCCTGGCGCTGGCAGGAGTTTCCAGCAGCACTGGCAGCTGTGGCTGCACCTGCCAGGATGGCACAGGCAGCAGTGCCTGCAGCTCTGGCAGCTCTCCCTGCACCTCCTGAGCCTCCTTGCCTTCCCTCTCCTTCCTGCACAGATCGTGTGCTCTGCCCTCTGCTCTCATCTAAGGTGAGCATCCAGGCAGCCTCAGAGCAGCTCAAGTGCTGCCAGGATCCCATCATTCTGCTCTTTTTACACCTTTCTAGAGCAGAAGGAAGCAGCAGGAGCAGAGCCATCAGTCCTCTGTGTGCTGAGAACGTCACACGAGGAGAGCTCTTGGCAGAGCTCGGTCAGCTCGGGCAGGGTCGGTCACCTGTGGCTCGGGGATGGAGCCAGGCTGCTCAGGAAAAAAACATTTTCCATCTGTCTGTGAAAAACCGCTGTGGACAGACCCTGAGTAACTCCAGCTCTTTCAATTAAAAAGAATAATTTGGATTAGCAATTAGCCCTTTGTTTCAGCCAGCTTTGGCTGGGCTGGGAGTGAGTCCAGGTGCAGCACCTGGGAGATAGATACCCAAAATAGATCCGAATGAGCTGCAGCACTGACGAGGCTGTGCTGTGTTCCCAAGGGCTTCCCCTGTCCTGTGCGGATGCTCCTTGGAGCACAGGACAGGAAATGAAAGCCCTGTGAGCACTCCCTGTGTGTGCAGGTAATGCTGGTGTCGTCACTGCAATGATCTGTGTGCTCTAAGGCTTGGAGCTTGATCAGTCTTCTCTCCTAATTCAGGGTTTTTGTTTGGCTCTTCTAGAAGAGTTTCCAGATTGTGCATGAGGAGGAAAGAACAGGACAGGAGGCATCTGAATTTTCTGAAAGCTGGAATGAGTGTCCTAGCCTAATAACAATGACTTTTGCGTGTCAGTGTGTGTGGAACCTCCCTGGCTGCATCAGGAATTCCTGTAGACTCAAACTACAGACTTTTGGCTTGTGAACATACAGGGTTTTGTGCACAAAAGGCACAAATCTTGAGAGTCAAATTTAAGAATCTTCCTCACTACATATACAGGGTTTTTTGGAGGGTGGTGGATGGATTTTGTTGATTTGATTGTTTTTGGTGATTTTTTTTTTTTTTTTTTTTTTTGGCTTTTGAAAGGTTGACAGTAAAGAAACTGAGAGAACTAAGAAAACAGATTGTAGAATACAGATATTCTTGAGGCCAGCTTTGTGGCTTAATTAGACACAAAAAATAGAATTTAGCAGTATTTTGCTCACTGCTGCATTGACTGGATTAAGGTAGCTTTACTGGAAGGGAGGGAATGTTAGAAGTGGATAATGTAATCATAAATTGTAATAAAATGTGAGTTCAGGAGCACCCCATAAATGAGAATGGCCTTTGCAAAGCCGAGTTGGAGTGTTATCCATTGAATAATGATGCAGTGAGCAACTATTGCCTTCTTGCTCTTAGCATCCATCAGGTTCAATCACTTCTGCATCAGTCATTCTGCATCGTGCAAAATGTCATTTTAATAGAGCAGTGACATGGGATCAATAGCACCTTCCTGGAAAATTAATTGTATTTGTCTTGTACTGCTTGCTGGATCTTCAGGAGATCACAAATAAAGTAGAAAGTATTCCGGGCAATAAAGTGAATAAAACTGTGTTTCAGTAGTGCTATGGAAATATCCAACATTAGGCAGTGCTGTCCTGAGACACTGTCCTAATCTTCTGAGACAGGTTTAAGCCCACCTAAATGAAATATTTTCGTATTTTCTGGAACTCACACACGTGTGTGTGTGTGTAGAAAACTGAGGAGGAGCTGCAGGCAGTGAAAGAACTGGAGTTGTTCTGGCACAGGATTGTGTAGTGAGTCTGAATTCAGTGCAGTCTCACATCCTGGGGGCGAAATAGCTCCAGGGGATCCATGAATCAGCTTGGCTTTGCCCAGGTGCTCAGAAGTCTTTGGACATTGCCCATGGGCACCATCGTGTTGGTTTAGATTTCCTGAGATTCGCAGAAGCTGGCAGAGGAAGCAGGCAGACGAAACCAAGATGGCGAAAAGAGAAACTTTATTTACAAAAACCTCTTTATATATCCATTAATAATCTGGCAACTATTGGTCAGCAGGGAATCCACCTCCTAAAACCATTGGGCACAGCTGTACAACACCTAGTACAAAACACAGAGATTAAGGAAGTAAAAGAATGCAGCTTATCTCTATTCTCCCTGAGAAAGAAGAGAAAGATTTCCAAAACAGTGCAGCTGCACCATCGCTGCCAAGCAAGGGAGTTCTGACATCTCCTGTCTCCTCCTGGTTGTGCTCCACAGCTCAGAGTCTCACACTGCCCATGAGGTTAATTTCTGGGTTGGATGACTTAATGAAAAAAGTGTGGGGAAGGCTGGCTTAGACTGTGCAGTGGATAGAGAAATGTGGTAATTATATGAGAGCACACGCTTTCCCTAAATTGCTCCAAATTCAGAGCACTGGAAGCAGACATGAAGCTTGGTGAAAGAGGTTCGGGAAGCAGAGGAATAGCACAGGCATGAGGAAAAGAGCCTGCAAGAGAAAGAGCTGAATTACTGTTATTAAAGCAAAATGTATCCTGTTTTCCATTAATTTTTTACTGATTTTCACAATGTATAAAATTGCTTTCATTTTAATTCATCCAATGTTATAGCCTTAAATACTTAAATATGTTCTTCTACCCATACATTTCCATAATAATTTTATCTTTTTGTCTTTTTCTTACTGGTAATGAGCTTTGATCAAGTTGACATAGGACAGTGTGTGTATTTTGACCCATGGTAATATCTGTGAATGCTGCTTCTTGTTGTCTTTATCATCAGGGCCCATGACTTTTCCCATCAACAGAGTAAATTGGTCTGTATATTTGGAAAAAAAAAAAGGCATTGATGATTTATGACTTTAAAAACTGGACATGAAGTCTACAGTGATGTTAACAGATCTGTGTGTGAGTGAAAGCACTTTTTGATATTGTTTTATTTGTTTAAAAATGGATATTCTGGTGTTGCATTTCCTGGGCATTGCGTCCAGAGCAGAAATGAGCTCCAATGCAGTGCACTCCCAGAGCTTGTCTGAGCCTGGTGTTTCTCTGACAATCAGAGCAGGAGGTGTATTTTAGCTGTTGGCACCACTTCTGTGTGGAATTTCTCACAGCTTTGCAGGACTGGAGGTAGAATTGGTGTCTGAAAAGCCCTGAATGAGCAGGGCGAGGGTGTGCACTCAGCTTTCAGATTCTGCCTTCCTCTCTCTGCTCACAAACTCGGCTCTAAATTGAGAAGAGGCTGCCTGAAAAGGCTTCTTATGTTATTTCTGTGCTCATCATTGCTCTCAACATGTCAGCGTGATGAAAGCCACTGCAGGAATGTAAGATCATTGTGATCATTCCTGTTTTCCTCAGAATGGAGTGAAAAAGAGGTCACGGGGAATGATGCTCACAAAAAGGACTGGAGAAAGGCAAATGAAACGCAGCTATTTGACTTGTGATGAACATTTGGATGGATTGGACTGGAAACAGGACATTCCTTGCTCTGACTGAAATCACTGCTGACCGAAACACCACAAATGGCCAGAGAGAGATGTCAATGCTGAGTCCACACGAGTGGACCATGCAGCATTGTTATCCCTCATCTTCTCTGGAAACGTGGTCATAAAACATTTAAAAATCAGGAGCAGAGGCAGCCCTGATTTCCCCATCCTGCCCCACTTTCTGACACAGGAGTCCCTGGGGTCACCTCTGCTCCCTCCTGCTCTGTCCCCACCCCAGACCACCCTGAGCCTTGACCTTGGAGCAGCTGATCCTTCTCTGTCCCTTTTCCTGTGGTGAAAATCCTGGAGTAGAATAATTCTGAATTACCTTGCGAGGCTGTCGGGGGCATAATGAATATTTGCAGAGCACTGTGAGACCCTTGAATGAAAGAAGCTATAAAAATGCAAGAAGTTATTTTTTATTTATGAAGGTCCTTTGGGTTTTGGCCAACAGCATGAATTGTTGACATTTAATTATTGAAACAGTATGCCTATCAGAGCCCTTATGGTAGGAGGAGATAAATAATGCAGAAGACTTCAGAAAACCTGGTCAATACCCTCCTGAGATCTGAAGCAAATACACAGACACATAGCTCTAGCCTAAAAAGAACTGAATAATTAAACCAAGGAATGAGATCAGTTGTTTGGAATGCTTTTTATAATTTGTGCACAATGTTCTACAAATTATTTAGTATTAGTGCATTACTTCCAAGCAGCCTTTTCCAAATAAATACCACCCTGCTTTGCCTGTAAGAGTGTCTTCATTGGGTGGTTGTGTCAAGGACCAGGGAAAACCTGAGAGCACTTTAAGTTATTTGAGCAATTACAATGTTTCTTCCTGATATCTTGAAGTTTTTTTAAAAAAACTTACCATAGAACCAATTAATATTTTTAAATATGCAATCAGACATTTTCATATGAAAAGAAAAAAGGATTTAGATGCTTAGAATGCTTTTGAAGAAGTTGCTTAAAAAGAAGGAAGAGCCTGTGCAGTCACATTAATTATACAGTATACTTTAGATGATGTTTTTCATCCAAGCGTGGCAAAGTTTTTACAACTGCTGAGGCTTAATGTCACTGCAAGGCAAAGTACATAATCTACAGTGCTGATGGATAAAGTGAGACACTGATGTCTCACGTAATGGCTCAAATAACTTAAAATGCTCCAATATTTTCACTGGTCCTTGATACATTCACACAGTAAAAAGAGCCTTATGGGATCTCAGGTGCCCAGCAAGGAAAGAAAATTCTGTTCTTCCTCTCCAGGGAGTGCTTCCTTCTCCCCACACTGTAGAAGAGAGTGGTATTAGCATTTAGAGAGGATTTCTAGAAAGGACAGAGACCTCAGGACACCAACAAACCATCCCCTTTAGCCTGCCCTGCTCGTTGGTTGCTCATTTTCACACCTGGATTTTGGTGGCACAGAGGTTTACACATTGGTGCAGTTGGCTGGCTCCAGGAGGGTCTGGTTTATGGACACAGGGCTGCAGGCTGAGTGAGTCTGAGACCAGAGCTCCATTCCATGGACTGCAGAGCCTGGACACGATGGCAGTGCAACCTCTGACTGAGCATGGGATCTTTGCTGTGATTTCAATGCAGGGACCCTTCTGCCAGCTTTCTTGCAATGCATTAATTCAGGAATTTATCCACTGCAATAGATCGCAGTGATTTTGACTAACGTAGAGCTGTCAATGAAATGATTATATTCGATAATTTCAGACAGGAACAGCACTTTTTGTTGCAGCCGTGTCAGGTTTGTCCCCAGGGTCTGTGCTGCAGGGACGATGCTCTGGGCAGAGCCGTGCACAGTGCAGTTTGCTGTCCATGGATTCCCCAGCCCCATCCCCACAGCATCTCATCCCTCTGCCTGTCTGTGGTGAGGGCTCTGCCTGTGTCTGAGCCTGCCCCAGCTAGCAGACACGACAGCCTCGCAGCCCTGGGTGCTGTGGCTCAGAATGGTTGGGAGAGGGACAGCAGCCAATTTCTGTGACAGCTGTAGGAGAGGATTAGTGAGTCCCACAGATGTGAATGATTCCTTCCAGCAATGCAACTTCTGAGCTACAGAACACTGATGGGAACGAGTAATTCAGGCTGAAAATCCTGTGGCTGGGGCAAGGGGTGCTGCTGGATGCTGCTCCCTATCTGAGTGGGGCTGAAAGGATAAAAAATCATCTCCACCTTTACTTTTCTGTTTTTCTTTCTTTCTCTATCCTTAGATACTGTAGTTCAGCATAGCCATTGCACATTTACGTTTGATATTTCCAGTGTATTTGTTTGGGAAGTTTTGGAAACAGAACTGAAGCTTAATATTTCATCTGGCACCATAAGGAAACAGGCAGATGGTTGTTCTCAGATCGTTAAAGGCGTTTCCTTCGCTTTATATTATATTATACAAAAGGCTACAAATGAGTGGAAGACTTTTAAATGCTTCTGATGTGTTGTTCAGCTCAATTTTTGCAGTTACGCTTTCAAAACATTTGCTCTGATACTTAAACAATAGGCATTTCCCATGCTGCAATATAAGGCTTTTTGGAGGAGTTTGGTTCCAGCACTGCTGAGTGTGTGCCTTGCATTTGACTTTGTCACCAAGAGGCACCTGCTGAGTGTGAGGTCCAGGAGTTAAATTGTCCATGCCATAAACCAGGATGGAGGAATATTGAAAACAGAAACCATACCCCAAGGTACATCCTGTGCTTAAAAATTCGGTGTGTTCTGGGATCCCTGACAGAATGCAGAATGTTCCCATGATCACCTTTCTCTAATTATTCTGCTTAATTGTCTTAAAGATTAAAGGCAATCTGAGGTGGGGAAAAATTGGGGGAAGGGACAGGCTTAAAACATGAATGAGAAGGTCTGGAATCAATCTGTGGCACTGACTTAGCTGAGTGATGCTAAATAAATCAGAATCTCTTCCTTTCCTTGCCGTAGTCATTGAGAGGAATGAGAATGTCTGTACCTGGCTGAGGGAAGGTGTTCAGGGCAGGGAGCCTGTGCATTGCCTGAATAATGTGAATTTTACACAACTTCAGGAGAGCTGTGGCATGGGGCATGGCAGGGCAGGCACAGAGGGACTGTGGATATTAAAACCACTGCAGATTTTGAGAACCAAGGTCTCGTATTCATTTCTTCCTGCCATGAGCTGTCCCTGTGTCACCGATATTTGCGTGGGAGGTGCAGTCACATCTGCCGTGGATGGCAGTGTGCTGTGGGCTCGGCTCAGCTCAGTGTCAGCTCGCGTTAAGCTGCAGCTCCCTCCGCTCCTCCCCAGCCTCCCTTCCCTGCTTTGCTGCAAAGTAGGTCATTGCAGAACTGCAAGCTGTGTTTTCTCCCTCTCCCCCATGTGGCTGCTGGAATACATTTAATTGCAGAGAGAGCATCAAAGCTGGAGTAGCCGAGCTCAGCTCCAGAAGATAATTAGCGAATCTCCGTCAGGGCTGCTGCAGGCTGAGCTGCACTCGGGGATGGCTAAATGAGCAGGCGTTGGGAATCCTCACGTTTTGAAAAACAATTCCTCTTTGAGACTCCAATGGGTGTGTGTTTTCCTGGGCCAGGGCAGGGCTTGGATTCCCAGTTCAGCTGCTCTGATGAGTTTGTGGGGAGGTGATGGGGTGTGGATGTCTTCAGTGCTGTGTTTGGAGGCCTGGCTAGAACACAGAACAGGAATAACAAACAGGGCTGAGGAGAAAGAGAGAATGAGGTTTGACCACAGCTGTGCCAGGTGAAGGGCAGGGGCCAAGGCTCCTGCAGGTGTGACACACCAGGGATGCTGTGGCACACCAGGGATGCTGTGACAGTGCCAGGGATGCTGTGACAGTGCCAGGGATGCTGTGGCACTGCCAGGGATGCTGTGGCATCAACCAGGGATGCTGTGACACACCAGGGATGCTGTGACACACCAGGGATGCTGTGACACTGCCAGGGATGCTGTGACACTGCCAGGGATGCTGTGGCATCAACCAGGGATGCTGTGACACACCAGGGATGCTGTGGCACACCAGGGATGCTGTGGCACACCAGGGATGCTGTGACACACCAGGGATGCTGTGACACACCAGGGATGCTGTGGCATCAACCAGGGATGCTGTGACACACCAGGGATGCTGTGACACACCAGGGATGCTGTGGCATCAACCAGGGATGCTGTGACACACCAGGGATGCTGTGGCATCAACCAGGGATGCTGTGACAGTGCCAGGGATGCTGTGACACTGCCAGGGATGCTGTGACACACCAGGGATGCTGTGACACTGCCAGGGATGCTGTGACAGTGCCAGGGATGCTGTGACACACCAGGGATGCTGTGACACTGCCAGGGATGCTGTGGCACTGCCAGGGAGGCTGTGGCATCAACCAGGGATGCTGTGACACACCAGGGATGCTGTGACACTGCCAGGGATGCTGTGACACACCAGGGATGCTGTGGCACACCAGGGATGCTGTGGCACACCAGGGATGCTGTGGCACACCAGGGATGCTGTGACACACCAGGGATGCTGTGACACACCAGGGATGCTGTGACACACCAGGGATGCTGTGACCCACCAGGGATGCTGTGACACACCAGGGATGCTGTGACACTGCTAGGGATGCTGTGACACTGCCAGGGATGCTGTGACACTGCCAGGGATGCTGTGACACTGCTAGGGATGCTGTGACACACCAGGGATGCTGTGACACTGCCAGGGATGCTGTGACACTGCCAGGGATGCTGTGGCACTGCCAGGGATGCTGTGACACACCAGGGATGCTGTGACACACCAGGGATGCTGTGACACACCAGGGATGCTGTGGCACTGCCAGGGATGCTGTGACACACCAGGGATGCTGTGACACACCAGGGATGCTGTGACAGTGCCAGGGATGCTGTGACACACCAGGGATGCTGTGGCACACCAGGGATGCTGTGACACACCAGGGATGCTGTGACACACCAGGGATGCTGTGACACACCAGGGATGCTGTGGCACTGCCAGGGATGCTGTGGCACTGCCAGGGATGCTGTGACACTGCCCCTCCCTGTGACTGTGTCAGCACAGCTGCTGTGAAACACTCGAGTGCTGCACGTGCTCAACTGTTGAAGCTTTTGGAGGATTCAGATGGAGAACTGATTGGAGTAGAGGAGGGTTTGGCTGTAGAAGTTCTGGCTGCTAGGTTTAAGGACAGGATAAGAAATTAGGATAGCCAGAGACTCTTCACAGCTCTGTAGGAACTTCCTAAATTAACTCCTGTGTGAACTTACACAGTAATGTAGTTCCCCAGATAAGGATTAAGGTATTATTTTAAAGACTTCAGTAAATCATTGCACTTTCGTGATTATGAGATAAACTGGTAAGCATTGCCACAAAAATCTTTATTTACAACCCACGTACAGACTCTCATTTTGCCATTTTAAGCATCATACCAGCGTATTTTGGGGGTTTGGTTTGGGTTTTTTTACGTGGGATGAACTTCCTCATCTTGGTCACATAGATTGTCCTAATAATTGGACAGTTAAATGATGGAAGTTTTTTCCGGAATCCTCCCGCGGCCATAAGTGCTCATGTTGTCATTTGTCACCGGGAAGGGCTGAATCTGCAGGGACAGCCTGTCACACATTGACACTGCTCATTAAGCTTCATTGGCAGCTGCAGCCCCAAGATTTTAATGCAGACAGCTTCCTCTCAGGTCAGGGAAATAACATAGATAGTCCTAAAATCCAAACCCTCCACTGTCACTGTGCAGCGCAGGAGCTGCTCACGTTCTTGATGTCACCATGGGGCAGAGCATCAACCTCATTGGTGTCACCATGGGGCAGAGCATCAACCTCATTGATGCCACCATGGAGCAGAGCATCAGCCTCATTGGTGTCACCATGGAGCAGAGCATCAACCTCGTTGATGTCACCATGGAGCAGAGCCAAGGGCAGTGCCCGTGGAGCTGAGGGTGGCTCGGGCTCTGAGCTGGGCTGGATCTCCCTGCAAGCTGTGCCAAGCTGGCAGTGACCCTGCCTGCTGTGACCCCCTGGAGTAATTACATCAAGGGTCTTTATATGGATTTTTATCAGGCTTTGGAAGGATGTTCGTGCTGGCTCTTGGCTGCTGCACTTTACCATTTTCTGAAATTCAGTAATCATTTCCTGTGGGGGTTTTTCTGTCGTGGTCTGCCTTGTCCAGAGCAAGGCTACTTTATTCACTCGTGGTTGAATACAGATTGAGAAAGGAGGAAAGATGTTAGCCCAGAGTCAAAGACACCTCTGCTCCACTGGAAAATGTCTAAAAATGTGCAAACGATTCTCTCGTTTCACCATCAGAGCAGCTTTGCTTTGTTTGGACATGAGGCTCCTCAGCTCCTGAGTTTTCTGAAAGGTTTTTCTGTAGGCTCCCAATCTACCCTAAATCCTTGTACATATCTTTTTTTCTTGCCTTTGGAGAGCCTGTCCCTGGATTTGCTGCTAGCTCTGCTGGCTCCATGTTCCTTTTTGTGCCTTAATTTGTGGATCAGGGTAATGCTGCTCTCCCCCTGTACACCCACTGAACACTTACAGCTGCAGAGTGAGCTCGCTGTCATTATTTTTCCTTGCTGTGTGGGGAGCTCCTTTCTGTGGCAGAAATAACAACATTCGTTCCTCATTAATTTAAATTACAAATGGAACACAGAGATGGTGGCGGCTCAGGAGTGCAGAGTCAGGCCCTGGGCTGGCACAGCTCAGCATCTCCTCCGGAGGGCAGGAGGCTGTGATTTACAGCAAATAAACATTTACAGCAGCTCTGAAAGCCTTCCCACTGTCTGTCACCTGCTGTGGGGCTCACCTGGTGCCTCACCTGGGGCTCAGCGGCAGGGTGGGAGCACGGGGAGGGTAAGGAATGGGGAAAGGCTTGTTTTGTCCTAAAAGGGAGAAGAGCAAGGCAGGGTCAGTCTGTCTGTGCCCCAAGGGTCAGGGGCTCCAGACTCTGCCCCCAAAAAGGGACAAGAGCAAGGCAGGGTCAGTCTGTCTGACCCAAGGGTCAGGGGCTCCGGACCCTGCCCCCAAAAAGGGACAAGAGCAAGGCAGGGTCAGTCTGGCTGTGCCCCAAGGGTCAGGGGCTCCAGACTCTGCCCCCAAAAAGGGAGAGGAGCAAGGCAGGGTCAGTCTGGCTGTGCCCCAGGGGTCAGTGGCTCCGGACCCTGCCCCGTGCCTGTCCTTCTGTCCCTCCTGGGCTCCTCCCAAACTGCAGGGCAGGTTTCCAGGCCAGCCTTGTTCTGGTTCTGGTGACAGAGTGCACTAAAGGATCTCCCTGAGTCTGTGCAGCATGTTCAATAGCCTCAGCAAACTAAGCTTTTATTTATTTAAAGACAGGGTTTCTAAGAAAAAGCATACATCATGTGCTTTACCTTTAAAAGCAAAACTTTTTCCCCCAAGGTGTGAAAACCTGCTCTTCTCTTGTCTTAAAAGAAAGAGGATGTTGAATGAAATTATTCAGCAACCCTTTTTGAAGCTGTGTTTCTTTATTTTCTATTTCTCTGGAGTGCCATGGAAAGCTAATTATTATTTGGTCATGCTGGCTGAAATGTGAGATATCTCTGACAAGAAGGTGGTGTTCCCTTTTTCATGGCATCAAAGAAACACTTCATCAATCGAATCTTAACACTTTCTCTCGCTAATTTCCTTCCAGATATTTCTTTAATTCCAATGGCAAAAGCACCACCATTTTCCCATGTGCTTATTCTTTCAGGCGTTTCCCACGCAGGTGACAGATCTCTCTTTCGAAAAACTACAGATCATATAAAAAGTTGCAGATTTCAGATCTTTCTCTTCAGGGAATTGCCTCTTGGGCTATAAAGAAAAAAACTGAAAATTAAGTTTTTCCTGTAAAGTGTAATTAGACCACTTTTAAGAAACTCCATTATGAAATAGGACTCTGAGTTGGTGTACAGAAGCACATTAGTTGTTTCCTTGAACTTGCTTAGAAAGCAAAAGAGTTATTATTATTATTATTATTATTATTATTATTATTATTATTATTATTATTATTGTTATTTTGGGGCAGTTGGGGTTATGGCATTGTTGTGTCATTTTTTTCTGAGGTCCTATAACTAAGGTGGAGCTAAGCATTTTCAAAAAAGTTAAGATTTTTCTCTTTCATCCTGCAAATAAACCTTCCTCCATATTAAATCTTTTTCTAGCCAGTGAATTTTTTTTTGCTATCTTGTTTTCCATGCCTGATGTCCATTCAGTACCTGAAGTGGAAATACAGAAATGCAACAGGAAAATTGGATCAAGAACTGTAATAGCAGAAGAAGTATCTCAGATCAGCAGCTGAAGATTCCTTATTTACCCTATTAAGCTGAAAATGGCATAAATTTGAGCCTGGGTTTTGATCCTCAGCCTCCTTAGATGTACAGAAATCTGACTGAATGGACAGAGTGCTCTAAGTGTGTGTCACACACACACGGCACATTTAAAATCCATTGAGGCATTTCCTTGGCTCTGGGGGGGACGAGGGGGCTCTGTGATCTTGACATTAGAAAAAAAAATTAATACTAAAATTTGCATTCCTGAGTCATCTTGAGCTGTGCATCTCAGCCCTCATTCCATGGATATTAAAAAGGTTAAATTCACGTAGTTTTTGCCCTCCCCAGAGTTTTGGGAGCTTCCAGCACATCCTGCCAGCTCTGGGGATCACCCCTGAGCCCACTCTGACACACAGGGCTGCAAGCACCAAAACTCAGCAGGAAATTCCCTCTGATTGCTGTACATGCTCAGACTTCCCCTCCAAAATAAACAAACATATAAATAAATAATATTAATAAATAACTAAACAAATAAATAAAATTTAAAATAGATGTGATGTATCGAGGCAGTGTGTGTGAGGCTGGCACGGAGCTGGGTTTGAAGGGAGTTTTGTCATCCTCTGGAGAAGGTTTGTTCTCAAGTGTTCTGCTTTTGGGGCACAAGCCACTCCAGTGCTGCAAACCTCCTTTTGCTGTGTGTTGGCTCTGCATCTCCACAGGGATGGGGATGAGTGAGAAATGCTCCCCACCTGCTCGAAATGTGGAGTATTTGAAATGGGAACCCCCGTTCCCCTCCCTGCTGCTGCAGGGCTGTGCCACGCTGGGGAGCTGCAGTCTGGGGTGAGATTTGGGGAGAGGTAACAGTTTGTTTCTCTGCATTAATTTTATTTCTTTGAAACTTTTTTTAATGATTTAATTGACTCCCTGTGTAAAGGAGCTGGGTTTTGGGGTTTCTAACTGACCCAGGGGCACTGCTGACCTTTGATTCCCTTTGGTGCTGATGCTGAGCTTTTTACCAAACTCCTCTTTTAATCCTGTGAAAATCAGAACGCTGGGCAGAATTTGCTGCAGCCTGGTTGTGTCTTGTTCCCCAGAGCAGGTACAGGGATTTGGTGTCTCTGATAAGTTGGGGAGGTGTTTTTTAAAGCTCTGAGGAGTATGGCAGGAATGCAGCACTCCTGGGGCAGAGGTTTGTGCTGACCTCAGTGCACTCAGTTAATTTAGACCTTCCTGTTGCCCTCCTGCACAGAGGGTGAAATGCTGTAGGCTCTGAGAATCCACACTGGGCAAGTTCTTGGTGCTCTGTGTCGTTGTTGGGTGATCTCGGGATCATGAAGGGTTCCACTGGTCAGGTCTGCACTCTGGGGATTTGTGTTCCCTTCTGAGTGCAGACTCCACTGCAGAGTGTTTCCCTCTATAAATGTCTAACAAAAACCAGAGTATTCTAAAGCCCTGATGGGCAAAGCCCCTTATTTAGCTCACCAAAAGGCATGGGATTTGGAGCCACATTCTATTTTTTTACTTTTTTTTTTTTTTTTTTAAGTTGTAACATGAGGATGTGTAAGGATCAGGAACAAAAAGGTTCAGAAAGGCTGAGAGCAGTCACCAACGGATGACAAAACCTGACCTAGATTGTCAGTTTATCCTTTTTAGCTTCAAAACTTACATTTTTAGCTGCTAAGACCTTCTCCTGTCAGATTTTTTTGGGGCTTGGGGATTTGCATTTATTTTGAACTAGTCGTCTGCACACTCTCTGTGGTTTTATGAGGACAGGCACACACACTGTGTGTTCTTGATGGATTTGCTGGGTTGGATCACATCCCATTTCTTGCTTTCCTTTCCTCCCGTGGCAGAAGTTGTTTGGTGCTGTCTCGCAGGATAAATCGGAGGTGACAGTAAACAAGGAGCCTGACTCGGTGCCGTGTGCGTGAGCTGAGGGCAGCGTCGATTCCAGCGCTCGCGGATTTCCCCCAAGAGCTGTACCTCAGCCTCAGATGTGCCAGGGCTGGGAAATGCTTCCTGTCAGAACCAAACCCCTCTGCACAGCAAGGCTCTGCAGACAGACCTGCAGCACACTACAGTAGGAATGACTTTCCTTTGAAAGGAGGATAAATTTGATCAGTTTAGGGCAAAATGCAGAATTTGTTTCCAGTTGCAGAAATGCCTCCTCCCACCCCTCCTGCAGAGGGAATATTTCCATGCAGGGCTAGGTGTTATTATCCTGATTTATCATTATCTTTCACCCTGGAATACGTGTGCAGAAGCTGTATTTATTCTGATATCAGCACACACCCCTCGCTGAATCTGGAGTCGTGTTTTCAGTTCTGGCAGGAAAACCTCACTGCTGTGGTTTCCTAAAAAGCTCACCTTCCTGTGAATTGAATCCAGTTTCAATCCAGTCCTGTGTGTGATAGTGTGAATGAATATTAACTGAGACTGATGCGTAATTATTGTGTGAGGTTGACAGATAATTTCCATGGAGGAGCAGGACTGTGTGCAATTAAATTGCTGAAGGAATTACATGGACAATTATCATATATTTTGGGTAATGAAGAAATGCCAACTCTCTAAATGGATGTCTTCTGAGTAAACAGTTTCGTTCATTTCCAACCTCATTTATATAATGAAGGATATGCAAACTGCACTTGGACTGTAATAGATACAGCTCAGGTCAGCAGCTAATTTAAAATACATGTAAATAATACAACTCCCTTGCAGATATAATTAGTGGAAAGTACCAAATTTGGAGCCTCTGCTCTTGAAAATGGGAGCCTTAACTTCAAAAAGTGGTGAGCTCATTTGGCAAATTGCTGCACAGCTTCACCCAACCTTCTGCAGGTCACAGGAGTAAGTTACCTTCCCACTGCTTGAGATTTTCCACCTGTCTCAGTGCTCTCCCCTCTGTGAATGCTGCTGGGAGATTTTGGAGGTTGAATTCCACCACGCCAATCATCCTGCGTGCAGGAAAGGAAGAAATCTCTATGAAATGGGAGGTTTGCTGCACCTTTCTCGATTCCACTGAGACTGGGCTAAAGAAATCGAGTTATTGTGGTCCCAGCTCTGTTATTTACCCTCTGTGGGGCCTTTAACCATTTATTTAACTTGTGCTGGTTTACAGACAGGCTTTATTTTAGCTTCCCACCCTCTAGGCTAGCAGCAGCCAGAGGGGCTAGGGCTAGCCCCATGCCAATGCACTTGACCTCTCATCACCCTGGGTGAGCACAGAGTCCTGTTTATCTCCATTAAAAATGTCTGTCTGGCTCCCAGGTCTGTAAAGTGCCAAGCAAACAAATCCTTCACACGTCTTCATTAGTGCTCTGCCTGTGGAACCTCTTAATGAGGAAATTGCCACAGGAGCAGAGCACTTGGAAATGACAAAGGGCTTTTCTGGAGCTCCGTGTTAATAGTTAATTAAGCCGAGTAAAAATGCCATTCAGTTAAGGGCGTAGGTAAATTTAAGAGATTAAATATTGCTTTTTCCTCCTGCTTCATAATTAAAATCCAGTCCCACCGAGGCTCTGTGCCTTTTGGATCTGTACCTATCCCCCAGAAAAGTTCCTGTTCCTCCTTGCCCCTGCTGCAGACGACCAACACAGTGTGATGTATTTAACCTAGAGCTGCTATTCACTGCTTTGGACTTTATTTTTTTATGGAAGAGAAGAGAAGAGAAGAGAAGAGAAGAGAAGAGAAGAGAAGAGAAGAGAAGAGAAGAGAAGAGAAGAGAAGAGAAGAGAAGAGAAGAGAAGAGAAGAGAAGAGAAGAGAAGAGAAGAGAAGAGAAGAGAAGAGAAGAGAAGAGAAGAGAAGAGAAGAGAAGAGAAGAGAAGAGAAGAGAAGAGAAGAGAAGAGAAGAGAAGAGAAGAGAAGAAGAGCTCTGAATTTTTGTCAAGAGAGCTGCAGTGGGAGGGCTGTGGTGAGCAGGGGACATTTCTCTCAGCCTGAATTTTGCTAGCCAGGGTCAGCCTTGGGGCAGATTGGCCCCTGAAGGCACAGGTGCAGCTCTTGGGGCTGAGTTCCACAGAGGAATTTGCCTGAATGCTGCTCTTGTTCAGGCAGCAGTGCAGCTGATGTCAAATTAACAGGCCACATGAGTCAGATGCACATGATATTGTATTTATAGCAATCTTGGGAGGGCTCATTTGCATGTATTAGAGAAGTGCTTTGATATTCTTCAGCGAAAAGTATCGTGTCACAGAAATACAGAGAGTTTTCCAATCTTGACGTCAGCTTAGTAAGTTCCTCAATTTAAATTGTCTGGATCTGAATTTCAGTTTAGGATCCTCTCCTTGGGATGGCAAGAGTTACAAGACTTGAGTTTCCAAACTTTCTGGAAAACAGAATGATGGCCCAATAAGCCTATGGCTTGAGCACTTCCTACATAACATTTGTACCAAAAACCACACAGATTTTTCATCTTTCCCAGTCAGCAGAGCCACGTAATTAACCGAAACGATTCTTTCATTACTGTTTGTTAACACAATGGCTGGGAATGTGGGCTCAGCTGGTGAACCAAAGCACACTCCCCTGCTGCTGAGTTTGGGGTGGGAGGAAGCATGGTGGGGAGGATCGCGTGAGTACAAATTGCCTTTTCTCCTCCACTCGCATTTGTTTTCAGAGCTGAGCTGCCTCTGAGAGGGAGAGAGACAGAGCTAAGGGAAAAAATTGGGATTAGTCACTGCAGCGATCATGCACAGAGGAACACACGATTGTTTCAGGCTGACTTTTGTCAAAAAGCGCTGTTCCTGTGCTCAAAATGAGAGGAAACTCAGCAGAAGGATTTTCTGGGCTGCCATGACTGACATTAGAAAACAGTTCACAAGTGAAGGCTTTTCAGACAAAATTCTGCGTGGGGCTGTCACACTGCTTCAGGTCAGGCTCTGTGTGCTGAGGATGATGACATCCTCTGCACGGAGCAGGACATGCAAACCTTTATCCTTTGGGGTGGAAAAAATGAAAATTAAAATAGATTTATTATCCCCTGGCTGTGCAGTGCAGACTGGAGGGGCAGGGAGAGCTCCTGGAAAGCTCTTGGGCTGTTTTTGGGTGAGGTAAAGAGCTCGGTGTCCACAGGAGCATCATCAATCCACAGCAGACAGCAGCAAGGGAAAAACAACCAATAAAACAGAAAGAGACTGCAGAATGCAACACAGAGACATTGGTTGGAGATGCAAAACACTTATGGTTCTGCGTTTGAAAAATTCATTTTAAAAGGGAGGAACATAAGAGCAAACCATATGCAAGTTTAATGTGAAATATGCTTTCTATTTATATAATTTTAAAATACATACATGAAGCAAATCGACAGAAGCTGTTGAGATTTATTACAAACCTCTATATAGAACTGGCAAACTGGAACCCAAGGATTCACATCTGAATGGAAAAGGTGGCTCTGTTTCCATCCTCACACCTGCAGTGACCAACGTGCTCTGTGTCAGGTGATGGTGACGGCTGCAGGCATTTGATTTTGGGCTCTCAGGTGATGGTGACGGCTGCAGGCATTTGATTTTGGGCTCTCAGGTGATGGTGACGGCTGCAGGCATTTGATTTTGGGCTCTCAGGTGATGGTGACGGCTGCAGGCATTTGATTTTGGGCTCTCAGGTGATGGTGAGAGCTGCAGGCATTTGATTTTGGGCTCTCAGGTGATGGTGAGAGCTGCAGGCATTTGATTTTGGGCTCTCAGGTGATGGTGAGGGCTGCAGGCATTTGATTTTGGGCTATGTTCAGACTGGGCAGTTGTGGTTTTCTGACCTCCATCTGCATGAGAGCTCCTGGTTTTCCTAGCACAGCTTAGCAAACCAGAATGGTCTTTATTTTCCAGCCTCTGTTTTACCACGTGTGGATGCAAACTGCTTTTTTCTGGCAGAGTCATCGTTTTGTGTCTTTGGAATTGTTTGTAAAGTGATTGTAGCAGATTTCAGCCAAGAATGGTGCCTCAAAGTTTGTTGGGTTTTCTTGATTTTTGGTTGCTTTTTTTTTTTTTTTTTTGGGGGGGGGGGTGTGATTAGGGGATTTTTTTGTTCGTTTTTGGGGTCTTTTTTTTGTTGTGTTTTTTGGGGGGTTTTGTTGGTTCGTTGGGTTTTTTGGTTGTTTTTTTTTTTTTTTTGTTCTTTGGTGGGGTTTTTTTTTGTTTGTGGGGTTTTTTGGGGGGTTTTTGTTTGGGGTTTTTTTTTGTTTTTTCAGGGGGGATTTTGTGTTTTTGGTTTTTTGGAGTTTTTTTGGTTATTTGTTTTTGGTTTTTTTAATGACTCAGTTTGTGGAAGAAGGAGTTGCTCTGTAAGCCCTCAAAGCTTGGAGGCAGTACAAAGAATAGCTCGTGGGCTGAAGGGGTTCCAGTGCTCTCTGCTCTGCTGGGCACTCCTCTGGGCCAGTTTTATTTATTTTTCACCTTAGTGCTGCAAGAGGAGAAAACTTAGATTGGAGATCATAGCTGTGTCACTGAATAATCATTCTTTAGATCTCACAGTCTTCTGTTCAACACACACTTTTTGTCAGGGCAGGGAATTACTAATGAGCAGCGTTGGAGATAACAGCACTTTGTGTTTCATAGCGACGTGAAGAGGAAAATTCTGAGAAATTCCAATACATCAGATGAGGCACATCCCTCATTTGGGGGAATGGAGCTGCTCTGTGCTCATCAAGATCTCTCTGAATTGCAGAGCCACCCAGGACTATGGAGACGTGGCAGTTCCATGCTATTTCTGCTCCGTGCCTCTCCGCAATCGGCGCGCAGTGACTCTTTGATTTGACACTCGCTAATTGCCGTGGGCTCCAGGAGCAGTGCCAGCTTTGTCTCGCAGCACGAGCCCTCATCACCGACAGCTCCTCGGTGTGCTGAGCGCTTCCAAACCCATCCCAGGTCAGCCCAAAAAGCCACACTTTACGGCAGTGTGAGGCTCTAGGAAAAAGGCATTTTTTATGGCAGAGGTGAGGATGAGTTACACCACGGCAGTGCAGTGGTGGAATAATAGATCTCCCACATCTGTATTCATCTGCGCGCCTTGTTTTGTACATAATGGGACTTTCATCTGGCTCAAGGAATGCAGGACAAATTATTTCACAAGGATGATATGTCCTTGTGCTGTTTCTCCGGTGAATTGGACACAAATAGGTTTTCCATTACCATCAGTCAAGCATGTCTCTTCTTCCCCTCTTTCAAGTAGAGACAAATGGGAAAAAAATCCAAGATTTCCCCAGCTTCTGTTTTTACTGTGGCCAATATCAAGACATTCCTGCTCTTTGGAGCATGGTCTCTAGCCTTGGGTCTAATTTTCTTATTTATGTAGACATTCTGCACTTGTGTGCAACTTTACGAGGATGTTGATGTTGTTCTCCTTGTGCCTTTTTGGTATGCAGAGTGTGAGAACTGAATGAAGAGCTTGCAGGGCTAATAAGGCGAGAAAGAAGAGCCCTGTCAGACTGATTACAGTTTATTCATAAACACGCAGATCCTTAGTGCGAGCATGAATGTTCACTTTCACATCCATGCTGTGTTTGCTGCAGCAGAGATAAGGACAGCGTGGCTCATTTTGTTACCATAGGTAAATACGTTTTTTGTTTATGGGCTGAGCTGTGGCAGCTGATTGTGTTGATGGTGCTAATCTTGGTGGTAATTTGAGTTTTGCTGGAGCTCAGGGTGCAGAGCCTGTTAGTGCTCTTTGCTGTTTGTTAGGCTGTGGAGAGGCTCTTGCTGCAAATGCCTTTTGCTGCTGTGCATGGCAGGGAGCTCAGGGTGCTTTGGGTGCTGAGTTTCTCCTCTGCAGGCTGGGGCTGGACAGAAAATTCCATAACTCACCGAGCCTTGGGTTTCTTCTGTGTGCTCTCCCCACTCCTTCCATCACTCCTGAGTTCGGTGGCAAAAATTGCATTGGAGTAAAGCTGAACACTGTAGATGATTCTGATAATAAATAAAGAGCTTTCGTTGCTCTGTGAGCACTCTGCAGTGGAGGAGGAGGGAAACTGAGTGATGTCAGTAGGGACCTGGCAGTAAAGTAAATAAAGTAATTAAAATTTAAAAAGGCTATAAATAACGAAGAGAAACCACTCATCTGGCTCGGAGATGAAGCTGTTTTGTCTACCACAGGGGCTCAGTGCTGCCAGTGTGCATCTCTTGCATCTTGTACCTGCATGGGAAGGACCATGCTGTGAGGGTGGAAAGCTTTAAAGGTGCACATTTAACTTAAAAATATCCTGGTGCCCAGCTCTGTTCTTTTGAGGGATCCTGTGAACACTCATCTGTGTTCTAGGACACCATATATACTTACAAAACTTTCCTAGTGACTTTTTGTGGTCACATTTGGGAAAAAAGAGCAATGTCAGTTTTGTAATTCTGAAGAGCAGGCAGGTGTGCTCCCAGGAGGATTATGAAAAATATTTTCGTTCAGTCAAAGAGTTGGGTAAGAGCGTAGGCAATGTGTTTATTGCATGAATTTGAAGTGCAGGAGTTGATGAGATAGGAGAGATTTGTGTATTTGCATCGCAGTTATTGAGAAATTACCATACTGATGCCTGCAGATGGCAGTCAGACAAGCAGGCTGATGGATTTTTGCCTGGATTAGTATAATGCAAAATGACCAGTGCTTATGTATGGAATTCACTTGCTGGGAATTAAATGAAGGCAAAAGGAAAAAAAATCCATGTCATTATTCAGTTCATCCTTATCCTTTTCCTTCACTGGCAACAAAAATACTTCAAAAAATGGTAGAAAAAAAATACAGCATAAACAAATACATGGTGAATTCATATGTAGAAGGTAACTAGGAAAAAAATCATGATCAGTTTTAAACTGTGCAGTTTTAAACTGTGTGTATTTTTAAACGTCAGAATGACAGTATTACATATTGCATTGTCTAGCAGCCTGAAAGCTTTTTATATTACCAATGAGTTAATGCCTATGAAATAAAGCTCAGTAAATATTTACTGTGGGGTATGTCTGGGAAAGGCTGTGTTGACTCATTTAAGGTCAGGCTGTTTATAAATTCATCCTTCTCAGAAGACACTACAGAGGTTTAGCACCCTGAGTTAAAATGAGGAAACAGTGTTCTGAAAATTTATATTTTTGTTCTCCAGTCAGTTCTGCTGTAGGGAGCAGCCTTGGCACTGTCGATTCCACACAGCCTTTTCTCAGCTGATTTCATCTCTCAGTTTGTTAAGCCTTCTCTTGCCTGGCTAGCCATTGTCATGCCTGGGGAAAAGCTCTGTCAGGTATTGGAGGAGAAATATATAAAAGAAAGCTAATGGCTAAAGTTTAATTCTTTAAATCCTTCACTCCCAGGGTCTGTGGCTGCCAACCAGGCAGGAATTGAATGTGTGCTCTGCTCTCACAGCATTGCTGCTGAGCTGCCCCAGCCTGAGCTGCGAGGCTGATGAATATATTTGCCATGGTTTGTGTGTCCCCTCGGCCACTGAATCACTGCCGAGTGCAGGAACCTCATGGCCTCAGCAAGGAAAAATAATTCCTGGAGGAGAACTCTGAACCTGCAGAGCAGGGGTCTCAGCATCACCTCAGCGACCAAACTTTTATTATCCTTTGAGTGACTTTTTAGCAACCTTACTTCATAAAAGACTCAAATTAGAAGGAAGTTTCAGGAGGTTATTACCCTTTGGCAACTCCAGAAAAGAGACCTTGATCTCCTGATTGATCCTTTGTACCCAGGGCCTGCCTTTGTCACCGAGGCAAAGGATTTATGGACATGCTTACATCTTCTGCTGAGCTGGACCTTTTGTGTGCTGAAATTTATTTGCCTTGCTCAGTCGTGGCCATCATGCAGTTCTACACTGCTGAAAAAGAGAACAGCTAAACAAAATTTAAACCTTATCATATCAGTTTAGACAAAAAACGAGGAGCTATAAGAGAGGAAAATGGCTTTACAAGTGTGAGTCGCAGCTGCCGTGGTGCCATCCACAGCTGCTTCTGGTCTCCTCTGACTCTTGGTGTTGAAATGGAAGATGCTCAGAGAGAGACAAGCATCTGCAGAAGGCAGCTTGTTTAAGGTTAAGTGGATAAATCAAATTCTTCAGATCCCTCTCTCCCTGCAGAGTGCAGAGGGAGCCCAGATGATGAGATTTGACTGCATGCCTAATTTTTATTGTGGTGAAATGAAGCCAGAGTAGTCCCACACCAAGTACAGAAGTTCCATCACAGAAGTTCTGACCAATGTGTCTCTGAGGTGTCCTGAGTCTGAGGGCAGCAGTACATTCGCCTCTCAGTTACACTCGCAGAAGTGTGCAGAAAGTTTGAAATATTTGAGCAAGTTCTGGTGGCAGCCCACGCGTGGGTCCCCACGAAACATCGCTGTGGTGGCTGTGTTAAAGTGAAGCAGAAGGAATTGGTACTTTCTGGTTAAACAATTGCAGAAGATTCTGCTTTGTGAGCTGAAGTCATTGATGTGGTGGCAGAGGACACTGCACAGAATGATGTATTTCATGGTAACACTCATTACCTGCACTGCCACCCCTCTGGTGGCAGCAGCTGTCAGCAGCCCTGGCCAGGCTCTGTGGGCAGGTGGGGTGGCACTGTCACACCTGACAGGAATTTCCAGCAGCTGAGGATCCTGACTTCATTTCCTGTGACAGTCTGGGCTTTGGTGGCAGTGACAGTCTGAGCTGTGGTGGCAGTGACAGTCTGAGCTCTGGTGGCAGTGACAGTCTGAGCTTTGGCAGCAGGGTTTGGTGGCAGTGGCGGTCAGCTCTGGTGGCATTGACAGTCTGAGCTCTGGTGGCAGTAGGGTTTGGTGGCAGTGACAGTCTGAGCTCTGGTGGCAGTAGGGTTTGGTGGCAGTGACAGTCTGAGCTCTGGTGGCAGTGACAGTCTGAGCTCTGGCAGCAGCAGGGTTTGGTGGCAGTGGCAGTCAGCTCTGGTGGCAGTGACAGTCTGAGCTCTGGTGGCAGTGACAGTCTGAGCTCTGGCAGCAGCAGGGTTTGGTGGCAGTGGCAGTCAGCTCTGGTGGCAGTGACAGTCTGAGCTCTGGTGGCAGTGACAGTCTGAGCTCTGGCAGCAGCAGGGTTTGGTGGCAGTGGCGGTCAGCTCTGGTGGCAGTGACAGTCTGAGCTCTGGTGGCAGCAGGGTTTGGTGGCAGTGACAGTCTGGGCTTTGGTGGCAGCAGGGTTTGGTGGCAGTGACAGTCTGAGCTCTGGTGGCAGTGGCAGTCTGAGCTTTGGTGGCAGTGACAGTCTGAGCTCTGGCAGCAGCAGGGTTTGGTGGCAGTGGCAGTCAGCTCTGGTGGCAGTGACAGTCTGAGCTGTGGCAGCAGCAGGGTTTGGTGTCTGTCCTGCCAGCCCCCGTGTGACAGTGTCCTCCTGTGGCTGAGGTCTCATCAGATCAGTGCCAAGGGCTGAGCTGAGCCCAAAGCCACAGAAATTGGTTGAAAGCTGTGCTGCAGCCTCAGCTGAGCTGTTCTGGGTGGCTGTGCAGTGCACCTTGTGCTCACAGAGAGCTGCAGAGCTCCTCTCTCCCTAGAAATCAGGGAATGGCACTGTCAGCTTGCTTCCCTCTGTGCACAGCTTCAAAAACCAAAAACAAAACCCTACCAGGCAAAACAATCCATCACACACACACTTTACCACAGCAAACACTTTAGCAAGAGAAAATACCATTCATCTGCAGAAACGATATATAGATAACAAGAGGAAATCTCAGCAGCTTGTCTGTTCATCTCTGGCTGGTTTAGAGAACACAGGAACACCACGAGACAATCAAAGCACAGAAAATCAGGGTCCACCTGGGTCTGAAAACAAACCAAACCTGCACTGGACCTGAGTGAGCAATCTTTCAGGGACAGCCATCCACACTGTGGTCAGGAACAAGCCCTGACTAGAGGAGGGTCATTTGGGTAGGACTAAGGGAATTGGGGCAATGTGGAATGTTTCCTGTGCCCTTTTCCGTTTTCTGTTTTTCACACGCAGGCTCAAGAGGGAGGATGCATTGTAATTAAAGCACATGGTTCATCTGCCTTGTGTTTGGGTACATCCTCAGGGGATGGCTAAACTTTAATTGCAGAGGCTCCGTAAAGATCTGAGTTGGGGAAGGGAACCAAAATAATATTTTCTTTCAGCAGAATTACGCTGACATAGTTCTAGTACTAGAAAAAGCTAAAAATCTCGAGTGGAGAGAAGCCAAACTGGATGTGCCTGAATGTGAATTCATGTTGTATTTGGGGTGCAGTCAGGATCAATAATAGGGAGAAATGCCATCCTAGAAATCCTAACTTAAACTTTGTTCAGGATCTCTGGATCACTGTGCTTGGGTTTTGCCCTCTGCAGTTTGCACTAGAAAGATGGGCTACAAGTGTATATTGGCAATGATTTATTAAGTATTGGATGTGTTAGCAGTGGGATACATAAGATATTAGCCTCACTGAAATCAGCATTCTGGCATCTAATTAAATGCTCTTGTAGTGGCAGCTGATTGTGTGAAGAAATATTTCCTTCCAGATTATCAACTTCAGAATGGCAGCAAAAGAGGATGGGCTGCACACACCATGATGATGTTTGCTTAAAAAACACACCCTCGTGTTCTGCATTTGTGGGCAGAGATGGGAAAAAATCCTCGTCCCTTTAAAGCTGTGTGCCAGAGCTAGGAAATGAGGGAGCTCATTTATAAAATATGACCAGCAGATTGTTATTGCTGCCTTGGTGAGACTCAGAATAGCAACAGTGCTGAGGACACTGTTCATAGAGCAGGATGGCAGAAATGATGTGTTAACCTGAATCACAGACCATAAATTATTGAGAACTGCTGCTTCTGCTATCTTTTTACATGTTAAAATATTCCTTTTTGCATGGAAAATCTTGACTATATGGATTTGCATTTTTCCCATGGAGTATTTTCTTCTGAAGAGTATTTATTAAGGGATAATCTTTAGACAACCTATGGAAAAGTGTAGATAAAAACAAAAGTCCTGGAAATAAAAATCCTCATTTTCAAAAAGTCTTTACATTTTGTTACAAGGCTGCAACATTTTTGTTGAGCATTTCTTCTGAAGAGTATTTATTAAGGGATGATCTTTAGACAACCTGTGGAAAAGTGTAGATAAAACCAAAAAAAGTCCTGGAAACAAAATTCCTCATTTTCAAAAAGTCTTTACCTTTTTTTTTTACAAGTCTGCAACATTTTTGTTCACGCTCTTGAAGATCACTTCACAATCCTCTCCTCTTGCAGTCAGCACTCAAGTCTGTGCCTGCTCCAGAATTCACTGCAGCACATGGAAAGCTTAGGATGTACTTCCCTAATTCTGTGAGGATGTTCTGCCTGCTTTTGTTCAAAGCACAGGATCTAATAATGATGGCTAGCAGTTCCTAGTTGTGCAATACTATTTATTTTTTCTGGTCATTCTGTGGAGTACCCCTGGCCAGGGCAGAGGGCAAGATCCTGAGATGTGTCCTGTCTGTGTTTTAAGGCTTGGGCTCACTGCAGCAGGGGCAGAACTGCAGCAATTCTGCCAGCCTGGGGCCAGGCCCCTTTGGCTTTTCAGTGCACTTTAAAAATTAGCTCTGATCTCAGATGGAGCCACAGGTATTCTGTCTGAAAAGGTCGTCCTGCCTTGGTCACTCCATTTGAGTACCTGAGGTTCTGCAGGATGAATCGTGGTGAGATTGAGTCATCCTGTGATTGCGAATGGAATTAGCATTATTGGCCACCAGGACAAAACATACCTGAGTGTGGTAGAACCACTCACCAGACGGGCAATATTCCATCCAGGAGGTCTGGATACAGCGTTCAATGTTGTTCAATATTGCCTGGTACTTGCAGGGGTGTTATTTTTGTCCAGCGTTACGCAGTGGTGATCAGAATGGCACCTAACAAGTACATCCCCATAGCTTTGAAATTTGCTGCTGCTTTGGGATTTCAGATGTCCACTTTGAAAATTCTGAGACGCTGCAGGATTTACTCTGTGAAAGCTGACAAAAGGCAGATTTGTTTGGGATTTTCGTCCCACTTGTCAGCATTAGTGCGATGCAGTTAGCAGTGCTTTAATTTTACAGAGCTGATGAGCATCCACAGCTCCTCTGAAAGTCAGCAGAACTTGTAGCTACTTGTGCTTCTTCTGGCACAGTGTGTTTCAGAGTGACACATGCAAAAGCTAGAGTACTTAAAATTAGTAATTGTTTTGCGACTTTGATCTCTTCCTCATGTGTAAAGCTCGTTCTGCCCTATGGAAATAAACCAAGGATATAAACTTCTGAAAAAGAACTCTGAGCTCTGCTGCACACCATTTATTTTTCTTATTCCTCTTTGAATATTGTTTATTTGACATGTTGTGTATCTCCTTGCCTTCCCTTCCTGTTTATTTTAATTGGGACCTGGTTATTGGCTGGAAATTCAGCTAGCATGACTCATCCCTGCTGGAAATGGCTGAACAGGGATCACTTTGTGGGATTTACTTCCCCCTCCCTTCTCTTTTTTCTAAGTGCTTTCTCGTGGCACGAGCTTGTAATAATAAACTAGGAAGGAAGTTGGAGCTAATCTTTTGGTTCTGAATGCACAGGCCCCGCCAAATTTCCCCGCAGGCATGAAACAGCCGCTCAGGCTGTGACACCAGCAAATTAAATCCTGGAGGTAGCTGACCAGAAGTAATGAAATGTGTATTTACCATACTGATGCTGTCAGTCTTAAGACACAGTGGCTTTGCAGTCTGGTTAAGTGGGGCACGTTTGTCACTTCCAGCGGTGCTTGGAGAAAATACTCAGCTTTTTTCCCAATCTTCTTTTCAAACTCAGTGCTGGCTGGTGACCCTCGCCTTGGACAGCTCGAAGAGCAGGGTGACCAGAATGGGCTGCTCTTTTAAAACACTGTCCAAGCGAAATCCATATTCCAAAAGACATAAACGATTTCATCTTGTGACATGTTAATTGCCAGTTCTTTTCATTGATCCCTTATCTGCCACTCCAGTCTTAGGAGATGAAATTAAAGGATGGAAGTGATTCCAAGGGGTAATAAACAGCAGATGTCTCCCAAAAACCGTGTGTCCTGTGCATGCAGCAGCTGAAAATCCTGTGAGCCCCCGGAGGAGTGGGACAGGGACAGAGGCATTCTGTGCTGAGTGAGAACTGCTGAAGAAGGCTCACAAATCATCTGTTTGCTGGGGATTCATGGAGACATTAAGGGAAAAAAATAAAAGCACAGTCTTCATCACGGTTAATAGGATACCCATGGAAGAATCAAAGAAAAAAATCACAACCCATCTGAGCAGTCTCTGAAAGCATCTAATTATATCCTGGGAATGTCCATGACTCTGCAATTACATGTTTAGTTTCCAGCTGTACTTGATTAGCATAGCAAATGGTTTACAGTGCAGCCAACTGTACAGGGTTTGCTTTGAGCTCTTTGTTGGCACATCTACGTTTGTTTGGCTCTCTTGGCAGGTTCTTCACAGCAAGGTAGGCACGTGGATTCAGTGCTGGGAAATTCAGTGGCAGGGCCAAGGGAAGGCCAGAATAATTGTAGAGTTACACCATCCTTTTTCCTCTATGCAGCATTCAAACGCAGGTCTGGGGAAGGTCAAAATGCACAGAATTCTGTGGGATTACACATGAACTTCAGGTTTAGTGTGTAGAGAGAGCATTGCTGAGTTTTTGTTCGGTCTTGGAAGGCAACCTTGGCTTTGTGATACAATAATACAATTCCTTTTGGAAAGCCAGCTCACCTGTGCCTTCCTTCTGCCTTCCCACCCCGGGAGGGATGAGGTGGGATTGTTTCCACATCTTCTTAACGAGAAGAAAATCAGGAGGAAGAGGGATAAGAGAACCTCTGCTTGGTTTTGACCAGATCTAAACATAATCCCCATTTAAAGGTTTGAGTCTGTGCGAATCCAAATGCTAGACTGGGATTTAAGGCAAAATACAACCACTTGAGATGTGGTATTTTGATTTGCTCAAGGGTAAGCCTGTTGAATTCAGCTGAGGCTGAGGAAAACACATGGAAGTTTTTATGTAGTTGTAGTCTTACACTGCAAACCTTGGGAAAAACCACTCTGCCATCTGTGAGAAATTGCCCAGACTCCTGCACCAGAGTATTCTCCCACTGATCACATTGGCTGATACGATTTTAACAACTTAACAGGAATTTTTTAAGAGACTAATTACAGTAAACCTCAAATCAGCAGCTGCAGTGCATTAATCTGAGGCTTGGGGCTGTCTAGACAGGTTATCCTCTTTGGGCTGGGCGGATTCCCTGCTCTGTGCCTGCTCTCACACGGGTCACAGGGTGGGCTTGCTCAGGGCTCTGTCTCCAGCCGGAGCTTTGCCTGTGGTCACTGTGAATGCCAGAGCCCAGTGAGTGAATATATGTGAGGAAAATATATGAAGAATATATTGACTATATGAATTTATGTGAAGAAAAACCACTGCTCTTTAAAATCTTACACTCCAAGACCCAATTATTTATTCTTGGTGGGTTTATTTTTGTTGTTGTTATTGTTGTTAATGCCATGTGTGTGAATTCCAAAATAGGGATCCTGGTTCCTGCAGCATAAACCCCAGAAAGGTTATTTTCATGGAAGAATCCCCACCAAACAAAACCCCAGGAAGACAGGAGGCAGCCAGGCTGCTGGAATTAATCTCTGAAGGAGGTCTCTGGCTCTCTGGTACAGGAACAACTTCATCAAATAAGTTGCAAACTACCTTTGCTTTTCCACCTTTTCCTGAGAGCTCTCAGCCTGTGAAATACGAAGGAAAAAGAAATACTGTGGAGCTGGGAACTGAAAATATAAGATTATTACAGTTTCCACAGGGGGTAAAAAAATGACAAGCTGTGGTGTGGTGTAATAAACAAAAAGGCAGCTCTTAATGTAAGCTTGAACTTTTCCTTCTTATTAATTACCATGAATCTGGTTTGAAATTCCTGTAGAGAATAAGTGCTCCTCCTGACAGCTGGTTTGAAATTCATAAAAAGGGAAGTGTTTTCAGCTGGCAGTGACTTAACATGCTCATGATATATGAACACGAGGTTAAATTGTGCCTTTCTCCCTACTCCTAATAATAGAAATATTGAAAATTAAACGCTGTAGCTTAGGAAATGAGAAGTGCCAGCCAAAGCTCTGGACATGGTGGTGAGAGCTGCTTGGTGTCACTTGGGACTTGCTGGAATGGGAATATTTGGAAAAGCTTAGGCAGTGCCAAAAATTATTCTTCAGTTGTAGTCTATCAGAATATATTGCATTGGGGAATATATGATCCTGTTTCTGTGTGATAAAAGAGTCTTGATTTAATCAGCTCTTTTTTTGGGATTTAAATGACTTTGAGGTTTATTGGAAATCCTCTTGCCCCGATACTCTTTACAATCTCATCCTTCTTCTGCTCTGCTTCACCTTTCCTCATGAAAGGATGACAGAGGCTTTATTCCTCAGGATGTGAGGAATGGAGTATTTGGAGCATCAGAACACCCAGCAGGGTCCAGCCTCTGCTGCAGAGGATTGGCCTCTGATAATCAGATTCCTGGGGACTTTGGCTGACTCTGAATTGGAGCCTGAAATAATTGCTCCTGGTTGATGTTAACTCTTGTAGAACACAAGATGTGACTTTATTCAAATATAATATGAGTGTCTTATGAACATCAAGGGAAAGAGGTGAAAGTAAAATAATTCATTTCACTCCAGCACACTCTTATCCTTGCCTTGCAGAATGCAGAGCCTTTCCAAGTCACAGTCCGAGCAGACAATTGCATCGTTGTCTCCCTGGAAGCCTCGGACGTGGTGAGCTCCTCCTCTGTCTATGTTGTGAAGATAGCTGGAGAATCCAAGAACTACTTTTTCCAGTTTGACGAGTTCAATAGCACTTTACCTGCCCCCGTGGTGTTCAATGCCAAATACCATGGCCTGTACTACATAGTGACTCTGCTGGTAGTGAACTCAAACATGGTTTCCAAGTCAGCGAGATCAATCACTGTGTTAACCAGTAAGTAACATTTCTTTTCTCCTGGTTCCTGTCTTTGTGTGTGGCTTTTTTCGCCTTGGGAAGAAGGTGGGGTGGTTGTTAAGCAACAGAAGAACCTATTTAAGGGATTCCCCCTTAGAGTTTTCTGGCCAGAAAAGCATTTAAAAGCTAACAAAATATGTATTTTACACATAATATTATATATGTGCATATATAGGTACATATGTGTAACTGTACACATAAACACAAATGTGCATAAATATGTACATGCAAAATATAAATCAATGTTACATAAATATCCATACAGCATAGAATCATAGCCAAGCTATTGTGTGCTGCAGGAAAAACCTGTGTCTCTGCTGGGAATTGGAGAAGTCAGGATCTGAGGAGCTCTGATGGTAATTAAGGCCAGCTCTGCCTGGCTTTTATTTTCGCTGCTGATGAGGAGTTCTGAGTGGTAAATGTCTCATTGTTTCCAGAGCCGACGATTCCTCACATACACCACTGTGAAATACATTCCCTTTAGGGAGAGTTCTGCCTCTGTCTTGTACAAAAACCTTCTCCTGGATTGCCCCCAGGCTCCTGGGGCTGATGTGCAGCCCTGGGACACAGCTCGTGCTCTGTGTCCAGGTGCTGCAGAAGGGACTCAGCAGCTCCAGCCCTTCCCTCTGCCTGGGAATGGATCAGAGCTGCTGAAACTGCAGCTTCAGAGCGCTTTTTTCCCTAATGAAATGTGAAACAAGCCCTTCATGTTTTTCTTTCTGAAAGGATGGCTGGAACACCTTTAACAAGGCTGGTTATCTGTGGCAGCCTGAACTTTGAAATGTAACTCAGAATAGCATCTGGGGCCATTAGTGCTCAGCTTTTCCCAGCAAGTAAACCACGTTCTCCTCCTCTGAGGGTGAAAAAACCTCTCCATCAGAATCAAAGAAGCAGAAAGAGCTGCAGCCATACGATTTCCTGCTGTAATTTCTGTTTTAAGGATGATCTAAACAATTGGCCTAAATCTGTTCAAGAACAATAGCTATGCCTTTGTTCTTGTGACAACATTATTTTTTGGTTTGTGTCACCTTTTTATTTATCACCCTGTGTGGCCGTGTAGAAATTGCACTATGGATCATCACTGCTCCGTGTTATTTTCACTTCTATTCCCCCTGTAAGCAATAGCACAATATCTCTATTTCCTGTCATAAACTTGAACATTGTGCTTCCAAAGTATTAAAGAACATCTTCTTTAATCTCAAAGATGCTTTCCTTTTAACAAGAGATAAAACAAACTGAAAGTTTACAGCGCAGTGGAAGCTTTTCCCTGGCTGTGCCTCACCCCCAGTGATCATACAGATACATAAAGAGTGTCATCCTGGGGAGAAAATTACATCATTCACAACTTCTTCCTGGGAATAAAGGGAATTACCTGTCAGGGTTAGGTCATTAATGGGGCATCTTTTTTATAAAAGTCACAATATGAAGGGAAATAATCATTAATCTGGATTTGAGTGTGAGAAGAGAGAGAGTTGATCTCAGTCCCACATGGAATGCTACACCTAAGCTGCCACAATAATCATCATTAATTCCATTTGTAGAGTGACCCAATCTACAGATATTACAAACAAATTGATTTGGATTGAAATATGGTACTTACTTTAAATGTACATTTTTCCCCCCTCTGAATTGCAAATATTAATGTGTCTGACACAAATTGAATGCGTTAGTGGTGGATTTAGCATTCAGGATTTTCCAGGGCATTTGAGAAAGATGTTAGGCACATTTATTATGCTGTCTTGATGCTTATGAAATGCGAGTTATATGCTAAATGCAAAATGCTGGAAAGTCCAGGACAGACAGAGAAGTTAAGTTCCCTGTAAATAGATAAAATGGGAAAGCAGTTGCTGTAGGAGCAGGAGACTCTGAGACACTGAGAAAAATGGCAAATTTAGGACTTGATCCTGAGGTCTTGTCTATGTGTGTGTAATATAATCTGCAAGTCTAAAAATAAAGAGATTGTAAGTGAAGTGCCTTAGACTGTTAGAGGGACACTGAAATGCTCTAAGTCCCTTCTGTAATATGACTTCAGTGCAGTACAGAGCTTTTGGAAATCTCTAAGTGTTATATTTCTGTAATTCCACTTTATTTAGGCTATTTCTTGACAGCCTCTGGAATCTGTGACAAGCTGAATCCTAAACACTGAGAATAGTAAAATTAAAAAGACCAGACTGTTTATGCTCTGAATTATAAATATAGAGAGTAAAGACTGGCATTTTACATATTCTTTAATTTTAATAACCCTAGGAGCAGTTAGTGAGTGCGAAACAGAACACGATGGTTATCTGCTGAGTGTTCTTTTAATTTCACAGCGTGCAAATAGCTTTTGATGTGAAGATTTGGTGCCGAAGGAAGTAAGATAATGGAAGAATCTTTAAATTGCATTATATCACTCATGCAGCTCTTCTAGCATCAGCCATGAGCAAGGAGAGGAGAGTGAGCGGAAGACAGCGACACGAAAGAGAGTCTGTGGTGATTACCACTTAATTCAATTGTTGGTTAATTAAATCAAAGCGTCAGGAGGAAAAATCATTTGGATTAAAAATGAATATAACTTCCATCCTTTATTTGATTTGTTGTAGGAAGGAATAAACGGGGTAATTGAATCGCTGGCAACAGAAAGTTTCAGTGATTCTTTCGGAGATGAGGAGATGCGAAGGATGCAGCAGCAGAGAGCCCAGGGCACAGCCGCGCACATGAGAGATGAGTGCACAGCAGCACGGAGCTGTTTAGGGATTGTTATTGACATTTAAACCACTCCCGTGAGCTGTGAGATGAACCTCTGCTCCTGGGTGTAGAGATCTGGTTTCCTGGGTTGCCGTCTGACGCGTAGGGATGCGGTTTGGACGGAGACAGAGATCTCTGGATTTTGGTCTTAGAGCATGAGTTTTATTGTGATAAAGAGCGTGGGGGTAGGGACCTGCCAGGAGCTGCAAGACACAGCTCAGAGCAGGGCAGAGAGGTGAGAGAGAGAGAGAAGTACAGGATACAGGATACAGAATCCCGTGGTTCTCGCTTACAATACAATAAATCATGTTCTATGCTGAATATTCTAATTTTCACAAGATACAAATTCTATAGTATTTGCATACAGCCTATGAGAGTCATTGTATTACCATACGATGCTACATTTTAAACTCCTAAAAACTGCTTTTTGGACCCCCTGTTTAGGTTGGTAGGGTCTGCTCTGACCCTTGGACTTGCCCTTAAGCAGGGGCTATTGCCCACTCAAGGAAGGCTATTGTTTAATCACGGAGTGGATTACCCTTAGTGGCCATACCATTGTTTTTCAGTTATTCAGTGACTGAGGTTTGGTACCTCAAAACTTGTCTTCATTTCAATCTCGCTTGTCATTTCTGTATTTTCAGCATCTTTTGCCAGGTAATAATTTCTATAAGACTTTCCTATTTCTTCCTCCCCAACACTGGGGAGAGCAATTCCCACTGCTCATGGTGCAGTGGCGACGGAAGCGCTGGCAGGAGGAGGAGGCTTTGTTTCTGGGATCTGCTTTACTCTGTTTACTTCTAGGCTGTCGTGAAATGTCAGCAGAATTTTCACAGGTCCCGTCACTAAGTGAGATGGGGAGTTCTGTTTGTAAGTGGTTAGTGTACAAATTACTGACATAAATCTGCTGAGGATAGTGAAGGGCCTTTGCTGTGAGAAATAGTTTAATAATCACTTTCCACTGCATCTCCATGCTCTGACAAAGTTAACAAGGATGAGACATTGGTCTTGGTGAGAGATGCTGTTTGCATCCATGGTTTAGTTCCCAGTTGTTTTTTCTTCTCTGTTTTTCATCACATCTGGAAAATTTACAGCTGTAGTGAAAATACTGTGCTGGTCATTGGGATTTAGTTTTCTCTTTCACTACAGTCTTGCTTCTCCATCTTTGGTTAACCGACCCCACCTCCTGTGGGATAATTCCACTTTTGATACTGATACTGATCTTCCCTTTCATGAGCTCTTTCTCTTGCCCATTGTGACTGTATGCTCTTCGGGGAAAAATATTTTATTAGTTTTCCTCCAGGGCCTGCGGCAGCAGAATTTTGAACTCAAATGGGTCCTCTAAGGCCATGCTAATCAGCAGCCTGAATTCTGCAATCTGATCCCTGCAGAGTGCAGTAACTAAATCAACATGCTAATCTTTACAAGGATGCAGGCATAATTGCATCACCCATCTCTGTTAAAATATGTTGGTGTGACAGAATTCAGCTGACAGCATAACCTTGCTCTGAGTGTCTGCTTGGGCCGCTTGGCCAAGGGATGGTTAGCTTGCTCTCAGTTTTCTTTTGCCGAGGGTAGCATTGAGCAAAAGGTGTTTTTTCTCTTAATTTTTGTTCGGGTTATTTTGTGGATAAACAAGGCTGAATAAAAATGTGGCTCTGGTACTGCTGTGTTTTGTAGAAGTTTGATGTGGATAAATACATTGAAGATGGTGGCCCTGTCCCACAGTAGGAATGGGGACTGTGTAGCTACCCATGAAATAAAGAAATGTATAGATACCAAAACAGAAAATCTTCATTCATGTGGCTTCCTTTGGCCATGACACTGATAAGCCTCTCAGCACAGCTTAAAAGTTACATTTATGCTGAAGTCACAAGCAGTTCCAAGTGTTGTGCTGTTTTTGTCTGGGCACTTTTATATGATTGACAAGTATGAAAGAAGAAAATCTTTCTGAGGTGATAACTGTGAGTGCTTAAATAACATTTTTTGAATGTCAAATATGGAAATTTTTCTCTTAAAGTGTGTTAAGATAAATTCTTTGAGAGGAGAGGAATACAGAGATATTGGCTTGGACAATGTCCCAGAGAGCTTTGCCCCAGCCCTCAGTGAGGCCCCAAATATCTCCTGTAATTGGATTTAAGAGTGCCTGGGCCATACCTACAAACCTGTTTGTTTTCATTGCTATGATATATGTGTAAAGAACTCATTTTGCCTATTAATCCTCTCCTTTCTTCCTTTTTCTCCCCCTTTTGTTTGCTTATCTTCAGAACCGCTTCCTGTGAGCAATGTTTCCATCTATGACTACAAACCCTCTCCCGAAACAGGAGTTTTGTTTGAAATTCAGTACCCAGAGAAGTACAATGTTTTCACCAGGGTAAACATAAGCTATTGGGAAGGAAAAGACTACCGAACAATGCTGTACAAAGGTAGGAGGAAACGATTTCACCAAAATTCCACACTAGCTCTGCTGGAAACTTTTGAAACAGTGGTCTTAGGTGGGGTTTTGATGTGAATTTATATAAGGATTTATATTTCTGGTAATGTGTTTGTATAATGGATTTATGTCATGAAGTAAGAGATGGCTCCTTGAATTCCACTGGTGGTTCACTTGGGGTTTTAAAATTGTTAGTTCCATCCTAGTTCCAGAGATGTTCCCTTTCTTTTGGGTTTTGGAGGCAGCCTGGGTGGTGTGGATTTCTGTGGTCAGTGTGCCACCAGCCTGGGCAGGTGTCCCCAGGCGCTGCTGGGGCTCTGGGTGAGCTCAGAGCAGCTCAGAGGCTCCCAGGCTCTTCCCTCCAGCTGAGCTTTGCTCTGTGCTCTGACAGGAGAGCCCTGGGCTGTCCCAGGGAGGGAACCCATTCCAGATCCCTGGTTCTGGCACAGGACCGAAGCTGTGGCTCTGTGTCCCCTCCGGTGGCACACAGGACATTGCTGCACACCCAGCGCTGTCCCCGAGCTGACAAACCCTGCTCACACTGTAAATGTCAGAGTTCCTACAGCAATCCAATCAAGGACAATCAATCTGACAGTCTAGACAGTCAGCCAAACAAACAACCAGCTAACCACCTAAATGATCTAGCAAGAGCAAATTCTGCTTTCTTTTTTATTTGTTCATACCCAAACCCTTTTTTGTATTTATTTCCAACTTCTGCCCTGTGGTAGAGCTTAAGCACAGCGTCTGTCTCAGAGATGGAAATGGAAAGGACCCTAAGAGGTGAGGAGGGCACCCACACCCTCTTTGGGGCCTCAAAACCCAATAGTTTGGCAGTAAAATGCCTTTGGGCAATCCAGTAGGTGCTGAATTGAACTTTAGACACTGAATTAAGGATCCCAGAATTGACAACTGGTCACTGCAAACTCTCTTTAGAGTCAGCAGAGGGAGGTGCACACCTCCAGAAGGAGATCAGAAAATCTCCTTGCTCCAGAGTGGGGCTGGGAATCACATTTGCAGTGCTGTGAATGCCACAAGTCAGGAAGGGCGAGGTCTGGATGGCAGCAGAAAATGTAGGTGACCTCTTTCCAGAGAACAAAAGGGATACCTGCAGTCCTTTTTATCTTCCCCGGCTAATAGATGGTCCCAGGGGCTGTGTGCTAGAGCTGCTGATAAATACAAGAGTCAGCCTAACGAGGAGGTTCTCTAATCAGCCTGCACAGCCCCAGAGCCCAGGCAGGGCTCCCCAGCCCTCCCGTGCTGTGCTGTGCTGTGGCCAGAGCCCAGCGCTGAGCCTGCAGCTCCTGCCCATCTCAGGTGATGTTCCTTTGAACATTTCCCATCCATGCCGTGCCTCAGTCAGCAGAACAGCGCCGAGGCTTGCGTGCAGCAGCGAGAGGGCTGCAGGAGCTGTCAGGTGCCCCTGGAGATGCTCAGAGTCATGTGGAGCAGGTTGCCACATTCGGTTCCCTTGCCTGTGAAGAGCAGTTCATGCTTCTTGTGCTGGGTCTTTTCTTTTTTTTTTCCTTTTTTTTCTAGTAGCACAGTGGCTTTGACAGCCAGCAAAAAGCATTGGAGAACTTAATTATTACTGGTTCATGTCTCAGAGCAGGCTGAAAAATGTTTAAACATCCAAAACGTTGCCCGTTCAGCGTGTGCAGTCACATTATCAGAAAGCGAACATTTGATCCGCTATCCTCTTCTTTTTTCCCCTTTCTTCTTTTCTCTCCAAACCTTCTGCAGATTTCTTTAAAGGCAAAACAGTTTTCAATCACTGGCTGCCAGGCATATGCTACAGCAACATCACCTTTCAGTTGGTGTCAGAGGCAACCTTCAACAAGAGCACGCTGGTGGAGTACAGCGGGGTGCAGCACGAGCCCAAACAGCACCGCACAGGTGAGGAAAATCCACTCAGACCGTTCCTTCCAGGTGGGCATTGCTGCTTTTCCTGCTGCCGTGGGCAGGGGATGGATCCCACGAGGAGCAGGGCAGTCCTGGGAGCATGGGAGGAGGATGCTGTGGCCATTTGTGTGCACAAAGGGAAATTTGGGTGAGTGTTTCTGTCATAAAGCTTGCTTCCTAGAGAATAACTTGTGCCTCTCGTGAGGTACGCCAGGCCTCGTGCTGGGAGTGAATTGGTGAGCTGCAGGAATAGCTGCAGCGAGCAGCTCTTGATCTGTGTCCTGGCGCTATTGATCTGTGTCCTGGCGCTATTGATCTGTGTCCTGGCGCTGTTGATCTGTGTCCTGGCGCTGTTGATCTGTGTCCTGGCGCTATTGATCTGTGTCCTGGCGCAGGGAATCTGAGCTGAGCTGCTCGGGAGGGTCTCCTCGCTCTGCACTTTTCCATCACACAAAGAATGTCACAGCTGCCTGACTTGGCGGCCAGTTTGTGCCCTGAAGCATGAGCTTTTAATTTCCAAGACAGCAATGTTGCAAAGGCTGAAAATTGCACTTGTTCAGGGTCCAGAACTAATTTAATTCAGTCCTGGGACGGTGCCCAAAACTTTTTTGCAAATCTGTTGGACCATAGACATTTATCAGGGTCCAAAGCGAAATGAACCAGTGATGAAATCAAAAGGCCAAATCTTCAGATGAATACACTGATGTTGGTCCATTGCCTTGGGCAGAACGAAGCCAAATGACGCCAGCTGAGTTCTGTCCTGAAGGTCCTAAATATACTCGTTGAGATATTGAACCATAACCATCAGGGTCGCTTTTTTTTCTCCTGCTGCCCTCCCACCTCTCATTTTTCACATGAACTGCCCTGAGAATGTAGAGTCTGGGATGGGATCTGAATGTAGAGCTGTGGCTGGGATGGGAGTTGAACAAATCAGTGTGCTGGACAGTGCCAGCCTAAAAGGTGCCAGGCAAAATTAAATGCAGAGGCTGCTCACGCTCCGAGTGTGTAAGGAGAGGCAGACAACAATTACAGTGAGACAGGAAAAATGCTCTGTGCTCACCTCCTGGCTGAAGTCACTTCTTTGCGTGCCAGAATCTTGTCTTCTGGAGACCCAAATCTTAAGATCAAGCTTTCACAAATATTAAAATTTAAACTGATGTTTAATGCTTGTGAAAAGGTGGCTGCTAAAAGCATATGAAAGGCCCTACAGCAACATGAAGGGTTTTTTTTAAAATATGAGCTATGCCATATATTAGTTTTGCATATATTTTTCAATTAATTTCTACAGAGGTGTGGTTTTTTCCCATGATCAAGACTTTCCTGGAAGACACAATAAAATAAATGTAGATTCACTGTTAAAAATTTACACTAGAGTAGCCTTGCTGTTATAATAGCACTGAAGTTTGATTTACTGTGACTTCCCATCTACTTTAGTTCCTGGTATTCTTGAATTGGGATTATTCTGTGAATTTACACTGATCTTGATCCCACTAAAATCACTTCTGGTGTATGTATATGTAAGAGAAGGGAGAATCTTAGTAAGAGTGAGTTATTTCAGACAATTCCTAGAGGAATGGTATTTGTCTGGGGAATGAGCACACTGTAAAGGTGCACAGAACAATTTTATTTAAGGACTGTCCCTTGCTTCTCTTCCAGTTCCTTACCCGCCCCGAAACATTTCAGTTCAGATCGTGCCGATCAGCAGGAACAACTGGGAAGAGCAGAGCGGGAATTTCGCAGAAGAATCCTTCCTGGGCCCGCAGGAAATCCTGAGGAAGGACGAAGCGAGCGCCGTTCCTGGCAGCACGGCCGCGGCGCCAGCGGCGAACAGCTCTGCCCCCGCGCTGGGGGACAGCGCCAACGTCACCGACTACGAGAGCCCCTCGCAGCCGTCCTGGTGGGCCAGCGAGGCCGCGTCCAGCGAGGGCGAGGAGGAGTTTGTGGGCGCCGTGCCCAGGGATTTCGAGGCCAGCGGTGCCAACACATCTGGCGGGGCCGCGGCCGAGCCCCCTCCCTTCGAGCCCGTGCAGATGGTGCTCACCTGGCTGCCCCCCAAGCCCCCCACCGCCTTCGACGGCTTCCACATCAACATCCAAAGGGAAGGTAAGGCCAAGCCGTGTGCCCCTGTCGTCTGTCTTTTCTGGGATTGTACTGGGGGGTTGTGTCCTCTACAAATTGTTCATTGTCTGAATCATTATCTGAATCATTATCTCTCTTCAGAGCGCTCCATTAGATCCCCCGTATTTCTTGAGGAGTTTCTTGCATTGGATATTGGAGTTTCTTGCATCTTCTGGATGTGAGGGAGGAGGAGTAAATCACAGTTTGCAGTTCTCTTATTTAAATGAGGTTTATACTGTTGTACATACTGCCACACTGTTGAAATGCAGTCCTTTTGCATACCTTTTAATCCCACAGCAGAAATAGGATTAGTGTTTCTGATGTAAGTCATTTTCTTGGTGGCTGGAACTTTTCAAGTTTGAGTTGATCCGCACTCTTTTTTCTCCCCCCGATTTAGAGAACTCAACGGAATTTTTGACAGTGAGTGAGGACACTCACAAATTTGTTGCTGAACTGAAAGAACCAGGAAAATATAAATTGTCTGTAACAACATTTAGCTCCTCTGGCTCCTGTGAAGTTCGGGGAAGTCAATCAGCAAAAACACTTAGCTTTTACATCAGTAAGTACCTCTTCCAATTCATCTTTTTCTCCTTGAGCAGCATGCAGAGCAATGTGCAGAGTGTTCAGAAGTGACTGACTGAAACAAGTCACCCTTCTGCTTCTTTCCAAGTGAGGATTTAATTCCGAGAATTAATTTGGTGGTTATAGAGAGTCTTGGAAATATTTAACTTCCTTACTCCTGGAGTGTGTGCTGGGTTGGGGATGAAGGGCAGCTCAGGCTGAGAGAGTGGGAATTGCACAATTAAACACTGAACTCTGAAATTGCATGGGCTCTGAGACAACACAGAGCAAATTACAGTAGATGAAGTGGTTCAGCCTGCTAAATTCAAGGGAGAAAAAGTAATTTATTATTTCCCTGTAGAATCCCAGAGTTGCTTAACTGGAGATTTAGTAAAAGACAAAGTGATAATACACCACTGTGTAAACGAATACCATGACTGACAATTGGATCAGCAAGTGAGACAGGAGTTGGTGAATTCAGATCATTATCCTTGTAATGGCTGTGGTCACCTTTGTACCTTTTTCTGCAAAAGGAAATAGATGTAGCCTACAGAATGCCCATTGGAGGAGACAGGGGAATACTTTCTCACTGCACAATTTTACATGTGGGAAAATAATGCCTTCCCAAGCCATGAGTGCTTCAACAAGACACAGGAGCTAAAGCTGGCAGAGGAATCCATGTTAAAAAGAAGTGTAGTTGAGTGCTTCAGTATGTGATGAATAAAAATTGTGCCTTTAGTAGGTCGTAACATTTACAAATACTAACTATTTAGACTTAAATTAATCATAATGCTGGACTGTGTGTAGCAATTCCACTATTGCTCCCATTTTTAACGACTTCATAGTTGAAAGAAACAATAATTGGAAAACATACAGAAAACAGCACATGAGAGAGAGGGTCTCTGCTGTTGTAATTTCACTGTCTTCTGCTTTATTTTAGGAATAGTTAGGCAGCTTCATTATATGAAAAGTGGTAAAGTAGATAAATATATATGCAGCATTGCAATTAGTACCAGATGCTGGAACAGTCTGAGTAGTAAGAGTTACACCCACTGTCTCCAGAGATTAATCCATTGATCAAATTCCTCTTTTTCACCTGCGTGGGTGTGGATCTGCTGCTGGGAATAAGTTTTGCCCACGGTGTCAGTCTTATCTTTTCCCTGAAGCGCTTGGTCGGTGAATCATCCTGTCACATTGCTGGCTCGAGTTCCACATTTTTGTGACATCCAGACAGCAGTGTGCACTGTCAGATCCTGCAGGCTGATCTTCCACCGCATTCTTGCTCTGGCATTTGTTTTATTTTATCAATAAATGTAAATTACCATTAGAATTACATGGAGGGAGAATGTCAAGGAGAATGCTGTCACAAGCATCACTTAAAAGTGACAAGAAAAACTGATTATTTTCATGAAATACGAAGTTTTGACCAAGTCTAGTGGAAGTTATTTTCCAAACTGTTCTTTTATCTATATTTAAAGCTGTGTTACCCACCAAGTGCTCCAAAAAATCTGATGGAGAATGAGATTCCTGACTGTAGTGACCTCTGTGAACTTGATTTTCATGCCTCGAGGCTGTGGTGCACATGGAGGGTGTGTTAGTCTGTGGAGAGGCGAAAAATTCTCTGTGCTTATCCTTTAATATTGGTCAATGATCTGTGCATTATTGGCTGTCAGTGCTTTTGAGCATTCCCTTGGAGCAAATCTGGTGCTGCTGGGGGGTTTGGTGAGCAGCAGAGGACACTGCAATCTGAATTTTCAGGTCGCGTTCGCCCTGTCCGGGCTGTGCTGCAGGTGAACAGCCCAGGACAAACCCCAGGCTGTTCCTGGGCTGGGGATCTGGGATCTGGGTGTTCCTGGGGATCTGGGTGTTCCTGGGGGTCTGGGATCTGGGTGTTCCTGGGGATCTGGGATCTGGGTGTTCCTGGGGATCTGGGATCTGGGTGTTCCTGGGGATCTGGGATCTGCCCCCAGCCTCCCTGGGCAGCGATAATTCCCCAGGAAGGGTTTAACAGGGACGGAGCAGCTCTGACCGTGCTTCTGGCTCGTGTCGCAGGCCCCACGGGCGAGTGGATCGAGGAGCTCACCGAGAAGCCACGGCACGTGACAGTGACAGTGCTGAGCTCCACCACAGCCCTGACCTCCTGGACAGCCTCCCACGAGAGCAGCAGCAACAGCACCATCGTGTCCGTGCTCTCCCTCACCTGCCAGAAGCAGAAGGAGAGCCAGAGGCTGGAGAAACACTACTGCACCCAGGTAAGGGCAGCAGCTGGAGATTTCCAGTCCAGAAGAGCATCCTGCTGTGCCCCAGGGCTCTGCAGAGGACAGCTCTGGCTGTCCCCTTGCAGCCCCAAGGGCCGTGGCTGGTGCTCAGTGCAGGGCAGAGCGCAGCAGGCAGCACTGGAGATGTGCAGCTCACCGCAGGATTGCTCACATGGGATTTCTGAATACCTGGCTCAGGCATGTGCTGCTGTACATTTGTGTTAGTGAAGTGCTCATGTGCAGAATTATCACCAAAGTAGCATAAAGTAGTTCTTAGCTGTCCTACATACGAATACAGAGCCTGACTGTATATTTTCAGGAAGTTTTGAGGTGGTCAGAAGTCAGATTTTCTTTTCATCCATAGAAAAAGGTGTCAGCATTGGGAAATAAACAGCAATTCACACCACCCGTGATGTGTACGGACAGCAGTTCTTCAGGGCTGCTCTGTGGGGTGTGTTTGTAATCATCAAGGGTCCTGGACCCCAAAACTTGGCATTTTTCTGTTGCCTGAGCCCCTCAGTGAGAGCAGCCCCACCTCAGACTGTGCGTGGGCAGGTCAGAGGCTCGTGGCTCCAGTCACAAAGATGTTTCTGTCCACATCTCAAACCTCACCAAGGCTCTGATTTGGCCTTGTGCGACACACGTGCCTTCTGCGTGCCTCTCTGAGCAGGTGTGATGGAGGAGCCTGGGCAGGACAGCAGCACTGCCCTGCTGCACCCCCAGAGAATCCTCATCTCCAGCTTTGGGACTAGCCCTGCGAGTTAATTCATATAGAGAGCTTGCAGCCCTTAAAATGCCTTTTTATACTGATCTTTGTGAGAATTCTGAGTTTTATTTCAAGAATGGCTGTGAGGTTAAATGTTTGAGAGTGTCTTTTCGTGACGGTTTGAGACATGTTTTTCAGAATCAGCTTGTAATCTCATTGTTATTTATGTTTCTTGAGAGTGCAGTCATTTAAGTGGGAAGCAAAGTACAGCAGGTGATTGTAAACACAGATCACAAATATATACATTTGTGATTTCAGTAAATACTACACCTGCAAACTCAAAACCAAGTACCTAAGGTTAATCTGTGAATAAACAAGGGATCTGTAAAAGTAAATATGTGTTACCACAAGTGGGTAGAAAGGTCTAAATACAATGAATTTGTTTCTTTCTGTCATTGCATGTATTTGTAACAATTTTTATCAGCTTAATATACCTGGAATTGTTAATAGCTGTTCGTTTGAGTTCTTGATGAGCTGAAAAGGGCAAAATTCAGTACAGAGTTCTACCCATTTCTAACATGGTGCATGATTTAGAAGTGCTCTAGCTTTCCAGAGCAGCTGGTAGAGACAAACTCAGTTCCTCACTAAATCTGTGCTGGCACAGATCTATTTGTGTGTGTTGCAGTGAACCACCAGTGCAGAGGTGGCTGTGATACAGACTTTGCAAAGGTTGTGAAGAAAATATTAGTAGGAAATACCAGCCTGCAGCTCTAGAAAGGATGTGTGGAGGCTTTTCCTTGGAGCTGCTCTGTGCTTTTGCTGTTCGTGGAGGCTGCAGGAGATGAGCCTTTTCATGCTGTGTCAGAGCAGGAGGCTCTTGTCAGGAATCTGCCCCAGCTCTGGCTGCAGCCTGGTGTGGCACAGCAGCAATGTTAATGAGGATGTTTTCAAACTGGAAGGAAAAGCCACCATGCCCCTTAGCCACAGTCTGTAGTGCTGTGGAGGGGAGGGGACAGGGAATATTTCCTCTCTGATTTCTCAGAGCACAGCTTCCCCCAGCGCTGCCTTCAGTCGCAGAGCTGCAGCTGATGAGGATGGAGAGCCTCAGGCTCTAACTGCACACCCAGGGTCTGATGCTCCAGCCTGAATAGGCCACCTGAAAAGGAAAAATGCAGCCTGAATATTTTAATGACCTTTGAGGGTAGGAGAGAGTGGGTGAGCAGTGGGAGAGCTGACCCTGTGCTGCCGGGCAAGTGCAGTTCTTTGGGTCAATTGTTGGTGAATCAGCCCTGAGCCCTCCCAGGGTTCTGCATTTTGGGGCTCAGGGAATGGAGCCCTTGCTGTCGGTGCCAAAGTGTTTGGATTTGTGCCTTTAGTGACTGGAGCCATTCAAATGCAGTCTCAATATTCCCCAATTAACCAAGTCAGGAGTTCATATCCTGTGTGCTCTCTCCTCCAGGTGAACTCCAGCAGCAGCCTCATCGAGAACCTCGTGCCTGGTGCCCAGTACCGAGTTGTGGTTTACTTACGGAAGGGACCCTTGGTTGGACCTCCTTCTGACCCTGTCACCTTTTCCATTGGTAACCCCTGAACCTATTACTGAAATGTGTTTGTTTGTTCTGCCCCGGGTTCTGCCCCAGTTGTGCCCTGGGTTCTGCCCCGGGTTCTGCCCCGGGTTCTGCCCCGGGTTCTGCCCCAGTTCTGCCCCAGTTCTGCCCCAGTTCTGCCCCGGTTCTGACCCCGTTCTGCCCTGGGTTCTGCCCTGGGTTCTGCTCTGGGTTCTGCTCTGGGTTCTGCTCTGGGTTCTGCTCTGGGTTCTGCCCCAGGTTCTGCCCTGTGTTCTGCCCCAGTTCTGCCCCAGTTCTGCCCCGGGTTCTGCCCCAGTTCTGCCCCAGTTCTGCCCTGTGTTCTGCCCTGTGTTCTGCCCCAGCTCTGCCCCAGCTCTGCCCCGGTTCTGCCCCGGTTCTGCCCCAGTTCTGCCCCGGTTCTGCCCTGTGTTCTGCTGCAGGTTCTGCCCCGGTTCTGCCCCGGTGTGCAGGGCTGTGGCTCTGCCGCCCTGGCATCTGTGAGCTCTGAGCCCTGAGCGCAGCAGCCTCGGGGAAGTCATGAGGAATAATTGCTTTGCAGAGCGTGCAGGTGGCACAAGTTGACCCTTGGGTGACATTCTTCAAATCGCTTGACTCCTCTCTCTCGGTGTCACCGTCTGTGAGGCACGAGTGGCAATACATGACAGAACCTTTGGCTTCCCCAGGGAACGAGGGCTAGAGATGAAAACTTCTTTTTCTTACGGTGCTCTGGCTTTTGATGCTTTTGTTTTTGAGCACCTTGAAATATCTCTTAAGCATTGTGATTTTCAAAGTGGGATGGAACGCTCCATTGGTGAAAAAGCAAGCCCTGTGCTTTATCTCAGGCCGAGCAGCCAACACCGAGTGGTCTGTAGCCACTTCTGAAAAAGCAGTTTTAAACTGGAGAACAAATGCTTAAAAATGGTATTTGACTGCTTGCAACAAGGAAGTTCTTGGGAATTAAAGTCATGAAAGAAACAGAAATAGGTGGAATTTGATTAAGTAAAGGTATAATTTTAAAATAAAGTGCAACTGATAACACATGCACTTCACTAACCGTAATTTCTGGTTTGTAGTGCCCACGGGAATCAAGGATCTGACGCTTTACCCTTTGGGACCTACTGCTGTGGTTCTGAGCTGGAACAGACCTTTCCTCGGCGTGTTCAGGAAATATGTTGTGGAAATGTTTTACTTCAACCCAGCGACGATGACCTCGGAGTGGACAACGTACTACGAGATAGCAGCCACCGTGTCCTTGACGGCCTCAGTGGTAAAGTGACATTGCTGACCCTCCCCGTGCCCGTGTGGCCCTGGCACGCTGTGGTGCCTCCTTTCCCAGCCTTTCCCCATCAATATTTATAGAATATATACCTTTAAGCCTGGCGTTTTCTCCCCAGCAGAGCACAGAAAGTGCCCAGGGTGCTGGAGGCATTTTCTGTTCCAAAGCAAGGCAATGCCAGCTGAACCATGCGGAATTTCAAGCAGTGAGACAGGGGATGAGCCTCTTTTTTCAGTTGCTCAGCAAGTCCAGAGGCAGCTTCAGTTTGTGGGTCAGTTTGTCAGTCAAGGCTTGAAAAGTTCCATGCTCTCCTCAGGGGGTGCAGTCCGAAGCCTTATCTGCATAATTAATATTGATGGTATGGATTTGGGGCTGCAGGCTGGGCTCGAGTTGTGCCATCTGGAAGGCTTAGCTGTGGAGAGGATTTTGTGCAAACAGCCCTCGTGGTTCTGAGGCTGCACTGTCTTGGGCCAGGGTTTAACTGGGTGAGTGCTGGTCTGTAAGAACACACACAAATATCCTCACAGGCATCTTTGCAGGTAGAAAGTGAAATTTCCCTCCTCTTCTCCATTATTTCCTGAGGAAGGTGATCAGATTTTACTCAGACTTCACTGTGGTGCAAGGCAGAAAGCAATTCCAGCTGAAATTAGTTGTTCAGAAAGTTATGAGCATGCAAAAAAGAGAGCAATAACTTTGGCTGTTGGTGATTTACTGTAATTGATTTGCATAATACAATTTGTGGAGTCATTTTGGCTACAGCAGCTTTACTGTAATTGGGTCTGTGACCATAAATCCAGCACATCAGTCTCCAGGGAAATTAAAAACAAAAAATAACTTATCAAACTAGTAATTAATATCTTGTAATCATGACTCAGCACAAATGGATTAATAGCTGAGCAATCTAAGTCATCCAAGTGAAGCCATCAAGCAGAGTTAATGGGTTCGTTAGGAAAGGAGATGATGTTGTCCCTCCCTGCTGCAAATCCTGCTCGGAGGAGCCAAGTTGGAATTCCTTGTCTGGGTTTCAGTCTGAGGTGCAGCAGTGCTGGACCGCAGCTCAAGTGAGCATTTCTGCAAGGGGAGTTTTAAAGCCTGAAATAGGAAAAGAATGTTTCCCTGTTGTTCTGTTATGGCACTGAGTGTTCAGGTGGGTGCTGGTGAGCTTTGGGTTGGGGTCTCTGGTGCTCCAGGACCTCACTGTGGTCCCTGTGATCTTCTGCCGTCTCGGGGTGCTGCATTCTGAAGCAGCAATGGGGAGGCAGGGGAGTCAAAAATCAAGGTATCAGCAGCTGGAAATAATCAAGTGTTATCTCCTGGAGGGTTAGCATTTGATGAGAACCTTTGGAACTGAATTTGTCTGTTCAGTCTTGTTTAGTTGCTTCGTTCATTTTGTGCTCTGCAACTTCTTTTAGAATGGTCAAAGCGATGTTGGTGTTTATTTGTTGTGTTATTATTCAGGGCTGTGTCAGAGGAAGTCCAAGATTTTGGTGTCAATGTGGATACAGCTTCTTCCAAAATTCATAAAAGGAACAGATCACACCCCCCATGTTTGCATTGCCTTTTATTAGCTGGAGAAAAAAGGCCACTGCAAACAACAGAGAGCTGTAAAAATAGCAAATATCCACATTGTTGAAAATGTTAATTTTTTTCAACTTGCTTTTATTTTGAATTTTAAAAATATCATGAGGCTTTTCATTTAAACATAAATATCTTAAATGTTCTGTGCTGCCAATGGAAGTATTTTAGTTTTAACTTAAATGTTACACGCAATATTGTAATATAAAACATTGCTTTTTATACTTCATTTATATCTCATTTATATTTATGTCTATAATTTATATCTCATAAGTCATTTATGTTTAATTCGTATTCCATTTATAATAAATGATAATAGAAAGTGAAATACACTTTGAAAACTGGAGGGAAAAAATGCATCTTTTAGAGTGACAATATCTGCGATAAAGATATTGTCTATTTATCCTCAGAACCCCATTTAATCAAACTAGGAACACCCACATTTTCCAGGTCAATATTTTGCCTTCATCACGCTGGAATTGTGATGGAAGATTGCTCTGTGGGAATGGCTCTTCCTGCCCTGGAAATCTGAGAGATTCCCATGCAGGGAGAGCCTGCAGCCAGGGGGATGTAGTAAATTTTTAGTAAATTGAATTGAGCAAATTTTTTAGTAAATGGAAAGGCCAAATTTCAGAATTCCGCTGAAGTACGGAATGGGAGCTCAGCACAGTGACGTGGGCCCTAGGTTTGTAAATCCTGCTGCATTTCAGAAGTTCTGCCTCGTGCTGCTGAGTTCCATCCTGAGCTGCTCTCTGTGTCTGTCCCTGTGCAGAGAATCGCCAACCTGCTGCCTGCCTGGTACTACAACTTCCGTGTCACCATGGTCACCTGGGGGGACCCCGAGCTGAGCTGCTGTGACAGCTCCACCATCAGCTTCATCACAGGTAAGCAGCCGGCCGAGAGCAGGGGATTGTCCTGGGCAGGAGCACGGGGACAGCGTCACCTGGGCGCTGTGTGCCCCTGCACGTAGCTGCAAGCTAGGGTGTTTATCAGCTGAGTGTTTCCTTTTTCTGTTTTGCTTTCAGTGGTTTTCTGGATTTTTTTTTTTTTTTTGGTTGTTTGGTGTGGTTTTGGTTTGGTTTGGTTTGGTTTGGTTTGGTTTGGTTTGGTTTTTTTGGTGGGTTTTTTTTTTTTTTGGTTCTTTCTATTTGGTTTGGTTTTTGTTTTTTGGTTTTTTGGGGTTTTTTGTTTGTTTTTTGTTTGGGGTTTTTTTTTGTGTGTGTTTTTTTGGTGGTTTTTTTGGTTGTTGTTTTTTTGGGTTTTTTTTGTTTTTGTTTTTTTGGTTTTTTTTTTGTAGTTTTATTTTTGAGTCTCTGAGGACAGCTTGAAGTGAGCATGTACATACAATTTTCCTGTGCCAAGCAGTGCTGGGCTGCTCCGTCCCAGCCCTGAGTGCAGCGAGGGTCAGTGCTCCTGCTCAGCCTCTGCCACACCATGTGTTGGACACGTGGAGAGGTTCAAAGGCAAATTCAAACCTCAACTCTTCAGTTTCTTAGTATTACAAAGCACTTTTCCATTCACCTGCGATATTTCCAAATGTTTTCCCTCCTTCGTGCCCCTCCCAGTGGAGCACAGGTGAGCTGCTGGAACACAGGGACCGTGGTTCGTGGCTCTCTCCCACCTGGGACCAGCCTTGCATTGAACACTCTCTGCCATCCCCTGGCAGATTTTTGGGGTTGGAATCTTCAGGGTGTCCAGCAGATCAGCCCCAGAGGGACCGAGAGGTCCTGTCAGTGCCATGCTGTGTGTCCCCAGCCCTCAGGCCGCTTAGCTAAACTCAGAGCTCCCTGCTGGATCATTCTGCTTTTGGGTGTTCCTGTTCCATTCCCCTTGCTGCAGTTCTGGGGTGAGAGCAGAGAATAACTCAGTAGCACCAATGAAGTGTCACTTGCTCCTCTTCCCATCTGGAGGATTGAAGTTCCAGGGAAAATCAGGCTGTAGTGAAAACGCAGTGTAGAAAATCCCAGCCTCTCACTGCAGAGCAGACTCTAGCCTAGCCCCATATTTCCTGTCTGGTGAGAGTCTGAGAATGCACCTGAAAAATCCTGAATGAGCCCCATTTCAATGATGATTTATACACAGCCTGTGCCTGGCAGAGCCTCGCAGAAAAGCCACCAGCAGGTTAGGCTCTAGCTCCACTGAAGGGAACAGGAGCCCTCCCATGATGATGATCTGGTCCCAGGCTGCCCTGCTGACAAACCCTGGCACTTCTCCAGCGCATCAGAAGCTCCTGACACCCACCGTGGCCTCGGGAAGGTCTCCAGGGACAGTCATTGTCCTTTGGCATCACTCAGCTCTTCTGTAGCACTGTAGAGAAGCAATTTTCCAGCTGGTTGATTGCTGTATGAGGGAAGAAATGTCTTTTCCAACTGATTTGGGTACCAGGTTCAGCTTTTTAGAGTGGAAATGTTCCAGTGGGATATGCACTTCAGTATTGTATCTCCGGAAAAACCTGCTGCAGAAATGAGGGAGATGAAGGTTCTCCTAAAATATAATTTCTCATCATCTGGATCTCTGTGTGATGACAGCAAACACTACTGCTGCTCTTAAAAGTGGATCAATTTCTTTGCTAGCAGATGCAGACAAAATCAGAAATGGATGAATCTCTAAAAGTGATCCATTTATGATTGGCCAAACTGCTCTTAGGTCATCTGGTCATCAGTGAAAATATCGAACCTGAGTGTTGTATCCGTGGTTAGTCCTGGAGCAGAGGTTTTGCAGCCTCTGCCAGTTCTGTGTGGCTGCAGAGCCAACTCTGCCCCTGGAGCTGAGCTTGTGTTCAGAGCAGAGCAGAGCATCCTCTGGAGTGTGAGAATCAGCTCAGACAGCTCGGGGTGGAAAACCTTCCCAGGGCAGGACCCACTGCTCGTGGGGAGTCTGGGCGAGGCTGGGTTCAGTGCATGCAGGGCTGGGGACGTGAGGGACAGCTCTCTCTGGGAGCAGGGGGGACATTTGGGGACCCAGGGGCTCAGCAGCAGCAGCAGGGTTTGCTCTCAGCTCCTGCAGCAGCTGGGGAGGTGTCCCCAGGAGCAGGGGGGACATTTTGGGACCCAAGGGCTCAGCAGCAGCAGCGTTTGCTCTCAGCTCCTGCAGAGCTGTCCCTGGGAGCATGGGGCGCATTTGGGGACCCAGGGGATTGTCAGCAGCAACGTTTGCTGTCTCAGCTCCTGCAGCAGCTGGGGAGGTGTCCCCGGAGCAGGGGAGACATTTGGGGACCCAGGGGCTCACCATCAGCAGCAGGGTTTGCTCTCAGCTCCTGCAGCAGCTGCAGAGGTGTCCCAGGAGCATGGGGGACATTTGGGGACCCAGGGGCTCACCATCAGCAGCAGGGTTTGCTCTCTCAGCTCCTGCAGCAGCCCTGGCTGCTGTTGTTCCTCTCGGGGAGTGCTGTGGTGTTGCTGTGGTGGCTGATGGGTGTTGAATGCCACCTGCTGTAAACTGCTGGCTTTAAAACAATGAGGAGCAAGGGCTCTTTGGACCACCAACATTTGCTTTTTGCAATGAGAGCGCCTTTATCTTTGGGGGAGCAGAAGGAGGGAGGAGGACAGGCTCTTGGTGATGATGACTTCCCCCAAATTTGCTGCCTGGTGGTCCTGGGGGTGCCCCAGCTGTCCCTCCTGACAGGGTGTGACCTCCCCCAGCCTCTCTGTGCCACTCAGCACCTCAGACCTTGTGCTGTGGGTCACACAAGCCCTGGCCATCATCTGACATGTCCTGGAAATTCACTGTCATGAAATCATACCGTCAATAATAACAGCAGCAGGAAATTGCTGTTCATGTATCAGATTCATGTCACTCATGGCCTTAAAGGGCAAGGAATACACAGTCCATGCACAGGGATGGACTGGGAACTAGAAATTTCTTCAAAGATTTCATACTGAATCAGGTTGCTTCCACTCAACAGCACAAAAGGACATTTTCGAGATTAATTTGGGAGAGCAGTCTCACTAAACGTTTCCAAATGGCTCTGAATTGTCTGTGCCTTGCACTTGCTGCCTTCCTCTGCCTTCCTTCAGTAAATCTGTTCACTGAATGTCTCAACGGCAAAGCCAAGGAGCTTTGTGAAAGCAGCAGTGACATCTTGTGGCCCTTGGAAGGGTTTTTAGTCACACTGTCCTGCTGGATTTATGATATTCTCTCCACAGCAGTGTCCTTTGCAGAAGTTCATTACCGATTTGCTAATCAGCTAGACCCTGTCTGTAACCCTCTTGCCTCCTCCCTTCAGCACCAGTGGCGCCCAAAATCACCTCTGTGGAGTATTATAATCACCTTCTGTACGTCACCTGGACCTACGGAGGAGATGGCCCTGACCTGTCTCATTCCAGGATGCTGCACTGGATGGTCATTGCCGATGGAAAGAAAAAAATCAAGAAGAGCGTAAGTATGAGTGGGGAAGGTGCTGTTTCCCTGGGCTGGTTTTTTGGTTGTTTTGTGGGGCTTTTTTGGGGTTTTGGGTTTTTTTTTTTGTGGGCTTTTTTGGTTTGGATTTTTTTTTTTTTTTTTTTTTTTTTTGTTGTTGTTTTGTTGTTTGGCCTTTTTTCTGGTTTTTTGGGGTTTTTTTTGTTTGTTTTTGTTGGGGTTTTTTGGTTTTGGGGTTTTTTTTGTTTTGTTTTGCTTTGGGTTTTTTTTGGGTTTTTTTGGTCTTTTGTTTTGTTTTGTTTTGTTGTCTTTGGTTTTGGTGGCTTTTTATTAGTTCTGTGTTGTTTTTCTGAGCTGATAACTCTGTATGACAAAGTCTGACACCATCTCCCTGCCGCTGCTGTCCCTGTGCTCAGGTGACACGCAATGTGATGACTGCAGTGCTGAGTTTGCCTCCAGGGGACATTTACAACCTCTCAGTCACTGCCTGTACCGAGCGAGGCAGCAACACCTCCGTGCCCCAGCTTGTGAAATTGGGTAAGAAACGCTGGTTGGCAAATCATTGACTCACTCCTCATTTAATTATGAAGTGCCTCTGTCAGCAGATCCACACTTCCCTAGCTCAGAGTTGTGTACCTGTGATTTTTTCCCATTTTTGTACCCATTTTTCCCAAAGCTGTAATTCTCACCTCACCTTGCAGTGGAGATTGTCTCACTCCTCTGTGTGAAGGTCCTGGAATGGTTTTGCTCCAGAGGAGCAAGGGTGGCAGAATTTGGCTGTAAGTGGAGGAAGGAGAGTGGAAATCGCTTAGTGCCTTGCTGAGAGAAAGCTCAGCTTCACTGCTGCTTCCCCGAGGCCTCGAACACATGTGGGTTTTGAGAATGGAGACTCAGATCACAGATAAATTTCCTTCCTTCCTTCCTTCCTTCCTTCCTTCCTTCCTTCCTTCCTTCCTTCCTTCCTTCCTTCCTTCCTTCCTTCCTTCCTTCCTTCCTTCCTTCCTTCCTTCCTTCCTTCCTTCCTTCCTTCCTTCCTTCCTTCCTTCCTTCCTTCCTTCCTTCCTTCCTTCCTTCCTTCCTTCCTTCCTTCCTTCCTTCCTTCCTTCCTTCCTTCCTTCCTTCCTTCCTTCCTTCCTTCCTTCCTTCCTTCCTTCCTTCCTTCCTTCCTTCCTTCCTTCCTTCCTTCCTTCCTTCCTTCCTTCCTTCCTTCCTTCCTTCCTTCCTTCCTTCCCAATTTCTAGGTCACTCACACCTGGTCTGCTTTCCTGTCTCCCCTCCTCTCTCCCTGGACATCTGCAAAGGCTTCCAACACCAAAAAGTTACTCTTCAATACAAATTAATGACTGTGCTCTTTATAAAAACAGATTCATGAATGTGGAACCCAGTTCATTTTAAGAGAAATAATGTGTAATATACTCGTAGAAACAAAAGAAGGTTTGGGAACCTGATCCTTAATATAAGACTTAAAAATATAACTTTCTGCCCAATATCTTTTTTTACTTGGGAGGACAACTGGACACTGCACCATTGTACCTTAAGGAATTTTAGTTCTCTCCTGAATGTATGTGGAACTGTTGAGCCTTAGGTACCCAAAACTGAAATTTCCACGTGTGCTAAACTGCTTTTACAGCTGTTAACTGCACGGAGAAGGTGGGAAAGGAAGAGTTTGTAATTTCAAACTGGATTATCTTCTCTACATGAACAATAATCCTCCTGTGAGTCACTGTGAGAGAGGTGAATTTAAAGGACCCTATAATTTATAATTGCATTAGAAGTCCTGAAACGAGCAGTGTCCATTTGAGTTCCTCAGAACTCTCACTCACATCTCTGAAGCAGTGCTGAGGCAAACAGGACAGACACAGCAATCTGCAGTTCCTGCAGGTCTTTTTATCAGAGGCACTATTTGAAAGATGTGGGCAGATTGCAGGAGTTCTCTGTTCCCTGTGCAAAGCATATCCTGTGTTCCTCAGTTCTGGGTGTGTTCGTGCCCATCGCTGGGAGGGTGAACGTGGGGCTGAGCAGAGCCCCTGCGTTGCTCTGATTTTCTGATATTCGTGGAGGTTCGTGGAAGCTCGCAGGGAAGTCAGGCAGGCAGCACCAAGATGGCGAAAAGAGAAACTTTATTTACAAGAACTTCTTTATATATCCATTAATAGTCTGATAATTATTGGTCGATAGTTTTTCCACCTCTATAATGATTGGTTACAACTATAGAGCATCCAGCACCAAAACAAAGAGATTAGAAAGCACAAGAATGCAACTTATCTCTATTCTCCACGAGAAAGAAGAGAAAGATTTTAAAACAGTGCAGCTACACCCCTGCGACCATTGCCCAGACATTTTAGGGTGGTGTTTCAGAATATCAGCTAGCTTTATCTTTCAGACAGATCCCCAGGTACTATTTGTGTTGTACACCCTGCAGCAGAGCTGTGTCCTCCTGTCCTTTCACTCTCACTGAACTGGGGTGGGTATTTTGCCTTTCAATGACAACAGAGAAAAGTTACAATGAATTCCATTTCAGTAAATCCCTTCTAGACCTGTGGGTGTGGGGTTTTTGTTGGGGTTGAGTTTGAATTTTTTTCCTCTATGATGTTTGAACTTTGAGCAGACAAAAGCAGGGATATTTTGCCAGAGGTTTTCCTTCTCTCTGGTTCTGGGGAGCGATGGGAGTTGTAATTAGCGGTGGTGGAAACTGAGTCTGAGTGATAGACGACTCAGCACTTGGCAGTCACTGAGGCTTTCCTGCCAAATGTTCTTCCCTCCGATGTTTGCCTCGTCCTGGCAGCTCTCCACCTGCAGGAAAACCAAGCCATTTGCTGGAGGCAAAAGGAGGATTTGCTTGGGACGCTGCCCAAATGCAGAACTTGTATTTTAATTGAGGCTGGTTTTTTTCCCTGGAGTGAGAGATGGGATGTGTTCGTGAGCCCAGGAGCAGATCTGTGTGTGACTGTGGGGCAGGGACACCTTCCTGTGGGACAGTGGGTGCACTGCCATCCCCCTGGCACGTGTGGATGTGCCTCGCTCCCTGCCCAGCTCCTCCCGTAATGCCAGTATAGCTTGGGCAGCTTCCAAGCCTGGAGCACAGATCTGGTTGTTTCAGGATCAGGTACGTCCCCGAAATGTCCATAACCGCTCGAGCAAGTCCCTCGTGCCAAGGTTCCTGCGACAGCATCTCATAGAAGGAGGATAACAAATTACTTGTGAAACGAAAAAAATAAAACCAAAATGTTGTTTTTCATCACCCACTGCATGCAGTGTGTCAGAACCCTGAAATCAGATCGTTGTTTCAGAATTACAGCTCAGGTAGTCCCGGGAGTAGCCAGACTCGGGTAGTCCCGGGAGTAGCGAGACTCGGGCAGTCCCGGGAGTAGCCGGACTTGGGCAGTCCCGAGAGTAGGCGGACTCGGGTAGTCCAATCATCCTCAAACAAGGGCTCTGCTGAAAAGGGAAGTGCAGTAATTATCCATCTGTCCAAACGAGAACGGTTTAAATAGAGAAGAGAAACCAACACACTTCATCATCTTCCCATTTTACAGTAGTATTTTGTCATCGTGAGAGGCTTTACATTGGTAGACTTTATCTGAAGGAAATGAAAGATTGAAGGGCATCAGGCACTGCTTTCAGTTTTTTCATTTTTCTCCGTTGTCTGGAAACTTAAAGATAAGCTTAATGAAAGGAGATTTTTCTCCCACTCCAGAGCCAGCCCCTCCAAAATCCCTCTTTGCTGTCAACAAGACTCAGACCTCTGTGACTCTGCTGTGGGTGGAGGAAGGAGTGGCTGATTTCTTCGAGGTCTACTGCCAGCAGGCTGGCTCTGGCCAGGAGGCAAAAGCCCAGGTATGTGTCTCTCTTTGGTGTCCTCTCTTCATCTCTGAGCCTCAGACTGCGCCTTGCACCTTCTGCTTCGGTGTCTGCTCCTCGGCATGTGCTCCTAAATGACATTTTATACCAAATGTGGTTCAGAATTAAACTCTCAAAAGCTAAACTACTGACGCTGCACTTCAAATACTAAAATATTGCATTGTTTTGCAATAAGACTTCTGTCTTATTGGTGAGATTAAAACTTGTGGGAGGGAGAATCTGTGCGTGCAGTGGTGTCAGTGCTTGGCCACAGTGTGGAAATGGCTCTGAGAACCTGTGCCAAACCAAGGCCACGGAACTGAGGGAATGGCAGTGAACAAGAAGGGGAAATGGTCAGGCGGAAAATTCCTGTTTTGCCAAGGAATGGACAAAACAGAGATATTTAGATGCCATGAGATCTCTCATACAGTGTCTCATTATTCCTGGCATGCTTTATTCCCAGGTTTGAGCTCTGGTAACTCAAGGGCAGGAGGAGCTTCCTGGCTGTTCAAAGATGCTGCAAATGTGGCTGCCCCTCGTGCACTTTATCTCAGGGTATTTTCCTCCAGACACACCTCTGAGCCTCACAAATGAACCTCCTTTTCTCTCTGTGCACTCAGGTGCCTGTGCTCAGAGCCACCTGAACATAGAATATTTAAACTTCTAATGCTGCTCAGTGAAAAACAGAGAGCAGTGCTAGTTTTCATTCCTTGCATTCAGTGCTAGTTTTAATTCCTTGCATTCAGTGCTGTGCAACACGTGAGGTTTGCTGTGTGCTTGGGCTGATGGTACAATGAATCACTGATTGCATGCCACAAAACACTGTTCTCTCGTGTGGGCTGTGACACATCATGGGGAATCACTCAGAAAGAAGTGAGAAATCACCTACTGAAACCACAGATTATCGCAGAAGACTTTAATCCTATGGAAGATCAGTCTGAATTATTTAATATTCTTTTTATATTGAAGCAGACAATGACTGAAGGAAAAAGAATCCAATGCACACTTGGGTCTTTTGGGTAGTTTGGATTCCACGTTGGATTCCTGCTTTTTCACACTCAGCAGCAAAGGCTGTGAGGTCATTGGCATCACTTACAGAGTTCAGCACAGAGATGAGATCAGGCAAGGAAAGCACCACAGGATTTGCGGCTTTAGCTCTGAGCAGATCTGTTTTGAGAACATCAGGAAAAGAATGCTTCGTTGGCAGATGCTTCAGTGGGTGTCTCATTTGTGGACACGAACATCTGGCGCTGGATAATTCACAGAGATTGTCAGCTCACTCCTCATTGCATTCATCACTCTCTCTTCTGTTCTGTGACAAAATGGGGAAGGGCTCCTTTTTGAACTGCAAAAAGGGATGCTTTCCAAGTGAAAATTCTTTGTGATTTTCGAGGCTAACTACATGAACATTTTTGCCCCTTTCCTCCATCTTCAGGTTAGTGAAATGAAAAGCAACAGCTTTCTGGTTTTGAACATCCTGGATTTGAGTTGGCCAATTTAAATTTCCCGGAGGGGAAAATAGAAACATCCAACCAAGTGCAATTGCCAAAGTGTGGCTCCTCCTTTCAGCTCAGGCAATAAAAGTCTCCCTTACACTCTGTGCATGTGATTTCATCTGCATAATGTACCTCAGAATTGCTCTGCAACAGAATTAGGCCGTGGCTGACAAAAAATATCCAGTGCTTGGGCCTCCTTAGAGCATCCTGTATTCCCCATCTGGAGTGAGTTCATTCAGAATCTTTTCCTTTTTTCCCTCCTGAACCACTGGCTCAGTGTCCCTGTTTTTACAACTGTAACCCACCCCTGGTTCCGCTGGACAGCACAGGAAATCAGAGACCTTAAGGATCTCTTTCTTTACATCAGTGCATGTCTTGTTCTTGTGTTTGTTTTCTCCTGCTCTGTCAGCATTTGAAATCCTCAGAAGTGTTCACAAGGGTCATAGTAATTAACACATTGTGTAAATATGTTCCGTGCAGTTTCTGCCAGCTAGAAAAACTGAGCTCTAGGGTGTTTGATCATAGTTATGACCAAAAGTCTCTGCTCTAGCTGTGTTTTTCCCTTGGCCACTCCAAAGCACTCCCAGGTTTTCCCATCCAGAGGAGCTGCCTCGGAGGCAGAGATGACACAGATCCAATCCGAATTGTGCTTTCATTTATAGCAGAGATTGGGACTGTCCTGGCTGTTCTTTGAATAAAAATAGCTTTGTTTTCCTCCCGCCTGTGCCAGCTCTGGGGTGTCCTGGGGCTCACAGAGCTTTCCCCTCCGAGCCTGTGCCTGACCCACGCCTGTCCCTCCCTCCCAGAAGGGTCCCTGCAGTGCTCTGGGGTGTTCCTGCTGCTGCAGTCACCCTCTTCTCTCCCCTTTCCCCCCACACCATCTGCCCAATTCCAAGGGCACGCCCTGGGCACATTTTCTGTGTTCAAAGTGCTGATTTCTCTCACCAGATCTGACTTTGCCTGTCCCATACACGGAACACTGATTTATATGTTGCATTTTCAGCAGAAACAAACCCCTGTGTGTTCTCTCCGTGTCTGCAGGAGCCTGTCACCGTCTCCTCGCACGTGGTGACCATCTCCAGCCTCAGCCCTGCCACTTCCTACAACTGCAGCGTGACCACCTTCAGCCACGACAGCCCCAGCGTGCCCACCTTCATCGCCGTGTCCACCATGGGTGAGCAGAGCTTCCCTGCTTTCTGCTCCTCCTGGCGCTGCAGCTGCTGCCCTTGCTGCCCACAGCTCTGCCCACAGCTGCCCCAGGGCTCCTGGCAGCAAGAAAAGGCTGCCAGATGTGCCTGGGGTGGGCGAGCAGCTTTGGGAAGTCCTTGGAAAAATCTGAACTCTGGTTTTAGAAATCAGGGATGCAGTTTGTGTGTCAGTCCTGAGCATCAGGATTGATGATGATACATATTATATATATATAATATGTATACAATATAATATAAATATCTATAATATATGTATAATGTAATATAATATATGTATAGACTATAATATGTATATAATACATATGCTATATATGATAATATATATGACATATGATATATAAATATATATAATGTTTATTATCTATATCTCATATATATGATATGATATATATTGATGATTTTATATATTTATATTTATATTTTTGTTTATATTTTTATATATACATATATATACACACATATACATATATATATACACATACACACACACACACACACACATATATATAAATATATATATATAAAATATATATATATATATCAGCTTGATGATATTGATGAGGAAAGTGTTTTCTCAGCCAAGCCCAAATAAGAGGAAGGTCACATTCAGGGCTGCTGAGGCTCTCTGCATTCAGCAGAGAGAGAGAGAAGAGCTCTGCAGGACCTTCAGTCACAGCTGAGAGGTGCCTGATGGAGGATCCCCAGGCATGGCATTTTCCAGAGTAATTAAGCAATTTCAGCCCAGTGTATGACAGAGCCCCAGCTTGTTATTTTGCTTCTGGGTCAGAAAAAGTATTGATTATTGTTGAAGAACAGCTTCAGAGCAGAAATGTGCTTTGGGGATGTAGATGATGATAAATATCTGTATTTTGTGTTGCCTTCACCATTTTCTATTGTGTTATAAATGTCAGCTAGAAAGGAAAAAAAAAAAAAAAAATCAGAACATACCAAAGTTTAACAAAAATGCCAGAGTGAAGTCATTTCCCCAAAGAAATTTGCTAAGAGCAATAGCTACTCACACTCTGCCTTTATCTGTAGCTGCTCAAACTCTCCCTTTATCTCTTGTGGTAGATTTTTCACTCTGTAACACTCCAGGCTCTTTGAGATAAGTTTAAAAAAATAGCATTATCAAAACTGAGGGAAAAACAAACAAAACAAAACTCAGTGCCTCTGAAGTGAATAACCAAGAGTGATTTTTTCTTCGTGCAGTCACCGAGATGAACGCCAACGTGGTGGTGATCTCCGTGCTGGCCATCCTCAGCATCCTCCTGATCGGGCTGCTGCTGGTCACGCTGGTTGTGCTCCGGAGAAAACACCTGCAGATGGCCAGGTACGTCCAGATTTATGCTAATTAACAAAAAAAAAATTCAAACACATCATGGCAATGGTTTGAGCTGAGCATGAGTCCAGGAGTCCATGAGAAGTGCAGTCATTCTTACCAAAGGCTGTGTCAGGAACATAAATGATAATTAGGATCAGAGGCATGAGCGGGACATCAAGGTGCTTATGTGGTTTACCTGTTGGTTTTAAAGGTGGCACAGAACCTTTGTCCTTTATAATCTGGGTAATATATTTTATATTAATTTACTGTACTCTGTCAAGAAAGGAAATTATTTCATGTTAAAAAAACTTATGCAAAAATGCACAAGTTATGCACTTATGCACTTACCAACCTCTCAGATGCTGCATTTTGTGTGTTGGCTCTTGGCTCTGTACTCGTGCAGCAGATGATCACATCACACATATTTTTCAGGCTATCATTTTAAGAAAATGTTATGTGATTTGTTCCTTTTCTATGTAACTGGCTCTGTGAAAATGCCAGCTAAATTAATTCTGTTTTCTGTTTAATTACTGTGCAATCAGCCCAGAGCTTTTTTCTTCATCACTGCTTCTAGCCACAGAAGATAAACACCCCAGAAGGCAATTTGAAACATAAATCCAGTGAGAAGCTGCAAGCAATTGTTTGCTTAAATCAAGGAAATAGTCAAGTCAGTTTATAATTCATAGCTGAAAATAATGGGCTTGTGATAAAGACACTACTAGAATGTTATTCAGGATTTTTTTTCTTTTCCATACAGTTATTTTCTTAACTCAAAATTGCCTATAATTATCCTGTAAAAAGGACACAATTAAGCAACTTCTCCTTAGAGTGGGAACAGTGAATATTTAGTATAGAAAGGAAAATATTTAACATGTGTACTGAGGACTGAAACCATTGCTAGTGGCAGACTATGGAAGGCACAAATCTGGAGAGAAGATAAGGTCTCGAAGTTGAGAATTTCATTCCTTTTGAGCATTTTTAGGTAATTTGTTCTCAGGTGATGTTGAACACTTTTTGGTTTTGGCCGGCTGTGTTTAGGGGTTTAGTTCTGTTTAGCACAGATTATCTCAGACCTGGTCAGGATGTGAATGTTCAACTCTTCCCTGCAGCTCCAAGATTCTCTGCTAAATCAACTTCTTTGCAAGTGTTGTGAATCCAAAATTGTAACTTCTTCCCTAATGGTTTTCCTGGAACAGGGAGTGCGGGGCTGGAACCTTTGTGAATTTTGCATCTTTAGAGAGAGATGGAAAGCTCCCCTATAACTGGTGAGTGTTTGAAGCAAAGCTTTTTCCCATCTCTGATTTTTGGCAAATGTTATCTGTAATCTTAAAGTGCTTTTTTAAATATGTCATTGCTGTCCCTCTTTAGGATAAAACTACTATGGTTGTTAATTTAGTATTTGATTCCTTGAACATATTTTATCTCTTGAATGCTGACTGAAGACATGCATTCTGTCACCTGCCATTTTTAGCAGGCACTGATGTATATAAAAGTCAGCCAAGTTGCATAGATGTGTTTTGGGAAGAGATTTTTTTTTTTTCCTTTTTCTTACAGACGTATTTCCTAAAATAACACAACTGTAGAAAGTTGATCTCTAAATCCATTAGCACTTCCATGTATTTACATGCAGGAGTAAGCTTATTTGTAGAAGCCTAATTAGCAAGTGTCTTCATGCAGTACCGTTAATTAATATTTCCTTATGTTACAAGGACAAGCCAACTCAAATATATGCTCTGACTTAATGTTCAGTGCTATTGAAAAAAGTAACAACCCCTCCCAGACATATCCTGCTGGTCTAGAAAATCACCACAAGAGCTGCAGGCACTGACTGTGGACTCCAAATCACCACTGTCACCATCAGCTGAAGAGAAGTGTCGGAGCAAAGTCTAGAATTAGCTTTCCTAGAAGGAAAAGGCTCTGAGATCTACCTGACTGGCCCCAGTGTGGTCATTTCCAAGAATTAGCTTTTCTAGAAGTGAAAGGCTCTGAGAGCTACCTGACTGGCACCAGCGTGGTCATTTCCAAGAATTAGCTTTCCTAGAAGGAAAAGGCTCTGAGAGCTACCTGACTGGCCCCAGTGTGGTCATTTCCAAGAATTAGCTTTTCTAGAAGGGAAAGGGTCTGAGAGCTACCTGACTGGCCCCAGTGTGGTCATTTCCAAGAATTAGCTTTCCTAGAAGGAAAAGGCTCTGAGATCTACCTGACTGGCCCCAGCGTGGTCATTTCCACTCCTGTTTTCATAATCAAATGAGAGCTAATGCCAGAGCCAAGGTTTTCTGTTCTTTCTTAGCAATCTCTGCAAAAGCCTCTTCACTTTCAGGGCAAGCCCAAACACAGATATTTAAGAGCCTGACATCAGCCAGTTCCAGGGTGCCAGAGGAATAAAGTCTGTGCCCTGATTTCCACCCATGGCCAGCTTTGCTGGCAGCTCAGGAGTTGGAGAGGAGTTGTGGCACAGGGAGCTGATCTGTGATCTCCCAGGACACAGCCAGGGTGGGACAAACAGTGACACTGCACCACTGCAAGCCTTTCTGATAACCTGCAGACTGACTCACAGGCCCAGCAAATGCTGTCAATATTTAAATAATTACCTGGATATTAAACCAGCCTCACTGCCTTGCTTTGGCTCTAACAGCAGCCAGCTGCAGGCAGTGCAAGTGAAACCATCCCTCAGCTTCCCTTGCTTGGGCTGTGTTAATGGCAAAGAAGGCAGAAGATCAAATGCTTATGTTAATTAAATAGCCGAGCTTGAATGAAATTATTAAACTAGAAACAGATGTTATTAGAACCATAAAAGGCTTTTTGTTTTTTAAAGGAAGGGAATTGGTAGGTTTGGATGTGGAAGTGAAGGTTCTTGTTGCTTGGTTTAGTATATATGTATGTGTGTGTGTATAAATGCATATATGTATACATACATAAATCAGGCTATAAAAATATCAGCTGAGGAAAGCATTCCTGCATAATATCTCCACAATTTTTTTGTAACTGAAGGCAGTGTCCTTATGGTCCTCACTTCTCGGAGAGTTGTTCTGTGTGCCTCTGTTGTCTAATGTCAAGAACAGATTCACTGTCATTCCAGGCAGCCAGGTGGGAAATGTGGCCCTAAGGACAGCCAGGAGGATTAAAAACCCATTTTGTTTGGGCTCGTTCCAGGGATCTAGTGAGGGAGCTCTGGGCATATCTGCTAATTCCTAAGGGAAGCTCAGCTCAGCAGAGTTTTCAGGATTTGAGCAATCTCTGCATCTCTTTCTCTTAGTTAAGCTGTTCAGTACACCTGAGCAGGATGTGAAAAACTACATAATTGCAGAGAAACAGGAGTGTATTTATTGGGCAATGACATAGTTTTCATCTGCTGAATAAAGTCAATTGGTTTGGGTGTCAGAGCTCCTAGTCTGTGAGCCATATAAATCAGACTGGAGGTGTGTTAGCCTCTGATTTGGGAAAGTGTGGGAAATTCCTGTGAGGATTGACGATGAAAGAAGCCCTGCTTGAATAATTCCTTCTGCCTCTGTAGGCAAGAGGAAGTAAAAGCCTCCCGTGGAGTTTCTCAAAGGATAGAGAAATATTCCAGCAGCATCATCACTTCTCTCTCCTGAGCCTAACAGAAACCTCTGCGGCTGCAGAGATCTGTTTATGGAAAACCAAATTCCTTCCTCAGTCCATTCCCACAGAAACCCAAACAGCAGTGAGCCCTGAGGGTCTCTGATTGTGCAGTTTTTGTGGTGTATGATGGGCTGGAAAGGACTCTCCTTCTGCCTGACCCACACAGCTCCTGCCAGGGCCTGGGGCAGGAGCCTGCGGAAACTGAACTCAGCAGAGCTCATTAAAGCATTTTTTGGGGTTTGCACTGCATGGGCAGAATGTTCCCTCCCCTGGCTGGAAGATTGAGATCAGAGATGATTCCATGTGACATGAATTGTTTATCAGCAAAAACACAGTGTCCACCAACTTCATAAGAGCCAGGAGTACTGAAGAAGGAAATCTCATTTTGTGGTTCCTCTTTAGAGCAGCTGCAGAAGGACAATATCACTTCTAAGGCAGCAGATTTTCTGATGGGGAAAAAACACACTGAGGGTGTTTTTGGCTCAAAAAATGCCCTTCTACTGGAGCAAAGTTGCTTTAAGTTTCATGCGTTTTTCGTATTTGGGAAGTACCCAAAGCCCATTTCTCCAATAGGTAGAACAGGCTGAGTGGGTTTCCTAAATTAATGCGCAGCAGAACCTGGAAAACAGCTCACAAATACAGCAGTTCAGAATGATTTTGTGCTCATATTTCCTTTAGCCACAGTAAAATCTGCTGTGAACAGTTACTCCTAGACGCCACAGTTAGAAGAAGTGTTCAAGCAATGTTTAGGTGAAAACCTGGGAGAGAATTCAAAGCACTCTGCAAAATGTTCTGAATGCCTTGAGCAATCTGACTCAACAGAGGGAATCAAGAGATACTGGAAGCATCTGAATTTATCTCTGATACAGATCTTCTGATACCTGCAGGATCACTTGCAGGAAGAAACGTGGGAGATTATTGTGGCTCAATGTGATAAAAACAAACAATGTCAGCACTGAATATCTGGAAACATCAGGAAAGAGGCTTCATGCCACCTGTGCAATGGCTGTAGATCTGTTGATGATATTTTCCTATGCATTTTACTCTCTGAAAATTTAGACTAAGAGCCCTGAATCAATATGATAGGACCTGCTTATTTTGGCCATACAGAATTTTGTGTTGAATAGCTGAAAATCCTGCAGAGGGTGTGAGGCTGAGGAACTCTAGGGATGCTAATAATATTCTTAGGAAGTAAGTAAGAAGTAGGATTTATGGGTTTAGCTGATTTTTAAAATAGAATTTGCTGATCTCCTGATTTCTGTTTGTCTTACTAACTCTCCTCATTTTCTCATCTCTGTGTATGTTATTTATTAATGCTCACAGGCGTAGAAGTGTATTTGCTTTCCTAACTCTGCTACCCTCATGCCTTTGGACTGATTATCTTTTGGCATTTTATATTAATCCTTGGTAAGTGATTTACTTGTTTTTCCATTTGCAATGTGTAAACAATGTTAATTTCTATTACCTGACAAATGTGTGATACCTTTGTTTTCAAATGAGTCAAAGCTTTTGAAGACACAATTCTCCTGCAGTAGAGCCCAGGCTGTGAGGATGTGGGTATCAAAGTATTTGCTACCCTGCTCTGTTTGGTTTGTCTGTTTATGCTCCAACCCATTTGGTATTTAAAAGCTAATTTTACAGTGGTCATCATATCCATCTCATTGCTGTCTTTGCAATTTTTGCTGCTCCATTATGAGTCCTGGCTTCTTCTGTCCTGGTGGTTTCTGTGTTCATTGCCTGGCGCTGGCTGCTGCTGCTGTTTTATTGCTAAAATTGCTTGGTCGTGCCCCACTGTTCGGTGTGTGATGTCAAACACATTCGTTTTTAAAGGTGTGCTTATGCTCTCCTGACGTCAGTGAAAGTTTTGCATTTGAGAAAAGCAGAATTAATACAACTAGAAGTCCCAAAGAGTAAAACCAGGGTCACATCTCATTGTGTGTGTCTGTTTAATACTTCAGTCTGTAAATAATTTATACAGAGTTAGTAATCAGCTGATTGTTTTTTTAAACACCTAACAAAGCCGTGCGGCTCCATACAACCAGAACTGTTTTACAAACCATTTAACAAATAGTTATAATTGACTGTGATCTAAAAATGCCTAATTCATATAAAGAAACTTCAGTTCCTGATGGTTTTGAGTCCAAGTTACAGGGTTTTACAAAAAGGTGCAGCTGAGGTTAAGGTTTTATTTCCCAAGCATTTCCCTGCAGCACCCCAGCCCTGGCAGGCAGACATCAACATCTTCAGCACAGGCGTTTTTGAGACTGATTTTCCTCGAGTTACAGTGGCTCTGTAGGAAAACCCATCCACATTTTCAGTGGTGAGAGTGTTTATGTCACTGAAGAAAGGTCCATTCCTTCTCTCAGGAAGACAAAAGCGTGTTCTGCACACACCCCAGTGAGGAGCACGGGGGAGCCTTCCACTCCTCTCCAAGTTAATGTTTTATTGGCCTGGAACTGTCTGGGGTAGCTCAGCTGACCTCGAGCTGCAGTGGTGGAGGGAGGCAGGATTATTATTGTTGTTGTTATTATTATTATTACTATTATTATTATTATTATTTATTTATTATTTGTTTATTATTATTTTGGAGGTCACACAGAGCTCTCTTAGCTTTCTCGCGGTCAGGCAGCCCAGGCTGGCCACTGTCAATGGCACTGCTGCAAAAAGAGTTGGCATCTTCTGCCCCTCTGCCTTTTTTCTTTTATTATTCATCACCTCACCTCTCCAGATGTGTATCCTTCTTCAGAGGGTTCCTCTTCAATCACCCTCCCTATTTTAGTCGAGATGATCAAGTGTGCAGGAGCTGAAGTGGAATGAGATGAGATTAATCCCTCTCTTTGTATTTTAATCTGTAGAGTAAATGGAATAACAGATGAAACAGCAGCTAATGTTTCAAATGCCTCTGTTTTGCACACAAGTTGGTTTAAAATATTTATGAACATTCAGGAAACAATTGCAATGCTAAGAAACAAAGGCCTCTCGAGACTATCAAAGCACACAAAATTCTTGCTGAGAAATGTATGTCAATCATTTGTTTTATTGCCTCTTGAAGTGTTCCTTGGAGAAGCATTCTTAGAAGCATTCCCATCCTAAAGAGCATTTAGGTATTTTTTTTCTTTTCAAATTAATTCTTATGTGCCTGACATTAAAAGGTTCACCATAGTCACAGGGGATAGAGATGTGTTGAATAATTTAGTGGAATTAACTTTAAGATCCCATTGGAAAAAATCTTTGAAGATAGAAAATAAATACTACTAGTTTATGTGTGCAGTACACGTGGGTGTACAGATAACATGATAGGCTGAGGAGGTTTATAATATTTGATCTCCACATTAATATCAAGGTAGTAGTGTTATAGCTCTTGTTAATTCTGCAGGTAAAGCTCCTCATCTAAATGGAAATGGACCTTGACAAAATAACAAAATTACTGCAGGCTGTGGCTGCTCCAGAAACTGACTGCTTTGTATAACTTAATTTTGGAAATTAATACTTCGTTGTTTTTTAATGTGACTTCTAAACTTAACAGGGTAGAAAAATGAAAGTGCTCCACTTTTTAATAGTTCTTTCTGTATATTTATATTACTTTGAATTTAAAAGTCTTCTCCTTTAGTTGACTAATTGAAGCTGTGAACCAAGTGATTTCGAAATCATTCTCACATCATCATGAAATTAAAAATAGCATCACATTATAATGTGAAATTCACATTATAATGTGAAAAATGAACAGATATTGTTTAATGCCCAGTAATTAAAAACTGACACTACTAAAATTCCTTCAGAGCAAGCAAGAATCTCTTTGTTCTCTGTGGCTGACTGAACAGAGGAGATCAGTATTTTTAGCCAAGTTATTCCAGGGTGCTTGCTTTGTGTATTTAATGTTATTGTTTGCGTAACTCCTTTGTGACAGCAGCAAAATGAGCACTCAGCCCCTCCAGAGAAGCTCGTGGGGGAGGTTGGGGCAGTGCAGTGCTTGGGTCCAACCCTTTGGCTTTTACTGTTAACACACGCCAAAAGCTGCTCACGAGAGTCTCCAGTGAAATACATCTCTTGTAGATCAGTTTTACAGGAGTGGCACAATCACCTCCAGCTGGTAAAAGGCAATTCAGTTATCTGAGGCTCAGGCTGGAGTCCTGCTGAGGTCAGGAGGACACTTCCCATCGTCTCCATTTCTCATGAGAAGCAGGTTGTGAAGCAGGTCCTTTCTGTTTCCCTTCACCCTCTCTTGAATTTGCCAAGAATTTGCCTAGAATCTCCTGAATTTCCCAGTGCTGCTCTGTCCCTTTCCCAGCAGACTCTTCTCATTCCCAGTTGCTCTCCAATGCTCACATCCAATTCCCAGGCTCAGCCCCAGCCCACCCCAATTCAGTGATGGTTGGGTCAGGATTTTTGGGGAACCCATTCCTTTGCTGGGCACAGATTTTCCTTTTCCCTCAGGTCATTCTCAGAGCCACAGAATGGGATCTGCATCCCCCTGGAGGCAGCAGAAGTTTTGCTATCAGCTTCAAATTGCCCAAGTTATTGTCACCAATCTCCTCCTGAGTTTGATGAAAAATTAGACGTTCTGTCTTTGAATGAAGGTTGTACAATAGTTTAATGGATGAAGAACACTTTTTTTTCTTCTTTACAGGAGTAAAAATGGATTAAAGAAGAGAAAGCTGACCAAGTATGTAACTTTGATATTTAAAGAATAAGCCTTAGGCTAAATACACATTATGGAGTACATGGCACACAGATATTGCAGTTACAGATACAGAAAACTTCCTGACAGCCATATCCTGAGAGAGAGCTCTGAAGGCAGAAAACAAACAATAATTGGACAAAACCAATTCTTCTCAACAGATTGTAGTAAAACATACAAAATTAGCCATCAGGGAACAGATCAATTATCCAACTTAGTGATTTCAACAGAGCTTATCCTTAGTTAAAAATTGCAAATGGTGAAAAAACCGTGCTGCATTTGTTTGTAGTGATATTTCCCTCCTGACACGGGGCTCTCATTACAGCTGTTGCTGGAACATTAGATCATTAACGCCGGCGGGTAAACAGGAGTAATTAAGTGGTGATAAGACAGCTTCCTTTGGGCATATTGCCTCCGAGGAAATGAGAAGATTGCTGTGTACATGCTTCAGTAGCTTGTAAATTAGACTGTGGTAATTAGGGGAAGGAAGCTGTTTACCTGTGTTTCCTTACTCAGACATCAAACTAATTATTTCTGTGTCGTGTTCAGGGGCTGTGCCTGACTAACATAAATCCTCACCTGCCAAAAAATGTGTGTACAATGATGGGAGTCACTAAATCAAGGCTAAATCATAGCTGCTGAAACTCTCCGTGGTTTTTGTAGTTATATGTCACTTTTTTTAGCCATTGTCTCTCTGGGAAGAGAATTTGACAACTAATAACAAAGTGTATAGTTCTCAAAGCCAGCAGGAAAAGCAGTCGGGGTAGTGGCATCCAAAATGCAGGTTTAGGGGAATTTTTTTAGGTGGAACTTGTAAAAAAATCAAAGCCTAAATAAGAAATCCGTCCACAAGGTTCCTCCTTACTGTCTCCTAGCATTAACAGCTGCAAATAGATATTTATGACTTAATAGTATTCTGGGGAAAAAATGAAAGGCATTACAAATTTTGAGGTTTTTTACTTAATTTCTGTGTACTTTTCTTTCATAGCCCTGTCCAGCTGGATGATTTTGATGGCTACATCAAGGATATGGCCAAAGATTCAGATTATAAATTCTCTCTGCAGTTTGAGGTAAATCTGAGCATTCTGATTTTCAAGATGTTGAGTTTGCCTGGCGTGCTCCCTGGTCTGTGTGCTGCTGCAGGGTGGGGCAGATCTGCTTCCTCTTCTGCAGAATTCAGAAGTGGAACTTGGTGTTACTAAAGGCTGCATTTGTGATCTGCTTGGGGTGTCTCATCGCATCCAATTGCAGTTTATTGTCACAACAACACACTTGCTTGGAGTTTAGGTCATGCTGGCAGCCTGAACTGAATTTGGGATTTTAATGGCTTTATTTTATATATTTTATGCCCTTAATTGGAGACGAAGCATTGAAATGAGGAAGTGCCACCAGAAATCTCTGTAAGAGCAAGGAGATTTCTCTGAGACAAGTTCAGGTGCATTTTCTTCATTACCCAGAATTAAAGTCAGTTTAATGGTATAGAACCACATCCCTATTGTAGAGATTAATCCTCAGAGATTTAAACAGAGAGGGAGTGGGGAGGACTCTCAGGGTGTGACTGTGATCCCTTCCTGGCACAGAAATTTCCTCTGATGCACCACAGATTATAATCCTGAAGGCAATTGTGGGTTTAGATTTCCTGGGATTCGCAGAAGCTGGCAGAGGAAGCAGGCAGGTGGACCCAAGATGGCGAAAGGAGAAACTTTATTTACAGAAACTTCTTTATATATCCATTAATAATCTAGCAACTATTGGTCAGCAGGGAATCCACCTCCTAAAACCATTGGGCACAGCTCTACAACACGGAGTACCAAACACAGAGATTAGGAAAGTCCAAAAATGCAGTTTATCTCTGTTCTCCCTGAGAAAGAAGAGAAAGATTTCTGAAACAGTGCAACTACAGGCAATGCCTAGAAAGATCTTCCAAGCATTCTCCCAAGACTGAAAGCCACTTGTAGTCACTTCACAAGGAATTATTCTCTGAGTGTTTTCGAGGCTGACCTGGGCATTTTTCCTTTCTGTTACCCCAGGAGCTAAAACTGATTGGGCTTGACATACCTCACTTTGCTGCTGATCTGCCCATGAACCGCTGCAAAAACCGCTACACAAACATCCTGCCCTGTGAGTACAATTCACTAAATCCTGCTGAAACCCCTCGGGAGGGAAAGGAGAGCTTTAGGAAGAGAGCTGGAGAATCGGGAGATTTTCCAAGACTGATAAAAGCCTGTTCGACAAGCCTGCTCTTGCAGAGAACAGGCTGGAGATGTTTTTTTGTTAGCTGTGAATAGATGTAGCTTCCTGGAAATGTTTATCATGGCAGGAGTTTGGAGGTGAGAAACACGAGGTTGTTTGTGCTGCTGAGCAGTGTTCCTGCATTTCTCCAAAGATTTTAATGGAGCCTCAGGGGCCCCCGAGGACAGCACTTGGAGGGATTTGTGTGCAGAGCAGTGATGATGCTGTGGCCATGTCGTGTTTGCTGAAGCAAACATTGCTCTCTTGGCAAATACGAGAATTTTGTGGTTTTTAATCGATTTTTTTTTTCTATAGGACTGATTTAAATTTTGCCTAGTTGGAGCTGAGCGCCATATTTGAGAGGGAATTTTTTTAAATTAGTTTTTCCTTTTCCAGATGACTTCAGTCGTGTCCGGTTGGTGTCAATGAATGAAGAGGAGGGCTCTGACTACATCAATGCCAACTACATCCCCGTGAGTGCAGAGCTGGGCTCGCTGTGGGTTCAGTGTCCTGCACACAGCTCAGTCTCTCCTCCAGGCTCACTCATGGTCTCACCATCTCCTCCAGCTTCCGAGATTTTGCCTACAGGGAAAAGACAGAAAGAAAAAAATAAAAAGGGGGTGGAGGGGGAAGGTTTTTGGCAAATTTAGCTCTGGATGACCTGTGAATCTTTGTGAAACCTAGATTGGACTGGTGGGGAAATGAGCAGGAAATGTTAAATGGTTCAGTGGCCTTTCAGGACAGCGAGAAAAACATCAATGTTTAAATGAGAATTTTTCTAGATTTCTGCTGCACATGGAGAAAGGGCTAAGGCACACACTGCAAATGCACAAAATGCACAAAATGCACAAAATGCACAGCCCAGACGGTGCGTGGAGGGAGCTTGGGCTTTGTGGCACTCCCTGCCCCTGGCACAGAGCAGCACCCACGGCTGCAGATAATCGCAGTGTGCACAGAGCTGCAGCCTAGCGTTGTGACACTGAATTGTGACACTGAAGCCTCAGCAGCTCTGTCCTCTCCCCTGAGCTCCTGCAGTCACTTGGGCTCGTCCCTGGCCGAGGTGTGCCCCTCTGGCAGCTTTGCTGTGCTCAGGGTGGGCTGGAGAGAGGCAGCAAATTCCGTGTGCTGCAAAAACTGATTGAGATGAGTTGCAGAGATGCCTGGAGGAAGCCGTTTGTCCAAAGTGCTCCCAAATCGCAAATAATTGCGTCATCCCCGTGCTGTGGTGGCACAGAAATTGCCCAATTTGCATGGGATCACGCTGTGTGGTGGATGTATATTTTGCTTTTACTGGGAATATAAAATAACTTTCCAAATGCAATTTTGATGATACAATCTCAGCAAATATGGTTGTGGCAGATGCCAAAAGGGTCATTCTGTGGTCCTTTATTATAGCCTTAGTAACAGTGTTTTGGAGAGGGGCAGGAGCCTTTTCCCCTAAAATCCTGTTGATAGGGATAGGAAAAGGAATACATGGATATAAAGTGTCTGAGCAGCTGTTAAAGCATTGACTCAGCCTCTTCTCTATTATTTTAAGCAGAATTCTAATCAATATTTGATTAATTTAAGTCCTTTTGACATAAACGTGGATATAGTCCTGTTCCATTGGCACCAATGACATTCTGCTCGGGATGAGCAGACCTGGCATCTCTAACTGGTTTTGTGCCTGTAACTAAACAAACCCCAAATTACATCATCTGGGAGAAGCTGGAGCTTTCTTTTAGGGCTCTTATTTCTTGCTTTTTTAATATTGCCTTTTCTGCTCTCTGGGCAAATGATTTGTATGGTAACAGCTTCATCCTCTGGCCTTCCTTCTGGATTGCTTGTGCTCGGGGAGCATCAAAATCTGCAGAAGTTCTCATCACAAAATAAATACAAAAACCTAACTTTTTTATATTGGAAATCGCTTTTAGAAGTAGAAATTGAACTTGAGCAAGCTAAAAAAAAAAAAGAAAAATACATGTTCTGAAGCAGTAACCACGTTGGTAATCAGGACCTCTCTCTTTGTGTCTCAGGGTTATAATTCACCCCAGGAATACATTGCTACCCAAGGACCCCTGCCAGAAACAAGGAACGACTTTTGGAAGATGGTTCTGCAGCAAAAATCCCAAATCATTGTTATGCTCACTCAGTGCAACGAGAAGCGACGGGTAGGGAACCAAATCTGTGTGGGACAGGGAGCTGCTCTGGTCTCAGAGGAGTTTGTGCCAGGCTGGGGAGTGCCTTGGCATCGTTTGCTGATCACGGTGGCATCGCAGCCCTGGGAGGGCACCTGCCCTCCCTGCAGGACCTTTTCCAAATTCCTGATGTCCCCTGACCTCCTCTGGCCTCAGCCGGTCTGTCATTCTGCACTTCTGAGTTTCAGTAATTTTAATAGCTTTATTTTATATATTTTATGCCCTTAATTTGAGAGGGAGCATTGAAACGAGGAAGTCCGATGTATTATAAAATACATTTTATATTTATTTATTATATTTATTATTTTATTTTATTATTATTTATTATTTTATGCCCTTAATTTGAGAGGGAGCATTGAAACGAGGAAGTCCGATGTATTATAAAATACATTTTATATTTATTTATTATATTTATTATTTTATTTTATTATTATTTATTATTTTATATATTTTATGCCCTTGATTTGAGAGGAAGCATTGAAATGAGGAAGCGCGATGTATTACAAAGTACATTTTATATTTATTTATTTATTATTTTATTATTATTTATTATTTTATTATTATTTATTATTTTATGTATTATAAAATGCATTTTATAATACGATGTATTCTAAAATACAGGTCTTATGCATTACATTTTCCCTTGGTATTGTAAAAGAAATATTTAGGATATAATTTGGGGGTGTGAACGGCCATTCCCTTGCACCCCTGTTTTGTTCCACTCAGACCTGTTCTCGTAGGAAGAGTGACAAAGGCACTTTTTTCCGTTTTTCCCTGTGCTGAAGCTGCCCCTCTGAAAACCAGCTGTGGCTGAAGGCCACAGTTAAACAGGAGGGGTCAAGCTGGAGTCATTGCAGCAGAAATCTCCTCAGATTGCAGCAGTGAGCAGTGCAGTTTTTAAACATTTCAGCATCTCCAGCCCCGAGGTTCTGTTCCTGGTGCCTCTCTCTCTGTGTCTCTGCACACACACGGCTCAGGCTGCGTTCCTGTCCCTGCAGGTGAAGTGTGACCACTACTGGCCCTTCACGGAGGACCCCGTGGCCTACGGGGACATCACGGTGGAGATGCTGAGCGAGGAGGAGCACACGGATTGGGTCTGTCGGAGCTTCCGCATCAGCTACGTGAGTGAGGCCCTGGAAAAAGAGCCATTCCAGGGAGTCATTTCATGTTATTCTCTGTCTGTGGCAAAATGAGGAAAGGAGAGGGAATGGAATAAGAAGAGGAAAAAAGACCAGAGTTGAAAAATGCAACAGTTCTTGATTTAAAAGCAGAATAAAGTGGGGACAAAAGCAAAAAAACAAATCCCAAACCCAGAAACAAGGAGTGCACACCCTTTTGATAATGATGGCCTGACATCCTCCCCACTTTGTAATCAATAGCATTTGTTCTTTGCCAGATTTCTGCCTGGCTTCCCTTTTTAGGCTGCATGCGGGGAGAAAAAAGAAAAACCACAAAATGCCAAAAATTCCTGAGTGGGAGAGGGTGTGATGGCACTGCTAGGGCTCTGTGCCCACGCTCTGCTCTGCTCTGCTCTGCTCTCCCAGGCTGACGAGGTGCAGGATGTGATGCATTTCAACTTCACCGCCTGGCCCGACCACGGCGTGCCCACCACCAACGCGGCCGAGAGCATCCTGCAGTTCGTGCACATGGTGCGGCAGAGATCGGCCAAGGCCAGGGGGCCCGCGGTCATCCACTGCAGGTGAACAGGGCAGGGAGAAGGGGGAGGGCGAGGGGGGGTGTTGAATAGGCTGGGAAACCGTGGGGAGAGAGTTTGGGGTTCTGCTCACCTGGTGGATGAAGAGGGTTCTGTCATGCAGCTCTGCCCTGTAACCTCGTGGAGAAATTCACAGAGGATATTGTGGATATTGTTCTCTGAGCCTTAATGTCAAGAAAGGGGCTCAGAAGCCAGGGGAGAGATTTATATACAACATTGTGAAATCAAACCGTGTATTTTCTGTTTAATTGTTCTGGAAAGGAACAGAAGCAAGTATCAGAGAGCTTGGCTGTAGTGTTTTCTTTTTTTCAGTTAGGATGCTTCTAGCAGCAAAGGGAGATGTTTTCAGAGAGTATTTTAGACGATAGTGTAGATCTTAGACCTCATAGATGAAAAGTAACAATGCTACAAAATTGTGGAGGGCAGGGAAAGGATGTCTCAATCAACTCCTGCTGCAATTGCTCTCAAATGTCAGAGAAGGCACAGAATGAATTATCAGTTAATCTGTCCAATTAGCACATCAGAAGTTGGATTGTATTCATCTTATTTGAGAAATTAACACAACAAAAGCCAAAACAGAGACCAATTTTGTGAGTGTTGTGTTGAACTGTGTTGAGACGAACTATTAAATATTACTGCAAATACTTTCAAGGCTTTTCAGAAAAGGTATGACAAGACAGAAAAAAGAACTTTTTTAAGATACACACTTCTACCCTTAGCAGTAGCTAGGTGTTGGGATGCTGTGAGAAACTCTGTGAAACCTCTAAAGCCACTCACAGAAATCAGATTTAAACATTCCACGTGAAATTACAATGCAAAGAATCCTACACACATGGGAATCTCTAAATGAGAGCAGTGTGTATATTTTCGAGTTGCTAAGCTTCCCTTCGGGGAAAATGAAGATTTTCAGCCGAGTGGCTGCTGTTTCTGTCCCTCTCTCCTAAGGCACAAGTCCTGGAGCTCAGACTCTTGGGGTGGATTGTCCTCTGAGGACAAACTGCAGTGCTTGGCAAGGGCAGAGAGCTGTGGGGCTGAGCCCTGCAGCTGTGACCCTGGGCATTAACTGCTGTTCATTGAGAGCAGCTCTGGTCACAGCTCATGGAGGCTGAGAGAGGAGCAGGGACAGCAGGAAGGGCACACAGTGAGGGCGGAGGAGGCTGTGTTGTTCTGTGTGTGCGGAGAGCATGGAAAGATGGAATATTTGCAGAGCCGTGCGCTCTGCCCAGCCGTGGATGAGGGGTTGGTGCCAGGAAATCCCACGGCCTGACCTGCCTGCCCTGGGAGGAATTCTAAGTTATTATCGCAGCTGCAGGGCTCACTCCTGCTCTCTGCAGTGCCACTGATGTTCCTGTGTGTGCCCTCAGCAAAGCTGAAATGGGATCGTGTCTGTGTTGTTGCAGTGCTGGCGTGGGCAGGACAGGAACCTTCATCGCCCTGGACCGGCTCCTGCAGCACATCCGAGACCACGAGTTCGTGGACATCCTGGGGCTGGTGTCCGACATGAGGTCCTACCGAATGTCCATGGTGCAGACAGAGGTAAGGTCTGCTCCCCTCAGCGCTATGGCAGCGCTGCTGTGCCCATCCCATCCCATCCCATCCCATGGATCCCATCCCATGGATCCCATCCCATCCCATCCCATCCCATCCCATCCCATCCCATCCCATCCCATCCCATCCCATCCCATCCTATGGATCCCATCCCATCCCATCCCATTCCTTTCCATTCCCCTCTTCAGCATGCTCATGTCTGATCCCTGGAGTTCTCTGAGCACTTGACAAAATCACTATTATTGCTACAATCAGGTTTTCATCTCTGTTGTAATCACATTATTGATCTGCTGCACAGGTGGGTTTGACAATATATCTGCAGTCTCACTGTCTTCCAGAGGAAACGAGTCATTCTCACCTTCTGTGAAATTAATATGCAAACAATGCATTAGAAAGATTAACATGTGAAAGTTTCAGAGCACACTAAAAGGAGCTGGGCTTGCTGAGGGATTAACAGCTCATGAAATCAGATCAGCGTTGGGCAGCCTTGGTCATGCATCACGTTGGAGTCATCCAGCCAAGCGTAGGAACTCATCACACAGTGAAATCTCAAACCAGCAAAGCAGCCAGAAGGACTGTGAGTCTGCCAGACACCCTCCTCGCCCCTCTCCCTACCCAAAAATCCACTGGGCAGCTCTTCTTCTGTTTTTAAGACAAAAATATACAGACAATATGTACTGGGGAAAAAAATCACAAACTCTTCTTTCAAAGCGGAGGCTTTTATGGATCTAAACCTTCCCAGCTCCCTAATGAGGGCAGGATTTCGTATTTCGTGGCTGTTGTGCTCCTCTGGTCAGACACAGGATGACCTGGCAGCCTCCGTGCAGCTGAGGTGCACTGCTCTCAGGACAGCTCTGGTGCCAAGGATTGTGGAGTCCAGAGCAAAGCAAAAAACTCAGGGAGGGGAGAGGAGAGGAGAGGAGAGGAGAGGAGAGGAGAGGAGAGGAGAGGAGAGGAGAGGAGAGGAGAGGAGAGGAGAGGAGAGGAGAGGAGAGGAGAGGAGAGGAGAGGAGAGGAGAGGAGAGGAGAGGAGAGGAGAGGAGAGGAGAGGAGAGGAGAGGAGAGGAGAGGAGAGGAGAGGAGAGGAGAGGAGAGGAGAGGAGAGGGGAGGAGAGGAGAGGAGAGGAGAGGAGAGGAGGAGGAAGAAAACCTGCAGTGACAACAACTAGCACCTGGAAATGAAAAAGAGTAATTTTCAGTCCATCCTGGATCATTCCTATCAAACTGCTGCTTTTCATCACAATTCACTGTATTAATTAACTACTCTGAGAACAAAGGCAGGGTTCTTCATTTTATTGGCAAAGTGAAACACTAAGGAACATGAACCTCATTAAAATGTTTCAGGTGCACGTGTGCCATGGGTGCAATATGTTGCCCATAAAGCACTCAGATACCTTTCTTAGAATTCATTTTCAGGCAATATAAAGGAGACCCACTTCAGCTCTGATTCTTTTCCTCTCTTCTGTCACCATCCAGGTGATTAATAAGTGATCATGGTGTCAGGTGATTTCAGGCTCCCCCATCTGCTGTCTGTAACAATTGTGGGCTGTTATTTTGGGAGCTGCTGGCTCAGTGAGCAGTGAGGGGCAGAGCTGGCAGACACGGAGCTGTGCAGGCTGTCACTGTGACCTGTCACACTGTTCCACTGCCTGGCTGTTTGTCCTGCGTTCTGAGGTGCAAACAAACCCATTTATTTGGTCTTTCCTTCCAGGAGCAGTACATTTTCATCCACCAGTGCGTGCAGCTGATGTGGCAGAAGAAGAAGCAGCAGTTCTGCATCAGCGATGTCATATACGAGAACGTCAGCAAGTCCTAGCTCAGAGGCACAGGTGGTGAGTCAGGCAGCCTGGCCCTGTGTCCACAGCCCCTTCCAGAACCTTCCCTGGCACTTTGGGGCTCCCCAGACCTCATTCCTCTTGTGTGTTCCCATGGAGGGAGAGTTGGGGGAAATCCATCCCAGGAAATAATCACTGCCCTTTCCTGTGAGAGCGTCTGGGCTCGGGAGGGTTCAGAGGAAAAGAGTCCAGACCTGGCTGAGCCATCGAACCATCCCTGCCGCTGGTCCTGACACTCCTCACAAATCTAAAGGCAGAGAAACTTTAAAATCCTCAGCCACTCTGATGGCACTCACCAAGTGCTGTGTCCCGAGGCCAGCGGAGCTTTGGGGATGCTCTGCTCTGGCATCAAACAGTGGGAAATCTTCGTAAATCTAAAATCAGAGCCAGGCAAGCAGCAGGGTCCCGAACTGGCACCACCAGCAGCATGAGTGCAGGGTTGCTCCTGCCTTCCCTGCCCCCCGTGCCAGGCTGTGCCCTGTGCCCTCCCGCAGGTCTGCAGGTGGGGACGAGCCGTGGGGACAGATGTCACTGCTCCTGCAGCTGCCGAGCTTTGGCTCATTGGGCGGCAGCAATCACACAGCCACAACCTCAGTGCTCCTTGGGGTGAGCAGGAGCTGCAGACGTTGAGCTCCAGGTGCTTCTCAGGAGCTGGGCTGAGGGTCCCACCTGCAGCCGTGTCTGCTGTGCCCCTGGTGCTGCACATTGCCTTCATGCAGCTCTGTGAGCATCACCCCTGCTGCACAGGGCCCCAGTCTGCCCCGTCCCTGATGTTTGGGTATTCACTGTCTGACCCCAGCTCCAGCACTCAGCCACTTGTAGGGCTGGGCTGCAGTCCCAGACAGTAAAACAAATGCTAAAAGCAGTGTTTTATTTCCTTTTCTCCATTCTGAAGCTCTGTTTGTTTGGTTGCAGGTGAGACCATGAAGCACACCCATCTTCCCTTGCTTCTGATTTTTTTCTGTTGATGGTTTGAAGGACAGGCGTTGTGCCACGATTCCACTGCTTTGCAGTGCACGGACAATGAGGAGAGAAACTTTTACCTTTCGGAAGCACTGGGGAGACAAAGCCTTAACGAGCCTGCGGTGTCTTTTGAACTGTTTCATTTCTGGACATTTTTTTTTAAATACTGGACCAAATTCAACTGAACAACGTGAAGGAAAAGACACTAATGTGCATAAGATAGATTGCTCCAGAGTGTTGGGATTTTGTTTGGTTAATTTCTTTCATAATATTTTTTTTTTTTTCTGTGCAGGTTGGGCTTAAGGTTAAAGTAAGTGCAATATTTTTTTAAATGGTTGACTGAAGAGCTTTCTTCTTGTGTCACTGGTCTGTGCTAACGTCCCTAGGAGAGCAGGCATTGTTAGTATCTAATAATACCTCATTAGTGAATAGCGAGGCATGAACATACATGAAGAAACCTGGAGCTTGTGGCGGGGCTGGGAGGGCGGGGAGTCGCTGGGGCCGTGGGTTTGACTGTTTCCTTACAGCACTGATGTTCGTGGGGCCTGGGGGAGCACGGGGATGCACTGACAGCAGAAATCCAAGCCTGGAGCCTGGAGCTGGACAGCCAACACTGAGAGGAGAAGGGTTTTTTGGTTCTTGACTGTGCTGCCGTTCATCAAGCAGAGGGATTGCTCTTCTTGCCAACCTTGTTCAGTAACGCCACTGATCAGCTCTTGTTTGAGATGAAGCTAATCACAGGGCAGCAGTTTGGGGCTGGGATATCTTAGCATTTATACTCTAGCATTGAACTGTCTGAGCAGTCTATGGTGCCTATACCCCTCCCTCGTTTCTTATTTTTAATAATTATTAACCCTGTGTAAAAACACGAAGCTGGTTCAGGTTGGAGGGGTGGAAAATAAAAAAAACACAAAAAGTGCTTTAATAGACGTTAAGTATTTTTCTGAACCAGGAATTGAGGACGTTCCGAATAGGAGGTTTTGGCATGTGAAGGGCTGGTTACCAATTTGTTGCTACGAGGCTGCCAAAGTGTCAGTATGGATTCCTGCAGGGCCTGTGGGGGCAGGGCGGGGGGCTCTTTTCTTTTTCGCTGTCCGTTTCAGTTCTAGTCAAAATAATTAGCTATATATATATATTTTTTTTTTTGGTCTTTGTATAATTCCGGTACATCATTGTGTATTGTGACATGGATGCTGTCAGAATGGATGTTTGATGGCATTTTTGTAACCTGTTGCTTTGTGTCACCTCATTGGAAGTTCGCAGCAATGGTACTCAATGTAAACAAAGCAGACTTGAACTGGAAGTAAACACACTGGATTGCTTACCTGTGCAGGAGTCACTGTCAGCAAAACAGCAAACACCTCAGTGTGCTTTTCTTTCATTGCCCCTGGCTCTGCTGTGCTCTGGCAGGCACCAGGGTGCACGGCAAGAGCTCAGCTGCGTCCAGTGCTTCCAGGAGCCTGATCAGCTCCTGCAGCTGCTAAGCATTTTTTTGTTGTTGTTGTTGGTTGGTTGGTTGGGTTTGGTTTTGGGGATTTTTTTGGTTGGTTGTTTTGTTTGTTTGGTGGGGGTTTTTTTTGGTTTTTGGTTTTTTGGGGTTTTTTTGTTTGTTTTTTGTTTGTTTGGGTTTGGTTGTTTTTCTTTTTGTTTTGATTTTAGGGGGGTTTTTGGTGGGGGGTTTTTTTCTTTCTTTTTTCTTTCTTTTTTCTTCCTTTTTTCTTTCTTTTTTCTTCCTTTTTTCTTTCTTTTTTCTTCCTTTTTTCTTCCTTTTTTCTTCCTTTTTTCTTCCTTTTTTCTTCCTTTTTTCTTCCTTTTTTCTTCCTTTTTCTTCCTTTTTTTCCTTTTTTTTTTCCTGTGTTTTTTCCTTCCAAAGCTATTCCATTAGCAGGTAAGTAGGTGTATACTTATTTAATAACTACTTCATCATGGTACTGGTTACAGTGCAAAACCTCCTTCAAACTATCTCATACATATTATACAAAACTGCTTAGACAACGTAATTCCCCAAATAAAACAGGTAAGGGGTGCAAACTGTCTCATATATATTATACAAAACTGCATAGACCTAACATAATTCCCCAAATAAAACAGGTAAGGGGTACCAAAGAAACAGGGAAAATATCTGATGTGCATTTCCCCTCCTTCTGTTTCCACACATCCAATGCTCCTTCCACGGCTCCCGTCCTGGAGCAGAGACGCTGTCAGTGCAAGGACAGGATGGTGCAGAGGGCAGAGCACTCTGGTTCAGGTTGGGGACAGGAAAGGCTTCCCGGGGACACATTCCTGCCTCATTTCCCAGCTGCAGTCCCTGCCGTGCAGCAGGAGCAGCACACAGGGTGCTGGTCTAAACTGGACAGGAGGCAGAAATACAAATCAGCACTTGGCTGTTTAGACCTTGCCTCCATGCTTTAAAAAAAAAATGTATTTTAGAGTTTCATTACATGTTTACTCAGAAAATATGTTTGTATCCCTCTAGAGAACTGGCTGGGGAAGAAGAAACCAGCCACAAATGTTCTTTCTCATCTAGTCTCCTCCCTCAGGCTGGCCATTGCCCACTGAGTCTGCATTTATTCTGTGTCCCAGAGCAAAGGTCACTTCTGAACCATTCATGTGTGCCCACAGTGTCCCAGAGCGAGCTGGCTGAGCAGGGAGCAGGATTGCTGCAGAAATCCCAAAATCACATTGGTGCAGGGGCCACTGCCTGGGCAGCCTGAATGGACTACAGCCTTTGAGTGCAGTGAACAATTACTCCATTTGCACAGCAGCAGGGGTGTGTTTTCCTTCAATAGCCACCTCAGCACAGAGTCAATGACAGTGAAAATCCCATCACAATAATCGCTTTTCCTGCCCCCAGTTGTACGTGGGGCTGTGGGGATGGCGGTGGAGATCACCTCGCAGCACTGGGGACATGAGCACAGCCACCAGGACTCTGGAGGACACTGCGGTGACAGAACAGACCTTTGGCTTTGCCTGGGCACACACCTTCAAAGGAAGTCCAGAAGAACAATGGTTTGGACCCATGCTTCATGTTAATATATTTATTATTTATTTGTTAATATATATTTTGACAGCATCTGTCAAAATAATGTCAAGTCACCGCTGCTGTAAAGCTGTCTGAAGCTTCAGGCTCAGGAATAGATTTTTTTTAATTACGGGCTTATTATTATTTTTTTAATTATTTTTTCAATCACGTCCATAGCTCTGCTGACATTATTGATTGTATTGATCTGCTCCTCCAGCATCTGACCCAGATGTGCCACAGCTGCCCTGGGCCCTCTGACTGAAACCAGGGCAGGTTTTCTCCTCTTGCCTCACGCTGTGTGTGCTGCCATGGAAGCAGAAAATAAGCGAACTTAAGAACGTGATTAGGAGGATTTTAGAGAAATGTGTGAACGTGTGGCTCTCTGAGCTGTGCAGTGAGCCCTGACACTTTTGGGTTTTCGGAACCGTTTCCTTCAAAGCTCCCAAAGGATGAATGAGGTGGGGAAGCCTCTGTGCTTTGTGTCTCACGTTTGAATTTCCAGCTGGGAACTGAACTGCTCCGTCCATCAGCGTGGGTTAGCAGAGTTTTTCCTGACCGAAATGTGAGGTTTCGCAGGGCTGGCTCTGCCCAGGCTGTCCCGAGGGAGCACAGAGCTGCGGGGGTGGGAAGGAGCACCTTGCTGATGTGAAAAGGTTTGTGCTTTGGAGTGATGAACACAGAACTCCCTCCCCCCGCCCAGCTAAAGCACATTGATGGCAGCAAAATAGGAAATCACTCCCTCTGTTATCAAGTGTTTAATAAGGCACTGGTCTGGCATTTAAAAAACTGCTTTGTTTCCTTCTCAAAGGAATATCCCATCCTGCTGAAATATTAGTATTTTTTTTAAAAGCCTGCTCAAATCCTAGAGAAAACATTCTGAATGAAATACTGCATTTCACTACTGTTTTCCTTTAAACCACAGAGTATTTTGAAGAGAACATTTTCATCTGAGGAACCCCAAACGAGATCTCCTTTCGGTTACGACTACCAACAAACTGAAAATTCAACACCTGCACAGCGCAGGGGTGGAGCTCCCTGCAGTGCTTTAAACCACCCCGGAAATTTCAGCAAATGGGGAAATATTTGCCTCAACGCCGTTCAGATTTCAGACTGTAACACAGAAACCATAAAGGTTGGTTCAGCAAAGTTTAAAAGGTAAGTACAACTCAGGGAGTGACAACAACTCGAGGTTGTGAAGTCATTAGGAGTTAATTGAGAAACTGAAAATACAGACACAAAGCGATGGTTCTGCTGATCCCTGCAGGGGATGGATCTCTTCTGCACGAGCCAGCAGGGAGGATGGGTTGGTAATTCTGTTTTGGTAATTCTGTTTTGGTAATTATGGAGAGCAGAGGTGCAGCTACCACAATGATTTTTATGGAATCACACATCATTCCCATGAGCAAAGACAGCGATTCCAATTTCCAAACAGGAGTTTCAAAGACCTTTTAGGGAATTTCCTCCTCCTGCACTTACACCTCATGGTATTTATCACTTCTGACCCGTTTCTGAATAAGGCCGTGTTTATGCAGACAGGCTTAAAAAATATTTAAAAAATATAAAAACATACATGGACACAAAGCCAACACACAGAAGTAATATTTGTGAGGACTTTTACAGTAAATGGCACTAAACACCTTTATTAAGATTTTAATTTTTCATTTCTGAAAAATGAATAGATTTCTTTTTTCCCTTGTACGCAGAGGAAAAGCAAACTAATGGCAAAAATCAAGATTACTTTCTTATTTCAATACTGTCTTTGTAGCCACAAAGATACAACGATTTAACAGACAAGAAATACTGTTTATTGCAGACTTTAAGCTGATTCATGTGAAAAAGGCACTATGAAACTTAATCAAACTAGATGATTAAATTTATCTAAATTAAGTGATATTATATATTATATATAATACATATATTATATATAAAATCACATGACCATGTGAAATAACAGAACATTTTGTGACAAAAATCATTGCATCTTGAAAAATAACATTTTCTGGGAGGGATGTTTCTCTTTTTTTCATCTTTTTTGCCTCCAGGAATCCACTTCTCCAAAAGATTACATTTATAGAGGAAATTACAAAGGCTTTTTACATAAGGAAAAAACCGATACCTGGGATCAACACACAGAGAAGTCTAGATTATACACTGTTCTTTTTGATGGGTTAAGTTACCAAAAAATGCAATTATATATTTTTTCAAATGCACTGTGAGTTGTTGCGTGGCTACAGCAGATCTCATCACCTCTTTGAGCTGAGTTGTGTTACTATTTTCTAGTTCTCCTCCTTGTGCAATATTACATAGTTCACCACTGCTGAAGTGTGGATAAAATCAATGTACAGAGTATTATTTTGCTATAACCAGCGTCATTAGTACTAAAACACCTTGGGAGTGATGCAAGAAGGATTCAGTCTATGCTGGGCTGCTGTTCATCCCTAAATATTTCCTCTACATTTGCTGGAGTCGAGAGCCTAAGGAAACATCCTGCAGCCAAGTGCCTGCCGAGAAAGACTGAGCCAGAAAGACAGAACTGCACACTAGAGCAGGGGAGGAGCTTCAGGATCTGATTATCATCACTGAAGGGTTCAAATGCTTTTTTATTGCTGCCTCAGCTGCCCTCAGATGAACCACAGAGAGTGCACCAATTTATCTGCCGTGTTAATTCCATTAAGCCAGGGCTCATCTCTGGGTGGAAATGAATATTGCACCAATATTTTCACCTGGCAGGAAGCTCCACTGCGTTTCTTACAAGTTCCTTTTTCCTGTGGGTAGCCAGCAGCAGGTACTTCTGGGGGCACTACTGCAGATTTTCTTTATGTTGGCTAGGGAAGTTTACAATATTAGACATTTCCCTTCGCTGCTTCCTAAAGCAAAGCAGGGTGGTTTAATGCAATGGAATTAAAGAAAAGAGGAAACACGTTTAGTGTCCTTCGTCAAAGGACTCCACTCCTGAATCTGTGGCAGCTGCACTGATTTTTTCTTGCCGTCTTCTCATGATTTCTTGCAGTTCTGAACTACCACTGTTAGCCTACGAACGAAAAAGAAGAGTTTACTTGTGGCTGTGACAGGTACTGAAATTGTCAGCATTTTATTAAGACGTGTTTGAACAAAAAAACTCACCTTGCAGCTCCAGTAGAAAAATATTTACATTGTCTTTAAATAGAGACCAGAAAAAACCCTGCAGCCCTTTAAAAGCATGAGCTTGCCTTGCGGAGCATCTTTCATTCTCACACGAGGCCTGAGAGTGTTGGATATTTAGGGGGAGAAGCATGGCTTCAGTGAAAGCAGGGTCTTACAGGATTCCACGCTTAAATTCAGGGCAATACTATTTAGAAATTAAAAGCCTGAGAATAAGTTCTTGATGGTTTTAGATTTATATAAACACAAAGCTCCCATGCCCATGGGGGTGGCTAGGCAAGGATTCAGCCTCAGCTCTCCCAGTACAGAATTCCCCATCAGCTCCTCCCAATTCCATGGCAATTCTCTCTTTTCCCAGAGTGGAAGGGCAAAGCAGGGGCCCAGAAGTGACTCTGAGCGTGAGAGAGCAGCTTGGTTTGTCTGAACTCATCCTGTCCCTGCCCCCTTGGGTTCAGACCCAGAACTAGTGCACCTTTACTGGAGCTGTGCATGCAAACCATCAGCAGAATCCCAACAGAGGCTCCGTCGGGGGCACGGGAGATGTTTGGTGAGTGCTGTGCCAGCGAATAAAACCAAATAGCTCAGACACCAATAATGCTTATCAACATGATGGGAGCTGAGGAAAAACCAACTGCCTCATCTAACTGTGCAGGTTCAAAAGTGGTGACCCCGACGTGATGAGCGAGCGCTGGCCGTACCTCCAGGGCAGATTTCTGTACCGTGATTTGGCTGTAGACTCTCGACCCCTCGGGACAAACTGTCCTCAGCTCCTCCTTGTTGAGGGAGAAGAGCTGAGCCCCCGTCAGCACGCCGAGGCTGTTCACCGTCCTGGGACAACCGGGAAAACAGGAAATGAGAAAACCACCCTGGCCAAGGAGAGAGATTGTCTTCATCGCACACTGCCCTGGGCAGGGCGACTAAAGTAAGAGCAATTTATGCAGCAGGACTCCTGAAGTCAGCTGAGTAGCTAAGTACCAACTTTTGTAAAAGCTAAAATATTTACTTATTTATTTATTTATAGTACCTATTTTTATATATTTATATATTTATATATTTATATATTTATATATTTATATATTTATATATATTTATATTTTTTTATATATATATATATGCACATGTACTTCTGTAGATCTAGAACCACACTAGCATATATTTTCATATATGTATTATGTACACTTACACATATTTATTTATTTTTATATATACACACATATATAAAAATATATATAATATATATTATGCATAAAATATATATGTTTAGATATATTATATATCATATATATTTGTGTATGATATATATTATATATAATATATCGATTTTATATATAATTATATATATATTTTTATATATTTTATATGTGTATCTCTCTATATGTAAATTTTAAAAATATTTTTTCCAAGAGTGCAGCTGTCATCCCTTGGTTTTCAGGAGGCCGCTTGATTTTAAAAAGTGGTGAGACCACATCGTCCTTCCTGCCAGGAAAATAAAGCAGTTTTCCTGCGTTTGCCTGGCACTCACACGGGGTTGAAGCCTTTGGACTGCAGCCAGGCCCTGACGTCCTCGGGAGAGGAGTCGTAGGTGATGTTGACCACGGGGACGTTCGGCCGTGGCACGTGGAACTTCCTCTGGGCAGCGCTGCGGCCGATGGTCAGGCGATGCACCAGCTCGTCCTGGACCTCCTCCATCTGCGACTTCCTGCCTGCGCACAGAGCACACCGCGGTCATCCTCACCTTTGTCACCTCATCATTTCCTGTAGCCCACTTTGAATCACTGACTTTGTTTCTTTAAGGATTCATTCATTAGATCTCACTGAATTATTATTCTCCTCTTTCCCCAGGGAATATTTCAACATTCCCAATCCTCCCTTTGCAAAACAAAACAAAAATACAAAACCAAAAACCCCAAAGAGAATTCAGATAAGAGCCTGGGAGGAGAGATGAGCAGGAGACACTGAGCCGTGTGACAGCACCCAGGCTGCAGAATAAAATAAAATGGAACGGAGTAAAATGGGAATGGAATAAATTGGAATGGAATCAAATGGAATGGAATAAAATGGAATGGAATAAAATGGGAATGGAATAAAATGGAATCAAATGGAATGGAGTAAAATGGGAATGGAATAAAATGGAATGGAATAAAATGGAATCAAATGGAATGGAGTAAAATGGGAATGGAATAAAATGGAATAAAATGGAATGGAGTAAAATGGGAATGGAATAAAATGGAATAAAATGGAATGGAGTAAAATGGGAATGGAATAAAATGGAATGGAGTAAAATGGGAATGGAATAAAATGGAATGGAATAAAATGGGAATGGAATAAAATGGAATGGAATAAAATGGGAATGGAATAAAATGGAATGGAATAAAATGGAATGGAATAAAATGGAATGGAATAAAATGGAATGGAATAAAATGGAATGGAATAAAATGGAATGGAGTCTTATTCAATTGGCACAGTCGGCCTTCTTCCAAAGAGAACTGAGGGCTTGGAATCAAAGCCAAGAAAAGGCCGAGGAAGGCTGCAGGATTGCCTGCGCTGGGGGAAGGCAGCACCATCCCCACACAGGTGGCTAATTGAGAGTTCAATTTTTAGTGCAAATCAGTGCAGGAAAAACATTTCCAGCTGCTGCCACATCAGCTTACAGCTGCGGAGGGGTTCCAGCGAGCACATTCTGACAGGCTGGGAGAAATGTGAATTCACACCAAGCCTGGAGCGGCTGCTCAGCACAAACACTGACACACTTGGCACTAAAAATGGAATAAAAAAATAAAAAAAAGAGGGTAGGTACTTTCACCAGAATTGGGCAAGACTTGTTCATTTATGTACCTAGCCATTGTCAATAAAATTGTAACAATTCGCTACCCCCAGAACACATTCCTCTGAAATATTCAGTCCAGTTCCCGCTCATTAGAAGGCAACGAACTGAAATTATTTCGGTAATTTCAACAAGAAAAATTCTAACTACCCTGAAAACCTGAAAATACATCATGTAACCTAATTAATAGAATAGAATAGAATAGAATAGAATAGAATAGAATAGAATAGAATAGAATAGAATAGAATAGAATATGATATATCTAATGATAAACATTATATATAGTATCGATCACATAATTATATATATTGTATTATATATAATTATGATCTATATTATATGTAATATATCAAATGATAGTATTATATTATTTTATATTTGATATAATTATATATTAAATAGGATATATTTAATATAAAATATATTATGTGATTATATTCTAAATATATTACAGATGACATATATATGATATATGATATTATATATACCATAAAATACAGGTAAAATATCTAATATTTATTTTATATTAAAAATATATAAATATATATATTTTATAATTAATTTTATATGTAAAATATATATAACACATATTCTATAGATGTTTATATATTTTTATAAATAAGAAAAATATATTCATATTATATGCAAAAAAAAATTATATTATATATCTATGAAGATATTTTCATATTACATATAAAATATGTATAGAATATTTTATGTATTTTTAATAGTTATATATAACATTAATTATAAAATTATATATAATGTTATATCATACAATATTATTTCATATTATTTAATATTAAATTATATTATATAAGATATAATGTATATTCCATAATTAGATATATTTTATTATTTTATATATGAAAATGTAAAAATATTTATAAAATATGTTTTCTAGATAAAATAGATATTTTTATAAATAAAATAAAACTCAATGCATATTATATATGAAAATACATTTATATTACAAATCAATATATTTTTATAGTACATATGAAATATATATGGAATATATATTTTAAATATTTTTAAATATTTTTATAAATGACATAGATTGTAAGATTATATATCATATTATATGACATAATATTAAATTACATAATTATTAATATTATATCCTTATTAATATTAAATTACATAATACTTCATAATTAGATAGAATTTATAATTAATTCATATGAAAAATATTTTATATTTTTAAATTTATTTTTTATTTATTTTATTTATTTTTGTATTTAATTAAGTTATATATTTTTAAAAATGAAATCAATTATAAGATTCTATAAAACACTACATCATATAATATTAAATTACAGAATTACTAATATTAAATAATTATTAATATTAAATTGTATAATTATTTCATAATTAGATATATTTAATAATTAATTCATATCTAAAAATATTTTATATTTTTTAGTTTAAATTTTATTAATTTTATTTATTTTAATATTTATTTGTTGTTTTAAATAAATTACATAAATTATAAAATTTTATATTATATTACATCATATAATATTAATTATATAGTTACTAATATTAAATTATATTTTTTCATAATTAGATATATTTTATAATTATTTCATATAGAAAAATATTTTATAATTTTTATTTATATTTTATTTATTTATTTTCATACTCATTTACGTTATTTATATATTTTTTAAATGACATATATTAAAAGTTTATATTACATCATATAATATTAATTATATAATTATTAATATTAAGTCATATTATTACATAATTAGATATATTTTATAATTATTTCACATATAAAAATATTTTTTATTTTTTATTTATTCCTTATTTATTCTATTTATTTTCATATTTATTTGTTGTTTTAAATAAATGACAAAATTTTAAGATTTTATATTATATTATCTCATATAATATTAATTATATAATTTTTAATATTAAATTATATTTTTTCATAATTAGATATATTTTATAATTATTTCATATATAAAAATATTTTTAAATTTTTAATTCATTTTTTATTTTCATATTTATTTATATTATTTATATATTTTTATAAATTACATAACTTATAATATTATATTATCTCATATAATATTAATTTAATAATTATTAATATTAAATTATATTATTTCATAATTAGGTATATTTTAAAATTATTTCATATATAAAATTTTTTAAATATATTTTATTTATTTTTTATTTTAATATTTATTTGTTATTTATATATTTTTATAAATTACATAAATTATAATATTATATTATCTCATATAATATTAATTACATAATTTTTAATATTAAATAATTTTATTTCATAATTAGGTATATTTTATAATTATTTCATAAATAAATTTTTTATACTTTATTTATTTTTTTATTTTCATATTGATTTATGTTATTTATATATTTTTATAAAATACGTAAAATATAATATAATATATCTCATATAATATTAATTATATAATTATTAATATTAAATTATATTTTTTCATAATTAGATAAATTTTATAATTATTTTACAAATAAAAATATTTTCTGTTTTTAATTTATATTTTATTTATATTATTTACTTCAGTTTTTTATGTTATTTATTTATTTTAATAAATTACATTAATTATTATATTATCTCATATAATATTAAGTATATAGTTATTAATATGAAATAATATTATTTCATAATTAGATAAATTTTATAATTATTTAATGTAGAAATATATTTTATATTTTTTATTTATTCTTTATTTATTATATTTATTTTCACATTCATTTGTTGTTTTTAATAAATGGCATAAATTATAAGATTTTATATTATATTATCTCATATAATATTAATTAGCTAATTATTAATATTAAATTATATTTTTATTTAATAATTAGATATATTTTATAATTATTTTATATAGAAATATATTTAATATTTTTATTTGCATTTTATTTATTTTTTATTTTCATATTACGTTATGTTATATGTATATTTTTATAAATAAAAAAATATTATATTATTTTATCTCATATAATATTAATTAGTTAATCATTAATATTAAATTATAATTTTTCATAATCAGATATATTTTATAATTATTTCATATCTTAAAATATTTTATATTTTTTATTTTTATTTTATTTATCTTTTATTTTCATATTTATGTTATTTATATATTTTTATAAATGACATAAATTATAATATTATATTAGCTCATATAATATTAATTACATAATTATTAATATTAAATTATATTTTTTATAATTAGATATATTTTATCATTATTTCATTTATAAAAATAAGTTTTATTTTTTATTTATATTTGATTTATTTTTTATTTTCATATTGATTTATATTCTTGATAAATTTTTATAAATGACATAAATTATAATATTACATTATCTCATATAATATTAATTATATGTGATTATTAATATTAAATTATATTGTTATTTCATAATTAGATATTTTTCATAATTATTTTACATCCAAATATATTTTATATTTTTTATTTATTTTATTTTTATTCTATTTATTTTCGTATTTATTTGTTGTTTTAAATAAATGACATAAATTATAAGATTTATATTATATTATCTCATATAATATTAATTATATAATCATTAATATTTAATTTTATTATTATTTCATAATTAGATATATTTTATAATTATTTCATATAGAAAAATATTTTATATTTTTATTTCTATTTTATTTATTTGTTTTTATTTTCATATTTATTTATCATATATATATTTATAAATGACATAAATTATAATATTATATTATCTCATATAATATTAATTAGCTAGTTATTAATATTAAATTTTTTTTTCATATTTATATATATTTTAGAATTATTTCATATATGAAAATAGTTTATATTTTTATTTATATTTTATTTATTTTTTATTTTCATATTTTTAAGTTAATTATATATTTTTATAAATGACAAAATTATAATATTATATTATCTCATATAATATTAATTAGTTAATCATTAATATTAAATTATACTTTTTCATAATTAGATATATATTTTAATTATTTCACATATAAAAATATTTTATATTTTTATTTATTCTTTATTTTATTTATTTTCATATTCATTATTTATATATGTTTATAAACTACATAAATTATAAGATTTTATATACTATTTGATCATATAATATTAAATTATATAATTATTAATATTTAATTATATTATTATTTCATAATTAGATATATTTCATAATTATTGCACATATGAAAATATTTTCTATTTTTTATTTCTATTTCATTTGTTTTCATATTTATTTATTTTATTTTTAAATATTTTTAAATGACATAAATTATAAGATTATATTATATCATATAATATTAAATTATATCATCATTAATATTAAATTATATTATTTCCTGACTAGATATATCTTATAGTTATTGCACATATGAAAATATTTTATATTTTTTATTTTTATTTTATTTATTTCATTTATTTTCATATTCATATTTTTATATATTAATGACATAAATTATAAGATGATATATAATATTATATCATATAATATTAAACTATATCATATAATATTCAATTATATTGTATATCATATAAGATTATACATCATATATCATATATATTTAATAGTTAGATATATTTTATAATTCCTTTATACATAAAAATATAAAAATATGAAATATGTTTAATAGAGAAAATATATATTTTATAGATATTTATATATTTTTATAAATACAATAAATGTACCTTCATGTTATATACAAAAAATGAATTTACATTATATATTTATAAAGATATATATTTATATTACCTAAAAAATAGATATCGAACATACTGAATAGATATTTTTTAGATTTTTAAATTTATATTCACAAAATAAATTATAAAATCACATATCATATCATATCATAATATATTATCATTATATTATATTACACGCTACTAGATTATATTATTTAATATTAATTATCATTATTAATTAAGTAATTGTTAATCATTTATATTAATTATGTTAATTAATTATTAATTATGCAATAGGTATTATTTACATCCATATGTAATAATATATATAATATATCGTTTATATTGCATAATGATATATATTTTACACTTATTTCTTATATTTAAATCTATAAAAATATATATAAAATATATATAGATAAATATATATATATTATCGATGTTTATTTATATTTATAAATAAAATTAATATATATTCATATGAGATACAAAAATATATTTATATCACATATCTATAAATATCTATACATTTATAATACATATGAAAGACTATAAAGAATATATAGAATATATATTTTACATATTGTTAGTATTTACATATAATGAAAATCATTAAATTATATATATTTTATAATATCATCATATTTTTATATTGTATTGTATTGTATGGTATTATATTATGTTATGTTATATTATGTTATGTTATATTATATTATATTATATTATATTATATTATATTATATTATATTATATTATATTATATTATTATGTCCTATCATATCATATCATATCACATTACATTACATTACATGATATATAATGACATATATTACATATCATATATATTGCATAATTATATATAACTTGTATTTTATATATATAACTATGTTATATACTATATGATATATATAATGATTACATTATATTATTCCATATTTTATATTATTACATATTATAGAGGATATATTATATAAAATATATTATATAATTATATTCTTTATATTATAATTTACATTATATATGAGATATCTGATATATTTTATATTTATTTTATATAGAAAAATATATGAATAAATATAAAATGTATATTATAGATGATATATATTTTATATATTTTTAATATATTTTATAGATGTTTACATATTTTATATATAAAATATATATTCATATTATATACATATATATTGATATTATGTATCTATAAAGATTTACTTTTATATTACATATAAAAATATATCTAGAATATATAGAATATATAGTTTATATATATTTTAATATTTATATATAAGATTAGTTATAAACTTATATATTATATTGTATTTATCCTATCATATCATATCATAATCATATAATTTCTATTCTACTCTACTCTATTCTATTCTATTCTATTCTATTCTATTCTATTCTATTCTATTCTATTCTGTTCTGTTCTGTTCTGTTCTGTTCTATTCCATTCCATTCCATTCCATTCCATTCCATTCCATTCTATTCTATTCTATTCTATTCTGTTCCGTTCCGTTCCATTCCATTCTATATCTACAATATAACACATATATTATATATATACACTATGTATGCAGATAAAATGCATTTTATACAATTCCCAGGAATAGCTAGGATCTAAAAAGTTGTAAATAACATTTTGGGCTCAGAGAAGGCACTGATTTAGCACAGCTAAACTCTCCGTGCCATAACATTGGAGCAAGTATAAAAATCCCCTGAGCAATCAAGCCAAATTATCTCCAAAATTCTCAGGATTTCCTTGCCAAGATATTTTTAGTGATCTTTTCTCAACCCTCTCACTTCGATTCACAAACAGCAACTGCGCCACCCTCCAAATGCACTCAGATGGCAAAACTTATTCCTTTTCTCCTATTACACTGATAGGAACAGATGAAAACAACTCAACTTCAATATGAACAAGCCCCTATGATCGAAACATTTTTGCTTTCTCTCCTTTCCTTTCACAGCCTCTCAGAACCTCTCCAGGGATCAATATCCCTAGCCACTTAAACAAATAAAAACAAGCTTTACAAAGGCCTCTAGGATTACTTCTTTAATAACCATGGCAAAAATAATGAAAAACTTTGATTTAACCATTTCCTTTTTTTTTTTTTACAAAATAGCCTCAGGTAGAAAGTGGCCAAAACCTCTTCAGTTTAATATTTGAGGCATTCAGGGGCTGTTGTGGAGGGTTTGCCCCTCTCCCCCAGCCCAGGTGTGCATCAGAAACCCAACGAGCTCAGTGTTTCTGCAATCTGACAGAGGTTACAGAGTGAAGCCCTCGGGCAATGCTATCAAAGCCTGCACCGCTGCCTCCCCAAGCACCAAGAGACACAACATCGCTCTCTCCCTTCCATTTACACAGATTTCGGAAGGCTTCGGCTCAGTCTGGAGCAAGGCTGTATCCCGAGACAAGCACGGAGCTGTTGGGTCACAGATTTGCGCTCTCAGCTGTGTCACTGCCGTGGCCAGGCTGCCCTGGGCTCTGCGGGGCTCTCTCGGGGCTCAGGTGCACACCTGGCCGCAGGTGCACAGGTGTGCCATGCCCTCTGTCCCGCCTGGGAGGGCTCAGAGGTGCCTGCAGCCCATTCCCTGGGCTCCAGGAGGGGACAGGAGGGGACAGGAGGGGACAGGAGCTCCTGGGTGTGACCCCAGTGGGGCCCAGAGGGCAGGAGATGCCCTGGCAGCGCTTGGTCTGTAGCCAAAGCCAGCAGGGCTGCTCATTTCCATCTGAGATGGGCAGCAGGGGCATTTCCAGTGTCGAAAACCACTGCCTGGACACCCCAGACAGTCACCAAAGGACAGCATTCAGGATGGGACAGTGGAAAGTGTTTTTCCCAAATTACCATCATGGTAACTACAGCGAGGGTCAGAACACACGCACACGGCAAACCTCTCTTTTAAACATAAGGTCAAAACCAAAGTTTTCAGAAAAATGGATCTGAAACGCAAAGTTGAGGCTCTTTGGAATTACGCAAGGCACACACAGGGATGGGAGGAACGCTCTCATCGCGCTCCTCGGGGCACTTACGGTCCACGGGGATCTGCTTCTGGCGCTGCGTGTCGCGGGCAGCGCTGGCACCGCTGTCGCTGGAGGTGCTGCTCTGGCGGCTGACGGCGGCGGGGGCCTTGGGCACGGGCACGGGGGCACTGGGGGGCAGCGGCACGGCCACGGGCACCGGCGCGGGCGTGGGCGGCGGCGAGGGCGTCACGGGCACCGCCTCGGGCTGCTTCGCCCCATGGTCCGTGCGCTGCTTCTGGAGGAGGCACAGGGCTCAGTCAGACTAACAGCAACACTGGGACACAACACCAAACCAACCCACACTCGGCACCAAATGGCGCCGTTTATTCCCCAACCCATCTCGCTTTCCAGGTATAGTTCCAAAATTTGCCAAAACTTGATCTGGCATAAATGTTTGGCATCAATTTCCTTCCCTGTTGGACCAAGACTCACAGCAATGGAATTGGCTGAAACACACTTTTTTCTCGCAAGCAGATGAATTCTATAAATTCTATAAATTCTATAAATGTTTTTAAATCCCAAACTTGTATTACCTGGCACTTTTTCACAGCTTTCAAAATGTTTGACTCGTTGAACTTTATCAACAAGGACTACTTTATGTAAAAATGTATATTTTTGAGATGTTATGTAAAAAAAGGTGAAAAATCAACACATCCAGCCACACCTAAACTCGACTAATATTTAACTTATAAATGTCACTGAGGTTAACATAACACACTGCTTCTTGAACTGCAGACAGCGTTTAGGAGGTTCCTGCCCCTCCTATCCATTCATCTGTGCCTTTTCGGCTATTGCTGTGATCACTACAAGCCATCTCAAGAAAATAATCCAACAAAAAACAAGCCTCGAATCGCTCAATCCTTGGAATAAAATTCTTGGCTGTTACTTCTTTCTCCCCCACCTCACGCAGTGCTCAAACACCACGTAACTGATCTCGCTGCTCACTCACTAACAGGTGTCTCAAGAATAATTTTGAGCATTTCTCCTTTGCCTTCAGAATGGCACCAGTTAGAGGAGGAAGAGATGCCTTTTCCCGAAGCAATCACAGACAGACAAGTCCATAAGCAACCCGTGCTAGCCCTACCTTTCAGGCAGTTCAAACTCATAGCTCACTGTTCAGCAGTGCTCCCTCTCTGCAATTTCGGACTGGCACGACTTGAAAGTTCAATTTTAAATTTTGTTTGCTCAACAGGGATGCCTCATTTTTTAGTTATGAGAAGCCAGCTCACTGTGGTATGAAGAGAGATGAATACATTCCCCAGACTCATTGCTCCTTCCTGAAATACCTTTCCCTATTTCCTCGGAGGCAGAGGGTTTGCGGCAGATCAAGAAGGGAAATATTTGCAGGAGGCACACGTTAGAATTTGATCACTGCCCCGACAATAATCCAACTTCCCCCAAACGCCAGCAGCTGCCCTGGCACAGGAATCCCCAGCTCAGGAGTGAGTTGAGGGACAGGACACTGAGTGTGACCCACTGGAGCTGTCCTGGTTTACACCAGCAGAAAACGCATCCCATCGGCTGGAAAAAGCCAATTAATTAACCTGAGAAATGAGCCTTACCTCCCTTGGATGCTTTTTCCCTTCAACCATAACAGACAGATACTAAATCAAACATATATCCCTGCATAACGCTTCCCATTTAACATTTTTGTTCGTTTGTTTTAATAATCAGCATTTAGTGGTTCAAAGGCATCCATCTCAACTGCTCTGCAGTGCATTGTGGGGAGATTTAAAAAATAATCATGGCTGACTTTTCTGTATTCTATAGCTTCAACATTAAGACAATAAATGGTTTTTTAATGATCAAATGACAAGAAAAGTGAAGTGCATAATATAAAAGGGAACAAGCAGAATAAATATATTTATGGAACTTGCCCTTTGGTGGAAAGAGAGTGCCCTACTAGGTGTATAACAAACACACAATAATTTATTAAATACAGATGTACTATGATGGATTGTCAATGAATTTAAAACTTTCACAGATACTAAAATTTTTCAATGATATTCATATATGGATATATTTCCATATATTTCCATATTTCCAGTGATATTCACATCTTTTTATCTTGTTCACAGATTCCAATTGCTAGGCTGTCATCCCCACAATGCACCCTCGTGTGTGTTGTGACCTTCTGAAAAAAACACACCCAGAAAAAGCAGGACTATTTTATGATAGAGAGGATTCTTTACAAACCAAGACATCAACTGCACATGACCAGAACCACAATCTGGAAAAAGAGAGAGCCAAAAACTACATGGAACTCTCAGTGGATGTGGCTGGAGGAGCTGCAAAAACATGTTGTACTGCAATCATGAGCCTCATCAAAACAACTCGCTGCAGCGAAAACAAAATTCATCTGCAAGCATCACTCAAATCCTAAATGTACAAATGAAACCACATCAAAATACACTTTGCATCTTGCTGAACACTGCCCAAAAACCAATTCTATATTTGAATCCCATTTAACATCTCTTTTTTTAACACTTCTTTTTTTAACTCCAGATCTTCTGAGGACATCCACACATTCATGCCATCACTTCTATTCACTGCCATAAAAAGAAGCAAGCATGCACTATGGGATTTGGTGACTACTTCACCCAAAAGAGGAATTTCTGAGATTCAATATCAGAAGAGTAATTCAGTTACCTCTGAAAGCTCTCCCAGTAATTGCTGTGTGGAAAATGGAGTAAATCACATCAAACAGCATTGTTAGAAAGGTGAAAAGGAACTGTCTCACACACCACTCCTGAAATTTCACACACCTTGGCAATTTAAACTGCAGGAACATCAGTGTTAGTAATTACCTCTTCCCACTCACTAGGAAACTACCACAGAGAGTTATTCTAATATTCTTATTTTGAATGAGAAACTGAGTGCTGCCACAAAACATACACGTGGGATACCCTACAAGCAATCAGCTCTTTTCAAAGCACCTCCCCAGACAGAACCTTAGAAACAGGTTAGACAGAATTTACTTATTCTAATTGTTATCAGCTAGGATTAGTCCCCATTCAAAAAAAAAAAAAAAAAAGGTACAAACTGAGGATTTTCAAGCCTTATCACCAATCCAATCCTTTTTCAACTACTCAGTACATTTTTGTGCAATAAGTGGCACCCCATAATTTGGGATGGGATCAATGCTGAACTGGACAGGACACAACTTTTTTTCCAAAGCCCTCAAAAAGTCTTGGTCTGGAGAAAATTTGATATGAAATGAGACAAGAGGGATGCTGGCCCCTGGTCAAAGATGACGACATCTCCTTGGCTCTCACAGATGAACTCCTGGCACCTGCACCTCTCCATTTCCAGCCCTCCACCATGGCAGAGGGACAGCACTGAGTGGGACACAGGACCCTGAGCTGGAGCACGAGCGCTGTGCTGGGGGGACACGTTCACCTGCAGAGGAACACTGCCCTTCACATGGCACTCCTCTGCAGTGCCACAGCTGCTCCGAAAAATCAGCTTTTTCTGATTTTTGGGAGCTGAGGACAGCTCAGCAGAGAGGAAAGGCTGCCCAGCACAGCACGGAGCTGCTCCTGCCCCTGGCCAGGGCTCAGAGGAACCTCCTCAGTTTCCTGCTGCACCCACAAATGCTCCTGCCTGGCTTTGGGCAAGGAATTCCTCCCTCCAAGGTCTCCTCTCCTCTGAAACAGCAGCAGAGTCTCACAGTGCTGGGTGAAAATAAATGGAGTTGTGCAAACCCTTCCCAAATGAACCAGCTCGGGAAAACAGACAAATGAGTGTGCTCAGGAGGGCTGAAATGACAATAATCACCATAAAGGTAAGAACAGCATTACTGACACGTCTTGGTAAAGACTTCATTTATCCTGAGCAATTCATTATATTCATAAATAATTCCACAGTACTTCATTTGAATACGATCAAGCTGTGAATAACCTGCCAGAGGGCAAAGGAGCAAACTTATCTTAAACGCTGCTCCCTGACCCTAATTTTCATAGCTCCACAGAGAGCGCTTTGTGGAAATGTTTGTTTTATTACACACCATGTCCTGCCACCATTCCAAACAGAAAATCTCAAGCCCTGCAGGTCATTACAGAAGAACAGTGTGGGAACCTCTGCTCAGAACTGCTCTGTCTGCTCAGGACTCGGTGGCCAACTCCAAACACAGCAAATGACATGCACAGGAAGGAAAAACAGCCCAGATCTCCAAATGAGGATCAGAAAAGCACTCCAGCTGCATGCTGCACCTCAGACAGGCAAACCCACAATTAACTCAGAATGATATTTTACAGGCAAGCAGTTTGGGACAGAAAGCTCAGAAATGTTCTGCTGCAAGCCCACTGAGATCAAGACAGGTGTGCCACATTATTTTGCAAAACATTGTGGCATTTCTTGGTTCTCAGTCATCAGCTGGAAGCCGCAGACACCAGGAATGAATATTAGATTAAATTAAATTAAACTTCAAGTTTCAACAGCAGTTTGGTTAAAAAGTCTGACTCAGAGGCAGGCTTGGAACTTCTGCTTGACCCAAACTTGTTTGCCTAAACTTTTAAGATCATTAGAAAAAAAAGGGAAAGAAAGAGGTCTTAGAAAATATTGCTTTTTTAGCAGCCTCTGACACCCTTGTATTTTGTCAAAAAAATATACAATCCAGCTTTATCCTGTACATCCTTATTTGGGTGGATAATTGCACTGATGTAAGAATTTTTTGTAAGTATTTTACCCTCTAATTCTGTTCAAAATATAAAAGAAATAATGACAACAAAAATATTAATTACACACCACTACATGAAAGAAAGAAAATTCAAATTAGGTTGGGATAATAGAGTGCTATTGATGCACAGACACAGTAATTGAAAAATACCTGCTTTGTGAATTCAAAAGCAAATACACCTCTTTCCATGACTCCAAAATGACAATAATTAAATAAATGCAAGACTGGGATAGAGACACACAAAGACAGAAAATAAAAAGAAACGCTAGAGTTCACTCTTCTAGGAAAAACGAAGATGACCCTACCTTAAATAATTCAAACTCCTTCTTTGGCATCAACAGCTATCAATTCACAGAGGATATTTGCAATTAAAATAGAGACACACCCATTAGGAGTGAAGTTACCACCTCTAAGCAAATAAAAGACCTGAAATGAATTTTTTTACCTGGTTTATTTCAGGTAAAAAAACCCTGAAGTATAATATTTTGCTGTATCTCTGTCTAAAGTACATTCTCAGGTCAGACCCTGTGAGATGCAGACATCACCTCCAGCCTCCACGAGAAATGCAAATTGTTGGTGACAATTGTTGGTGACAATCAGAGGCACACAGAGCTCTCTCAGCCCTGCTGGGACTGCTGCTCTGCAAACGCCACAGTGACACTGCCAAGCAGGAGTGACCCAGGATGGACAGAGCCTGATGGGGTGAGTGTGGGATGGACAGAGGGACAGCACCTGATGGGGTGGGATGGACAGATGGACAGACCCTGATGGGGTGAGTGTGGGATGGACAGATGGACAGGATCTGGATGGTGTGGGATGGACAGACGGACAGACGGACAGTACCTGGATGGTGTGGGATGGACAGATGGACAGTACCTATGGTGTAGGATGGACAGATGGACATTTGGACAGTACCTGGATGGTGTAGGATGGACAGATGGACAGATGGACAGTACCTGGATGGTGTAGGATGGACAGATGGACAGTACCTGGATGGTGTGAGTGTGGGATGGACAGATGGACAGTACCTGGATGGTGTAGGATGGATAGATGGACATTTGGACAGTACCTGGATGGTGCAGGATGGACAGATGGACAGAACCTGGATGGTGTAGGATGGACATTTGGACAGTACCTGGATGGTGTAGGATGGACAGATGGACATTTGGACAGTACCTGGATGGTGCAGGATGGACAGATGGACATTTGGACAGTACCTGGATGGTGCGGGTGTAGGCAGGCTCCGGCCAGCCCTGAGCACCTTCTGCGTTCCTCAGGGGATCCAAAATGTTGTTTGGCACAAAGCCTGTGCTGCCACTCCTGTTCTGAACCTTCCACCACTGCTTTCTGTCATCCAGAATCTGAAACAATTCAGTAAATTAATGACCTATTTTTTCTGACTTTCCTTTTTCCTTTGTCGCTCCCTCCCTTCCAAATGCATCTCACTTTATGGTGCCAAATCCTCCTGGAAAGGCCACACCCCTTGTGTACACAGATAGTTCTTTAATCACCACAAAATGTTTAAAAGCAGCACTGGAAGAGACGGAGGGAACACACAAATGTATTTCCAGCACAGATTTCTGCAGCTCTTCCTAAGTCAGCAAAAATGGTGCAAAACAAATTCACTGAACTTTCCCCACTAGGGCAGACAAGCCAAACAGATTGAAGCAAACATTCAGGAAAGCCACAGTGTCCACAGGAAAGGTGCCCTCAGCTTTGGGTAGCACCAGAAATTTATGTGCTGTCTTTGCAAACAAAATTACCTCTAGAATCTCTTCTTTCATGACAGAGAGCTCGCTGTTGTTTCTTGCCACGAACTCGTACTTGCATTTGGCATATTTCCTGCTCTGTGCTTTATTGTGTGCCTCGTAGTTTCTGCAAAATCAGACTATTGTTCAGTGAGACAGCCAAGCAAATAAAAACACAACGTGCCCTCTTCGAACAACCTGCAAACATTTTTTAAAACAAAAACCTCTCAACCGTAATATGATCCTGCCATAGAATTACCTATTCATAATACTCTGAATTAAGTGCCAAAAAAACCCCAAAAAAGCCAACAAAAAAACCCCAAAAACAAACAAACAAACAAAAAAAACCCCCCAAAACAAAACAAAGAAACAAAAAAAAAAATAAAAAAAAATAAAAAAAAGAAAGGGGAGGCTGAAATACACAGACCTCATGAGCTGTTAATCTTTATCAGCTCCCTGCTTGCAAGATGTATGATAACAACTTAGATTAGCAGGTTTTAAAATAAACATGTACTCTATATTTAGTTTGTTTTCCTACAGAAGGTTAAACAGTCATTTGCCATATAAACAAATGACTATACTTAGGATATAATTGATAGCTTGAGTTTTGTATGAAATTGTATTTCTAGTGTTCATCCTAAATTGTTTCAAATACATAATGGATTAATAAATTTTTGCCATCAACACTAATGGAGTCAAACTCTAAAAAATATTCACCTATTGTAGAGCAGTTTTCTTAATTGACCATAAGATGCCACCAACTTTAACAACTTCAAGTCACTTAATCAATTAAGAATGAGAAATGGCTTCTTGCCAGCTGCACACAGGATTCATTGCAGAACAAGAAATATCACAGTAAGCTCTGTCTCTTTCTGTTTCCATGAAGACCTGTCCAGAGTGTCGCTGACATAACATTTTTATCAACTGAGAGGTCCCCATCCCACCCCAAACAGGTCCACAAAAACCCCAATAACTTCATTCACCTTGTGCAAAATACACCCAACAACATAAATCCATACTGGGCAGTAAAGAAAGCAAAAAACCAAAAACCCCCACACGAATAAATAAACAAATAGATAAATAACAAATAAATAAATAAATCCAAACAGCTAATGACAACATGAAGCAATCCATGGCTGGACAAGCTGGTTCCAAGGTCGCAGCCTGGGCTAGGGACACAGGCGGCTGCTGCTGCTGCTGCTGTGTGACTGAGGCTCCAAAAACCTGGCTAAGGCATGGCTGTGGAGAACTGTCTCACTTGATGGAAGAGCAGAACCAAGAAGAGTCATATTTAGATTGGAAGATTATTTTGGAAGGAAGGAAAAGCACTAACAGTGTTTAAGGAGAGAGTGAAAAGCAAGGGATCGACCCCAGCCTGCAGAATGGCTGTTGTGAGATTGAACAATGTGTAATTGCAATTTTTCCTGCCACCCACTTAAAACTAATTTAATTTTCAATTCCTTTCTTACTGCCTCAGAGATATGACTAATGTAGCTCTGACAGTGCTTCTACTTTTAGGCTGCCTTTCCAAAATCCTTCCAGTAATGGTGTCTTCCTCTTTTGTCCACACCTAGCTATCCTGATTCCTTCAAAAAATATAACTCAAGAAGAGTTATAGCTCAAGAAGAGTTATAACTCAAGAAGAGTTATAATTCAAGAAGAGTTATAATTCAAGAAGGACCAGCAAATGTTGGTTGAGAGGGTCAGCTGGAATTTCTCACTCCTTCCCCCAAGTGTGTTCACTACCTCTTTGCTCACAGATGTTTAAAACAAAGCTTTAAATGGAAGTTCCCCGGGGTGAGACACATCAGCAGCTTTCCCCAGAGCTCCAGGCACGCATTTCGTGTCTCAAGATGCACTTAAGCAGGGGAAGCTCGTGTGGAGGGAGCTGTGAGGCAGGGCACGCTGGGGATGTCTGCAGCAGGAGCACCAACCCAGACGGCATCCCGCCCCAGGGTGGGAAAGGCACCGCAGCTCTCAGCACACAGCCTCCAAAAACTGACCCCACAGCCTCCAAAAACTGACCCCACAGCCTCCAAAAACTGACCCCACAGCCTCCAAAAACTGACCCCACAGCCTCCAAAAACTGACTGACCCCACAGCCTCCAAAGACTGACCCCACAGCCTCCAAAGACTGACCCCACAGCCTCCAAAGACAGACTGACCCCACAGCCTCCAAAGACAGACTGACCCCACAGCCTCCACAGACTGACCCCACCTTGGTGAACTGCTCCTCAGAAACTCCAATTTCCCTTCACCAGCCACAAAGGAGGCCTGGGTGACTCTTTCAGTTCCAGACTGAACCCTGACACCATCAGCAGTTAGACTCACTCTGAAACTGCAGTGGGGGCACAAACATTTGCATGGAATATTGTCACTCTGAAAGGACAAAACAGGCCTCACCACATTGCAGAAAAGGGAAAGGAATTTGGAGCACAGATTATCTAGATTTCGAGCTGACTGGTCCTGAGATAAGAATGCAACAGGCAATCAAGTTTGAGAAACAAGAGATGACGAGATTTCCAAGAGCAAATCCAAAGTTCAGGAAAATAATTGAGTCTTCAACCTGCACACCACACGGGAATTTGTTTGCATGCAGATTAACAACAGGATCTTTCAGCACATGGCTCAAAACTAGGAACTCTGCAACTCAAAAGAGGTACATCGATGATGCTTTAACCAGCAATTTGACCCCCAGACCTTAGCTTAAACACATCCCATGGCTCACAAGATAAAATACTTTTCATATAGCGTATCTAGAATATGGTTTGGCACAGGAGAGCAATTCCAGTGCCTCTTCACTGATCTGCTTCCACAGCTTGTGCTGGGATGAATCCTCCCCACAGACATGGCAAGGATCATTCATTTCATCTTGTCAGGTTACTCAGTTTTAGGATAAAATGAAGGAGGTGAAAGAGGATGTGCAAAAAGACCCTGGTGTGCTATGCAAACATTTCAGAGCATTTTCTGTACCATTTGAAGGAGGATGGAAGAGACAAGGTGTCACTGCTCTGAAAGTGAGTATTTATACACCAGCCCAGACAACAAAAAGCAGGAGACCACGGAGCACTAAGTGAGCAGCTAAGAAAATCAAACAATCAATCAAAAGGACAGGCAAATCTCAGAGCAGACTTGTCATTCCTTGTAATTCTGAAAAGAGCAAAGAGTGTATTTAAAACCACAGAACAAATCAGAACTGAAATTTGAACCCAAGCAGGAGGATTCTGTGCTTGCAATTGGGTTGGAATTCCATTGTACTATTTTTGACAAAAGCTTCAATTTAACATCACAGATAAACATTCATATATAATATATTATATAAAATATATATATAAGAAGATATATATAATGTATAAAATATATGTATTTTTATATATAATATATAATATATAACATGCAACATGCAACATGTAACATGTAATATATAATACAGAATATATAATATAGAATATATAATATAGAATAAAGTATATAATACATATATTTTATATATATATATATATATATATAATTTCATATAAATAGAAATTATATGAGAAGAGTCTCAATGCTGCACCTTAGAGAAGCAAAAACAGAATCCCCACTGCCCAAGAGAATCCCTTGCCCAGCAGAGATCATGACCTGCCCCAGACAGGGCCGAGGCACCCGCAGTCCCTGTCACCTGTCACCCCAGCGATAAGTGGGGACAGTTTTCCACAGCTGGCTGCGATTTTGGGGTTACCTATCTACATGGCGGCTCACAGTCTGCTTAAAGGCAGCCACGGCCGCGCCCTGGTCCAGCAGAGCCCCTCTCTTGTAGGCTGTGTTCCCAAACGCGTACCCTTCGGCCGGGGGGTAGTCGGGGACGCCGGGAGGCTGCAAGACACAAGGGACAGAGCCAGCGCGGGGTTAGTGTCACCTGGGCGCTCCCCAGCACCCCAGAGCCCGTCAGCGCTCCCCGTCCCCAGGTGCTGCCACGAAAACTTCATCGCTTCTGCGTGCCAAGAACACGAACGTGGAGATCAAAGGGACAAGAATAAAAGAATTCCCATCCCGAGGCATCGCTCTGCATTAACATTGCAGCAGATATTCTGCAGGAACGCATCCTCTGGGGCAGGGGCTGTGCCACCGCTCAGATGTCACTGCAGCAACACAACCCAGAAACAACGGCTGATAATGCAAAATAAACTGCACAGCAAACTGTGCTGAGCTGTTCTGGGTGCGCACTGCAAGCCACAAACCTCTGCCCAGCCAACAGTCAGGCTGTGTCCAAAAAAAATAAAATTATCACTCTGTCGCAGGATCAGAATAGAAAAGAGCTCATTCGTGTCACACTCTCACTGAATATGGCTATAGTCCACAAAGAAATGCAAAAAGGAGTGGGATAGCTGGAATTAAGGATTTTAATTAAGGGAAATAATAAGTTTTTGCTGGGGAGGCTTTTTTATCTCCAGTGGGAGAATTGATCTGCAAGAAAACAACATCTCATAACAGCTAATAAAAATGCCCCAAGACAGAAAAGATCATAAAGCGAACCTAGTAAATTCTTAAGTGCACTTCCATATCACAACTGCTGGCAGGGGATTAGAGACCAGTATAGAAAAGAAAATTAAAAATTTAAATTAAATCTTATATCCTCCCAACAAAAGAAAAAATGAAACCTTTCGTATGTTTAGAAAGGAAAAAAACCTTCATTAATTATAAAGCAACGAAATCCGCATATAGCCTTCAAATTTTCACCAAAATCAAAGTTTGTTTTCTGATAGCTTCTATTAAAAAAGAAGGGATAGAATCTTGGTTGAGAAACAAAGGGCTGGGTGTAAGGCTGGTCAGAAAATGCACCCTGGTTTCCCCTGAAGGCTTTAGATGGTGGTCCATATTTCCACTCTTCAAAGAGAATAACCTAACTTTTGCAAAATTCATGACATTCCTTTGACGAAAAGTTTGGAAAAATGTTTTGTGCAGTAACTCTCCTAATCAGCAACAATTTTGCAGGAGAAGGCCTAAGTTAGCTGAGAGCACCTCTGAATGCTTATAAGCACTACAGTGAAAGTATCAAGAAATTAATGAGAGGAATATTAAATTCCACATTTACGTAGAAGCAGCTGAAGTCCAAAATTCCACCAGAAAGGGTGGTTTCTACTTTTTGTCTCTGTGCCTGTGAATAGATGCACATCGAGAGCACTCCGGTTCAACCATCGCCCAAAGTATTTGATGACCAAAATCAATGGGATCTGATAGCAGAGCTCAATCAAACTGAGCCTCAGGGCTCGGACTGTCCTCCCAGCCGAGGCGGGGAAGGGCACAAGTTCAGGGGGAGCAGTGGGCAAAAAATCTCCTGCTTTCCCTAACTGCATTTTGGTGGCTGCCCAGGGATTTGGTTTCCTGTAGCTCAATGAGGTGCAGAGCTCTCACTGTCAGAGCAGGGTGACCCCAGAACGCCCCGGAATATTTCATTTCTGGAGGAGTGGCTGGCAGGGCTAACTCACAGACACTTCTGCTCACCTCACTGGACAGTCTCTTCATCTCCTGCTTGCGCTGCTGCTCGGCCGCGTTGGCCACGGACTCGGCCAGGTGGTTGAGCTCCTGCTCCTTGGGCGCGCCCGCGAAGTTGAGCAGAGGAGGCTCCCAGCCGTTGCGGAACCGCGGCACGTACGGGGGGATGAAATGGTCCTTTGGCCACTCAGCTCTGCGGGAAAAGACAATTAGAAACCTGTGCCGAGGGCCATGCAAACTGGTGTAACGGGGTTCCTGTAAATTGGAATGCTTGGACATTTTTATTAGTGCGGAGGGGAGGCTGGGATCACAGGCAGATCATGCAGGAACAGAAAGTATCAACAGGAAACATTTATTTACCACAACTATCCTCCCTGCCGTGCCCTGCAGAAAGAAATTGCTCCTTCTGTAAGGCCATGTCAGTGCCAAAACACAACAAACTTCTGCCTTTAGCAAAGGACGGGGAATAGAAGAATCAATCAAAACAAAGCTAGGACTTGTTTTGAAGCTGAGAGACAGGGGAAAAATATTGCAATGCTCCGTTTGTGTGAAAGCACCACCAAAAGGCTCCAGAGAAACAGGCAGCTCTGTGAGAACACCTGGAGGCAGGTATGAAGCATGGAAGCTTGGGGGGCCTAGCTACGCCTAAAACAAAAAAATAAACAATATTGAGTTTATTTGGGGCTGGATAACCTGGCTAAGATCATGTCACTAAACTCGATTTTCGAGATGTTCCCTGCAATAAGCAGAGTTCTGCTGACCTGGCTTTGGTCCATGAGTCCCCCAGGGACATCCACAGCTGTCCCTCCTCGCTGGTGACGGTGTAGCGCAGGAAGTCGATGGTGTCCTTTGTCAGGAGGGGGCTGAGCACGGTGCCAGCCAGCTCGGGGCCTCCTGTGGTCTGCACCACCTGAATCCAGGATTAAACCATGTACAGGACACACACACTGCCAGTGAGGAAGTCACTGTGAATTTGTGCTACCTACAGTGCTGCTAGGAAGGAGTTAATAATTATAAAAACACCATCCCCCCTCCAAAAAACCAAAATAAACCCAAACCTCTGAGAATCTAACAATGTGTCCCAATGTCCTACAAGTTAACTAAACTATTTATTACTGAAGTACTGTTGTTCTGGTCAGCAATCATTTTTTTATTTAGACCCACTTCGGGCAATGTTATTTTTGCTTTACTGATCAAAGCCGCACATACTTCCATTAAATATGCTCTCAACTCTCCTCCTGCATTATGTAGAGAATCTCAATTTTTTATTGCTAGTTAAAAATTATGGTGACAAAGTGTAACACAAGGCTAAAGATGATTTAAATAAATATATTTAATAGATGGGAAACATGCAGAAAAGCATATAAATTATTTTCTAAAGAAAATCTCATCCTGAGATACACACATTTCGCTTTAGCTATTGCCCAGGGACACAACATTTCAATCTTGTTATCACTCAAAAGGTTACAGAGCATATAAATACAGGAGTTCTGAAGGCAAACACTGAGAAAATTGTAAAACCTTACCATATGGAGTGGGGTAAAGAGAAAATGCACCAGATCAGCTGCACTAGGATTTTGGATGTGGAACTTCAACTTGGCCTGGAGGAATAAAACAAATGATGCATTTTAAGAAACATTTAACAATTAAGACAATAAATAGCACATTTCAGCAGTATGGTGCAAAACAAGGAGTTCCAGGAGCTCAAATGCCATGACTTGAGAATAAGCACCTCCTCTGGAAATTTGTCACCTCTTGCTCCAGGATTCTGTGAGTTCTCCAAATCAAACTGAGTTCTCCTGCTCTGCTCTCTTGTTCTAGCAACGCTCACAACCATTCACAGATTTATTACACTATTCCTGAGTCTGAAGTTACTCCTTTGAGCATTCCTGTCCACCCTGCACCTTCTCCAATTTTGCTACACTGGCAAAAAATGAGGCCAGGGAACATAACGGCATATTGATGCTATTTATTATTTTTCTGTTTTTTCTTCCCTGAGGGTTTTTGCCATTTGCTCAGTTGATCACTGAACACAGATGTCTTTCTCCCAGGAATCTCTATTACATCAACATTTTGCTCTGATTTGTTTGATATATGAGATTTTTCCTCACCAGTCCATCCATGACATCCATGACAGAATTTCATCTATGACTTTCTCTGTTACAATAAGATATTCCTACAAAAGACCTCTGAGATCATCAAGTCCAACATATGACCAAACACCACCATAAAAAAAATTCTAAAAAACCCAAACCATTAAAATTCACTGATACTGCATCTTGGAGGATTTCTTTTATCCTCTGATCAGCCACTGGCTCCAGAAATAAGAAGGCCAAATGTGCTTTAAAGAGCTATCGGAGCTTTTATTGCAGTTTGCCATCTGTTCCTCAAACTGCTCTTGGCCACCCTCGCCCTGCTTCCCCATCCAAACGTCCCTCCAAATGCAGAAAGGAGGAGGAGGATGTGTTTTCACTTCTAATAACTTCCTATGCATTGTTCCTCAGCCATAACAACTTTCTCTCAGTCTACATAAAGTTTTTTGACAGATGGTAGGCATTTCTGGAAGCTTCCAGCATGGCGTTTTAAAACCATTTCCACTCTACTCTTCTAGCTGTTGTTTTTAGTTTTACACCAGATTCTACATTTTTTCAGCTCTCCTTGTCTGACATAAAGCACAGACTCCAGGATTTTGTGGCTCTCAGAGGTGCTGAAGTGATTGCCACAGCACAGCTCTCACCAACACCAGAACCAGTCCTGGACACTGAGCAGAAAAAGAGGAGCTGAGACTTGCCCTGCACGGAAGATAAAGATTCAAAGATGCACAGATTGCTCTTGGGTGAAAACCACTAATTTAAATGCAGAATGTGATAAAAGGAATTGAAAAATTCCTGGACATTCCGTCTTTTACTGAGAAGGATAAGCATGTCCCAAGACATTCATCCTCCCTGAAAACAGCAATCCCTTCAGGTCAGAACCACAACACTTGATGTAGCCTTTTGGTTTTTGGTTTTTTTTAAAGATATTTTTAACATGTCCAAATATTTCCTCCAGCCCTGCAATCAGAATTCATTCCCTAAGAGGAAGAAGAAAGCTGATTTGACTCAGAGAATGCAAGAACAGCTTTCCCCACCGGCACAGCCTCCCTGGCAATTGGGACAGTCAGTGTGTGACAAAGGCTGTGGAGGTGTCCCCTCTGCCACCCTGAGCAGGAGATTCCCTCCTGCAGAGGAGGAGAAGGCTCTGGGGTGATCACCTCTGCTCACTGAGAGGCTGTACAGAGACAGCAACTATTGGATGTGGTGCTCTGAGGAGGGAGATGCTGTGCAATGATGGCAGCAAGCGCAGGGAATAAAACCCAAAAAATGTGGGCACGGCTGAGTAAAACCCTAATAATGTGGGCACGGCTGAGTAAAACCCTAATAATGTGGGCACGGCTGAGTAAAACCCTAATAATGGGGGCACAGCTGAGTAAAACCCTAATAATGTGGGCACAGCTGAGTAAAACCAAAGAAGGGCCACAGCTGGCGGTGCTCTGAGCCCCACAGACCACCCCAGGAATCCTCTCATGATTCAAAATCAAATTTCCCAAGGAAAAGGCTTTAAAGAATCATGAAAACGACAAACGCAGCAGTGCTGGAGAGCAAATATTCTCGTGTAGTCATCGTGTAGGGAAGGTGAGCAGCAGCGGCCCAAGGCTCCAGCCAGAGGTGCCACCCTGCTCTGCCCAGGTCCCACAGCCACTGGACTCACTCACCAGAAGATTGAAGCCATGCTTGAACTTCTGGAAGCAGTCCACAAACTCATCCGGAGGCGGTGGCTTCGCACGGAGAGTGAGAACACCCTCTGGTGAACAAAATGAGATTTTTATATATCCATTTATGTGTATATAACCTCCATAAATACCCCATGTAAATATATAACAAATTTACCATCTTAGAGAATTGTGTAAATACAGAACCAAGGCAGGAGCACATTCTGTGGTCATATCTCTAATTAGTCACTCCCCACTGACTTCAAGCGAGTGATTTTCATAGATTTCCCTCTAAGAATATCCTAAATAGGAACTTTTGTGCTCAAATTGAGAGAAAATTGCTACACTGATTAAAAAAACAACACAAAAAGTCATATTTCCTAGCTCCTTTAACGATCCTTAGAGAAACAGAACTGTGTGCAGTAAGAACTCCTACCTCCAGGTCCTTTCTTTTTACTTTTTTTAGTTTTCTTCCTCTTCGAAAGCTCAGCAAATGCTTCAGCAGCTTTTTGAAGTTTGGTAACAAAATACTCTATGTCATCCAAAATATGGTTCAGAATTTGCTACAGGAGAAAAAAAAAAAAAGAAGTTTTTCTACAGAATTTATAGCAGAACTACTCCAGAAATTGAAATGTCCAGAGTCACAGACACCAAAGGCTGCCTTGGAACAAATTCCATGCTGGAACATTCCACATTTACATTCCTTGTGTTTTTAACTTTACACACCTGTAAAAAAAAAAACCTTAGGGCTGCTGGAAGTTTTTAAAATATGTGTAACAAGACTGTTAAGTTCAGATTGCAATTACTCATTTGTTTCCAGATTGCATTTTCGCTGAGAGCACACGAAAAGATCTAATTATTGGAATGGACAGCATTTTTGTGAAGAGTGTAACTCCATAATCTCCTCTAGCACTGAGTGCTGAGCTGTTTGGGGAAGCTCTCTGCAAATTAAGCTGTCTGTGGAGAAGTGCTCTTTGAAGAATTGATTTCAAAAGGTGACTGGAGGAGAAAGAATGAACCCTGGGGGGACACAAATCCACAAATTCCAGCAGGTCCCAATGTGCTCTTCTCAAGAGCCTCGGGGGCTGCTGAGGGCAAGAGCAGAGTGGAAAAGCAGAAAGCTCCCAGTGACACCCAGGGCAATATTTGATCTTGCTCACGCCACAGAACATGCCCAGTGCTGCTGCTCACAGGCAAGAATGCTTTAAGTTATAAATAAACATGGCCCACCTGTCTCCAGAAACCATCATGTTTATTTTCCAGATATTACACGTATCCTAGTCCTGCCAAACTGATGGAATTTTTTATCCTTACATAGTTCCGTCTTCTTAAAAAATTACAATTTGTATTTCTAGCTCTTCACAGCTGAAAACTTTTCATCAACATTCATCACTCAGTGTGTCTGCTCTTATCTTTTCTTTTTAAAAAAGAAATTTTAGAAAAGAAACTACCACCTGTTCATTTTTAGATCTACCACACACGCAGAGGCTGCTTGGACAACTTTTCTCCAGAACTGAATTTCCCATGTGGAAAAAGTCTTCCCACAAAGCAGAGCTGCAAAATTTCGCAGACATTAAGCAACATCATTTGTAGTTTCTCACTTACAACATCTCTGTCAATCCTGGCTGCTATCATCTCTGGTGTTTCTTCCTGCTCAGGGTATTGTCTGTGCTTTTCATCTGCAAAAAAGGGAAGAAGAGAATAAGTTGTGTGTATAAGTGGAATTAGTATATTAGTATACAGCAATTTTTATAGAGTTTATGCTTTAAAGCACACTGCCGTAAGGAAAAGGTGGACAGAACTGTACCATTGCCTCTGCAAGGACTCCACACAAGCTGAAAATCTTGCACCTTAAGGCCTTACAAAGAAAGCTTTTGTACATGCTTTCAGTCAACTTAACTGCCTAACTGAGGTTAGCTGCACAAGTGTGGCACTGGGTTTCGGAAAAAAAAAAAATCAGCAGCAAGTGGCAGATTATAAATACAAAGTAATTAGGAATCATTTTATTTTGCAAAACATACTGAAAGCTGCTCCAGTAGAAGCAAGCCATGAACAGAACTCAGAAAAGAGGCAAATGCAATAAATGACAAGTGAGATGATGACAGACAGATCCTGTCCCCCAGAGCAGGCAGTGGCTTGGGGCACTCCAAACTGCGCTGGGAGCATCGTCAGCTCTGCTCCCAGCGAGGGCACAGGGCTGACCTTGTGCAGCCACTGCTGCAAACAGCTCCTGCCAGCGCCAAAAAGAGCTCTTCCCAAAGGGTTCTGTGCCACCGAGCACCGCAGAGAGCCCTGCCAGGACCCCTGTGCAGCAGCCCCCAAATACCCACAGCCCCCAATACCCAGAGCCCCCAAATACTCACAGTCCCCAAATACCCACAGTCCCCAAATACTCACAGTCCCCAAATACTCACAGTCCCCAAATACCCACAGTCCCCAAATACTCACAGCCCCCAAATACTCACAGTCCCCAAATACTCACAGTCCCCAAATACTCACAGCCCCCAAGTACTCACAGTCCCCAATACTCACAGTCCCCAAATACAGCCCCCAATACCCAGAGCCCCCAAATACTCACAGTCCCCAAAACTCACATTCTCCAAATACAGTCCCAATACTCACATTCCCATACTCACAGCTCCCAAATACTCACAGCCCCAAATATTCACAGCCCCACACTCACAGTCCAATACTCACATTCCCCAATACTCACATTCCCATACTCACAGCCCCCCATACTCACACCCCAAATACTCACACCCCAAATATTCACATTCCCATACTAACAATCCCCATACTCACAGCTCTGTACTCACATTCCCAAATACTCACAGCCCCAATACTCACATTCCCCAATACTCACAGCCCCATACTCACACCCCAAATATTCCCATTCCCACACTCACATTCCCATACTCATACTCCCCAATACTCACACCCCAAATATTCACAGCCCCGTACTCACACTCGCCCTGCTCCGAGGCCCACGCTGACCACGCTGCCACGCGGCTCCGCACGTCCACCTGTGTGACTGTCCCCGGGGGCACAGGGGCAGGCGCCCGGGGGGGCGGGGGGATGGCACTGTCAGCTTTGGAGATCATCCTGGAGGGACACGTGAAGGACAAATGCTCTGCTCTGGTGCTCGGTGAGGGAAAACCCAAGCAGCAAACCCAAGTTCCCTGACTGATTTGTTTGGTACCAGGGGCCTGCTCATCCTCTCTTGATACGAACATATCAATGTTCCCACCTGCGATTTTCCACTTCTAGTGTAGTTTTAAATACCCAAAGGGAAGAGGTCTTTGAATTCATTCTGAGCTTGATACCAACAGAAAAAAAAAAAATCACAGTAGCTCCTGTCATGCATATCCCCCATTCCTTCCCCACAGCTCCATTTAAAAACAAGATCTTCACCTTAAATTCATCTCGGTAGAGCATGGGACTCTCAATCCCAGGGTCGTGGGTTTGAGCCCCATGTTGAGCCAAGCCAAAACCACCACATTCTCTTTATAATTCCATCTCATTCATGGCATTCAGCAACATGACCACAAAATATCAAATGCTGCTCGGTCTTTGAACAGCAAAAAAGAAAACAACAAAAAAAAAACCAAAACAAAACAAAACAAAACAAACCCAAACAAAAAACCCCCAAAACAAACAAACAAACAAATCTCCTTTCCCCTTCCTCCCTGCAGTCCCTTGTCACTCGCCAATGGCCTCGCAGCACCTCCCCAGAGCCCCAGGGAGCAGGAGGGTCTCTGCTCTGACCCCTGCCAGCAGGCACAGGGTCCAGCAGGAGCACCCAGCGCTCAGAGCCACCCACTGTGACCTCTGTGCCCCACAGCCCTCGAGACTGACACTTGGCGTTACTTGTCCCCACAGATGAACTGACCTACATCCTTTCCCCAATTAAACCTCATTCGTTTCCCAGCACCCCCAGTGTGTTTGAGACCCCCTGCACTGCCTCTCTGCTCATACCTGGTTTGCAGCACTCCCTCAAATGGTAAAGTCTATTTATTTAATTTTAAACCTGCAAATAAAGTCAGACACAGCCCAGGTTCTGCTTTGTTTTTATAGGAGCGCCCCTTGCTCTGGGAAATCCTCCTAAGCTGCACATCTGAACTGAACAGGTATCCAGAACTGTTATCAATCCATTCTCATTGTTGTCCAGCAGAGCCTTATCTAAACACAATTATTACAGAGCCTGCAGCTCCATGCTAGCATTCTAACAAACTACCACCACCATTCCGAATCAAAAATACTTGTGCCTTTGCTTCTTTCCTCTGTTTGCTACCTCTCATTTCTCCATTAATCTCCTCTAACTCAATGATTCTTTCCCCCACATTTTCCAACAGGCAGAGAAGCTTTTGCTACCAGGGAAACAAGAAGTCTTCAGCATCATTAAACAGGCAGGCAGGAAGATTATTCAGTCTTCAGTTGCTGTTTTATTTAACATCTTCAGATCCCAGAACCTTTTAGCATAATCTTATTTACTTGGAGTTATGGGGAATTTGTGTTTTTAATTTAAATTCTGAACAAGCTGACCCACATGCAGAACTGAGACGTGCAATGCCATTCTCTGGCAAGTGGAATTGATCTCAGCTCTTCCCATCACTAAGGTGGACCTGGGAAAGGTGAGACTGACACTATAAATTGTCAGATAATTAGAGATAATTATCAAAGCAAGACCTCTCCATACAGCTTTGGACTTATATTATTAGCTAGAAGAAAAAAAACCTCAACCCCCCAAAAAACCCCAAAGACAGCAGGCAGACCTGGAGAGCTGAGTGATCACATTATCTGATGATCCTAAACACTGCCAAAAAGTTGGATTTTTACCTCAGTGTTTCAAGCCTCTTCTTTTGTTTCCCACTTTTGCTGTCACTGATTGCACTTTCAATATCTTCATGAATAAAGGTAGCCTGAGGGGACAGAAGCAGAAAACATCAGGTGTTAGATGTACCCAGATATATGAAATAAATACCTCCTCGTGCATTTTCTGCAGAGCACCTTTAGGTCAGAGAACACCTTAGCAAATCCCATTTATTTAAAAGCACTGGGGGAAATTACTTTACACATCAACAGAACAAAATCTGGGAGTTGGTATTTCTGTCACTACTCCAACCTCAAGCACTACCATCATACAAATTTGTAACCCAGATCCCAAATTTGTCTGAACAGCTGGAATTACCTCAAGTCAATCACTATTGCATAAGCCACTTTTTCCCTCTGCATACGTAATTATTGCTTATCTCAAGTATTTTGTTTGTCTCATACAGTGAGCAGAAAATCCACCATAAATAGAAGCAGAAAACTACTATAGATGGCAGCACCACAAGCATTAAGAAACTCGTAATTATACGAATTTTTTTTTTCAGAAAGAATGACAGTCTCCAAGTTCTCTCTGATGCAGCAGAAAATGAATTTTCCAGAATATTCCCTAATCTGCTCGTTCCTGCCACTCCACAACTGCAGGCTGCCTCACCAGTGGCCCCACAAGTGCAATTTTGCTGCACGTCTGCAGCACTATTTTAACAGATCTTGCATTAAATAGGTCATGGCTCCTCGCAGGATTCCCAGTGCTCTGTTTCACGTCCGCAGCTGACAAATTAATTTGCCACAAAGGCTGTCACAGCGCGGATCTGGCAGGGCCTGGCTCTGCAAGGACCATGCCTGTCCTAGAGCCCTCCCAAGGATGCTCCTTTTGGGGAGGAACACAGAACTTCTGCCAGGACCAGAATTGTTGAATTTAGGATCCAGGGGGATTAAGGGACTTTTCAGGCTATTATGGACTGCACTACAGAATATTTATGAGGGATACGTTAAGATTACAGAATTAATAGGAAAAACTTTAGGGGATCAAAGGAACTTAAACCCAGAAGAATTCCATTAATCCAATACTCTTGGTATTTACTATTTAAGTGTTTTCTTGTTTATAAAATATTAGAATGCCCCAAACAGTTTTGATTTTAACTATTTTTTTATTGCAGAGGCTCCTGGGGCTGCTTGTAATGTCTAACAAAAGAAGGGAAAGCCAACAGAGAGAGACGAAAACTTCCAAAACCAGAGAAGTTTCATGGGTAAGGAAAAAATCCAGAGTATGGGCACAAACAACACTGAGAACAAAGGGAGATCCTGCACTTCCAAGTCATACTCTGCATTTTTATGTGTGCACAGAGGAGCTACTTCAGAAATGAAGTTAAGAGACCAACTCTACACGTTGGGGAGCTGGAACGCCTCAACAGGGATCCCTGAATTATTTTACATAGTAACACCTGACCTTCTGACAGGACCCCACTTTCCTTTAAAACAGCAAATTCTGTGCAACGAATCCCACAGGAACTCATCATCCTCTCCCCACTCTCACTGTGCCAATTCCGAAACTGTTGCACATTGCAATTCCCAAAATGTGATTAACAATCTGTTCTTTCAAGACAATGACACAAACTACTACGGAGGAATAAAAAAACCCCCATGAAATTGTCAATTAGAATTACAGAGAATAACAAAAAAAATTAAAATGTATAACTTCAGAAATAAAGAAGTATTGTAGAATACATAAAAAAATTACATTTAATTTCAATTAAGTGTAAAATATTAAAATATTACCTTCAATTACTTGAAGGTAATATTTTAATCAGTGACAATCAACCTCTCTCTTTGTTTTGCCCCTCCTGCAAAGAATATTTTGCCTTTCAAGATCTCTCCAGCAGAGCAGAGATGTAGAGAGGTGAGAATGTGGAGGACGTTTAATTGTTCAGTGATAGAAAGAAAAAGTAGGTGAGACTCAGGGCTCGGACGAGCTCTTTGCAGATTATAAAATAAATCTGAGATAAATTATTTTACACCACTTTTTTTCAGAAGTGTGAACGCAAACCATAGACATTTTCCAGAGCTTTGTACATTTGCAAACCGAAATGAACAGTTCAGAGCCCAAGAATCAATATTTCCAGTGAGATATATCTGAACACACCCCAAGGTTCAGCTCACACACTCCACTACTCATGCAATGCACACCACACTGCATTTACTAACACACTACACGCAGTGCTGATATCATAAGTGCATTAAACTCAGCACATTTATCAGTACAGAATTATTTTCTGTGAATCAGCTAATTTCTCTTTATTCTCTGTACTGCTCAATCCATAAAACCACCCATATTCAAATAAGCCATAGCAGATCTCCATTATTGTCTTACCTTAATTTCATCACACTGGAAAAGGTGCAGATCAGGCTTGTTTTGGGTTGGTTCTTTACACACTAATGCAAGAATTGAATTGTAGTTGCATGCATTCATCACAGCTTGGCAATGCTGAATTGTGCTTAAAGGAAAATTCTCCAGTTCATTCTGTCAGAAGAGGGAAAAAAAAAAAGGAAACACAAAATACCACCTTACTATACAATATCCTGCTCTCAGAAAAACTGCACGAGCTAAAGAGGGGAAGTGATAATCAGCTAATTAAACCCTCAGTCTCACATACATCGTTTTTCTCTCGCTGCCTTCTCCTCTCCCTCTGAAGACGAGACTGTCACTCACAGATCTTACCTTTGATTCCAAGTCCACCAAGCTGACAGCTTTGTCATCCACTTGAAGAATCATGTCTTGAGTCCACACTTTGCCTTTGGCATCCAACAATTTCAGCTTCCTTATTCCATCATCCACCGTAATCATTGCCTCTTTTCGGTCCAGGACAAAGGTGGTCAAGTGCTGGTGAACGAGACATACATTTAAAAGAAATTATGATTGCAATTTTCCCTATTGTTCAGGAGTGTCAGTATTTAAATTGTCAGGAAGTAGCAACACAAATTATTCATGAGCAAAACTGCCTTTGTACATGGCAGAGCTCACCTCTAAGCCATGAGCAGGGCTGTTTAGTCCATAAATTCATTTTAAGTCAACTTATTTTTGTAGTTTTCTGACACCCACTGTCACTTCCTCACTGCTCTAAGCACTCAGACCTGAAGGCACATTCTGACACCCTTCAGGTATCAAAGCTAGAATTAAACACGAGGTTTAATTAGCTTTCTTGAGGAGGGCAAAGCTGTCTCTCTTGGCAAGCTGAGTGCAGGAGGTGCCAGCAGAAGCTCCCTGCCAATGTGGCCCCAGCGCCGCCCTGACCTGGAGTGTCCTCAGCTCCCCAGAGCTGCCAGGTCCCTGCTGAGGGGACCAGGATGGGCAGGGGCTGGCGGGGACACCTTATGGACAGGGACACTTTATGGACAGGGTCACCTTATGGACAGGGACACCTTATGGACAGGGACACCTTATGGACAGGGTCACCTTATGGACAGGGACACTTTATGGACAGGGACACCTTATGGACAGGGACACCTTATGGACAGGCTGGCACTGTGTGTGGCACAGGAGAAAATGTCACTACTTTGCTCACCATCAGCCTGGAATATTCTCCAGCTTCAATTAACGGCCTGGGAACTAACCAGCACCTCTCAAGCATCACCTCAGCTCGCCTCCCTGGCACTATGGTTGTGGCAATGTCCCCTTCAGCATGCCAACGGTGCAAAACCCCACAAAATTATTTCATTTTGTTCCACTTTCACGTTTTGGGGTCAACACTCACTAATGTCTAATATATGTCTGTATATCTGTCTTCTAAATAACTTTAAAGAATAAAAAAGAAAAATAATAAAAAATAATTGTCTGCTTTCTTCTATTACAGGATAAAAGCACTTAGCAATTGCAGATAAGAAAGCAGGAGTAAGCTGCATACAATCCAAGTATTTAAAAGAAGCAAAGTGAAACAAACTCTGCACTGGCTGCTTACCCAGGAGTGCTCAGATTCCAAATGCAAGTGTCAATTGTTACAGGACCAAAACTGTCATGAAGGAGCCACACAAAAACAGACAGGGAATGAGAAGCAACATGTGTGTTCATCTGCAAGCTGGCCATGGGACTGAGGCACTGGAAATTCAGTCTTCTGCAGATGATCTCAGAATCCACAGATGATTTAAAGCCCAGCGAAAAGGAGCTGAGGATCTGTGGTGTTTGCAAGGCTTGGCTCGAGCCCTGACAGTGATCTGACGGCAGCAGGGGAAGTCTGAGCCAAAGCAAGGCTGCAAAAAGGGGCAGTGCATTCCAAAGTGCTTCACAGGCTGCAGACAGGCACTGAGGCTCACTCTGGAGAGAATCCCACGAGTGAGAGCAGCAGAGCTGTGCAGAGCAGCTCAGGGCAAGGCACACTTGGCTCTGCTCCTGGGGAAGCTCTGTGCAGGCAGAATGTGTTCAGCTCTCATGTGCTCAGCTCACGGGGCTCTGAGGGTTAACACTCAGCACTTTATGAATATTCTAACACCTCTGCTGATTATATCTGAGCAGAGTATTAGTTTTAAATATCACCCAGCAGCACAGGCACTCAGCTCTGTGCAAAGGCTCAGAGGCAGGGCAGCGCCAGGGCTGAGCTGACACCCTGCGAGGAGCCCTGTCCTGTGCCAAGCTGCTCACAAAACCATGCTCACATCCTCCACGCCACAGTTCAGCTCATTTTGGCAAAGACATCTCAGTGTAATCCCTTCTGAAGGGACCCCAGGCTGGCAGGATATTTTGGGAGATGCATGTGCCTCCCAGCAGAGACATCCTCAGCAAACACGCAGCAAAAATAACCTTGTGTGGCTGGAGGCTGCAATGGGATCGCTCATCTCACCTCTACGTGGTACCGTGATGTTTCTGATATGCTGCTGACACTGTCCCGTGCATAATTCTTCCTTTGTTCTAGAGATGGGAGGAAAAGAAAGAGGAATTATTCACTCCATGTCTTATCCTGATGCTTTGACTGTTTCTCGTGGGTACTTTGGGCAAGTTGTGTACATGAGGAGAGGAGATAAGCTGTGGCTAATTTGTGTATTTCGGCAGAAAATGCCTCCACCCCACAGGGCCGAGCACAAGGACCATTCCTGCGTCACCAGAGCGAGCAGAGAGCTGCTGGGGCAGAAAAAAGACTTTTATCTCACCGTGAGTCAGGACAGTGAGGGGAGCAGTGCCCTGACTGGAACACTTCTTTGGGAATCCTGATTATGGAAATCTTTGGCTCTCTGCTGCAGGAGCAGTGGATAACTCCACTGGGCTCACTGTTTGTGTGAACATCCTTCAAAGCAAGAGCATTCTCTGATATATTCAAATACTTACATTAAAGCTGCAAGACAACAAAGCACACACACACAAAAGACCTGACTCATCCTTTATTTCTTCATAAAGCATTCCATTCATTGAATTGCTAATGCAGGGATATGCATGGAAATCATACACACAGCAAAAAATCTCCAAACAGAAATATTTTTCAGCTAAGAAGACACAATGCTGCAAAACCAGAAACATCGTGTGCCTTTTACTCTGAGCAACAGATCCACGATAAACCAGGAGACGAGGGGGAGAAGAAAGATGAAGACACAACACACACCCACACCACCAAGTAATGAATTTAGATGAATGCTGAAGAACGCTTTTCAACTCTAGTGGAAAAAAATTGAATGCAACATTTGGAAGGTTTGGTTCTGTGGGTTTTTTCACGAAAAAAACATTCAAGTGCCTGATCTGGAACACCAGGAACTTTGTTTTGAAAAAGTCATTAGGTGACATGGCCAAGAGAGGTCTAAGGAAACTCTGGAATTCTTTTTTCTACAGTTCACTAAAAATCTTGATTTTTGATCTTCAAGTAAAATAAACAGCTTGATTTTGCTCAGAAGGAAAGTACCTGATGTACATACAAAACACATCAATATCATCACACCTGGAGCAGCTGGAGGTGAAATAAAGGTGCTGCTGTTGACAGGAGGGTGAAGTTACTTTCTGCAAAATAAAAAAAACGCTAAGTGCTAAGGCACTGCCAAGCACACGGTCTGTGCCACACCAAAATCTGCAGTGAGGACACCACAAAGTCCCTCCTGTGAGCAGAGCTCCTCCACAGAGGCATTCCAGGTTTAGATAAAGTCAGCAGTGCCCTCTCTCTCAGCTATCACTCCAGAGGCATTTGTCACATGCCATAAACACACACATCCCTCCCTGCTCAGTGATTGCCACCAAAACCAAGAGTCTGAAATGCATCCCTGGTGTGAGGGATGCCCCTGTCACCCTCCCACGGTGACAAATGGCACTGGTGCAGCAGAGCCACCCCAGCCCTGCACAGCTTGGCTTCAGGGAGGTGTGCCCTGCAAACAGACCCAGGGACACACAGACAGCAGAGCTGAGAGCCAGGGCTGTGAACAGTGCAAAATAGATCTCTTCCTCTCACTATCCATTGTTCTGAAATCCAGGGCAGGGGATCAGCATTGATTATTCCATCTGAATGTATTTCTGCTTTTGCAGCATGTTACTTCAGTTATTTTTTCGGTTGATTGACTTTTTAGGCACAGCACACACACATGCACAGCCCACAGCACAGCCAGGAGAGCAGGACTGGCTGATCGCTACCTTTCTTTTTTTGTTTGGATGATGATCTGAAGAAGTAAAGTCCATCTGTTCCTAACAAAACAAGGGGATTAAAAAGCAGTATCTGGTTTAATCCCACAGAATTATTTGCACCTCTAAGGGGATCAGTTAGCAGCCCTCTGCTATGGACTGTAAATGATACTTAAATACTGTCCAGTTTAAAAAAAAAAAAAAAGAAAAAAAAAGCTTTAAACAGTATGAAATATTTCCACACATCATCAAGCAGAAAAGCCCAATACTTAGTTACTACCATTTATCTACTTTGGACTGATTGCTGATACCCTTTTAAGAATAAATGGCAGCACAGCTGGAAAAAAGTCAGCTGCAGAAGAGGCTCCGAGGGAGAGCAGAAGATGCTCTGAGGGAGAGCAGAAGATGCTCTGAGGGAGAGCAGAAGATGCTCTGAGGGAGAGCAGAAGATGCTCTGAGGGAGAGCAGAAGATGTCTGAGGGGCTCTGCCCAGGAGCAGCTCCTCAGGGAAGCCTTGTCCTTCCCTCTGATCAGCTTTGTCCTTCCCTCCCATCAGCTGCACAGACTTTCAAAAGAGCATTCAGCAACAGGCACAGATCACAAACAGAACTCCTCCCAGCCTCGCTGCTGCTCCTATTTCCATCAGCAGCACAGCTATCATGGGATGCACTCAGAGCGGAGGAGGATGACCTGAAATTGGTGCAATTTGTCTGGCAAGGAGCAGGAGTGCATCTCTCCTGCACGGTGCTTTGGCATGAGCAGAGTGTGTGATCAGCCAAGACAAACAGCAGCATTTGCAGCTGGAGAGGGCAGCAGGGCTGGGGCGCTGGGGAGGAACATCACCTCTGACAGCCCAGAGCTGCCAGCAGCCTGCCAAGCAGGGCTCCAGAGCCCTTGCCACAGCCCTAATCGCCATTAATCCTCGTGTCACAGAGGAATGATGCTGTAAATGCATTTTCTGCCAGCAGGGGATGAGGCTGGGGAGGCAGAGGCAGGCACAGGTCACACCAAACCCAAGCACAGCTAAACCCTGAACGCCTTCTCCCTGCGGCATGCCTGAGCTGCAGATCCATCAGAGTTTTGTGATGAATCTTTATACACTAAAAACCAGCAGGTGGAACTTCTCTGCTTAGTGAACTGAGCACTTTCTGGTTAGCCTAGCTCGCTTTAGTATGAATAAAATCACTTGGCTTTTTAATTTACTCGATAGACACACCCATGCGTGTACATGCACTTTCAGATTAATGTGTGTAAAATATTTCCACCATGACACCACAACCAATATTCAAACAGCAGCTCAGCACAGAAGTTTAGAGACTTTCTGCCACCTTACCATAGAGAGCTTTTGCACTTGTTCTGGAATTCTGCTCCCTCTCCGCCTGAGCAAACGTTGGGGAGCCATAGCCACTGCAAGAAAACATTTCTGATTATTTTCTGTGTGGATGCATTTGGAACACACAAACAGAAAGAACCCTCCCTTATGTACACACACCTACAGCAGCAGTGACACAGGGAATGACCCTGGGCATTTGTGCTACACCATGAATATAAAGAGGAATGTTTCACTGGGGCTGCAGGCCTTGCTGAGCTCTTTTTTATTGCATTAACACAACACTGTGCACAGCTGGGGTGTGGTACACAACATGTTATTGCACCATAATTCAAGTAACACAATTCACTGTATAATTATCATGATGAAATAATAACAACAAGAACAATAACAATACTGACTATGCCAAAGAACTGGGTAGGATTTGGGGGTTTTTCGTGTGTACACAAGTGCTGATTGTTTTTAACAATATTAACTGTTTTTAAAGTAACTTTTTAAAAAGTTATTTTAAAATAACTGCCCTTGTCTTCCACAAACGAGAAGGCAATATGACTATAAGAGTATCGAGAACGAGTCACATACGAGTGCAGCTCAAAGGGAGAACAATGTCAAAGCAAAGCCAACACAGCCACCCTGCTGGACACAGAATGTGTGCTTTGACCTCAGCCAGGCTCCCATCAGAGCTGTGGCCGAGCCCAGTGCCATGCCCTGCAGGGTGACAATTCCCTCCTCTGCCAGGCCAGGTGACTCGCAGGTCCCACAGAGGCCACGGCAGCCTCGTCTTTTATAAATAAAAACACAATCCCTCGGAGCTGACCTGGAGCATCTCGGCACCCTCAGACCTCTCCAAGTCACATAACAGGGAAGTTATGGCTGCAGAAATTTATTTTCCAGCCCCGGATGAGTCTGTGCAGTCACACAGCTTTACACTGACACAGAAATCAGGCAGATGAGATCTGTCACGTTGGTTCCACGCTTTGCAAACCCCTCACTCTTCTACAGAAAACACCTTTGCACAATTCCAGTGGGACCTACTAACTACAGCTCTATCTGACAGGAAAGCTCAAGGAAGGAGGTACAGCACAGTTTTTTGTCCATAAGCAGAAAGTCAAAGGCATAATCTTACTTCATTTGAGGAAAGTAACTTCCATATCCACCGGGAGGGGTGTTTGATATATGTCCATTCATCCTCACTGTCACTCACGGGGACAAACACCTGGGAAAAGAAACAACAGCACGTGAATTGAAGTCTCCAAAAGATGAAGGTTTAATACAGAAGCAACACGAACCTAATGAGAAAATTACGGTTGAAACGAGAACAAAATTGCATCAACAAGCTCAATTGTTATTAACTGCATCCCGGGGATGCCTCAAAGATCTGCTATGGAACTTCTCCCAACTGCAATTTGATAGTTACTGCTTCAAATAATTCATAATTTAGTGAACAAAGCTATTATTTGCGATACAATGGTCTTTAGGAACGGCTTTAGAAATAAAAGGCTCACTAAACAAAGAACAGCATCTACTGCAAAAGTGAACAAGATGTTCCCAACGGCAACTTTATTAGCCAAGCGTGCTTGATTTCAACCCTCAGCTCGTTCCTTTCAAATGAAACTTTTGAAATGACCTTTTGATATATATTCTATGAAACATAGCAGCTGAATTGTTAGAAAGACACATTATCAAAATAAAACACAATTGTTAGCACAAAAGGAAACTTGGATAGCTATTTTGGTACTTCAGAAAACTCTAGGGTTTTGCTGAGGTTTTTTTAGGGGGAGTTGGTTTTTCATTTGTTTGTTTGTTTTTTGGGGGGTTGGGTTTTTTTGGTTGGGTTTTTTGTTTTGTTTTGTTTTGTTTGTTTTGTGGGGTTTTTTTTTTGTTTTTTGGGGGTTTTTTGGTTGGTTGGTTTTGGGTTTTTTTTGGTTTTTTTGGTGGGTTTTGGGTTTTTTTGGTTTGTTTTTTTTTTTTTGGTGAAGCAGCACTTAACATCCCGAAAGCTTGGCATGGCAAATGAAACCTTTCATACAAAAGCAGTGCTGAAAAGGCCACAATAAAACAGTTTAAAAAATGCCTCCTCCCTTTAATAACATGTCCACTGAAGTTAATAATAGTTAATAATTCAGTGGGCACATACTCATTAATTTGGCTTAGTGTCTATAAATGTATATATGTGTGTGTATATATATTTTTTAATTATTTTTTTAGTTTGTTCTATTTTCTCTGAAGTCTCTGACTGCCCCTTGCAAAACCTCCGGAGTGAAAGAAGCTCATTTCATGCTGGTTCCCCCACAAACACATCCCAAACCCAATCTGGTACCTTTTTGGCTGCTCTGGGCTCTTTCTGGAGCTCAGCCCTCAGCAGCTGTCCCAGGAGTCACTGCCCGTGCTGAGCTGAGCGCTGCTCCATCATCACAGCCACAGCCTTTGGGCAGCACCCTGGACCTGTCCCAGGACCCCAAAGGACACAAACACTCCTTTTCCCAGCAGGATTTGCCAGCTCCCTGTGCACTCCCTGTCCCCAGGGCTCCTCTCCAGCCCTGCTGTCACTGAGCTCTGTCACACTTCTGTCACTTTTGAACTCTGAGCGTCACAGCCACGCTCAGTTTGCTGCCCTGGGATTGTCCTCCCGAGAGCCACAGGTCCAAAACACTCAAATTATCTCCACTGCTCTTCGCCATCCCCACTTCACTCTCCTTTCCCTGCACACATTGTTTAAAATAGCACTTATTTAATAATTCTCCTTGCCATAATCTTTTGTGATTTGTAGTCTTTCTCATTGCCCTATTCATAACAAATTCTGCAACTATCTGCCTGAAAGTGGGATCTGAGAAAAAAAAAAAACCAAACCCTTGGTTTAAAACTCTCTCAGAATAATTCCACTGCTCTGACATCTTAATCTGACAAATACTTGGTTTGTATTTGTATTCACTCAATTTTATGGAAGTGGTGGAACAGATATTTTAAGTGGAAGGAATGTGATATATTAGAATTTCAAGCTCCAGCCTTTGAAGTCAGCACGACACTGAGTTTTGAGGCAGCAGCAGATTTTCACATTGGGGAAAGAAAATATATCTCATGACTAAATACTTGCCCACTGTAAGACGTAACACTACTTACATACGAAAAGCTTCAGAATTATATTTTGAATGAAGACATGCTGAAAATCTGAACTCAAAAATTGTGACTATTTCCAAAAAAAAAAAAAATAGAAAAGTCAAGCAGCTTGTTCCGCCAAGCAAACAGCAAAGTCTCAGTCAGCTTTAGCTGATATGCAAACCAAACAGCACTTGCTATCAGACAGCTGAGCAAAGCCGACAATATTTCCTGTCCCTCAGGCAATTTTCCAGTGCTCTCACAACGCCAGCACAAGCACCCTGACACAACAACGTCAGGAGTCCGTGCAATGCTTCTGTCACCTGGACCAAGAAAGCTCCTGAGCATGAATACAAACAAGCCCTTTGACATAATTATTTATAATTACTCCAAATATTTATAACAGCATCAAAAAGCTACTTGTGATTCCCCAGAATTACCAGACAATTTAATCTCTTTCATCCTAAATGTTTCAGAAAAAGAACCCATTTTAGGATAACTCTTTAATTTTTTTTTTTTTTTTTGGTAATTAAGTGCATGATGGAGAAAAGGGGAAAACCACCAAAGGATAACAGTATGTGCAGGGCTTTGTTTATTCTCCATCTGTGCAGCTTTCTCTGCTGTGTTCCTCATCTCAAATGCTCTTTCATCTCTCACACCCAGGCAGTCCTGCAGCAAAAGTCAAGCCCTGCACACTGCACAGCCATTGTCAGCCAGGGCTCTATTAATAAACTCCACTTCCTCTTTAATCTTCCCTTTCACCTCAGCTCAGCAGGTCACAGCAACCTACACTGCTGCCCCAGACTTTAAAATAAACATCCTCCACAATTAACTGGATGATCCTTCTTCAATTAGACCTGAAGTATCAACAGTTTATTTGTGAATATGACCAAAAATGGTCATGTCTCAGGATCCTGAAAAAAAAAAATCATGCCTGCTCTGAAAAAGAAGTATTTCAAACCAGGAAAATCAACAAGATTTCAAGAGGAAAAAACCAAGAAAATAGATACAACAATAATTGATAATATCACAAATATCAAGGTATTTATCTTTAAGTATATTAAAATAATATATAATTAAAATCAATAATAAGTAGTTATAAATATTATGTTTTGAAATACAAAAAACCCAACCAAATTATCTCAAAACAAACAAAAAAAATCCACCCAAAAAAAAAAATACCCCTTCCCTAGAAATACGAAGATACATAATTAGAGAAAATTGGATATTCCAGAGCCTGGTGCTCTTTTCCACTCATGCTGAAGCAGTGAGTCCCAGCCAGTGCAGATCACAGAATCACATGGAAACCAAAAGAGAAACTGCTTAGTGACGTGGATATTTCAGAAATTATGGAGGAGGAAGGGCTGAGAGGGAAAGGATGCACAGGCAGGAAAAGGAAAGCCAAGAATGGCCGGAATGATAACTGTCTCCTGATGAAGAAAAGGGCATTAGGAACAAGTCATTGTTACCATGTGCCCTCAAAAGCCCCAGAATTCTCCCCCAGGCAGAGCCCAGGCCCAGGGTGTAACTCCAGCCTGAATAAAAAGCAGTTTTTTGGGCTGTTCCAAGGTGAGCCATTCCCGTTGAATCTGGGGGTGCAGCAATGTCAGGAAAGGACACTCTCTCCCCACCCTTCCCTTTCAAAAGTGTTGCAGAAGAACAAACTAACAGCAAAACCATCCCTGCAGCCATGCCCTGCTGGAGCTCCCTGTGCCCTCAATAAAATCCTCTTACTGCCTCCCCACAGCTCTGCAGGCTGCCCTGCAGGATGCACAAGCCTGCAGGTTTTGTCCAAAACTCGCTGCCATTCCTCACCTGCTCCTTCCCAACCCACCCTGCTCACCCGCACACGCTCTCCCTACTCCTGCTCCCTTTTCCAATGGTTTCTCCTTGTGCCTGCCTTGTTCTGACCATCACTGTTTGTATCCTTGCTCCAGCCCCAGGTTTCACCTTGGGCAGCTCCTGGCAGAAATGCAGACAGAATGATCTGCTGCCTCTGCTCCAGGGCTCGCTGAGCACCACAGCCAAGAGCAAACACGAGTTCTGCTGCTTGTTCAGCATCCTGCCGCGAGATAAACACCAAAATGCACATGAATGTGAAGTCAGTAATACTTCTGAAATGATCCCTGGGGGTTTTGCATCCTCGGTGCACTGAGAGCAGAATTTCTCGGAGAAAATCTGCTCTCGGCTGGGCTGGCAGCAGCTCTGCCCTGTCATGGTTCCAGTTTCCTGTTGAGCAGACTGGAGCATCCCAAAGCTGGGAGGAAAACGACAGAAAAAATCAATTGATAGGCAGGCCCTACAACTGCTGCAGTTTCAGCCCAAAAGGGATGGAGTGGATTGGCCATGCCGTGACTCTTGGCCCTTTGCCTCTCAGGCAACTCTGTATTTTCGGGGTTTGGAGCACTCTGTGTTTCTGGGCTTTGGAGCACTCTGTGTTTCTGGGCTTTGGAGCTTTCTGAGCTGCACAAACTCCAGGATTCACTCCTGAGCCCAAGCACCAGGAAACACAGCCATACAATAGCCACAATAAAATCATTCTGGAAACGCTGTTTCTTTCAGGGTCCTCTCTGTATTCAGAGCAGGTGTCCAGCGTGGCCATTAGCACTAATTACACTGAATTTTACTTTAGCAAATCTGCACTGAGCTGCAGCCTGTGTTCAGTGGATGCAATGTTAGCTAACTGGGGTCCTGCTAAAGGAACCTGGCGTGGGGAGGAAAGGACTGGATGTGCCTCCCTCTCCTCCGTGAATTTTACTCTTAGAGAAAGCTGAACTCAACCCCAGAATATTATTTACCTGTTTGGGCAAGGGGTCAGAGGGGTTGGAGCATTTCAAGCAGCTAAAGACAGTGACAGACCCAAAATCCAGCTCAGGGCAGGCAGGGGACACTGGCAGAGCACACAGAGTGCCCAGAGGGATTTGTCACATCCTCTGCACAGGGCAGTGCAGCAGACGCTGCAGCAATGCTGCTTTTTCCAGTTTCAGAAAGCATTCTCATTTGCACTGACACCTTCTGAAATCTAATATTCTTCCCTCAGGAGTATGCTAAATTCATTAGCAGTATTCCTTTCAGCAGGAGGGATAGGATACATTTATTAATAAAATTTATTGTCAAAATTACGAACCAAAGCAGAAGAGTTAATATACTAATATAGTAGTATATTATATGCAATATGTTAAATATATATACATACTATACTAATGTGTATTATGTATGTATATACTAATGCATATATATGTTCTGTCTTCAGAACAATTGTCAGCTAAAAGAGAAGTTTTCCGTCGGAAAAACTAACAAGATGAAAAATGCCCTGGAAGTCTCCTTTTCCCTGCTATGATATTTTCCAGTGATTCTCTGTTAAATAAATGTTCTAACGATACAATTAAGACGCTGTCTTTTATTTTGAGAAAGGGGAGGAATACGAAGAGCAACAGGAAGAGCTGAATGAATGAACTCAGGCAGATCAAACCTTTCTCAAATTCAGACAGATCATGCTCACAGCCCCAGCCCTCATTCCTCCCCACTAATACAGACCCTGCTTGGAAACAAGTTCCTGTTCTGGCCTGGCAACTATTCCCATCCCTTTCACCCAGGGCTGGGCCACGATTTATAATTAACCATATTGAAAGAAAATAAAACAGCTCTACAGAATACAAAAGCTTCAAAGACTTAAAATCCCCATTGCGACAAAGGAGCGTTAATAAACATGCCAAGCACTGAAGCCACCACTCACTGCTATTTTTAATTAACCACCTCATCTGAAGCAACGTGAGTATTAATTACCAAGATCAGGATCATTATGCAGTCCTTGCAGAATGTATCACCACAGTTGGAATATCTTGTAGGAAAGAAAAAAGAAAGGATAAGGAAATACAGCCCAGCAGCCCAAACAAAAAACTCTCCTCACACACAGAGCAGTCCAGGGGGGAAGGTGGCTGTGGCATATGAAGGAATTCGTAAAGGGAAGTAGAAAAAACTGATTAAAATATACAAAAAAAAAAATCAGTATTTTTGGTGAATCTACCTCGAGTAGTGAACTGGTGAAAGTCCTGTTTTTACTCATAAATCCCAATTCCAACATGGCTACAGCACACTCAGTATCTCCATCTGAAGAGACATACACAAAACCTTCTCCTGCTTTGGGTTTTTGGTGGGTTTGCTGTTTGCCTTTTTTTTCCCCCAAAATTTTAATTTTTTTAATAAAACCAAAACCTGACAAACCAGAACTGCCTTGGAACTACTTACTGGAGAATTCTGCTGACCTAGCACAGAAACCACAGCTGTATTTCCCTTCTTCATACCCTCTGATCTTTTTTTTTTTATTATTTCCTTGTATTTTTTGTTATGTCATACCTCAAATAACATCATCAGGTCTCCAAAGAGGGCACTCCAGACATGAATTCAAAGGTCAGTTTGCAGTGCACAGCCAACAAGCCATCACTTTAGAAATGCAAACTTCTAAAAACTCCTAAAGTATATAAAGATTAGCAAGACAATGACTTCAGGTGGTGTCTGTTGGTTCAGATAAGGTTTTCCTCTCATTGTGGCCAAAAATTGAAAGAACTTCCAACGCAGTTAAAGCAGTGCTGCAGCTGCCCAAATGGAGCTGGCCTAGCCACCCAGCCACGTTTATTTGCAGGTTTGTGAATGTGTCACGGCACAGGGACAATTCTAAACTGGCGTGGCACAGCTCACAACAAAAGCTGAACTGGAACCACGTAATGACACCCTCCAAGCAGACTGTGAAAATTAACACCAAGGAGGAGGAGGGAAAAAGGACAGGAACGCTCATCAGTACCTCTCTAATTTAGTTTAAGAGAAATGTGGCAAGATTTAATTTTTGTTTTCACAAATTTGCTTTCTTCACTTTTGGTGGCGTTTTTGAAGTGCCTCAGCTCCTCACGCAGAGAAGCAATTTCTGTGTCTGTAGAAGGTTAAAATCTGGAATTCAACGAGACAAACGAAGCTGAGCAGGACCTGATCATGGATGGCATTCCTTGATGACACAACTTTGTTTATTAAATCTGCACCAGAGAACTGCGTGTTTCCTTTAAAACTCACCCTTTACACTGGAATCTACCATTATTTTACAGGAAACTCTGGGGCCTACACAAATTACTTTGTGTTGAATCTGTGGGGGAAACTGCTGCTCCTGAGGTGCCTTCAGGTCGCTCCCTCTTGCATTTTTCATTAATAGTAGGAGACATCCTACTATTACTTTAATAGTATTTAATAGTATTACATTAATAGTAGGACACATCACAAGAAGGGGCCCATGTGCACAGTGTCCACACGGTAACAGGGAACCCAGAGAGACTCAGAAAATAAGGCAGAAGAGAGAAAAGGCAGGGGAAAGCAAATTAATTTTAAAATAAAATTGGAGGATAGGATGCACTATAAGCTATTTTAAATCCTAGCAGCAGCACTCACTGGCTTTTACAAACCCTGTCCAATGTCCCCATCTATGAAAAGAAAGAACCCATAACACCATCACCGAACCAACTGACATACCCAACTTAATACACTGAAAAAAAAATTACAATTATTGTGTTATCGCTGAAAAATATGCACTGGGGAAAATTTTTTTCAATGGAATATTACTTTTAATTTTTATCCCTTCTACTTGAAATACCTCCTTGACACCAACCAGGTAACCCAAAATAGTTTTCTACTGCACAGCAGAGTGGAGTAGAGATGTGAGGAGAGCTGTGTGACTGTGTGCCTGCGCGGAGGAGGGCATGGCAGGAGCTCTGCATCTCCCAGCAATTCCCCGAGGGATTTTCCTTCCGAACCAGCCTGAAAGAATTACCTTCAGGCACAGCTCATTCACTGCAATGGGCACTGCAATGGGCACTGCAGTGGGCACTGCAATGGGCACTGCAATGGGCACTACAGTGGGCACTACAGTGGGCACTGCAATGGGCACTGCAATGGGCACTGCAGTGGGCACTGCCAGCAGCAGAGCTCACCTGCAGCAGTGCTCACCTTTGGGGCACACAGAACCCTTGGGGCACACACAGCACCCTTGGGGCACACACAGCACCTCTGGGGCACACACAGCACCTTTGGGGCACACAGCATCTTTGGGGTCCCCAAACACCCGAGCAGAGATCTGATCTCTGCTTGCCTGAACGCCCACAGAGCCCAAAGGAATGGCTGCAGCTCAGCAAAGCAAGGGCACCTCCCACACCTGGGCACGGCAGGTTACCCAGGGGCTGAGATTATTCAGCACAAAGTGACTCGAGTGTGACAGAGCTCCTGGGCTGAGGTCACAGCTGACTGCAGTCACACCCTGCCATGCTATTTACAGTGCCCTTAGTAACTCAGCAATTGTTTCCTGGAGGAAAATGGCCTGAACAATAGCAGAGCCCACAATTTGTGGGAAGAAAATGGATTTAAACTTTTGGTGCTTCGTGTTTCTGATTTTCTAGTTGCAACCATTGATGTTTCGCTGTAAAATTTTCTCATCCATTAATCTGTGCCAAGCCCTTCCTCGATGTGCATTTCCATTCAGCAAATGTCATATTTTTGAAGTTTTGTTTTGTTTTAAATTACCTGAATGAAATGCATAATTATGATTTTTTTTCCCAAATTAATTCACAAACTCAATTTTCAAAAGCAGTCTCTGCTGCAAATGCCCAGGCTTGGCAAGTTTACAGCCTTGACTTTCAGAAGGAAAAGTATAAATACTTCTTAAAGTTTTAATGCCTTTACAATCACTTATTAGGTTTCCAGCAAACATCCAGCGATTAAGAATGAAAAAATTAGAAATCTTTATAAAAGATAAATTATAATCAGTGCACAATGGTTTTGCCTCCAATTTCCTCAAATTGTGGCATTTAAATTTTCATCTATCTCAAGACAAATTTCCCCAGGAATTTGTCATTGATGGTTACCAAGCCAAATTTAACAAATTTCTAGTGATAACTACAAAGGGATTCTGAAATGCCACAAGTAAGTATTTTATTGCAATTCCCTCATTCATTTAATTGAAGACATTTTCAATGTCAAATTTTCTCGGAACTGATGTCAGTCTGGGACAGAGCCCGAGACACTCTGCCCCAGGGAGCCTCAGAGGAGCTGCACTTTCAGGAAAGCTCCCACAGGTTCTGAAGGAAGATGACTTTCAAAAATCTTTCTGAGCATGAATTTGCTGTTCCTCGACTGGTGCCTTTATTAGAAATAAATGTGAGTGGAAGAAGTGTGGGTGGGAAGGTGAGGAGGAGGAAGGGAAGGAGGAAGGGAAGGAGGAAGGGAAGGTGGGGAGGAGGAAGGGAAGGAGGAAGGGAAGGAGGAAGGGAAGGTGGGGAGGAGGAAGGGAAGGAGGAAGGGAAGGAGGAAGGGAAGGTGGGGAGGAAGGGAAGGAGGAAGGGAAGGAGGAAGGGAAGGAGGAAGGGAAGGTGGGGAGGAGGAAGGGAAGGATCTGAAGAGCCACAGGAGTCAATGCTTTGTGCTCCTGCCCTGGCAGCAGGGACAGCTGAGGCTGCAGAATTGTGACTGTGCCATTCCCTTCCAACCTCTGCCAGAACTGCTCCAGAGGTGATTCCTGTGACCTCAACACTCCCTAAGTACTCACCTAAAATCTTTCTTCAGGCCGCCCTCCTACAGACCTGAGAAAGGCTAAATCCTGAGGTTTTTACCCTTCAGGTTGGTCCATCAGCTGATGGGGACCCTGCAGAGATGCTCCTCCCTGCAGATCCTGCTCCTGTCAGAGCTCAGGGGCACTGATCAATGCCCCCCCAGCACAGGGAGCTGCAGCTTCAGCTGCAATGAAACAATCACCCCTCAGACAGTGCTCAGAGCAATGAATGTTATCTCAAAAACATTTTTCCACAACGCCCTTATCCTCCTGGCTACACCCATGAGGCTAGAAAACCCTGGAGCCCTGCAGAAGATGCTGGGGAGAAGGAATCCATCGAAAACTGCTGAGGGACAAAGCTACCAACAATACAAACAGAGCTTCCTCCCACCCAAGAAATGATGAAGTTTATTGTAAAACTACAGCAGCTCCTCCAATGATTAATTTTTTTTACAGAACTCTGAGTTGCCTAAACTAGAATACATTCTCTATTCTGTGAGATTGAGAAGTGTATTTTTCCCTTTTCCAGAAGGCACGCTAGATAAACTTTAAACTCGTACCCAGTTTCAAAGGAAAAATATTTGTCCTACACAAAGGCTCTATTCAGCGTCCCTGTTTTTACTACAGTAAGAAAAATAGCTGTGCCCTGGATAATTTGTTCATGTATGCCAATAAAAGCACATTGGACTGCAGCCAGCACTTCCAGCAAGCTCCCAAAGGCTTCTGAAGTCCTATGAAAAGCACAACTTTTTTTTTCTCTACTTGTCCTTTTTCTATTTGCCATTCCCAGAACTTAGTGCTTGTTTCCATTACATTTGTCTTTATGTTACTGTGAGAAGCAACTTAAAGAAAAAAATAAAACTAAAGAATAAATCCAAAGCTTTTTATGAAAAAGAGCTTTCAGATATCTTCATACAATGTTGCAAATGTTAAGCAAGCACAGGTTTAAACTCCACACTATTTAAAAATTATAAAAGGGGCTGAAGCATATTCACATTTCAGACATGAAACATCAAGAGTTAAGGAACATACTGACAGAAATACTTAGATTTCTCTGCTTCCATGCAGGAATCTGATCAAGAAACTTGCTGCTTCACCAGGGCAGCTCTGTGACAGACCCAGGGCAAAGAAGAGCTTGGACCAAATTATTGGGAAGTTATTCAGACCAAAGCAATTGCCTGCTCAGATGTGCTTCCCCAAAACTCAACGTTTTTGAAAGTTTCCCAAACCATCACAGAAATGGGGCTGCAAAGGAAGGAAGTCATCACATCCTCAAGGCAGGAGCAGCTGTGCCAAGGTAATTCCCAAAAAGCAGCACTTCCCAGCCTCTTCCCTGCCCCTGCTGAGGGAGGCTGTAAACTCCCATCAGCCTTATCCTGAAGCTTCTCTCAATAAATAACCTCAATCCTTGGTGCACTTTAAACTCTCTTGATACTGCTTTTTTCCACAACATACCCCCAAAAATACATTTGATTCTTTTATAAACGGAAAGGAAAAAAAGGTAGCAACGTGCATCAGATCAGTGCTAAACTGTGCTTCTCAAACCCTCCCTCTCGCAGTCCTGTCTGAGCTGCTGCCTCCTCCCTCTGGCCCTGCTCGCTCGCCCAGCACTGCCCCAGGCCCGCAGGAGCTGTCCCCTGCCCATCCTCTCCTGTTTTTCCAGCCAGGCCCTCCAAAGTAAGCAGATGTCAACTTCTATTTTCCCGCAGGAGCCCACGAGGCAAGTTCCAGGGGGAACAGTATTGCAGTTACTTCATCTATATATGATCTTCCATTATCTCAGTGTTTTTCTAAACCATATCCCTTTGCTTCTTGAACTTTGCATAACCTCTACTCTTTCCTCATATTGTTTAATACAGCCATATGCTTTTCTCCTCCTTTTCCTTTTTTTTTCATGCACATCTACTGCAGACTTTATGGAAAAAAAAAAAGTTATTCAAGAAAATATAATTCAAATGTAGACTCAAAAATAGTTCCTGACATTTTCCAAAGTCTTTAAGGTGGGGACTCAGCTTGCCATCCACACTGTGACTGTCCTTCATCTGTTTGATTGGGTTGGATGATCTCGGAGAAAATTAACACTGACAATTGTAAATATTGCCTTTCCCAACAGAGATACTAAAAGAATTAGAGGTAGGATTCTTTTTTTTTTTTGGTGGTAATTTATGTTTCCCAGCTATTGCATTAAGCTTTCTGAAAACTCATTCACAGACAGGTTTAGGTGAAATGGCAGAAGCAATTGCTGCTCTAATTCGCTGTGCCCTCTTCCCACCTTCCCAAGGATGCAAAAACGCGACACAGAAATCTCAATTTCTCTGTAGGTGAGTTTGAAATGCAGGGAGGAGGAGCAGGAGCAGGCTGCAGAGCTGAGGCTATGCCCAGCCAGGATTCAGCACAAGGAGAAGTTATTTCGGTGGGACAGCAGAAGGGCTGTCCGTGGGGCAGAGCCCACACTGTCCCCAGAGTGCCCCAGGTGCGGGGCTGGCTAGGGTCACCCTGAGCCACCTCCTTCAGGAGCGGCCCAGGGGTCACCCACGTCACCCCCCTGGGGACACCGGGGCTGTTCTCCTCAGCAGGAGGAGGAACAAAGCCATGAACAGGAGCCTTGCAGGGTGGTGGGAGCAGAGAGGGCACCAAAGCCTTCCTGCCTGGGCACAGGGTCAGTGCCCCTCGCCAAAGGCACAATTCACATCTGCTCAGCCTGGCCCAGCCACCCCTGTGCCCTTTGCTGGAGGGACAGCAGCACAGCTGCGCTCCAGAGCACTGCAGGTGACATTTAGGCAAACTACACATCCAAAAATGTGCTTCCCTTGCCGTTGTTCCACTCGGCGACTCCGTTTGCCAAGCACACAACCATCTCAGCCAGCGCCAGGCTCTCAGGTGCTGTGAACAGGAGATATTCACAGCCATTTGCTCTGAACGGAGGCTGAAATATGAACTAAGATCACAGCTCTGATCATGTTGGTGGCCAAGGATCACAGAAATTAGAGAAAAAACCACTGGATTCAGCCTTTTCCTGCTCTAAGCCCATCCTCTCGACACAAGCGTTCCAAGTTCACTGCTAGTGCAGCCACTTCTGAAAACCTTACAGCCAAATGAAAAAAAATGCAGGTGAGACACAGAATTTCCTCTGCCAGCAGAAACGCAGTGCTGAGAGCACAGCCACGCTGCCCTTCCCCTCCTGCCAGGCTTGCACAGCACTCCTGTCACCCAGGAGCTTCTCTGGAGCTTTTTAGGGACCCTCACCCCTGGATCTCACACCTGGCTAAGCCAAAGGTGGGTTTGAGACTTGCCAAAAGCCACACTTATTTGGAATGTACCGAGAGGTTATTATCTCAGGGTGGGGAGGCAGCTCACACAGCCTTAGGATGCAAAGAGGGCACGAGTGGTCAATGGTCTCCAAACCCTCATTGTTCCCAAAAGGTCAAGCCCCACTGCCCCATCTTCCTCACTGGCTCTTTCCCCAGTGAAGAGCATGGATAGCTCTTTTCCTAAAAGTTCCCAGAATATCTGAATGCTTCTGCATGGAACATATTAGATTTTTGTAAGGGAAGGGATCCATCGTTCCACAAGCAGGGAAATCCCAACAGATGTCTGAACATCTTTTCCTGCTGCCAGATCGATCGGTGAGCACCAGGGCTCCTGTGCAGCTCCCTCCTGCCAAATTCCAGCATCACTCAGCAGATGGCCACTTCCCCCCGTGCCCAGGGCCTTCCCCATCTGGCCCTGGAGGGTTTTACAGAAGCACAGCGCTGCTCTGCCAGGCTCCACCAGCCCCTCAGCCCTGCAGCGTGGCCTCCCTGGCTCGGGCTGGGAGCCCAGGCATGCTGAGCATCCCTGAGCAGGAGCAGGAGAGGCACTGCAGCCCAGCTCGGGCTGGGAGCCAAGGCATGCTGAGCATCTCTGCTCCTCTGCACGGGAGCAGGAGAGGCACTGCAGCCCAGCTCGGGCTGGGAGCCAAGGGATGCTGAGCATCTCTGCTCCTCTGCACGGGAGCAGGAGAGGCACTGCAGCCCAGCACAGCACACACAGCCCGGGCAGGGACAGGAGGGACACAGCGCCCAGGGAGCACAGAGCCAGCGGCAGAGATGGCTCTCCTGCAGAATTTGGGGGTCTGTTGTGCAGCATCCTCAGTGCCAGGGATGGAGGTGGCTCCAAGCACTGCTCAGAAGGAGCCTGCCGTGGCTAACAAACAATTCTGTGCTGCTGCAGAGTGTCCTGAGCACAGCAATCAGTGAAACACCTCCAGCGATGGAGGAGAGGAAACTCTTGGACTGCTCCTGAAATGCAAACGTGGAAACTGTGAGGTCATGTAATTTACATTTTCCTGACAGAAGGCTGCTCTCATCCAGAGCTCCTCTCCTCCTCACGCTTCAGAGTGCTCCAGGGGGTGGTAGCAAAGGAGAACACACGAGATGCAGCAAACTAGCCTCATCAGTACAAAAAGTGATGCCAAACTGACCACAAATGCCTTCCCAGAGACTCCCAAAGCTCGGTGCAGAGGCGAGGAGTGGCAGAAGTCTCTCACTGCTGACTCACCCTGCTGGCCTGGACTCGAGAGGTTCCTCACTCAGAAATGGCCTCTGGACACCTCCCCAGGAGGAGAGCGAGGCAGAGGAGGAGGAAGCATCCACGGCTCCAGATTTATGGGAGAGAAGAAGATTGCACAAAGCTTGAGGAATCTGGGATACGTTTCAAGCCACAAGAGTAACAAAGGAAATTGTAAGCAGGATAATTATTTTTTTGTGTATTTTTGAATTATCCACAGGGAACTGTAGCTCTACAATATATTTTGCCTACCATCCACATCCCACAGAACTCAAGTCAGCTGTGGTGCTCTCTACAAACACACAAACGAGGACAGGAAGAAAACCTTGCTTCCACTTTATTTTTCATTCGTGCTTTTTTAAAATTCCTTTTGAATTTCAATCCCCATATTATTGCACACAGAAAACAGACACTTGAAAAGTGACTGCTAATACAAGAAGTATTTGGATCAACAGGTCTACATTTAAAATGAGATTACAAGAGCAGAAAAAGAAGTTCACAGGATTGGCAGGAGTAACAGAACCCTGCCAGAAGATGGAAACAACTTTGAGGAATTGTTTGGAAGGGTGGAAGGGATAAAGTCCCAACAGTGTACCAAGTATGGAACTGTCTGCACTCTGAAATAGTTACTGAAATAGTAATCATTATTACAAGGCAACCACGAGAAAAGGTACCAGACAGCATGGACTGGAAGGGGAAGAAAGCTCTGAAAGAGCACCATGAGATGCAAACCAGTCTCTCTCCAAATGAAAGCTACATTTTTCCATCTTTGTTCTCTGTTCCAGAGATTTTGGGGGAAGGGGATGAAGGAACCACAGAGCAGTGAATTGCCCAGCCCCCATTAATCTCTTTTAAATACTAATTTTGAAAAATCCTATTTCCTGAAAAGCAAGGTTCTCATATGCACCTAGATGATTCTCAGAAGAAAAAGTAATATTTGGGTGTGCAGTAGTGCATTCAGCTGAATATTTTTGTCAATTTTAACACTCACTTCCAAATGCCTCATTCAATAATTTATTTCACCACAATACGATCACAGGACTAAATCTCACACTGTAATTTGAGCATTGCTGGTCACATATAAATTTACTCAGAATACCCAAAATATTAATTTGCCTTGCCTGATTAAAAAACCTAAACCATGAGAGACTACTGGCACATTTTTCCCTAACTTTAAAAAAAAAAGTAAAAAGGATATTTAATCTTTTCAGAAATTTACAATCCTGCACTTCATCAGATAATATTGAAAAATTGCATCCTTCCCTTTTTCCTTCACACTTCCTTTTCTTTGGCTATGAAGTAAAACAATATCTCAATTGCCAAGACCAGGTTAGTCAAGAACCAAACTCAGCTGCCCAAAGCTCAGTGTGACAGACTTGCAGAATAAATGGAATCAACGAGAGCCTCGTCCTGTCTGGAATTCCTCAGCCAAGTTGGAGCTAACACACGTCCCCCACATCAGCTTTTGGGATTTTGACTGCACAGCATTTATTGTCTCATGCACATAGAAAAGGTGTGCATAGCTTTAATTTTGGGGTTTTTTCTTGACCGTGCTACACGACCACAATCCCTGAGAAAGAAATTAAAAGTTAACTGTTATAAAATTACAGCTAAAACCGGTGTAGGTTGAGTGAGGTTTCCGTAGAGGTAAAGCTTAATTATTTACAGTTTGGGTCCTAAGAGAGCAGGTCCCAAGGTCATTTATGACCAAGAATGAACATAACTCGCAGGTTTCTATTTTTGGAGTGCAATCAGCAGCACTCAATACGAGCTGTAAGGTCAGAGGAGATACCCACCCTTAAATAACTCTGTGGGACAGACTTTATGGGTGAAAAACACGACAGAGGATAAATATATCTGCCTGAGGAGTAGGGAAGAGCAGGAAGAGCCCACACCCGCGAGCCAAGCACAGATAAGGGGTTCAGAAACACAGCACTGGGGCTGGCGGCAGCTCCGGACCCTCAAAACCATCCCAGAACTGGCAGGGACCCTGGCCAGGCTGGAGGTGCACCCAGCGGGGCAGAGGGACCCAAAGTGGTTTGGTTCTTGGGCTGGAAGCCACCCCAGCACCTCCACAGCTTCCCCACGCCCCAAAGGAACTCCCCCTGCTCGCAGCAGCCGTGGCGTGGGGCAGCTCTCTCCAGCTCCCAGAGCTGCTGGGGGCTGGAAGAACTAAAAAAAAATAATAACCAAAAAAAAATCCCCCAGGTGATTTGGGAGGTTGTAGCTCTGCAGTACAGCTATTAATCACACAAGCCAGAAGAGCACAATTTTCAGCACCTCCCTTCCAAAAATAAAGGTAGCTTCAGGTGGCCAAGACTGAAGATCACAAGATATAAAACATGCTCTAATTGCTGCGTTGATCTGACTTTCAAGCAGGTGTTGGTACCATTTAGGACCATTCAAGTTCCAAAAGCACAAGATTCTTCTTCTACCTCAAGGAAAAAAATGCTGCACTGTGCACTGGAGTTAAAGTCCATTGGAGCACAAATCACCAACTGCAGAACAAACTCTTTGGGAGGGCACATGTCATTACAGCCAAGCCATCAGACTTGTGTGAATGTTTGCAGTACCAAAACAAAACAAACGCTAAGTTATATGAGGAATGAAAGTTCAGTGATTCAGTATCGTATCAAGCCAGCAGCAAAATTATCGTATACAACTGCATCACTAATAAAATCCATTGTTGTAGAAAGTTTTATTCTGGTGAACAAGTGGGATCGCCCTGCTGTCACTGAGTTATTTTCAAATGGGAATAAATGAATAAAAGTGTGTTAATGACCTGTCAGAGGTGAAAAAAGCTACAAATTAATCCTTGTTCTACAAGGTGAAACACACATGCTGCTTCTGTAGCCTTAGCAGCAAACATTTTCTGTCTAGCTCTCTTTTAAGGAGAGGTAAGAATTTTAAACAACATTCATAACAAATACATGCCAGACCTTTATTTCTATGACCTATCAATTAGATTAGCAGACCAGCCAATACTGAATACCAGCCCATGCAAATATACTGAGTTGCAAAAGAGAGATACATGCTGGAGTCTCCTCTCTCTTTCAGCCTATGAATTACCTTTTGTTTCTGAATTCTGAGCTATGCTCACCAGCTCTGTTACTGCACCATCTGCCCCTTATCTGCACTCTGTTTAAACAACAGTGTAAATTGCAGAATAATTCAGGTTGGAGTGAACTCTGGAGGTCATCTGATCAAAACAAGACCAATGTGGAAGCTAGACTGAGATAGAATCTACAATCATGAACAATAATCACAATTTCTCCAGCCACCAGAAACACAGAAGGGATCGACAAACACCTCCTGACCACAAGGAAAATAAACTCTCCATTCTGGTCCTGTTACATCTGAACGAGACCAAGAACACAAGCAAAGGTCTCGGCAAGAGCAGAGCTGCCAACCTGGCACCCAAATGCAGTTCAGCAGCATTTTGAGAAATCCTTGGGACAGTGTGTCAAGGACAGAAACCCTGAGGAGTGAGGAGGGGACAGCCTGGTGGGGACAGCCTGGTGGGGGGAGCAGGGTGGGGGGAACTGAGCAGAGCACTGCTCTGGAGGAAACAAGCCCAGCTCATCTGGCTGACCCCTGGAGAGGCTGAGAAGCCCAGCTCATCTGGCTGACCTCTGGAGAGGCTGAGAAGCCCAGCACATCTGGCTAACCCCTGGAGAGGCTGAGAAGCCCAGCACATCTGGCTAACCCCTGGAGAGGCTCCTGGAGCCCATTGGGTGTGGCTGGCACGGTCCCTGGGGCTGTGGTGGAGCTCCAGACCACAACTGAGGACCACTGAGCCACTCAGAGCCTCCCTCCCTCCCCTGGTGGGATGGGGAGGGCAGCCAGAGAAAAGGTAAAATGAAGATTGAGAGAAGAACAGTTTAATAACTGAAACAAAGCATAGTGGTAGTAGCAGTAGTAGTAATAATAATAATAGTAATAGCAATACAATAATAAATTTTCGTAATGAAAAGAGACAAAGAAATGAAAGCCAAGAAAGCCAAGACAAGCGAGGCACGGTTGCTCACCCAGCGCTGCCACACGCTCAGCCTGTCCCCAGCAGCCATGGGCACCTCCCAGCAGCTCCCCAGCTTATATCCTGCCCTGGCTTGGAACATCCCCGTGGCCAGTCCCTGTCACCTGCCCTGGCCACGCTCCCTGCAGCTCCTGGGGCCTCTCCTGGCTGGCAGAGCATGAGACACTGCACAGTCCTTGACTCAGGGTGAGCACCGCTTGGCAACAGCCAAAACATCAGCGTGTTATCAATTATTGCCACCCAACCCAGAGCACAGAGCACAGCTCGGTGCTGGCAGGAGGAGCAGGAGCTGTGTCCCAGAGCACAGAGCACAGCTCGGTGATGGCTGGAGGAGCAGGAGCTGTGTCCCAGAGCACAGAGCACAGAGCACAGCTCGGTGATGGCAGGATCAGAGGAGCTGTGTCCCAGAGCACAGAGCACAGCTCGGTGATGGCTGGGGGAACAGGAGCTGTGTCCCAGAGCACAGCTCGGTGCTGGCTGGAGGAGAAGGGTCTCTGTCCTGGCCGAGAGCAGGACAGCTGTGCCCCAGAGCTGTCCCTGCAGAGCACACAGAGCTCGAAGCAGCTGTGCCCCAGCTGTTCACACATCCCTGGACCGAGGCCTCGCCGTGGGGCCAGGGGAGGAGAGATTGAGTTACAGCGAGCTCCATCCTCCGAGCTCCATCCTGAGCACAGAATGAGCACTCCCACCCTGCACAGACATCTGTCAGGCTGTGAATGGACAGACCTGCCTGGCATTGGCACAATTCACACACACACACAGATACACTCTGAAACGAGAGCTGCAGCACCGCAGAGTGCCCTGAGCAGCTTGGATTGTCAGGATCTGACACAGCCCAGGCTGCAGTGAGGATGTGCCAATGCAACAGGCTGAGCATCCTTTAATGCTCTGACCAGCCCACACCACAGCCTCCACGGCTCCACATGCAGGAGCAAATCCTCTGGAGTTAACAACCTTGGAAATGGGCACTGGATTGGAAATGGGCACTGCATTGGAAATGGGCACTGCATTGGAAATGGGCACTGGATTGGAAATGGCCACTGGACTGGAAATGGGCACTGCATTGGAAATGGCCACTGCATTGGAAATGGCCACTGCATTGGAAATGGCCACTGCATTGGAAATGGCCACTGCATTGGAAATGGCCACTGCATTGGAAATGGCCACTGGATTGGAAATGGGCACTGCATTGGAAATGGGCACTAAAGGCAGCCTGCAGTACGAGGTGTGCCCGAAATAGAGGACACAAATTTTGCTGTTCACACTTTGACCACACTGGACAACGAAAGAACTGCTTCTCCAACAGCAACAGCAACAACAACAAGAATGTCCTGAACAAGTTCCAGGTACTTCAGCAAATCACAGCTCTCAAAATGACCCACTGCTCAAAATCCCTCGAGGTCCCAGCGGTTCCTGGCAAACTGAAAACATTTTTCCTTCCGCACTTCCTCTCTGCAGCACAGCTGAGTGACCTCGGTGGTGGGAGGAGGTCAGAGCAGACGAAAAAAGAGTCTTTAAAAACACTGTTTGATTTTAAGTACTAAATTCACATTTTGGAGACACAGCCAACTTAACTACAAACATTTAAGTCTTGCAATTTAAAAGAAGAAGCAGGGGTTCCAAGAACAGCCATTTGAGACTCCTTGGCCTCCCAAAAATCCCTTCCTGAAAATCAAGGGAGCAACAGCAGGAACAGCCTCAGAAACACCAAATTACTGAAACAAAAACCAACCAACCAAACCAACCAACCAACCAACACACAACTCCACAGATGGAGAGGTGACTTACAAACTTCTGCACGGTCAGGTCTCCGCATTCTTTTTTTTTTTTTTTTTTAACAGACAAACATCCTTACCTTTGCATCGACTGCTTTGCCATTAAGAGAAACAATCTCAAAGTAATTTTAAACAGAAGTTTACTCCATGCCACATCCAGACCCAGGGTGTCCCAAAGTCAGAATAAGGAGCTGGGCCAGAAGTCAGAGAATACACATTAAATACACATTAAATATACATTAAACAAAGGAATAGCTGCCCTGGCACTGCAATCCTCATGCTCAGCGTGGCTGCAGCAGCTCCAGGAACTTCTGCACCAACCCAGGCCCACCTCAGCTCCCCTCATGCTAAAACACATATTTAGAAACTGGGAGCAATTATTCTTTCCAACAATTAACCTCAGATCCCGGACCTCCTACAGCGTGCAGACAAAATGTTACTCTAATGTAATTAATTCCTCTATTTCCTCTTTCCATCACCACTCACTGCCTGTTTACAGCTCAGTTGCATCTCCTCATGCTCTTGCCAACAGCACAGGAACACCATTCCTGTGCCTCTGCCCACTGGCTGAATGAGAAAAATAGAGAAAAATAGAATGTACAAAAAATAGCAAAGCTCAGAATAAATGAAATATCTGAAAACTCTCTGCTGGTCCTGTGCTCCACTCCAGCTCTCTTCGCTCCCACCCAGGCTGAAGGTATTTTAGCACAGGTACTTTATCAGCAGCTCTGGGGCGGCATCAAGGCGATAAACAAACAAAGTTTCTTTGAGCCTGCTTGATAAATATTGAAATAAGGGAGGAAATAAAGGAAGCAACTTCTAAAAGCAGGCTTGAAGCACTTTCCCTGAACACTGGTTCTCCTCAAATAGGTTTGTACCTCTCTCCTGGAAGAGCAGCAATCTCCTAAATAAATAAATAAATAAATAAATAAATAAATAAATAAATAAATAAATAAATGCTTTGAGAGCAGAGTCAGTAGCTGTGGTGTGATAAACAGCACCATAAAAAGGATCTCTGTGCTCAGCAGATGTGCTGTGGTGTGCAGTGAGCAGCGAGTGCTGCTGACTGAGGTGAGCACGGCTGGTCAGGGACAGCAGCTCAGTGCCACTGCTGAGCAATCCCAACCACGGCGCCCTCCACACCGAGCTCAACTCCTCATTAATTCGCAGTTCCTCATTAATTCTCAGTTCCTCATTAATTCTCAGTTCCTCATTAATTCTCAGTTCCAGACATGGACACCTCTGCTGCACCACCCGGGGACAGGAGAGGGACACAGGGCCAATATCAGAGCACACCTCGCTCTGCAAAGTTTGTGATGTGGAAACGCTCAGGAAGGAGAGCAGACAGTGAGAGTTGGAAATGCTTCCCTCAGAGCCAAACTGCAGCCTCGTGAAGCCAAACAGGCACTTTCCAGATTCGAGAGCTGCAGTTTGTCCTTGTAGGATGCTACGATGAAATCGAACAAAAAAATCATGAGTTGGTGTGAAAGATTTATCAGGCGATTTGCACTGCCAGAGTTCAATGTACATGTGTAGGCTGCAGGGTTAGTTCATAAAATAAAATATGCACACATGCGTCAATACCAGCTCATCATTACAAGGAAGAATATAAGCCAGAAAAAATCCCTGAATTTATGATACTACCAGAACAAGTTCTGTTTTACAGGAGTGGTTGGGAAGTGATGGAAAAGAAGCAGGCCATGCAAAGTCTCTGCATTCAAATTGGAAAACTACCATTTCTTAGAACCTTTTAGCAAACATACGCTTGAAAATGAGGGTCTAAAATATTTTGGAGTCTATTTCGACAATACTTAAATAAACCGTAATAATGTCTGCTCTTTAGAACTTCAAAGTCATAGAGATAAAGGAGCTTCTGAAAGAAGAAACAGATAGGAAAACAAGGCTGCTCCCACAGACACCCAGGACTCGTAGAAAAATACATCACCACTATTTTCTGACCATTATCTGACTGGAAGCTTCTGAGAACGAACTACTTCTCTGAAATCAAACACAGCTCAGATGGAATTTCCACCTGAAGTGCTTGCACCTTTCCCAGCCTCTCAGGGAGAAGGATGTGAGATGCTATTGCTCATCACGCTGGCTTTTCTGTCACAAAGTCCCCCCAAAAGTAATTATACCAAGCCTGAAAATTCTTATCAAGAAGCCAAACAGTATTTTTGTCTTCTAGCTAAGAAGTTCTGCCTCCATGAAGTAGTAAAGACTTAAATAAACTGCTCATCTTAATGAACAGATACACAGACTGAATTACTAGGCCATATCTCTCCTAAAAAAGCATTACTGAAACCACTCCACTTGTGCCAGAAACTCTGTGTGTGCTGTTGATATGTCAGAGACATTTCATTTCATGGCACAAGTCAAGACGCAGGTCAGGGAGCAGAAACAAATCCACTAAAAGTTTCATGTTGCTACTGATAATCAGAGCTTTTTGTTCCCTACATATTTCACATTTAACAGGATGGTAGACATCAACAAAATATTTTCCTTACATTGAAAGAGTCTGAAAACGGTGCCAGAGAAGATCAGAGGAACTTGTTCTCTTTTTTGTTGCATCTTGAGGTCAGACACTTTTCAATAGAGTTCTTGGCACACAATAAAATAAATTAAATCAGCTCCTCTCGGATTCCTGGCTGTTTATGACACGAGCTGCCAAGCCTTTCAGCGATGCCAAGCTTCTGCAGGAACTGAGCTGTGTGCAGGCTGAGCTGGCACAGGAGGCTGAGGGGCTCTCAGGTGAACATCAGCACAGCTCAGGGCTCTGAGCTCCCAGGAGCTGTTTGTGCTGCTCAGGATGTACCCCAGGGATGGGGACAAGGGACAGGGCTGTGGCTGCAGCCTGGCACAGCACCGTGAGCCCAGCAGAGCCTGGGACACACCACGGGGCCGTGGGAGAAATCCTGGGTTTGTGGAATATTTGCTTACATATGTTCCCAACAATTCCACACCAGAAACGGCGACAGCAACTTATTTCATTTCATGCATTTCACAAGGTGATGTTTGGTTTAAAAATGTGCATTTTGGTGAGAAGCTGCTGCAGAAGCGAAATGTGCCATCATTCTATTTCGGAGAGCGAGAAAACCTCTCTGCCTGTCCCTCCCGAGGTCAGTGCCACCAACCCACGGTGTGAGAACCGAGCACAGAGCAAACCCTCCAGAGCCTCCTGCTGCAGGCACAGCACCCAGAGGGACAGGGACAGGATGGACACAGGGACAGGGACGGGATGGACACAGGGACGGGGACGGGATGGACACAGGGACAGGATGGACACAGGGACAGGGACGGGATGGACACAGGGACAGGGACGGGATGGGCACAGGGACAGGGACGGGATGGACACAGGGACGGAATGGACACAGGGACAGGATGGACACAGGGACAGGATGGACACAGGGATGGGATGGACACAGGGATGGGATGGACACAGGGACAGGGACGGGATGGACACAGGGATGGGATGGGATGGACACAGGGATGGGATGGACACAGGGACAGGATGGACACAGGGACAGGGACGGGATGGACACAGGGACAGGATGGACACAGGGATGAGATGGACACAGGGATGGGGACAGGGACAGGATGGACACAGGGACAGGATGGACACAGGGACAGGATGGACACAGGGATGGACACAGGGACGGGATGGACACAGGGACAGGGATGGGATGGACACAGGGACAGGGACGGGATGGACACAGGGACAGGGATGGGATGGACACAGGGACAGGATGGACACAGGGACAGGGATGGGATGGACACAGGGACAGGATGGACACAGGGATGAGATGGACACAGGGATGGGGACAGGGACAGGATGGACACAGGGACAGGATGGACACAGGGACAGGATGGACACAGGGACAGGGACGGGATGGACACAGGGACAGGATGGACACAGGGATGGACACAGGGACAGGATGGACACAGGGACAGAGATGGACACAGGGACATGAGGATGGACACAGGGACAGGATGGACACAGGGACACGGATGAGATGGACATAGGGATGGACACAGGGACAGGATGGACACAGGGACAGGATGGACACAGGGACAGGGATGGGATGGACACAGGGACAGGATGGACACAGGGGGCACATGGCTCTCATGCCAGCCATGCAAGAGCTGCTGGTCGTGGGCATCAAAGCCAAAGCTTCTGCTGGCCCCAGGGAAAAAAACCCCAAAAATGCACTTTGGTTTTCAAAAGTTTCGTGCTGGAATTTTCAATCTTGAAAGAGGAATACTTTTCAGTAAAAAAAACTGATTGAATTTTTTTGCAAAGGCGGCTGTTTTGGAGATGTGATTGCTGGGTATGGACAGGACCCCTCACCCCACAGCACTGCAGGCAGAGTCCCAAAGAGCTCTGGCTCTGCAGGGGCAGTTTCTCCATTTATCACAGACTCTGATAAGCCACAATGCTCTCATTTTGTATTTCTGTTTAAAAAGTTCAAGAAACTGTGTGTTCTGATTCATACGCAGTGTGCTAGTTTTGGATTTTTCAAGCATTTTTACTACAAACAGAATTAAACCACATTTAAGCTCAGCTGTACACAGAGATTTCAGCAGGCACTAACAACTCAGGTAGCAAAATAAATACCAATATTTTTTCTGGGCTAACCCTGATGTTTGGACAGTTGTCTGGGATTTATACGACACGATGGTTACTGAAGTATTCACATCTGTGCATTAAAGCTGTCACCAGCTCACAACACTTCTCCCTCCCTCCTGATCTGGATTAAAACAGAAACAAAATCGTCCCTTGCAATTCTCAGAGTGTAACCAGACTGATTTTTTATTTCCAGCTGCAATGTGTAAGTGATTAACAGCCCCTGCACTTTGATACGGCGCTGGGAGATCTCTCTCTGAAGCAAAGACAGACCTTCTGTTTCTTTTTACAAGCAAAGGAAAAAAACCACAAGGAAAAAGAGATGGAGGGAGGAAGGGTGCTTTCAGTTTTGTTTCTGCATGCCTCTCTCATCACAACTTAAATTTGCATAGCCTTCTTTCCCTGAGAAGAGAATGGGCGACTGGAAAACACTATACTGTTACATATTAAAAAAAATAAAAAATTTAAAAAATCTAAAAAAAAAAAAATTGAGGTCAAAAACTTATTCACAGACTGTCTAGCCAATCCTACTCCTGCAGAGTTTGCTGCAAGTCAGACCTCCTCAGTGCTCCTCTTCACACACTTTTATTCACGCAGTTTCCACTCCCATCACTCTCCTTAAATTCTGACTAAAACTGAAAAACTGAAGGAGAGCAGAGCTGGGTTTTGGACCCTGAATGAGAGCCCAGCCTGGCCCCAGCTGGGAGCGCTCCTGGAGCAGAGGCACATACTCATTGCATTGCTTTGCATCCCTTGGGACTGAGAAAGAAAAATAAAATTAAAAGAGATGAAATTTTTAAATCTAGCCTTTTCTGTTTCACTCTCTTTCATTAAGTATCGAGCCAAATATCAGTGTAAATCCCAGCACACAAAGCATGGTAACAAGAAGGGAAAAAAAAAAAACCTTCAGAAAGATGGGGGGAAAAAAAGGAAAAAAAGAGAAAAGAGCTCCGTTTTCCCACATGTTGAGGTCCTCAATTATTATTCAGCTACTTGAAAGCATCCACTCAGCTCAGGCTCAGAACTTCTCTTTGGAAGCTCAGCAAGAGCTTGAGCAGCACACAATAAATAAACACAAACGGAAACAAATGAAAGTTCTCTTTCCGAAGCAAATCATTACAAACACTTCTGCAAAAACTCTGATGAACTCTAAATAGCATTATTCCTTTGCACTAAAGAAAAATACACAATTTTTTTTTTTTTTAAATAGAGAGGACATTTTCTCTTTCAGGAAAGGAGAGGGAGGCTGGGCGCTGTGCAGAAGGCCATTGAGGAACAGAATAAATCCAAAAGTAGGACAGCCATGGGTGCTGCATCTGAAGCACTCATCGCTGCTCACCAGCCTGGGCACCCCTCACAGCTGAAATGATATTAAAAGGCACTCAGAGCCAGGGAACTGCACCAGGGCATGCCTAACCATCACTCAGCATGCACAGCACAGAGCTCTCCCGGATTCAGGCATTTTAAAAATACATAGAAAAGTTCTGAAGATCCTCTCAAGCACATCGAGCAGGGCTGTTAGCAATTTCACAGTTTTGCTGGTGACAAAATAGGAATACTCTGTCCAGCACAAATAATGTAAAATAAAGTATTAAAAGATCGATATTAAACACATTAAACTGTGCAAGATAAACCAAAAGTAACAACATCAGGGTAAGGTGACTAAGAACAGTTTTCTCTCCAGAACTCGGGAGGACATTCAGGCCAACTTACAAATTTTAAGAAAAACTTCAGGTTAAATCTTACTATAGCTTATTGTAACCTTAAGTGGAAAGCAAAATCTGTAATTTTAAAATACTTCCTAGTGCTACCAGCTTCACAGTCAGGCACTGCTCACACTGGAGGTGCTTCACCTCTTCCCAAATGACTCTGCACATCAGCAGAGATGTCATCCTCCTCATGAGTAAGGAATGGTCTGGCGTTCCTGCTGGAGTTTCCAGGGCGTTAATCGAGATTTCTTTCCTGTTTGCAGGCAGTGGCCACTGATTTCTGTGCAGCTCTGTATCAGCATTCCCCAGGGGTGGAATCGGCAAAGGGAGGAGAACCAAAGCACTCAGGGCAGCTTAGCTGAAGGCACTGTGAATTCACAATCTACAGAGCTCTAAATCACTGAATTTTTCAAAGCACAGAATGCAGTTTTACAAGTAAACATCTCCACTTTTACTGCAGTCTTTTCAAAGCCCCTGGGACCAAGGTCAGTTTTACTGTGCTGTCAAACCACGAGAAATAAGGATTTTTGCATTTAACAGCTAACACTCCATGGTCACCCACAACACAAAGCAGATGTTCCTTGTGATCTTCGCTGAGAAACTCAGACAGAGAAAATCCATTCCTTCTGCTGAGGAGGGATCAGCACAAAAACCAAAGCAATACCTTCCTCTTCAAAACACCTCGCTCTTTAAAAACAGGGTTAAATAATAATAACAATAACAAACATAATACTAGGGTTAAAAGACCCTTCCTCTTTGAAACCCTGACCTGGTGCTTGCACTCAGTGCTGTAAAACTGTACAGGTGCACCAACACCTGCCAGGATGCTGAACTTTCCTCTCCCTTTTCCCAGACAGAATGTGCGTTTCCTTCCCTGCCACACAGAGGGTGTATTTCTGCACCTCACCTCTATTACAGGAATTATTATTTTTTATATATATATATATAAAATTTCTGCACTTCACCTCTATCACAGGAATTAGCAGCAGCAGCAGCTGCACCTTTCCCTTCTCAGGCAGGTGCCAAAGCTCCAGGTTCCTGCAGCTCTCTGTGCCCTACCCAGCACAGCTCTGTGAGAACACATCAGTACTGGGCAAAATGAATGAGATCAATTTATCAGCAATTGTCTACCAAGAAACCAGCCCAGCAGCCTCCTCCTTGCCCAAAATAATCAGCTTTTCTGCTTACAGCATACAGCTGTAAAAGTTGTACAGTCGTAAAACCAGTTGTACAAGGCAGAGAAATGGGATTTAAAAACTCATCAATTCATCCTTGATGATGGGAACAGTCTCGAGAAGGTGTCAAGAATTGAATTGATAATTCCCTGACACATGGATGCTGCAGCAGTGAGCTTGGCAGCCCTGGCTGTGCACACTGAGCTGAACACAGGACACTGCACCTGGACAGAGGAGAAACTCCTCGGCTGGGAGGGGCAGAGCTCTGAGGAGCCCAGGGAGGCTGCAGAGTCCTCCCGGGGAGATGCTCCACAGCCACCTGGACACGCTCCATGCAGACTGCCCAGGCTCCAGCAGGAGAGAGCCCAGCAGCTCTGAGCACCCCAGAGAGCAGGGTCTGCCCCAGGGCTCTGCACAGCCTGGGCTGCCCACAGCCCCTGGGCACTGCTCTGTGCTCCCAGGGGAAATGGGAAGGGTGAATGCTCACCTACAGATGCTGTGCTTATGACCCAAACTCCCAAGTGGGCATTCAAACGAGTGCCAGACATTAATAACTGTATTTTAACACAGTCACGGATTTTAAAGGAAGATAACAAGACACTGTCAGATATTAAGCAGTGGCATTCCCCTGCTAAGTTCCCTCATTAAACACATGCAGGGGAAACAATGTATTCTACAGGAAAAAAATTTAAAAAGAGCATGTATTGACTCCTTCTGTTAGCCATATTTTCTTAATACAAGCCAACATCGATCAATCAACCTCTTCACTCAACGTGCAATTCTCACCTCTCCACATGCAACATGTTAATGAGTTTCTATTAAAATAAAAATAAATTTATATTTACCAGGTACACAGAAATACCAGGCTCCAGTGTTGCTTTCTCTGTGCTCACGAAAAGCTAAGAGCTCTCCTCGTCCCCCAGGATAACAAACACCATTTCCACTGGCACAACACACGAGCTCACCAAGCCAGCGTGGGTGTTCTGTTTTGGTGGTTTACTTCTTTTTCCCCCCACCCCCTCTCTGTGCTTCTGCCAGCCCCGAATTTGGTGTTAATTAAAAAGTGCTGGCTGGGCCCTGCCCCAGGAGTGCAGCAGCAGTGCAGCTGAAGGGAGACGGAGAAACACAGCTGGGCTCGAGTTCTGCAGTGCCAAAGGAGCCTCTGCTCTGCTCTGCTCCTCCAAAAAAAAAAATGCCTTTCCCAGAGTGAAATGATATAATGAAGATTCCATAGTTGGGTGAAGAAGCAAGGACTGCCTTTCCCTGGAGCTGCACACAGAGCTGAGCACGAGCACAGCGCTCACCACAAAGCCTTGGTGAGGAGCAAGTGGGAGAGGGAAAGCAAGAGGAGTCACCCCTGGAGAAGATCAACATATTTCAGGCCATGAATCAGCTGGCTGCCCGAGCCAGTGAGCCATTTGCAGAGAATATTGTGGACTGAAGCTTTCACTTGAAATTAGGAGAATAATTACTGCAGTCAGGAAACCACCATTTGTTGCTCTGAAATGCTGCCTTAAATGCAGTTTACAAAACAGCTTTAGGAGATGCATTTTGTCCTCCTCCACTTGCAAAGGAATATAAAAAATGATGCAAGTGCACTGGGGGGTGGGGGGAGAGAAAAAGCAGTGTTGTCTCCTTTTGCTGATTGGAATAAAAACACATCTTCTCCTCTCTAGCTCATCTGAAGGAAAACTCTGCAACCAAAAAATGTAAAGAGCTGGTGATGAGGTCAAAGGGTCAGGATTGGAAGCAAGCAGCAACCACCAAATCTGAGCTCTGGAGAGCTTGCAGTGAGTCCTGTCCTGACCTCAGCCCCCACGGGAGCAGCTCTGTGTGCTCGGAGCACTCTGCTCCCATCCCAGCCACAGCTCTGCAGGAGCTGGGGGAGCCTCTGGGGGACCCCTCAGCCCACCCCAGCTCACTCCGCCTGATTTGCTCTGTCCTTCTTGGCACACAGCGCCCAGAGGCTGCCGTGGGGCAGCCAGGTCTCCCGGCAGGGTGAACTCACACTTTCAGAGCCCAGGACAGATGGATTCCATTGAGCACCTGACCGTGAGCAGCTGCTCCTGATCTGCGCCGTGCCCAGCGCATCGTCCATCACCAAACCTTCCCAAAGGCTGAGCTGCAATGAACAAATGGACTGCAGGAGATGGGGAGGTGCTGTGCTAGCCTTGGAGTGTGTCAGAGGGAAAAAGCACAGCCGTGGCACTGCCATGAATTCACTCCTGTGAGCGCTGGCCCCACTCTAGCAGCAGCATTCTCCAGATTCCCAAAATCCAGCAGGGCAGCCTGAATAAGGCATTAGAAGAGGTAATTAAATACTCCTTAGTGAAGGTGGTTTTAACTCAGTCACTAACAGAGCTGACAGCAAATTGAAAAAGTTTAAATTGTGCTGGGGAAAACTCCAAGGTGACAAGCCTCGAGAAACGGCTGAAGGCAGAGGAGGATATTCCCCCAAGTGCTCTGACTCAGACAGAAGATCCATCAGCCACGCAGAGGAGGCCATGGACCTTCCTCTGCCACCCTCACCTTCCACACTGGGAGAGGCCTTTTGCTTTTAAAGCGTTTTCCCTTCCCCTCTGGTCCTTCACGTGCTGCAGTCAGAGCAGGGCACAGCCTCACCAATGAACCCTCCCACTCTGATGGTCTGAGAGGAGATGGAAAACTGGCACAGAGCTGAGCAACTCACAGCCTTTCCTTTCTCTGCCTTCATTTTGGGAACCACGCAGCAAAAAAGACATTTTAAACGTCTCAGTGTTTGTCATGGCCACTGGATCACCCCGAGTGGCTCAGTTTTTCCCAGAGCACCTCCCACAAGGTGTGCACAGCACAGAGTCACAGACGTTGGGAAGGAGGGTAACGTGCAGGGAGCAGAATTCTCCATGAGCTGCCTCAGGGGGCAATTCATCCTTGCCAGCCTTGCTAGGGCTTCCTAGGAGGGGGAAACGATTCCAAGAGCTTTTTGAAGGCAATTCTTGCCTAGAAGTGATATTTATAACATCTTCCGACACCTGTATCACCAAAGTGTACTTGTACTTGTGTGAATTCATGAAGAAATGTGTAGCAGGCCCAGTCAAAGGAGAGAGAAGAACTTTGATGCCCAAAGTGCCATATCCTACCCCACACCACTGCCCCCACCTATGGACCAGAACAGCTGCTGGAAAATAAACTCCGAAACCCAAAAAACCCCAATCTGTTTAACCACCATCCTCTCCTTCCTCTTTTCTTCACATCCTCTTTCACTCCACAGGAGATTAATGATTTTGGATAAGTTAAGAAAATCAAACCGAGACAACAGAATCATTTTAAACCCAGCACAAATGAAAAGCAGAGTGTGTTCCCCCCTAAACCTGGAAAGAACAAACCCCAACGCTTCCCAAGCCACTTGAGGAAAGAGATTACGATCATTTCTAAACCTTTAAGAGTACAAGGCAGGAGGAAAAAGCTCTGTGCGCACTGAGGAGCTGTCAGCACTCGGAGAGCACAGCTCTCGTCTCTTTGCCTGCAGAGCTGGGCACAGCAGCAGTGCCACACGCAGTGACAGCTCTGAACGTGCCCAGAGTGCTCTGCTTCTCCTGATCCCCACCTGGGCAGCCAGGATTTAAAACACAGGGTAACCGCTAGTTTTGAATTATGGGATTTAAAAAAAAATAAAAATCCAGTGGTTCCCAGGAATTTTAGTTTTTAGATCAAAGCCACAGGTGATTGGAGAAGAGAACAAAATCTCATTATGTCTCACTTACTCCTGCCGAGAAACAGAAATAAGTTAAATTTTGCTGGAGTAAAATCATCAGAAATATCCACCTAGCTCCAGTGCTTCTTGGATCTAAGCAAAATGTAGTTAACAAAAGGGTGGTGTGATTCATAGCGATTGCCTAAGCTATCGTTTTTCTTGAGTTTCCAAACAGCCATTGGTAGCTAAGCATTAATCTCCTGCAGAGCCACGATGGTTTCCAGTTTCTGTCAGGCGTTTCCAGCACCAGCCTCCCGAGGCAGGAGGGGCACTCACCTGCCCTGCAGTGTTTGTGTCACAGTCACTCAGGGCTCGCAGGAAAGGTGAGCACAGACTTTGCCAGGGCCCACAGCAACAGGGACAATGGGCTGAGAGGGAAGGAAGGCTGAGTTCGAATGGAGATGAGGAAGTTCTTTTCAATGCAGGTGGTGAACACAGTGCCCAGAGGGGTGGGGATGCCCCAGCCCCAAAAACACCCACGCCAGGCTGGATGGGGCTGAGGAACCTCCCAGTGCAGGGGGAGGGACTCGGTGGTCTTTGAAGGTCCCCCCAGTGCCAAATGTTTTATGTTTCTGTGATAAAACTGCTCTGACACTGTGATTCAGAAGTAGGAATTTAAAATATAAAAAAAATCCATTTTTAAAAAAGTATAAGAAAATTCAAGTTCCAGACGAAGGCTCAAACTGTAGTTTCAGAAGTTCACACTGCACTCGCAGGTAAAACAGCAATGGAGCAGAACTGCAAAGTGCACAACACCACTCAGGCCCAAGGGCAGGACACTGCGGATTCTCTGCACTTGAAATAGGAAAAAAAGTGCTCCCAGAAACAAGGGAAAAACCCAAACCAAGCCTGCATTGGAGCTCTCACACACTGGTTAGTGCAGCCACAGGAACTGGAGGTTCTCAGAGATTTATGGCACAGCACAATCCCCACCTGGCCTGGCAGGCTTGACTCAGTCTCTGTTTGTGCAGTGAATTTTCCCTGCCCCTTCCTGAAGCTCTGCAGTTTCAGAAGAGCCCTCTCCACACCGAGGAGGTTTCCCACCCACGGCACAGGGGAGCAAAGGTTTTTCCTTCTCCCCACGCTGGAATTCCATCTCATGAGTCAGACTGAGACCTCAGACACAGCACAGACATTGTCCTGGACTGTGTCCTCCCTTCCTCCCGGACCAGCTCACAGACATGCTGCCGCTGTAATTGCTTGGCTTCTAGAACAATCTGTGGTCTCCAACTTTAAATAATTGAAAATATTTACTGCTGAAAAGAAGTTCACCTACCCAAGCGATAACGATTTTAAATAAAAACCCTGCTCCAATTACTACCTTGCTTTCTCTATTTCCACACACCCTGAAAATCAATTGCAACAATTTCAAAACCTTTCTCCCCCGAAGCTGCTGCGGTGAGCACTGGAGTTGCTGTATTATTTAAGTGCTGGGGTTCAGAGTTCTCTGCATCCACCTTCAGAGGTTCCCAAGGCAGCAGCTGTTCCGCTTGGGCTGCAGCAGAAGAGCAGCAGCAAAAAAAGGAAAGGAACCTAAGGATGATATCTTCCAACTTGCAAAAATACAATGGCTACGTGACAATAGCATCAAATTTGTTTTCCTTAACTTTCCATTAGTTAAATCTGCTTATTTTAGTCTGGCTTAATAGGCTACTGGACCTTGAAATAATGCACTTGTATTCCTTGTTCTGCCTTTGCTCCTCCAGCACAAAGCAGAATTGCCCTCGTCATTTTTCAGGCCACAGCAATTTCCCAGCTCTGCTGCTAATCAGAACAGCATGTCCAGCTCAGGACAGCTCTGACCTGCAGGTTTCTGTCCAAATGGTCCAACGAGCCCTCTGAACAGAGTGACAAGAACCTGGCAGAGTCAGACAAGTGTCCTGGGTGCATTTCACCCTTCCTGCTCCCATCTGTACTCCTTGTGCCTTCCGCAGGATAGACCCTCAGTAGCTCTGCCTGAAGCACAAACCATGTGCTCTGCAATTCAAGGGCAAAAACTCAGCCCCTGCTGCCGAGCTGATCCTGCTGGTGCTCTGATGGGGCTCTGTCCATGCACAGAGCGGCTGCCTCCCCAAAATCCACAGAGATTTTCCATGATTAGCTGTAGCCGAGGGCACACATGTTGTTTTAATGGCAAACGTGTGCTCCGCAGAGCAGGCTGCATCTCACCAATAACTCCTCGGTGAGCACTCCAGGCAGACAGCAGCCAGCCCAGCACGAGAGTCCCAAATAAAGCAGAGTGTCACCAGGGGCAGGGCAGCCCTGCACACACTGCCTGTCCAAGAACCACAGCATTTCAGCTGCTGGCAGGAGCAGAGTGCCATGCTTGTATCAAGGAAGATCACAGATTGGAAAAACTGACGAGAAACCACCTTTCCCTAAAAAAATAAATTGTTAGCTATTGTGTTTTGTAGAGGGGTTGTGTCTGGTACTGAGCTGAGGACAGATCACGCCCCAGAGGTCAGAACGAGCACTCTCTTTTCCCTACACAGCATCTTGAAAGGAAGCTGGGGATGAAGTTTGTTTGCACACAGCCACACAGAGATTTAGACAGGGAAAAAAGCTCAAATCCATGCACTTACATAAAAGGCTTTGGGCAGTTTCATTTTCTATTCAGCTGGAAAGGGAGAGAAGCAGCACGCAGACATTTTTAATCACCCTCGTGCTGACAGCAGCCAGTCACTGCCTCTGTTATCAGAGCCCCACAGCTTGGATTTCCAGGCCACGAAGCGCTAAGGAAGAGAGTATAAAATCTCCTCTGATTGAAAAACCACACTGATATCATCTAGTGCAACACACAAATGCCACCGATTCGGAGTTTGGCCTCACCAGGATGTTACTCATCCACTGAAGGCAGAGGGAAAATAATCCAAAAACACACAAACAAATAGTAAGGATTTCCTAAGATTAGCTGTAACCTGGATCACTGTCATTTTCCCTAACCCTTGGGAAAACAAGCATGGCAGGCCAGTCTGTGCACCCAGAAACTCAGGGTTTGCAACAGATGCCAGTGTTAGAGAGAGAGAAGAGTCATGTCAACTCACCAGTGATATTTGTGCCAACGCCACGTGCCTGGGCTCAAAACTTCAGCCTGGGGAGACGCTGTCCCTGCACTGCTCAATTCAGCGCGCTGGCATCGCTCCAGGGGCGCTCCCAAGGCAGCTGCCCCACAGGACAGATCACTGGAACCAGAAAAGAAACAGCTCAGCTTTGCAATTCCACTGCACATTATACAATGAGTTCAACTTGCTAATCCCTGACTTCTCAAAATGCGATTTCCCTCAGTGAATGACAGGGAGAAATACATTTGTGGTTAGAGCTCATCCAGGGCTGTCAGCGGGAACTTCCTGAACACCAGAAATGCCCGAAAGAGCTCTGCACAGCTAACAGGAACCTCATGGTCAGGATAACAGGACAGCCTCCACCCGAAAACCGAATTTTGTCACCCCTCCGTTTCAATCTGACATTCAGGAGTCAGTCCTTTTCTGTTCCATTTCTTTAGTCAATCCAACACTTTATTCTAATCTAGTTGTAATGCGAGTCGCTTCCAGCTTTGGAGCTGCACTATTCCAGGCACCAACCAGTTCTTCAAATTTTAGCAAATATAACCAATTTTCATATGTCAAATTGTCGTATGAGTTATTCTCTTTAGGCCTTCATTTTGGCATTATCCCAATTCTGTGACTTCTAAGAGAGGTTCCATTTCCTCTCCTTACAGGGGCAGCCCTGCAGTGATGCTTCCCATTTTACAATAAATCCAACTAAAAATAATTTAAAAGTACAGGTCGATTGGATATACAGCAAATATAACTTGGAAGAAGCAGTAATGAAACTCAGTAACAGGACAGCTGACAATAGCTCAGTTCAGTCCATCTGAACTGACCCAGGAGCTGCACATTAATCCAGGAAGGCAGTACTACACTGAGCTAGTTTTTGTACCTCCTCTGGAGGTCCCTCCCAACTCTAACTATGTGTGGTTCTCTAAGCAAAAAATAAAAAAGGACAGATCATGCCTCTTTTCTTTTTCAATAGTACTTATGACCTCAGTAGCTTCTTACACAGAAATTAATTCTTCTCAGTAGAATGGAAGACTAAAGAATTCTGCTAAGAAAACAAAGTACCAAACATTAGCAAGCTCATTGTTTCCGAGCTCCTTATCTCTGAAATTTGTTACAAGTTTTGGGATTCTCATCTGAAAGCCAATGTAAAACAGGAAAGGAAAAAAGAGATTTCACTGGTGAGTTCTGAGCTCCTCCTTGCTAATGTGATTCCTCTGTTTGCTGCCCTGGACATGAACACAGTTAATGAATAATGACTGTGCAAACAAAATATCAGACAATGATGGGAGGGGGAGGGAAGGGTGAAATGATTGTGTGGGAGGCTTGGATTGGATTTGGCAACCATTAGAAAAATTGATGCCCTTTTAATGATAGGAAAAGGCTTTGCTGGGAAGATAAGATGGACATGACATTCAAAATACTTTAGTCTTTGGATTTAAATGTATGGAAATAGAAAGTTCAAAAGGTTGGAGCTTTTAATTGTGCTTTCATTTTATATTAAAAAATGTAGCTCTCAAAACTTCCATCCAGAGGTGTGTGCAAACCTTCAGCTCACTTCAGAAACTGTCACAGGACAGATCTGGTTTGCTTTTGTCACTCCCTGGCAGTATCACTGGCTACACCTGGGACTGCTCCGACAAGGTGCAAGATGTTCTTAATTCCCTTCTCTGAGAGCCCAAGGCAGCAGAAGGCACAGCCACAGGAGCCTCAGGCCAAGAACTGACTCCTACTAACCTCCTAATAACTGCTACTAACCTGCTAATAACTTACACTAACAACTACTAACCTGCTAACAACTACTAACCTGCTAACAACTGCTACTAACCTGCTAATAACTGCTACTAACCTGCTAACAACTACCACTAACATGCTAACAACTCCTACTAACCTAACAACTGCTACTAACCTGCTAACTCCTACTAACCTGTTAACAACAACTACTAACCTACTAATAACTCCTACTAACTGCTAACAACTCCTACTAACCTACTAACAACTACTAACCTAGTAACACCTGCTAATAACCTGCTAATAACTGCTCCTAACCTGCTAACAACTGCTCCTAACCTACTAACAACTACTAACCTAGTAACAACTGCTCCTAACCTGCTAACAACTGCTCCTAACCTGCTAACAAGTGCTCTAACCCGCTGCCGTCACCCGGATCCTGCTCCAGGGAGCAATGGTCAGACAGCCCCAGCGCTGCCCTGTCTGATTCAGGCTGCACAGGGCACATTTCCTCCTGTGCTGTTCTTCACAATTCCAGCAGCTCCTGCCAGATCCTCACACGTGAGCAACGCCTGCTCCAAGCACATTAAATGCATTATCTCAGCACTCCCTCAGCAGCACGGAGTGTCTCAGTAATATCCTTTAAAAAGTTAAAAGTTACAAAACTCCAACACAATTCTTCGATTACAAAAGAAATAAAAACCTCTCGCAGTTTTACTCTGTGCCTCTCCAGCTCTTTAACACCGACAATCACACAACACAGATTTACACATTCATTTCTACGAGATAGAACCACTTCTAAATAAGTGCCATTCCATAAACCACATCTGCTATCCTAAAATTTATAATCTCCATTTCTATTATTCAGTATGTTTCACCAGCAGATCTCAAACACTGTTCAGAAGATTTAATTGTGTTAGACTACCAACTGCCCCTGCGGATGGGACTTACCAAGTGAAAGCACAATCACACAGGGCAGAATTCATCCAGGAAATATGGACTGTGACACTTTTGCAAAGTAAGAGAGATAATTTCAAGTGAGGTATCTACAGAGAGGAGTGCCTGTGCCAGGAGACTGTTTGAATTGGTTTAGCAAAGAGCGGACAGAATGTTCCTTTCCAAAGAACCACAAAACAAACTTCCTGAAGCAATGGGAGTTTTCTTTTTGCTTGTGTTTAATCCAAGTCAATGTGGCCTAGCCAAACTTATTTAATAAAAAGGGGAAAAAAGAATCAATTAATTTGGCATAACCTTGTGTTGAAAAAGTACAGTCACGCTTCAAAGTGAGTAGAAAGAGCCATCTGAGCATATCCAGAACCACTGCCACTCTGTGAAATCAATAATGGTCTGGAAGGGGCTTTTGGACCACTTTTAAAAACCATTTTTCCCACAGCATTCTAAGCAGCTGTAATTAACTTTTTCTTTTTTTTTTTTTTTTTTATTTTAAATGCCAGTTTCTTGATGCACACCAGCAGGGTTTGAGGATGTGGAGAGAAGAGGCAGTGTTGAGATGGCAATGCAGCACACAGGAGAGAGAACTTGAAATCAGCACACACCAGCTTATTTAACACAATATTTTGTCGCTAAATCAGTCATATCTGTCACCAAAAAAAAAAAAAAACCACAAACCCACAAACCAAAAACAACCAACAAAAACCCCAGAAACCAAGGAAAAAACAACAAAAAAAGAAAAGAAAAAAAAAGCCAACAAGCCAACAACAATTTATTTCCAGACACTGCCTTGTGTCACAAACACCATCACATCCCTGTTCACCCTTTGCACTCCCCCTGCTCCGCCCAAAGCCACTGCAGTTTGGGTTTTTTCATCCTACCCCAGGCTTAGAAGGGACACTGTGTGCCACAGGGGCTCAGAGCAGAAGGAACTGGGCTCTGTAGGGAGCTGTGCTGGATCTCGTAGCTGACGGTTTGTGTTCAATTTCCCTGTTCAGCAAAGGGAAATAACCCAAAACACCCACGGAAAGAGGGAAACAGAGAGCACAGACAGACTGGTGTGGAACAGCATCCATTCTCTGCATATCTCAGCAGCAGAAATTACCCAAATGTCCCTGAAAGTCAGGCTCTCTCACTGGTCCAGAAAGGCAAAGGACACTCTAAAAATGCCCAGTATTCACGAGAAAATTTAACAAGTAAAGAAGCTCATTCAGACAGTTTGCAAATCTTGCCTTGTGTGAATTTCTTATATCTCATTTGTTGTGAGAGACCTCTCAAGATACCAAGAAGGAAGCAGGAACACAGGAATGCCTTTAGGGGAAGCAGAATGAAGGAAGAGTCAGGAGCTCCACAGTTCAGAAAACTCAGGGCCAAAAGGTGAATGACTGAGCGTTGAGTTCAGAGGGGTGTAAATTTAATATTGTGCACTTACTGTGCACAGATTAGGCACCTGGGCCTTCCCAACACTAAGAACTGTGTCATCAGGAAGATCTTGGACCTTTCTGTTTGTTAAGGAAAGCACAAATGCAGGCAGCTCTCTGAAATCACTTCCTCAAAGGAAAGCACAGGGGTTTCACATCAATTCACCTCCAGACTTCCACCACATTACAGCCACCGTGGTAATAAAAGTTATTTTAAGCATGGCCTGTAGTAATAAATTAGTTTTAGTGCCAATAATTGTCTCTTTGCAGCTGAGGAGCAGGGGAGTTTCCCCATCATGATGCAATCAGGAGTCACTTTGAAGCTATTGAAACTTGGATTCATTAAATTTTTATCCCAAGAGACGCCAGAGCACACCACAACACAGCCTCTGGAACACCTGAAACTTTATTTTCTTCATTTTCCCCATTCTCCTGCACATCAAATCTCACTGTTTTCAGTAGTTACAGCCCCAGGCACTCTCCATCAGTGACACTCTCCTTTCCCTGCACTCACAGCACTCACAGCACCAACACCTCCAGTGCCAGAGCTCTCAGCTCACCTCCCCATTTGCTCAAACACCATTTCTCACCTCTGCCTTTTCACTTATCCCCAGTCAGAATCCCTGAGCAGCTCACCAGAGCCCTGGGCCGAAGCTCTGCAGGGCTGGGGATGCTCTGCAGCCTCTTCTGGCAGTGCCCACCGAGGTCAGAGAGCTCCTGCTCCAGCTTTACACAATTCACAGCTCTGACCTTTTGTCTTCTGCTCCATCACGGGCACTGGCTGAGCCCTTGAACCCCTCAGTATTTTCTGTATGACCTCTGCTCCATGAATTCATGGTTTATCACAATACAATGAAGCACATTAAATCACATGCCAAGTTAAATCTACCTTAAAAAATCAATGCAGCTATGAAATGCAAGGTTTCTAATAGCCTTTATTAACCTAGTAATGCATCTGGGGGGGAAAAAAGGGAAAAAAACCAGAGCAAATCTGTTTTCAGGCCAACTATCAGGTCTAACAAAAAAAGTGACATTTAATTTTGGAAAGAAGGATCAAGAACCTGACGGTGCCCAGTCTGAAACAAGGAGAAGTGCAGCTTTCTGAGGGCCACTCTGCACCTTCTGAAGAACCTGCAGTGCTCCAACAGAGCATAACCACTAATGCCTGTTTCAAACAAACAAATAAACCCAACCAAACAAAGCCAACCCTCTCCAAAAAAACCCAGATTCCAACAATAAAACACATTTTTATAGTACTTATCACTACGACTTTAGTACCACTTCCAATGTTATTTATTGCCATTGCACTAATGCACATCACCATGGAGCAGGACTGGCCGGGACAGAGCTCGTGATGCTCTGAAAGGCAAGGATTTCAGGAGACCTTGGAGAGGATTTTCTCCTCAGACCCCACATGAGAATATCAAACACAAATTGTTCCTGTGCTGTAGGACAAGGGCCCTTGCTCATGTCCTGTAGGGAACAAAAGGAACCAATGATGGCCAAGTGCTCATCAGGAGCCCTACAAGGAACAACTTCTAAATAATATTCCTTTAATCAGTTTCGACCCAGCTATGCCCAAATCTGAGCTGGGAATCAGATTTCTAAGAGGTTCCACTTCTTAGAAAAACCAGAACAACAGCGAAAACCACCACTTATCTCTGGAAAGGTTTTCCTGCCAATGTTTCTTTTACTGAAGTCCATTAAAAAGTAATGCTCTCAGTAACGTCTCTCAGTAGTGCCCTTCTAAAAGTTACAGGTGTACAGAAAGGAAAGCCTCGTGCTTAAACACCTTCCAAATTTTCTAATTATCTCTCTTCCTCTGCTCTATAATTTTGGACCGAGGGTGTTTGCCCTTGGTGTGATCCCAGGCTCTCTTTGCCTTCCTTGCATCGTCTCATCTGTGCTTTTATTGCTCTGACTAATGAGGAGCTGATTCTGCACCACGGCACACATCAGTGCAGAAGTTAATTAATATTCACTGGAGGCCAGGAGCAGGATTTACACCACAAACAAAGAGGCCTAATCCTGGGCTAAGCAATCATACAGAAAAACAAACACAAAGTGCTCAACCCCCTGCGAAATGGGAAAAAAAAAAAAAAAACCCAAACAAAAACCCCACCATGGTTACACAGAGACTTTCCTTGGCTCTGTATTGACCATTCTGCATTTCTCTCGTATTTCCACAATATTTTTCCTTGGCAATTAGATCAAAACAGATTAACTTAAATCAACATTGCTAGACAACAAAAGTGAGGACATCAAAAATCTACATGACCAAAAGCGACTTTTGTGCATCCTGCCCAGAAGCAGGAAAAAAAAAAAGTAAACGCCATTAGGTTTCCCAAGAATGCCTAAAATTTTGCCTTGCTGCTATCAACAAAGCATTTCAGTTGTGTTTGGTTTTGTTCACTGCATAGAGTCATTACCAATGCTGAACACACTCAAACGAAATCCCTCTGAACAAACACTTCCTAATCCAATGTTTCATCATTTGAATCGTAACACCACAATTTTTCTGGGGAAAATAAATAAAATCAGAAATCTGCTCTAACCATTTAAAACGACATTCGTTACATGCTTATTTTATGCATTCAGAGCTACTTTCAGAGTTGCAATTGTGGCCATAAAGTATCAACTCATGGTGTTGAATGAAAAGATAAAACCTCAAATCAGTAAAAATTTCAAGAAAAATGTGAATAGAACTGTTCATTGTAGGCTGGAAGAGGAAATTCCACATCTTTGCATGGAGGAATAAACTTGGGGCCAAATCACAAAACTTAAGATAGAGAGTTATAATGGAAAAGCAAAATTCACCTTACACATGTGTATCACCAGGCTTAGTAAAAATGGAGAAAGCTTTTGCTGTGCTCAAAGCAGGTTCAGTGCAAACCCATGGAGCTCTCAAACACACTTCTCCTTCTCTCCCTCACCACGTCCCTCCTTTCAGAGAAGAAATGTGGCATTATTCCCCCGAGTGGGGCAACTCTGCAGCCTCGGGACCTGCAGGGCACAGCAAATTCACCCCAAACTGAAGCTGCTCAGCACTGAGGAACCCAAACTTTGCTGCTGCTGGGAGCAGAACCAGCCCAGCTGCAGGGCTGTGCCAGGGCAGGCTCGGGGCTCTGCACACAGGCTGTGCACACAGAATGTCACTGCGTTGGGATTTCAGCTAAAGCTTTATGAACATTTGCACCAGCGCCGTTTATGGGACAGCCTGTGCACACAGAATGTCACTGCGTTGGGATTTCAGCTAAAGCTTTATGAACATTTGTATCGGCGCCGTTTATGGGACAGCCTGTGCACACAGAATGTCACTGCGTTGGGATTTTAGCAAAAAGTTTTATTAACATTTGCACCAGCGCCGTTTATGGGACAGCCTGTGCACACAGAATGTCACTGCGTTGGGATTTCAGCTAAAGCTTTATGAACATTTCCATCAGCGCCGTTGATCGGACAGCCTGTGCACTCACGGCACAACCAACTGGGGACACTTCTCCATTCCAGGGAAGGCAGCAGCTGTGAGCCAGAGCTGGAAGCTGACCTTCCCCAGGAGGTGTGGTGAGGTGAGAAACCCTAGAAGTGCCTCCAGCCTGGCAGGTAAGCTCTGCATTATTTACTGTGCCCGAGCAGTGTCATTTGTCCTGAGCTCAAAACAATTTGTGCACCCTTAGTGAGGTTTAATAATAAATCCACACTTTCCCCTCTGTTTGCCAGGGTGAAATGAAGACTGCTAAAATAAAGGAACAATGTGCATCGCAGACACAAAGGAAAAAGGAGAGAGAGAAAATTTCTGATGCATCGAAATCACACTCCAGAGGAAATATTTTCACTTCCCAGGAGGTTCAAAACACGGCTGTCAGTGTCCGGCCATGCCAAAACCACCCCAAACACAAACCAGCTACTGCAGGCTCCCACCTAGGACACAAACTTATAAAATATATCAGTTCTGTCAGTGATTACAGCAAGAACATCCTGTGCAGGACTTCCTACAAGCTTCTAGGAATTGTTTTAAAACAAGCTGGATGACAAAACGGGCCAAAGGAAGAAGTGAATGACAGCTCTTAACAAGAATGTTTCTATAAAGCCAAAGCTAATACTGAGTTTCACAGCCCTAGAACACTGAAAACTAATATAACACCAAAAAAAAAGAAAAAAAAGAAAAGCAGGTCTATTTGCACACAAATTTCCTTGTGAGACAAGAAGAGATAAGAAAGAACACTAAATACACTCTTCAGAATAAGAAGTGAAGAGATGCTTTGTTGCTTTACAAGAGGGCAGCATTAGCCTGATGAAGACAAGTATTTAATAAAACCTTTCTGCTGGATTTAAATCACAAGAAAAATGTTCCTCAGAAACAAGAAATAGACCTCAAGATGCAAAACTGACATCTGTTTTATTAAAATGCAGACATCCTCGGGAGATTAAGTAATTCTGCATGGTCTCACACGTCTGAGGATTCCTAGAGCAGGATTTGAATGGAAGATTTAAGTCAACTTGAGAACACACACAGAAACCACACACAAGTGACTTCCACCTTTATATCACTTTTAGTTTTTTCTCTCTTGAGTGCATGGAAACATCCACTGTAGAAATTTTGTTTCTAGTATTAATATTACTATTAGAGATGGGAATTTCACCAAAATAATCTACAGGCTTAGCATGACAAGAGGGGCTTTATCAAAGGAGCTTTCAACCCACTGGTCTGAAAAACAATCTTCCCATGAAGACAAAAGCACAGCAGTCACCGTGCTCCTGAAGGGCTAACTCCAGCCTGAAAATGAGTGAGTTAAAATGTATTTACAGAAATCTGAATTTAAAATGTATTTACATTTTAACCAGAACAAGTAACGCTGGGCTTGTCTAATGACCCTTTCAAGCTTTAAACTCTGCAACATTAAAATTCTATTTTTTTTCCACTCCTATCACACGCTTAAATTTAATTAAGATTAATTTGATTTACCGTTCCTCTAGGAATTGGACAAACATAATTAATACATTAGGCTGAGAATTCAAACTTTTATTAATGGGCTCGGGCAACTCCACAGGGACCCTCGAGTCTTTTAAAAAGTTAATCCTCATGTAAGTGTTGTGCCTTCAAACACTGGGCTTTTCAGCCAGAACATGCAAAACCCTTTCCCCACCCAAAGCAAAACAAAGACGTGGCAAATCTCCACAAAGAATTAACAGAATAATAGCTGGACATACAGTGAAAAGGTTCTTTGTCTTGGAAGGCACAAATGTATCTCCCTGCACAAGAGCTGGCTGTGCTAACTGGAGCACTGCTGATTCTGGGACACTAAATATTGCCCCAGGACCCAGCGAGCCATGGCGAGGCTCAGTGCCAGCCCAGGCAGGGACAGAGAGTGACACTGGGGCAGGAGCTCGAGGGGCTGAGCCTGGCCTTGCAGGAAATGCACAGACTGTGCAGGAAATGCAGATTGTGCAGGAGATGCACGCAGACTGTGCAGGAGATGCACAGAGACTGCAGGAAATGCACAGAGACTGTGCAGGAAATGCAGACTGTGCAGGAAATGCAGATTGTGCAGGAAATGCACACAGACTGCATGAAATGCACACAGACTGTGCAAGAAATGCACATAGACTGCATGAAATGCACACAAATTGTGCAGGAAATGCAGATTGTGCAGGAATTGCACACAGACTGCAGGAACCGCAGATTGTGCAGGAAATTCACACAGAGTGTGCAGGAAATGCACTCCGACTGTGCAGGAGATGCAGACTGTGCAGGAAATGCACTCAGACTGTGCAGGAGATGCAGACTGCAGGAAATGCGCTCTGTGCAGGAAATGCACAGACTGTGCAGGACGAGCACAGAGCAGTGCACAGTGCAGTGCTCAGGCTGTGCCCTGTGCTGTCACCTGCCCCAGGCTGAGGCAGCGCTCTGGGGAGAGAACAAATCCCACTCAGAACACATCCCACCCACCGTGCAAAGGCACCTGAATATCTGTCTGCAGCAGCTTTACCAGCCCCAGCATCCACCAATAACTCAGCAAACATTGGCTCAGTTTGCTCATCCATCAATAACTCACAGCGATGCTGGGCCGGTGACTGCACAGGAGCCCCGACCACCCTGAGGGAGCAGAGATTAAAACACTCCTCAGCCTCCAGAGCAAACAGCATCGGAACAAATTCCCGCAGGACAGTGAGGCAGGAAGATGCTGTATTTATATGTATTTGTATGTATTTATAGAAAGGGGAGTTAAAGTCACTTGGTTCCTTTTCCATAGCCACTGTTTATCCTGATACCAGCAATCAAGAGGTGGCTGCGGAAGGGACAAAGGAAAAAAGTTTTCAGCACAGTGCTGTCAACATAACGTGGGAATTTAAACACCTCCTCCTGCAGCGAGTTGCAGTACCATGGCAAAGCTCTGCCCCCAGAATGCCCCAGATTGTCACAGAACTGCCACAAATGAAGACTGCACGCAGTGGGCACAGCCAAGCACAGTGGGCACAGATGGATGGGAAAAAGAAATACCAAACTGCGAAAAGGCTGCAGGAACAGGGAAATGAGGATATTATGTTTAATGTTCCTGAGAGAAGTAAAACCGTTTTGCATATAAGGCTAACTTGGAGACATAACAGTTCACAGAATTAAAAACATGACATATTTTTCAGCCTAATTCTTTTCTAGGTACTTGAAGTGCATTTTTCTTTGCACTGCAACCACTCAATGCTGATACAACACAGAGCCTGTCAGTCCTGTAAATCATATCTTTAAGTTCCAGTGAGACACGATTATGTGTTATTCAGGTTACATGTGCATTCTTCTTGACAGTATGAAAGCTGGCAGTCCTCTAGCCAGGCAGGAAAATAATTATTTCCCCATATATCAATGCTCAGACAGCTCCTAAAACCCTAACTTCAGCTTGGCATACTGTTTTTTTCAGAAATCTGCAAATCCTTTGTGATTCGACAGCTTCCAGTACAATTTTCACAGTGAATTTCCTTCCAAAACCAGTGCTGAAAATTGCATTCCTCTGTCACAAGCTAAGGGAGAACTTTCGGCCACAGTTGGGCACCTCCAGAGGAAGCTCAGGAGCTCTCTGCTCAGCTTGTGCCCAACCAGCAAAGATTGATATCAAAGTGTCTGCACTTCTCATTTTCCCTCTGGGAAAGCTGTTCCAAGCCCCACATTTCCCTGCACTACATTCAGCTCAAGCAGGAAAAGGAGGGACTGGGCAAATGTTGGCACTGAATTTGCACAGGGAAGGCAAATACCTGTGGCCATCTCCTCAGTCGGTGTCCTGGGGGATAACCTGTACCTGTCCCACCAAACCAGAGCGTTTTTTATTTGCATTCCAGCAGGGCTGAGATGCAAAGCATCAACAACAGATTTCTAATTATAACTATGCAAAACACCACTCCACTCCCAAGCATCAGAGATCATAAAAGAGAAGAAAAAAGAGCTGTGGTCACGCATGAGAGCTCTCTGCTGCACCTCCAGGGAGGGAGGGAGCTGACTACAAGCTTTGGTTCTTGAAATACTTTACACTTGCCTCCTGCTCAAGGAGATTTGCAGAGGAAACAAATTCCCTGTGCCTCGCAAGCTGCAAACAGAGCTGGGCTGCAGAAGTGTCTCAGCATGAGGCCTGGGGTCACCTCCCCAAACTTCTTTGTATCTCTAGCCTTCAGCAAGTTCAACTTGTTTACCAAACCTGGCTCCAACCCCCCACCAAACCCACAGCAAACCAACCAAAAACAACTCCCAAAATCCGTAGAGGAATGTTCTCCAGGGCAGAACTGGCAGGATGAGCTGCCAGCAGTGCCACCAGCAGTGCCATCAGCAGTGCCATCATCAGCAGTGCCATCAGCAGTGCCATAGTGCCAGCAGCAGAGCCACCAGCAGTGCCATAGTGCCAGCAGCAGTGCCATCAGCAGTGCCATAGTGCCACCAGCAGTGCCAGCAGCAGTGCCATCAGCAGTGCCAGCAGCAGTGCCATCAGCAGTGCCATCAGCAGTGCCACCAGCAGTGCCATCAGCAGTGCCAGCAGCAGGGGCAGCTCTGGAGCAGCAGCTCCAGCACAGGAGGAGGTCACAGACAGTGCAGCACAGAGGGACAGGAGCAGGGACTCGTCTCCCTCAGCTCTCCACAGATGATGTTCTCAGGGAGTTCTCATCCCCAGCACAGTCACAGAGAACTCCCAGGAAGTGCAATGAAGTGTGCACACCTGACCGAGTCCCCTGGGATGCACAGTCACCATGGCAACCTTCCTTTCAAGGTCCAGGGCTGAGCACATTTCTGATGCTCCACACCACAATCGTGGGAACAACATGGACAACAACTATTGATACATCGCTATTCTAAGTACCTGGGGAAAAAAAAACCCCAAAAAAGTAAATAGAAATATTTCACTCAGGACCATAAACCAATTTTTTTTTCCCCAGGAGGTCAAGAGAAAACCCTGCGCACAACAAACATTCAGAAGCAAGGACACAATGAGAGTGAGGGGAAAAAAAAGGTCACCAAGGAGAACAGGTCCCCATGAGTTTCAAACTGGAATTTCAGCACACCCTCGTTTTATGACAGCAGATCCTTCAGAAATGAGAGTTGTAAACCTGCAATGCCTCGTGCAGTTCCTCAGAGGCTGATCAGGTCAGAGCCTCCTTTAAAAATGGGTCATTAGTTCATCCAGGAAACGTGACTTTGCTGGGAAGAGCTCTCACTCATTAGCATCAGCACTTCAGGAAGAGAACATTTCAGGGAACATTTCAGGGTTAGTCTGAGCCAGTCTCACCACTGAGCTGCAGAAATGAGTTTTGTGAATTGGAGCAGCATTCTCCTGCACAAACAGAGAGCACAGACTGCTCGTGCAATGGGAATGGCTTTCCTTCATAGGCATTTCTGAGAATGCTCAATTTGGTTATTTATGCCTTTGAGAAACTCCTCATACTTTTGTTCAACTGCTTCCTCATTTCCTTTTATTCAGTGTTCAAACCTGATGTGAATTTCTGTCAATAATTCAGGAACATCCTCATTTTACCAATGGATGCAATTGGGTACTATTCCTTTAAAAATGACTGCAATACTGAAGTGTAACAAAAAAGCTGGCAAAGCCTGCCTTCCTTTGGGATAAATGGAAAAAAATTACACTTTGTTACCATCACAGAAAACTGATGTTCCTGTAAATTATGACTCATTGAATATTTTGTTGCGTTTTTAATTTTATTTTCAAGGAATCTCAACAGCCTTTTTTACTTCAGGAAGTTTAAAGGTTGCAAAACTTCCTTTTCCTCAGAATATTATTATCTGTCAAGAGAGCCTCCAAGCTGCTGCTGGGAGGTAGAGAGAACTGCAAGCTTACTTTTAAAAGACTGGTCTTTTAGCAGAGCAACAACTCTTAGTTTGTTCCAGAGAAATAAATGAGTTTTTCAGGGGCAGAATGGAAGTCACCAATCCATTAGTAAAATCTACTCTGTCCTAACCATTCCCATCACCTTCAAAGTCACCACTGCACCCTCTATCAGCTTCAGACTGCTGAATTTCTGCTGCAAACTGAATTCCATTTAAGAAAAAAGAAAAAGGCTTAATCAAGACTGATTTATAACTCTGCTTTTTAAGTTCTATGTATTAATTTCAGTGTATGTTCTCTACAGGCTGCAGAAATGCTAAGCAGTGACACAACTACACGAAAGATCAGAATCAAGACACATCTACAACTTGCTGAGAGAAGGGGAGAGTTAGAAAAAAAAGAAAAATAATTGAAAATCACACTTTGTCAGGTCAGTTTTACAGCTTCTGAAACGCCAGTTGTACATTTTAGCACAGCACTCGTCTGAAATGGCGAAGGCACTGTCAATCACAGACTATGATCACGAGCAAGCTCTGCGCTCGTGTTTCGGCACAGGAGGGGGAGAAGAGGAAAATAATCTCTGTACTGGGAATAGGCTCAGAGGAAATGAAGTGAAATTCCAGTGAATGAAGGAATTCCTGCACACAGGATGGATGGATGGATGGATGATGGATGATGGATGGATGATGGATGGATGATGGATGGATGATGGATGGATGATGGATGGATGGATGGATGGATGGATGGATGGATGATGGATGGATGGATGATGGATGGATGATGGATGATGGATGGATGGACAGACAGATGGATGATGGATGGATGATGGATGGATGATGGATGGATGGATGATGGATGATGGATGGATGGATGGATGGATGGATGGATGATGGATGATGGATGGATGGATGATGGATGGATGGATGGTGGATGGATGGATGGATGATGGATGGACAGATGGATGATGGATGGATGGATGGATGATGGATGGATGGATGGATGATGGATGGATGATGGATGGATGATGGATGGATGGATGGATGGATGATGGATGGATGATGGATGATGGATGGATGGATGATGGATGGATGGATGATGGATGGATGGATGGATGATGGATGGATGATGGATGGATGATGGATGGATGGATGGATGATGGATGGATGATGGATGATGGATGGATGGATGGATGATGGATGGATGATGGATGGATGATGGACGGATGGATGATGGATGATGGATGGATGGATGATGGATGGATGATGGATGGATGGATGGATGGATGATGGATGATGGATGATGGATGGATGATGGATGATGGATGATGACGGATGATGGATGGACAGATGGATGGATGATGGATGGATGGATGATGGACGGATGATGGATGGATGATGGATGGATGATGGATGGATGGATGATGGATGGATGGATGATGGATGGATGATGGATGGATGATGGATGGATGGATGATGGATGGATGGATGATGGATGGATGGATGATGGATGATGGATGATGGATGGATGATGGATGATGGATGGATGGATGATGGATGGATGATGGATGGATGATGGATGGATGATGGATGGATGGATGGATGGATGATGGATGGATGGATGGATGGATGATGGATGGATGGATGATGGATGGATGGATGGATGGACAGACGGATGGATGATGGATGGATGGATGGACGGATGGATGATGGACGGATGGATGATGGATGATGGATGGATGATGGATGGATGATGGATGATGGATGGACGGATGGATGGATGATGGATGGATGGATGGATGGATGATGGATGGATGGATGGATGATGGATGATGGAGGGATGGATGGATGGATGGATGATGGATGATGGATGGATGATGGATGGATGATGGATGATGGATGGATGGATGGATGGATGGATGATGGATGATGGATGGATGGATGGATGATGGATGGATGGATGATGGATGGATGGATGGATGGATGGATGATGGATGGATGGATGATGGATGGATGGATGGATGGATGGATGATGGATGGATGGATGATGGATGGATGGATGGATGATGGATGGATGGATGGATGGATGATGGATGGATGGATGATGGATGGATGGATGGATGATGGATGGATGGATGGATGGATGATGGATGGATGGATGATGGATGGATGGATGGAGGGATGGATGGATGGATGGATGGATGATGGATGGATGGATGGATGATGGATGATGGATGGATGGATGGATGATGGATGGATGGATGGATGGATGGATGGATGGATGGATGGATGATGGATGATGGATGGATGATGGATGGATGATGGATGGATGGATGGATGGATGGATGATGGATGATGGATGGATGCTCTGCTGAGGGCAGTGCAGCTCAGCCACACAGGAACTCCTCTGGTCTTGGCTCCTGTGGCTCACAGCCCTTCAGAAGGGACAAGTGACAATGTGCCAGCAGTGCCCTCGTGCCCTGAAGGCTCCATGGCCTTCCAGAGGGATGGAGGGCCATGGCCTTCCTGCCCCAGGTCTGTGTTTTCAGGATCATTTCCCACACCTTCAGTGTATGGAGACCATCACAGGAGCTCAGCTTTGTGCCAAACTTTGCTCCTGCTCTCTTCACAGTCCATTTCTCAAGTGCTCATCCCCCCTCCAAGAGGAGCATTCCCAAGTTAGGTTCTTGAGAGGAACATCTAGCATCTTCCATGGTATAACCTTCAGCTAAAGCAGTGTATCCTCCCATTAACCTCTGACCTTAAAGCTCAGGATTTCTCAATCACCAAAAACGCCCCAAGCTACTCTCAGCGAGCTGCAGGCACAGCTCCTGATGCTCCTGGAGCTGAAATCTGCTCTCACCTCACTGTCCCAGCTCTCCTCACCTCTGCCTTCCCCACGGACAGCACTGAAATGCCAACGCTGGCGCCTCATGTTTCACCGGCACAGGAACCAGCGGATCCATTTCCAGCTCTAGTAAGTTCCCATGAGCAGTGACAGTTCCCAGCCATGCAGAAACACAGGCAGACTCAGATGTCATTGCAGAATGGTAACTGATTTGAGAGGGACCATCACAAATTGCCAAAATAGACCTCTGCTTTTAAATGACTCATTAAAACCCAAAGGTCCTGACAGCACTGGGATTGTTAGAAAAAAAACCCCACCAGACTGAATGTGTTAGCTAACACGTTAGAGCCCTCAAGAAGATAAAGCAATTCTAGTTTCAAACAAAAGTACTTACCTGTGTGAGAAAAGACAATTTATTACTAATTCAAGATAAAATCACACTACTGGAGGTGAGCCAGTTTATTGTTTTCACAAGACTTTGAGCTAAGAGCAAAGAAGAATCGCAGGGACTGCAAAAGGGATAAAAGCTCCAATTCTGGTTTCCCAAGCGGCAGCACAGGTATTCCCACCCCAGACCTGCCTGGTGCCACTGTCGTGGGCTCACCAGGGACCGTCACTGGGGTGAATGATCAGGGCTCGCTGGGGCAGCAGCTCTGGCTGTCACTGTCTGCCGGTGAGGTGTGCAGTTTGCACGAAGATCTGCAGACTAAACATCTATGGAAACAAAGCCTCCATCCGCACGCTCCCTCCAGCCAGGGATGCTATGGTAATCACAGGGGCCACAAGGAAGCAAATCAGAGATGTTAACTGAGTTTCCCATGTCGCTGTTAGCCTTCCCAGGGTAAGCCCAGCTGAAGAACTGAGGCACAACAAACTGCAGTGCCCCGGGGCTGGCACCCTGGGTCTGTCCTGGCTCCCAACACTCAGACCCTGCAGGTTTCAGTGGAGTGAGCCTCTCCATCACCATTCTGCTCATTTCCCAGCCAGCAGCCCCCCCTGCTTCACCTCCCCTTCCTCAGCCCTGCTCACAGTGCCCTGCTCACTGATCCCACAGCTCCTTCCCCAGCCTGCAAGGCACAGAAACGGCGACAGATTTCAGCAGAGGAGCTCAGGGTTTACTGTGAGATAGCTCAGCGTTGTTCAGGGCAACACCAAGGAGTAAAGTTGAGGCTGAGCTGTCAAATTTAATTCATTAGAAATCCCAAACAGCCAACCTTGCACACGAGAGATCTCAGCTATTAAATTAACAGCCCCAAAAGGAAGATGTAAGGCCTTGGGTTTACCTCACTGGGGCGCAGGAAGCATCCAGAGGATGTTATCCATCATTAGGCACTCCCATCAGCTCTGAATTTCTACCTCTCACTGAAACCCAGGGCAGAGCAGAGCAAAATCAGAACCAGCCCACATCAAACAGAGCTGCAGCACTTTCTGCCTCTCTACAGTCTGAAGACAAAACCATTTTCAGATTTCTTTGTAGTGCATCCCCCAGTGACACAGCCGTGAGACAGTGCAATTCCTGAGACTGCAGAGGAACATTAAGGAACATAAAGAGACAAAAGACAACATTAGGTTGGTTTAGATCCTCCCTCTCTCCTTCTCTTAAAAATAGCCCTCTCATCTCAAATAAACCGAGGGTTTTTCTTGGTTTGTTTGCTTTTATGTCTGGAGTTAGACATTGCCCAGCAGAGTTTTCATGAAAACATAATGCTTGTTTAAAATAGTACACACTTCAAATAAAAGATGTGTCTCACAGTAGGATGAGGACAGAAAAATAATAACAGGAATGGTGACAAATTCTTTAAAATTGTTTCTAAATGATCTAAGTTTCTATTAGCAAAACAAGCACACAAATTATCTTGGGGTTTGCTTTGTTTTTTTGTTGTGGGTTGTTTTTTATTAGTTTGGTATTTTTGAGCCTCATCCTCAAAATCACCGAAGTCAAACAGGCAGACAGACAATTTGTTCTATTAATATCAGTGGAACAAACAAGTACTTAGAGATCAAGTTCTGCTCCTGCAGAAATCCCCTCACCCACAGAGGAGCAGCTCATCAACACCAATCCTCATCCCTTCAAACTCATAAAGTAAGGTTTAGGCAATTCTTGGTTAGTTTTCCTGATTTTTTTTTTTCTGCCAGAGCAAGAACTCAGTGCTTTTCTAGGAGCTCTAAGGGGATTGTGTGTCCAGAGTGGAGAGTGAGCACACAGAGCAAGAATACAAATCACAGTTTCTAATCACTGAGTGCAGTGTCACCACCCCAATGCCTCTTTTAAAAAAAAAAAAAAATCTGTCCAACAAAAATGACCCCAAGCTGCAGATATGCATCATTTTTAAGGTCAGCTGGTCCCTGGAGGCACATGTCCATTACAGGGTAAGAACAGGGCAATAACTGGAGCTCTCTGCTGTTTTATGTCATCATGGCAAGAGCACTGCCGCAGAACATTTCCTCATCACTGCAAGCAAGAGTCCCAGGCAGAGAGAGCAGAAAGAGCAAGGCCAGCTGTAAAATCACCACTTTCCTCTCTGCATCCTGCAGAATGAACCTCCTGAACCATCCTGAACCTCCACATCATTGCACTAGAGCTCTGCGAGGAAGGTTTTAAGACCAAGGAGGACTTACACCACTTGTGACACATTCCCACAGAAATCCAGTTTTTGGTCTCAATTTACTAAATTGCCTGAAGTGACATCTGCAAATCTTGTTTGATAGGAGCCATGAGGAAGCCATGACAATATTGGGAAGATGTTATTGCTGGCATTAGTGGGAGCACAAGCACAGCACACACCTGGCCACGCCAGAGGCTGCACAACACCAGCTCCAAGCGTTGGTCTCCCCAGCACTTCCATGGGCTCCCCACACAGGGAGGCCTTTCATTCTTAAAAACAAACATTGCCTCAGTCGGCCACGTGAGCAAAAAATGGTTACACAGACAGGGACACGGTGGGTCAGAAAGTGGGGTATTTATACAATTGAGATGGTGAAGGGTAGAGGGAGACACTGCAGGATCACCTGCGTTTAGCCTGTGAGGCTTTTGGGGAAAACCTGTGTGCCTAGAGGAGGAAATCTGGACTGCATCTGCCACCTGCCAAAATACACTTATTTATTTATTTGTTTGTTTTTATTTGTTTATTTATTTATTTATCGTTTTTATATTTATATTTATATATTTATATATAGTTATATATTTATATTTATATATTTATTTCTATATATACATATATATTTATTTATATACACATACATACATACATTTACATATACATATATATACACACACACAGATATATAGAGATATAGAGATATAGAGATATAGATAGATAGATAGATAGATAGACAGATAAATTTTATATATACATACACACACAAACAACAGCATCGAGAGGGCTGCACCACGTTCTGGTGTTCACACGATTCAAACACAGAACCACTAAAAATTCACTAATGTACTTAGTGAAAAATGCCAAAGTTTGCCGGGGGCAGGTAGTTTAAATTGCTGTGTCTGTCTTCCTCTAAGAAAGCCAAGAAAACTTGGTTAGTATTTTTCTACCAGAACAAGAAGGGCAGAAACTCTCCTCCTTCATACACTCTGGAGGTCAGACTAGATGATGTAATGATCTCCTGTGGCTTTAAACAGGTTTTATAGATTATCTGACTTAAAAATAGACACAATGTTTAAATAATAACATTCTCCTGAAACTGAGTGCTGCTACAAAAAACCTCGTCACTGCCTGAGACCTGGAGGAACTACGACCATGCAAAGATTTGTAATAAAGCAGAGGGAAAACCCTAGGCAGATATTCCAGAATGGAATACTGCAATACCTGTTCAGGGGGAGGCTCTCTCCAGCTGAAGCAAGGGGTGGATGCTCTGTTCTGCACAGCCTGCCTTAGCCAGGGCAGATCACAAACACCCAGAGATGGAGAGGTGTCCATGGCACAGAGCCAGAGCCAGGTTGGGGTCCAGGTGTGGGTCCTGGCCCAGGCTGGGCACAGCAGCAAGGAGCTCCTCCCCAGCCCAGAGACACCACAGCGTCCTGTGCAACTGGGGGCTCTGTCTGGGACGGGGAGAGCAGCACTGAAATCAGCTCTGGGTGCCTGCACTGCCCTGACACCGCTGCTCCAGGCTCTCCCTGACAATTGAATTCAGAGCCTGCTCCCATACAGCAACTGCCAGAGCTCACACCCCCACGGCTCAGACGAGGACCCAAGTTCCTTACACGAACCAGTATGTGTGTGTGCTGCCTTTTTGCTCCTTTTCCAAGTGCAGGGCCAAAGGAGGAAGCGCAGGAGAGAGGTGTTGTCATCTCCTCAGTGATGGTTCCTCGGCAGCTACAGCCCTGGTTAACCTGCCACAGGTAAAGCACAGCCACACAGCACAGCAAACCTCACCAAACCTCCACCAACTGCCTGGAAGTCCTCTGGGTACCCCTGAATTCCAGGAGTCAGGACCCCTAAACTCCAGGAATCAGCACCCACTGGGTGCCCCTGAATTCCAGGAATCAGCATCCCCTGGGAACCCCTGAATTCCAGGAGTCAGGACCCCTAAACTCCAGGAGCCAATATCCACTGGGTACCCCTGAATTCTAGGGGTCAGTACCCTTGGGTACCCCTGAATTCCAGGAGTTGGTACCCCTAAATTCCTGGAATCAGCACCCACTGGGTGCCCCTGAATTTCAGTGAGTACACGAACGATGGCAATCAGATTACTTTGCTCATGTGTTTTGACAACAGCAATTCCATTTTATTTATTATGATAATTCATAAAGCACCAGCAAATGCAGTGCAGAATCTCCTATAAAAATAATCACAGCCTAGTAAAGCAGGATCTCATTGAAGCACACCATTAATTCCTTGATGGTTAGGGAACGAGCCAAAGACTTTGTGCAAATGAAGGATTAGCAAGGTCTCAACACACACGTTTCCTTGCACTCAAAACGTGCAAGGAGCAAACCTTATTAAATCAGCATTTCATATGAAGCTTTCAAATGATAGCCCCTGAGGCAGATTTTTTTGTACTTCAAAAGATAGTTGTTATACCACTACATGTTACAGTCTAGGATAACAGAAAAATAAATTCCTGTTGAATTGTTCTACCACTGTATGCAGGGAGCACAAAATAGCTGCTGTTTCCCACAGCTGTGAGAAATCCCCAGACTTTCATTCACACTGAGGTGTCACCAGCCTCACACAACAGAGAGAGAACAGCTCGAATACAATGCCATGAATTGTCTTCCACTGGGCTACTGAAAATATTTGGAGCAGTAACCTCTGCTGAACCCAGCATTCAGCATTTGGGCTCTCTCCAGATGTGCCTCAGGGTTCTGCTGCCTGCCTCTGTTTAAAGCACCTCTATTTCTATGCAGAACAACTTGGTGGTTGCACATTTAACGGTTGTTTTCAAAGTAAGATTTGCCTAAAATTAAAAAAAATAAAAAGGGAGCTAGGGACTTTTCTTCTTGCTGTTTAATAATGTTCAAAGTTGTCTGAAAATTTGCTTACACCTAACCATGAAGGACTGAGTTCCCTGCTTTGCATCCTCTCACTCAAGGACTTTGTTTTCAAAGCAGCACAGCCACCATGGAATTGTGACACCCCTGATCTGATTTGTGTATCTCTAACGTGGTGACCAACTCAGGTCTGCATACGTAGAACTCATCCAGATGCTGTTGGGAATCATGCCTTACACTAAAACAGCATTTTACTAAATACTAAAATATGGTTAGACAGATTATTGCTACAGGTAGTTTGACAGCCCAACTCAATAAATCAGAACTCCCCAAAACTCACCAGAAATATCTGCCAATGTTCAAAGAGAGGTCTCACAACAAACAATTCAGAATGCTGAAGGAACTCGCAGGAGATGTTGCATTCTTCCAAACTTTTCCCTCTTATCTCAGATGTTTACAGCAGAAAGAACAGAGACGTTTTCTTCAAAGCACAGTTTTATCAATCCTCTCCAACATTCAAGCAGCACAATATTCCTCTTTTAATGAGGCCAAGTAACCCCCTCTGAACCTCAGGAGATGTTTGCAAAATAATTGTTCCCCCTCACCGCTCCTTTGTTAATACTCTATTTTTTCCACACTCTTACTACTTCAGGCAGAAATAACTTAAAGAGATATTATCATCAATTTACCAAAACAGAATTCCCCTGAATTTATTTTCTTTTAAGTTAGACTTTTACAATTAAACTGTACATTAGAGCTAAATCTAATGATTTTCAACCTGCCTGAAACTGATTGGCTCAGAGAGCACAGTTTAATTCTCCCCCTCTCTCATTCTGCTAACTAGAAGAGAAATGAATCTACCTTCAAGCCTGTTGGAATCAATCTTCTTTTCTCTTTCTCACAATTTATAAGCCAAAGGCTTAAAAAGTGTTCATATCCGCTTTTAACAAGCTGGTTATGCGAGATAAGCACGAGAACATTAATAAAAATAGCTCAGCTTTAAGTCATGAATGTTTTACAAAAGCAGACCTTTAAAAAAACGGTGAAAGCTAATTGTGATTTATACCATGTTCCTTTTCCTACACCACCAATGATCAATCATCTCCAAAAGATCCCTTATTTCTGTGGCAGTGCTGCCAGGCCATTGCTGATCAGGGACACAGCCCCAAACTCTGGCACACTGCAGAGGAGGCTTTATTCTTTCCAGTTATGGACTTTGCCTTTTTTATTATTATTTTTTTTTAATTTTCTTTTTACAAAGTCCTTCACAGGGATTTCGTAGCTGTCCCATGCCCTGTGTTTCAGTATGGTCTGCACCATCACTTTGCCACCACCCTCAGTGTCTCCAGAGTTCATAAAAACTGTACTTAGACAATGCAATACTGAAATTTTTATTACTTCAATTACAGCAAAGCAGCTGGTGGTAATAATAACACTGCTTAGCATTTATATGCTGCTTTATATCTTCAAAAGCCTGTATAAATATTTGTTAATTAAGCCTCACAAAACTCCTGAGAGACAGATACTTTTTTTTGTTTATAAATAGGGAAACTGAGACAGAGGCAAAACAGCTGCTTCCAAAATTGAGGTTTTTAGATTATTTTTTTAAAAGGGAATGGAGAAGTCTGGACAATAACTTCCAGAGTTATAAAAGAACATCTTAAACTACTCAAAGAACCCAAAGGGACATAAACTCTCATGCTCTGAGGATCCACCAGAACGATCCGTGCTGTCCCTGGGAAGATGCAGGTTCCTCTGCCAGCTGCCCCAGCCCCGAGCTGCACAGGACCATTCCACCTGCCAACCCCTCAGCCTGGAGTCTGAGTGCCCCTGGAGAGGTCACACCTTTGACAAGCTGTGATTTCAGCTGGGCACCCCCAAAACTCTGCCTCTAGAGCAACTGCCTCTCCCCAGGGCAGGATTCTGCTTTCCACTGTTCAATGGACATCCGAACCCTTCTTCCTCTTGCAGGTCAGCATTTAGCTTTCATAGAAAAAGTGAGAAAATCTCCAAGTTCTAAGTAGAAAAGAACAAATCCCACCAAATATCAAAGGCACTTCTGAGAATATCTTCCATTCATATTCCGTGAGACATTTATTGAACAGACTTTTCTGATGTGTATGAGACACCTCACTCACTGAGGGAAAACAAATGCCTACACACACTGCAACACCTCCCAGTCAGGTCTCGAGCTCCAGAACTGCATGAGGAGAGCTTAAAATTATTGGCAAAGCACACAGCATTGCAGAGGAGACATGACTTAACCCACGTAATTTCACACACAACATTTCCCGCTGAGATCAGTGCGCCTGAAATGCTTTAGAGAAGATATTGCAATAAAGACTAATGACACACAAGGAGAAGAAGAATTGGGTTTTGAGTATGAAAAAGCTTTACTGCAAGAAGTCATGAAGAAGAAGAAGTCATGACAGAAGTCATGTCATGAAGCTGAAGATGGAGCACCTCATGCAATTAAAGAGAGATGTAAAACAAAAAGGGTAGGGAAAGCTTAGGGGTGAAATAAAAGGAAAAAAAGAATAAAGAGCAGGAAACTGAAGTTCTGTCAGTACTCCAGAGCAGGATGGACCAGAACACGGAGGATGGGGGAGAACCAGGGCTCGGGCAGGGGAGAAGGAAGGCAAACACGAGGAACTGAGGCTGAGCAGAAGGGAACCAGAGCTGGGGCGAGGCTCGCAGAGAACTTTAGCACCACTCGAGGCACTCTGGGCTGGCGGAGAGGCTGTGCTGCTCCTTGGCAGGGGCAGGACATTCGTCACCTCCCCAGAGCCACCAGGGCACAAAGTCCAGGCTCCTGTGCTGTCCTGCCCTCTCCATGTGGGACAGCACCAGGGCTAATTAGCAGTTAGCCCAATTTATGAGCCCTAACGAAGCTCACAGCTAAAACGAACAGACGCTGTTCTGCCTCCCAGCCCTGTGCCCTGGACAAGGCTTCATCCTTGAGACAGGAACAGAAGGAAACAGAAAGATGAAACATTGCAGTGAGGGCTGCGAGAGCACAGGAAGAACTGCAAAGCAATAAATAATGCTGGGAGCAGAGCAGGGAATAAATAATTCCACTTTGGGAAAAGCGAGTCTGGGATGACATTGAAGGGAAAGAAGAAAACGTGTATTTAATCCACGGCCTGCCACCAGCTCTGAATGTGAACACAGATGTGTATTTTTATCTCCAGCTGAAGGCAGAACAATGCACTCAGAGGCTTCTCAAGACATGTTGTGCAAAGATGAAAATTACTTTAGAGGCACAAGTACAAATGGCTGACTTTTCCACACCATTTTTAAAATGGCGCAGAAGACCATCAAGCTGAATTTTATTGCCACATGATATCACAAACTCCTCATGATGTAACTCGATTTCCTGGCACTATCCTTGCTAGATCATTGAGTCCTCTGTGCATCTGAGAGCACAGGATGATGCACAAGATGAATGTCCCTCTCTTTGTGCAAAGGTCTCACATTCGCAAGCTCTGAGTCACAGAACTGAGCATTCAAAAATATTTTTCTGATGTACACTGGGATTCTGACAGGCATTGAACTCCTGATGAATCCCTGCACTAAGCAGACACCTAACACCCAGAAACACCAAGTGATTAGTGGAATCACTTACAGAGTAGGGGAAAAAAAGCTTTCTCCAGGCTAATTACTTCAAATTATATTTTACGCTGGAAACCAAGAGAACTGTGTCTCAGAAAATAGAGAACACACCTCAGACACACTGTGAAAACAAATCAAAAGATCAATGGCATCGGAAGAAGGAAGAGTACATTAGAAGGAAGAGCAAAGTCCTCAATTTTTATGAAAAGAGCATTCAGAGGGAGGAACTAAGCCCTCTCAAGCACCCAGAATGACAGAACACGCTCATTAACCAAAGTTCACATTTCAGGTGAAAGACAATTCACTAGGACCTTTAACAGAACATCTCACAGCAACACCAAAGTCCACCTAAAGTCAAACCATTGATAAAATTGGGATAATCTTGAGTCTCACCAGGTATCAGCAAGTATTGAGGAGCAAATGAACTTCGTGATCTCAAGTATTTCTCATGCGTTTTAGAACAAGTTTTATGCAACTGTTTGGGGTGTGTTAAAACCATTCCCTAATGGCTGTGGGCCTATCTGATGAACAACAATAATGACTTTTTCCTAAATACTTTGTTGAAACACTCCAAGTTTTCACAGTACTGCAGGAGAAGGGGTTCACCATTTTTTTGTTTATGCTGTTTTTTTGCTTTTCCTTTCTCTGTCCAGCTCTACAGAGAACCCAGCAGTTCCCAAGGCTGGTCAGAATGACTCGAGTGAGGCTGTGAGAACAAAGGAAGCAGAATTCCCTGCACGACACCACCACAGTAATGACGACGCCTGTCATGCATCAGAAACACACACAACAGAAAATCCCCCAGAAATCAGTAACCTCATGGAAAATCCTCACTGCAGCTCGGAGCCTCAGACACATCTGCTAACTTTGTCTGTTCAGGATGCACAAGGTTGCTGAAGTCTATTCACAAAAAGACAAAGGTAATAAATGCGAAGAAAGCGATTTGTAATTTGCTATTTCCATGTCAGATCCTAGCCCTGTGGAGATTCACAGCATGCCTAACTTTAATTACCGAGGCAGTGGCACAGGGAGGGAAGGGAAGAAAGGACTGCAAGCGTTCAACTAGTAGCACTCCAAGGCCCTGAGTTGGCTAATATTTAAAAATGTTGCTAAAACTGAGGCTGCAATCAAAGACATGTGTTAGTGATTGCAGGCTCATGGCCACGGCTCAAACTCAAACAGGTCTTAAAAAGCTAATGCTAACAACATTTCCAGCTGTGATTCATTTTTTAGCCTCCAGTGTCAATGACACAGAATCAGAAGGAAAAAGAAAAAAAAGAGTCCCTCCTCACAAAACAGATGTGAAGGTTGCTCCTTCTCACATCATCATGGTCCTTCCAAGAAGGCTGTGACTAACCTTGCCAGGGAAAAAGCAGAATTGCACAGGATCCCCAATATCAATACTGTAACAGACACCTTGCCCTAACATTCCGTTTCAGTGACTGCAGAGCATTGTTTTATAAACAGTTATGCAAATGTTTTCGACACACACCCCAAACAATCTCACTGACTGAGATGGAACTTTGGATGACTTTTACCCAAGTTCCTCCATGGACACAACAGGAGAAACACCGTGGTGGTTCAGGACTGCACTGATGGCTGAAGTCCACAGCAAAACAAAGTTCAGATGACAGCCATCATCCAATTTGGAATTCAGGGTGGAAAACTGAAAATCTTAGGTATCAGAGCTAAATCAAAAGCTGTACAAAACAGAAGGCCATTGTTTTGAGTGAATAAATTGGTGGAGGAATCCGAGTCCAGCTCTGGAGTTCAGATAAAATGGCACCAGTCACAGCCCTTCCCAAAAGCAGGAATTCTAGTTTATGGCAATGCGAAGCATTTAACAGCAGAAAAACCAGAGAGCCAGCACTGAAAACAAGAAATGAACCTCTTATATATTGAATTTTCGCACTAAAAAATATTCTTTGAATGGAGATAAGTGCTCAAGGTGTTAAGTATCTTTTCTTTCTGGCCACCACCCACAGCAGAGAGAGGAGTCTGGAGGGGTCAGGGACCGAAGGGCCTCCTTTTCCTTCTGGCACAGCCAAAAGCTGTGTTTTCAGGAATATCTTGTGCCACTGCCCAGTCATTCACTGTGTGAGATGAGATGCAGGAATTGTAACCAAGAGTACAAGAGCAACAAGTGGGGGACGCTGAACCCAAAGTTAGCAAGTGCTGTATTGGAACAGTCTTTGTCATGAGGACTTCAAGTCTTCTCTTATCTTCCCACAGTAACCAAAGAGTTCTTATACATTTAATCTATTTTGACCACTGGGGCTTCAATTATTTGACTTCACACGTTGGATTTTAATAACTTTTTACCCGTGGGGAAAAAATGCAGTAGTTAATTTGACTGATTTGCCATTTACTGCTGGACTCTGGACAGTTAAAAAAAAAAAAAAAAATCAACCATATTTCAAGAATTTAGTTGTCACCAAGTGGGAAACATCAGTATTTTTTTTCCATTTGTGCATTTCACAGCAGGAGTAACTTTACATTAATCTTGCCCTCTCTATTACTGCTCTGTGTAACCAGCACCTAATCATCACTGGGTGTTACACTACAAACATTACTGGGGTGTTACCTCCCTCCAAATAAATCTAATGGGATGCTCTGGCTGCTTCCAGAACTGCAGAATCACTCAAGCACACACTCGGAGTGTGAGAAGGCACAGCTGAGCGCGGCACAGCTCACTGCAAAGGTTTCCATTGCACAGCTCCCAGCAGAGCTCCCAGCAGAGCTCCCAGCAGAGCTCCCAGCAGAGCTCCCAGCAGGGCAGAGCCTTGAGCACAGTATCGCTTACCTGCAGCACCTGCAGGCTGAGAGCCTACCCTCCCTGTGACCTGTGAGTCGCGAGGAGATGAGGGCCGCGCGTCTCCCTTTCGCCTCGGAAACTCCGCAGCCCTGCAGCCCAGAGCAAAGCGCCAGCTCATGGCAAGCCTGGCCTGGGGGAGGTTTCTCCTCCTCAGGGAGCAGAGGGTGCAGCCTTTCCATGGGGATTCCAGGGAAAGGAGACTGCTCACACTGTGCTGATTCAGTGTTTCCAGTTGCTAACAGCAAAAATGGTCATTTTTATGTTCTCCCATGTAAGCAGCTTTTATAGCTGACATACAGACATTGCACAATCACAAACAAGAAGAAAGATGGTCCAGAGGAAGGGAGAAGAACCACATTTTTGATGATAAAGGAGAGGTGTAATTGAAATATGATCTGTGCTGCAAAGGCGTGCGAGATCCATCGTTGGGTTAATATTTCAGCAGACACAAAGCAGAGGAGCAATACTTTCACCTTCAGTACTTCACCTCGAGTAAACAGAGCAGACTCCACCAAAGGTCACACCACTCTGGAGGGTACAAGATTCATGAGGCAAGGCAAAGCACAATTTCTGAGTGGGAGGTTTGGTTCTCCAACAACATCCTTAAGAAAAACCTGTTCCACCCTTTCTTCTATTGCCTGCTACTGGCTGGCTGGAAACTGTGGTTTGGTGGGAGCTGCAGCACCGCGGTTTTCATGGATACAGCACAGCCCGGCCGAGGTTCCAGCAGGGCAGGAGCACCTTAGATGATTCCTCAGAACACCACGAGCCTGTTTGCCAAGGTGTGCCCAGGGCACTCGCACCCTGGCAGTGCCAGGCAGTGCGTGCCATGGCGATGAGAGGGCAGGAGGAGCAAAACCCACAGGGAAAGTTACCGAGAGAATGAAAGGGCTGAGCAGCGGGGAGGTCACAGGCAGCACGGGAGAGCCCCAAACAAACGCGGGCGGGCAGCAGGACTGTCCCACCCGAACGCTGCCCTGTGCCAGCCACACAGATGGCAAAGCCAGCCGAGCCACCGGGCAAAAACACCTCAGTGAGGACTGAAAGACAAGTCACCTGCTGGGAGGGGAGGCAGGAGAGGGAGGGCAGCGGCGCCGGTGCCAGCCCGACCCCGCGGGAAAGGTGCGAGCAGGTGTGGGGAGAGCACCGCACGGACACAGGGACACAGGGACACAGACACACGGACACGCAGGGACACAGACACGCGGAGCGGTCGGGGGCACGGCGGCAGCAGCACTCAGCTCGGGGCCCGGCAGAGTTCTCAGCCGCCCTGCCCTGCCGGAGCGCAGGGAGCGGGCACGGGAGCGGGCACGGGAGCGGGCACGGGAGCGGGCACGGGAGCGGGCACGGGAGCGGGCACGGCCCGGGAGCGCCCCGATCCGCCGTGCTGCGCTGCCCGGGCGGATTCGGGGCTCCGGAACCAGCCGGGGCTGCACGCCCGGGGAAATGCCCCCCCGCCCCGCCAGCCCCTTCCTTGCCTCACCTTACCTTGCCCCGGCTGCTGCTCCCGGCCCGGGGCCGGCGATGGCCGCGGGGCTCCGGCAGGGCCGGGCGGGGACTGCGCTCCGCTCCGCGCCGCCAACAAAGTGCGGGAGCGGGGCGGGAGCGGAGCGGAGCAGAGCCGAGCGGAGAGCAACGGAGCCGAGCGGAGAGCAACGGAGCCGAGCTCCCTCTGCCGGCACCCGCCCCGGCTCGGCCCGGCCCGGCCCCGCCGAGGGCAGCGCGGAGCCCCGCGGAGCCCCCGCAGCGCGGAGCGTCTGGACCCGCGGAGCTGTGCGGGGCCGCTCCGTGCCCGTTCCGTGCCCGCTCCCGCACGGCTCCGTGCCCGTTCCGTGCCCCTGGGCTGTGCGGGGCCGTTCCGTGCCCGCTCCCGCACGGCTCCGTGCCCGCTCCGTGCCCGCTCCGTGCCCGTTCCCCGCACGGCTCCGTGCCCGCTCCGTGCCCGCTCCCGCACGGCTCCGTGCCCGCTCCGTGCCCGCTCCCGCACGGCTCCGTGCCTGTTCCGTGCCCCTGGGCTGTGCGGGGCCGTTCCGTGCCCGTTCCCCGCCCGCTCCGTGCCCGCTCCCGGCACGGCTCCGCGGCGCTCACGCCATGCCCATGCCCAGGTGCTGGGAGCAGCGCCCCGCAGCCGCGCTGGAAAGGAGGAGTTTAGTCATCGCAAGCGTTTACAGAAAAAATAAATAAATAAAAGGCCACACACGAAACCTACCACGACTCCAAAGCAACATCCTCCCCCGAAGAGGTAGGTGCAGCTAAGGCACCTTTGGAACGACTAGCTACGAGAACAAAAGTCTCCCGTCTCCGCCTGAAATCCCGGATGGAATCCCCCAGCTGTTTATGCTGCTTCCATCTGGCTCCGCACCGCTCTCCCTGTGACAACCCTCGCGTGGCTGTGGCTCCGGCAGGGCACGGTCCCCGCGCCACGCTCGCAGGTGGCCGAGCTCAGCGACACTGCCACCCGCCGGGACTGCCAGAGTGAGCCACCTCCCCTCCCAAGCCGGGCTGCTCCACAACCTCCTTCACTGATCTCTCTGTCAAATAAGTTTTTGCCTTACGCGACTCCAGAGAAAAGCTAGAGAGCATAAATCTTTTGAAGAACCTCTATTCAGGCGGTGCATAGGAGCGCTAATCTGATTTTTGAGGTCCTGTTCCTGATTTTTGATAGGATTCAATCGCCAATCTAGAAAGACTTACACACCTGCTTAATTGCGTTCCCGAGGCTCCTTCCAGGCTTCCCCAAGATCCCTTACGAAGCTCGGAATCATATCCGAGCCAAGCAGCTATTTCCACGGAGCCAGGGTTATCCAAATGGAGCAACAGGTCCTTTGTGCTACAAAGTTTCTGCCATTCCAGGCCCTCTCCAAGAAACCTGCGAAGTATAACCTAATGGCAGAGCAGCTGCTCGCTGAAATTGCCACTCAGTTCCAAGAAATGAGCCTTGGCAGCTCCTCGCTTTTTATAACACTCCGTGAGTCACTCGCAGCCGCAGGTGAAGTCAGAGCCATCCCTGCCAGAGCTCTGCCCCCGACGGCTCCTCCAGGAGGACACGGATTTCCCGGTTCTGAGAAAAGAGCAAAGGACGGTACTGCTCAGGCACTCTTTGGTTCCTGGGTCTCTTCTCAAGCGCTGCTATTCCATCCTTGAGCTGGTGTTTGGCAGCAAATCTTCCCGAAATGAGGACTGAGCTCTGCGATGGCGTTGTGGGGCTCTGGTGGGCTGGGGGCTGCAGGAGGGGCTGCAGGCAGGAGTGGAGCTCCCTCTGGGCTCCTCTGAACCAGACAGGAGAGAGTAACCCGAGCCTGCGAGAGGTGGGGCCTCAGGAGTTCACCTTAACCCTGCTTAAAAAAAAAAAAAAAAATGGAGAGAGAAAGAAAGAAAAGCAGTTTAGCCAACTTCCCCTTCCTGGCTCGGAGCTGGCAGAGCCCCTTGTTGTGCTGCATCTTCTACCAGTTCTGTCTTTGTTATTTTTTCTGGTCCAGAAAGTCCTCCACAAGATAGGAAAGCACAAAAAATGTGAAATAAACCCATTTCTCTGTACCCAAACAAGCACTGAAATGTGCAGATACCATACACTTCCCTAGGTTGTTTCCAACAAACCTTCAAATCTTAAAGAATCAGATTATGGAGAGGCCACCTAGGGAATTCCTGCGAGTGAAACTTACGGGAACACTGAAATTTCCAAACATCCACGCCAGATGCCATGCACACACTCCCTAGGTAAATAATAACAGTCATTGATACTTACAAGGGCTTACCCCATGAGAGTAGAAAGAAATATGAGAGAATCTCTTAGAGAAAAGGTTGGGGACTGCTCCAGTGCTTGGCAGCAATAAACAGTGCCTCTCTTCCCCTTTTTTCCTGGAGAGCAGCCCAAGCCCACCCCCTGCTCCAATTCCCTTTAACAAAGGACAGAACGCAAATGCAGAAGACCACTGAGGGCTGATAATTTTGTTTGGTTTCACTTGGAAAGAAAATATTTTAAAGGAACAGAGACAATAAAGAGGAAACAAAGTGGGATGTGAGAATGAGAGAAGGGAAAGCAGAAGGATAAATGGGAGAGATTTGGGGAGGAATAAATTACATTTCTGTAGTTTCCATGACTTTTCTTCAAGATGTGTACAGAAGGTATGGACATATTTAAGTTATTTTATATGAGTATGAAGTCATATTGCTGCAGAAAGGAAGCCAGAACATTGTAACACAGGGGATGAAAATGGTATTTCATCAATGTTTGTCTGTTTGGGGAAAAGACAAAATAGGCCAAAGAATTTCCTTCTGTTGCAGATCAGCCCAAAGATGCTTTCTGGGCTGGGAACCTGCGGAATGACTTCCACACGGCCTGGCAGGTCCATCAGAGGCCTTTGCCGACACTGCTTTCCCTTCCCTGCCTGGAGCACGGCCAGGTGCAATCTCCTCTGCAGGTGCACGGCCGGGGGGCTCAGCGGGGAGCAAACTGCACTTGAGGGGAGAAAACTGCACTTCATGGGGAATAAACTGCACTTCATGGGGAGCAGCTTCAGGGGAGCAAACTGCAGCTTCAGGGGAATAAACTGCACTTCATGGGGAACAGCTTCAGAGGAGCAAACTGCAGCTTCAGGGGAGAAAACTGCACTTCAGGGGAGCAAACTGCACTTCAGGGGAATAAACTGCACTTCATGGGGAACAGCTTCAGGGGAGCAAACTGCAGCTTCATGGGGAGCAGCTCTGTGCAGCTTCAGGGGAACACCTGTGTCCAGCTTCATGGGGAACAAACTACACTTTATGGGGAACACCTGTGTGCAACTTCACAGGGAGCAGCTTCATGGGGAGCAAACTGCACTTCCTGGGGAGCACCTTTGTGCAGATTCATGGGGAGCAACTCTGTGCAGATTCAGGGGATCACCTCTGTGCAGCTTCAGGGGATCACCTCTGTGCTCCCCACTGACAATGGGGAGGGCTCTGGTCGTGCAGCGTTAGCCGCAGTGAGCCCAGGGAGTTTAGATTAGCTCTGATACTGGAATTTCACTCTTGTTGGAAACAGACACCGCTGTATCCATAGAGTTTTCAGAAGGAAAATATACAAAGCAAGCCACATTCTCCTATTGATTTTAAGGCACGTGCAGCTCAGTGAGAAACAGCAGAACTGTTCCTCATTTAGGCCATAAAAATGCAAGATAAACCCAGAGGAATCCACAGCAAACGAGAGAAACAAAAGAGACTGGCTTTTGGTCTATGCTACGCCATTCTTTATGCTACGGAAACAAAAAAAAAAAAATTGTAAATACAGAAAGTATTTATTTGGTGCTTAAGTAAAATTATAGAATACATTTTGCATCATGACTAAACATGGTACTGTCTATAAAACTATAGAGGTAGGAGGATTTAAAGAATAAGAAAAGAGATTCTTCTAATGCCAAAATAATTTCTAGTTTTATTGGGAGTTTCTTTTGGGTGGGTCTGCTTTTAAAATATTCCGCTTAAATATGTCATCCTTTGTGTCATAAATACATATGCACATATATTTAAACCATTTCTAGAAGACGCCAAGTGAATGTAATTAATTGTTCTAAACTCAGATTGACCATTTGAGTAGCAAATCTATAAATAACACAATGACCTCAAAAATTGTGAGGTCTAAACATGTTCAGGATATTCTATTAACTTCTACATTAATTAAGAAGCTGGGTCTGCTACACAAAAATTACCTTTCTGCTTGGGTTTGATTCCCCCTCCCAGAAGAAAAAAAAAAGGAATATAAAAATATTATTAAAAGACCTCCTCTCTCTCCATTAGTTGATTCCTTTATTGAAAAGCTTGCGTTTAGTTGATTCAAATGCAATTACAGAAGCTACTTGCAGTTTCTTGACTAACCTTTCTAGGGAAGGTTGGTTCAGCAAACAAAGTAAAGCAGAGCAGAGAGCTACTCACATCTAAATGTGAAAAAGAAGGAGGAGCTCAGCGTGTTCCTCTCCTCACAGAAACTGAACTCCAGCCTGAGCTCTGAACTGGAGGGACAATGTCAGGACTGCTCCAGGCTGACTCACACTCTATCCCAGGTACGCAGCCAAGGCAGCTCAGAGAATTCCCAGCAGGCTCATTTCCGTGCAGAAATGATTCTTGAGAAGAGCTCGAGGACACGGCAGAGCACATCAGGTGGGAGTGAGGTCTGTCAGAGCACACTCATGGCAGGGAACTCTGCAGAGCTCCCAGCGACTGCAGGAGATAAACCTGCCCCCAGTGAGTCACCTTGCCCAAGTTATAAATGAGGAACCACTCTGTGCAGCAGGAAAGTTTGCTGTTGTAAAAGAAAGAAAACACTCAACTGTTTGCTCACAGTCCTTATGGTGCCTGCATTTCCCCATCAGAGAACACAGAGTTACATCTCCTGGGGGTTCTGGTCTCTGTTTTTCTTTGTTGGGAGTTTGCAGCAGTGCTTGTGCACCTTCCATATCTGTCCCTTCGTTTAGCTGCTAGGGATCATCAGATTTTTATTCCTTGCTCCTAATTATTGGTACAGCCAGGAGGGAGATTGTTTGACTGAGCTGACAGGGATAAATGAACCAACTCCTCATCCTGAGCACAAAACTCTTCGGCCTGAAGCTGCCTCCACTGCTGAGTTCAAAACTTGCCATCCAGCTCTTCCAACTACTAACGCATCAATTACAAACTGTGAACATGTGGGACTGGGGCCGGAGCTGAGTTTGGGATGATAAAATCCCTGCACCAAGACAAGGGCTCCGTGCCGTTGTGAATGATCTGGCAGCTCCTTCTGCACCATCCTGGGTGGACTGCAGTCAGCCAGTGAAGTAATGCAGAGGGCCTGTCTCCCTCTGGAGCCACTTATTTCTGAAGAAATAGAATCAGACCCAAACCCTTAGTTTGCACATTACTTAGTCTCTACACTGAGAGCTGGATGGCTGACTCTTGAATTTGGAAGGCAAAGACTCTTTCCTGAAAGAAACCTGAGGCACAAGAAACCTTTGCCATAATTTGGGCAAAGCTCAGCACGTTTGTGATTGCTAGAGTTTGATCTGTCACCTCTCAGGAGCTGCACTGCCTTTGATGAATGAGATTCTAATTGAATTTAAGCAAATAAATCACAGGCTACAAAGCAAACAGAAATGTTCTTATGCATTTTGATGCTTCCATATTCCTATCTTACAGAGACAAAAAGGAAACAAGGCACAGACAATCAGTCGTTTCATATCCACACTCTGCTTTTTACAGGGAAGCACGAGAGGTGTGTTTTATTACAATTGGGTGTTTATTGATAGAGAGATAGAGCATTAATTTTCCCTTAGTTCTGAGCAGAGTCACATGGCAGAATCATACGTTATAGCCATATGGCATAATAATTTTTGAACAGAGAGCAGCAACAAGCTGATAGTCTGTGTATTCTGACATATTTATAGCCCTGCCATAATGGTGCAGGAGGACAGCATAGCCTCCAAAGTGGGGACATGAGATGCAGTCCAGTGAAGCACAGGCACAGGAGGATACTAGAGATTTCAGGGTGATAAACCATTCACCCCAGTGAATGAGCCAGGCAGAGCTTATTTTATATTAATTAGATAATTTGGAGTGTGAATATTTGTGTGTGGTCAGTGTACTACAACTAATTAACTGTGTGTTGTGTATTAGTTAACATGTTAAGATTTTAATTAGACTAAAAAATTCTTGGCTTGTGTGTTCCTCCTTTGCCGATAACAAGATTTTGCACATAAAATTCTCTCCATCAGTCCTCCACATTCTTCCTTTCCTTTGTATTGTGATGCCTCAAAACATTCCTCACTCCTTTGTAAGTGCACTCACTGACACAGTGATGGCCAAAATAATTGTCCTTTCTGGGGGCAGTGAGAGGGCAGACATTGACCCCTGTGCCCCAGGCCCAAGATCCAGAGGGGTGTGTGCTATTCCTGACCACCAGCCCGTGCCCTCCATGTGCCCTTGATGTGCCCTTGATGTGCCCTCCATGTGCCCTTGATGTGCCCTCCACGTGCCCCCCATGTGCCCTCGGTCACTGCACACTGCTCTGGGAGCAGAGCTCAGCTCCCATTCCCCAGGAATCCAGGGAGCCCCGGGACCCCTCCCTTCCTCCAAGGCCCAGCACAAAGGGTGATGAGGGGAAGGGCACAGGGTGGGGAAAAGCCCCCACGGCCACTGCAGGTGACAGGCACAGCAGCAGAAAGGGTCCCTGGAGCAGCTCCTGCTCAGTCCTGCCCCATCCTGCTCAGTCCTGCCCCATCCTGCTCAGTCCTGCTGCATCCTGTTCCCTGCTCCATCCTGTTCCCTGCTCCATCCTGTTCCCTGCTCCATCCCTGCTCCATCCCTGCTCCATCCCTGCTCCATCCCTGCTCCATCCCTGCTCCCTCCTGCTCCATCCTGCTCCATCCCTGCTCCATCCCTGCTCCATCCTGCTCCATCCTGCTCCATCCCTGCTCCCTCCTGCTCCATCCTGCTCCATCCCTGCTCCATCCTGCTCCATCCTGCTCTGTCCCTGCCTCTGCACCCAGCCACGGAAACTGCAGAAACCTGAGCTGCCCTCCCCTCCCGAGCCCTCCCGGGGGTGCTTCTCAATGAGCTGAGGGAAGGAATTGAGCTTACGCACAACGACAGTCACCCTGTTTGTTTACAGAAACATTTTCCCACATCTTCTGTGGTTTCAGTTTTAAAAAGGGTGAGATTTTCAAGGCTGGGACTTGTCCTCACATATACATAGGTATCCAGTGCCTAGCACAGCCAGGGCTCTGTGCTGAGAAAAGTCTCTGTATCCTACCAAATCAAGCAGAACTGTGGCAAAAATAATGTGAGTCCTTCCTCTTTACACGAGCCTTTGTTAAAAGAATAAGCAAGTACTTGGCCAAGAGAAGAATTTCTTCTTCCTCTGGAGTGGTGTCAGCCAGCAGAATTCAGCACTCCAAAGAGCACCCGGACTGCTGCTGAATTTCAAAGAGGGGGCTGAATGCTCTGGATCAGGCGATGCTTGTGGCTGGTGCAGCTGTATGGAGACAAAAGGGAAAACTGAGAAGGACTGAAGCTCTTGCAGAATGACACGGATGATTTAACCCCTAGAATGAGCAAACCGAGGATGGGAACACGCTCGTGACGCAGATATTTCTGGACCATAAGAAAAGTAGGAAGAGAAAGAATTGAGTTGATCCCCAAGTAAAACAAACAAAGTAAAAGTTACTGGAAATAACAGAATAGATAATCTGGAAAATTCCCTGGAGGACTGAAGAGCTTTCAGATTCCCAACTGTAAGACAGCAACACGTGGCAGGAATGTACTCAGCAGGCACTGACAGCCTACCTGCTCTAACAGGAGACTTTCCAAGGATTTCTAAATCCACAGTATTTATAGATTCCTGGCATCTGAAGAAAATGCCGTGGGTTTATAACTGTTTTTTCCTTGCATTTAAAACTTGGGGGGTGTATTTCTTCTGTTTTGATGGAGGTGAGAAAAGCAAACCTGAGATGTCTGGAACATCCCTCCTGCTCAGTCTGGAAACAAAAGCAAAGCAAACACAAATGAGATTTAGCTCATGCACCTGCTAGAGAGGAGTGGGGCCAGCTTTGCATTCCTCTCTTATTCTCTGCCTCCAAATTCTGCCCTGCGTCCGGAGAAGTGAATTGTTTCTTACAGGAGAGTGAGACACAGTGAAGATTTATTTAGGTGTAATTACAAAACACTCAGCTCCCGAGATGAGACGTGTGATAAAACTGAATCCAAAGTCCTCTGAAGCCCAAAAGGATATCTTTAATTTAAGGGACAATGGAGCAGGCCCATATATACTGCAAAATTACTACTGAACTTTACAGAGTAAATGGCTGTGGCAAGGGATAAGTCAGGATGTGCACAGTGCTATGAAATAAGAATTAATTATCCTTTCATGTGCCTTTGCATTGTATTATTTAAAGATATATTCTCGTTATCCTTGTCTAAGTTATTGGCTGTTGAATTCTCAGCACGAAGACTGCAACAACAAAAACAAAGCAGGAACAATGGCTGGAGCTTCCCTGTGTGTGAGAGCAGGGCAGTGGCAGAGGCTGTTTCCCAGCCCTGAGCTGCACATGACATATAT